>OU893347.1:1200000-1931627 GCA_918026875.4 Diatraea saccharalis | reverse complement strand
AATTTCTCAAAAATCCCGGTATCAAAAAATGTTCAGATTTTTCACACTTCAGCTTAATACATATTTTTTGTTAAAAGTATTTTTAAAAACATTACCAAAAACGACAAAATCAGCTCTATAAAGTGAAAGTTATGAAAAATGATCAATTTTCTAGATAAAATGGTCGCTGTATAAGCCGCCATCTTGAATTTTGTAAATTGAACCCCATACCGGTGTAGCACACCTATTAGCACATCCTACGCAGTTTCTATTATTTTCCTAGCGGCGATAGTGTCTGCGCTAGAGTCCAAAACGTGAATAGTGGGCATTAAATCTTCAACCCACCGTAGCTGCCGGGGTTGCCAGTTGTAGACGATGAAAACATTCAAATGTGATTTCGGGATGCACCCTCCATCGACGGACACCAATTTTCAAGTTCTAAAATTGTTCCTTTGACATTTACAGTTTCTGGGGTAAATCTCAAAAACTACCCTAAAATCTGGTAATTTTTTTCCACCATATGAAAGAGTCTATAGAGATACACAATCGCTCCATACATGCCAAACACCTGCGGGGTTGCCAAGTCGGTCAAAATCAAGGTTGAATTTCAAACGTTGTTTGCTCTCAGTGTTGCCAGTCGATAGTTCTATTTTTTCCATCGGGTATCTTAAAAAGTTAAAATTAAAATATTTGCATTGAAAAAAATTCAAAATTCGACAAAAAGTGTTTCCTCAAAAATCTCATAAAGTATCAAAAGTTTTCAAGATTTTTTTTCACCTGGCAATACTTTATCTACTTGGCTAAAAATTGTTTCCCCGGAAGTCCTCTGTCAAATGTCGGCGAGTGCGTCAAAGTCGGCTCGATGCGGTGACGCTACCCAATTTTTCGGATAAAACGGCCGCTGGTTTGGCCGCCATCTTGAATTTTGAAAATCCGGCTCCGTACTGGTGTGGCCAACTCGATAGCGCATCCGATGCAATTTTTATCATTTTCCTAGTGGCAATACTGACTGCGTTAGAGTCTACAAAGTAAAAAATGGGTGAAATTTTTCAAATCGCCACATACACCAGGGTTGCCAGGTGTCGATGACGAAAATGGCCAAATGTCATTTCTGGGAGCATCCTCCGTCGAAGGAATGCATTTTTAAAGTCCCGAAACGGCTCCTTCTACTTTTCACCTTTTTGGGGTAAATCTCCGAAATTACCCTAAAATCGGGGAAAATTTTCACCTCATTCGAAAGAGGCGGCCGAGACTCACGACCGGTCCATACAAGGCGAAGAGCTCCGATGTTGCCATGTGTGCTAAAAGTGAGTTAAGATTTTTCGAAAAAGTGAAAAAATCACAAAATGGCCGCTGCCGGCGCCGCCATATTGATTTTCCCGAGTTTCATAATTTTCCCATAGTCACGACTATATTTGGCGTGACACCTTATTCACAGATTTTCTCCGCTGGCCACCCAGGTTCCCAAACAATTCGGGTTATGAGGGCATGTCGAAAAAAATGTTTTCTACCGTGGAGCCCAGGGTTGTCAGCTCGTGGAAACGAAAACTACCAAAAGTCAAAGGGCTCCCCCGGCGCCATACCGCATCGAGTCTGTTTTCCGCGAAAAGTGCGTATTTCAAAATTTCACTTTTCTCCCAAAATCTCCTAAACTACCACGAAAATGGTAGAAATTATTACCAACTTAAAAAGTTAGCAGCGAACCCCACGACCACCCCATACGACGCGAACCCGTCCGACGCCGCCATCTTGGAGAAAATTTCACTGGAAAATGGCGATTTTTCAATGCCGAAACAAAATGGCCGCCACCGCCGCCGCCATGTTGACGCGCAAATGAAAACTCCCCGTACGTGAAAATCGACTTTAATTCCGAGTCGCCGGCGTAAAAAGCCCCCCTCCAAACCCACAGAAAAACAATTGACGATTGCCCGAACAGAGGTCGAAAAATGCCAAATTTCCAGGTTGAATATCTCGGCCGCCATTTTGTTTTTTTAATCAAACCTTTTTCCAGTGTCATTTTTTTAGCCAAATCTACGACCATTTTGAATATCGTAACCGTAGAGTGAATACTTTAGAAATTAAAAAAATTATCTCGCCGCCATTTTGTTTTTTGGCTGCACCGAAATGGTACTTCAACTCATTTTAAAAAAATATTATCAGTCTCCATACATGAAAACATCGATATCCCCCCCCTTCTACCCGAAAAAAGCATGGAGTGAGTCAGTGAGTCAGTCAGTGGTAATTGAGCTTTATATATTATAGACTAGCTTTCGCTTGGTTGCCCCGGGCTGCGAGCAGCCCGGGGAGGTCACGAGTAGCTAGTGGAATCGGGGCGGTGGGGTTTCAAGTCCGCCTATTTTTATGTCGGGTTTACAGTTTGAAATTGCCTGGAAAAGGTCAGTAAGTGCTATCTTCAAATAAAAGGTGTTAAAGGACACAAAGCACCATACATCAAAGAAAAAGTGTTGCCAGTTGACACTTAATAGAAAAAGAAATATTCAGTCGAAAAACGCAAGCAAAATTTAAAATAAATTTTGTATAGATACTTAAAATAAGTTTTGTCTTTTATTCTCTTATTCTTATTTATTAGTAAATTTTATTGTATTTGCATTATTACATTACATTATTTATTTATTATACGAAAAGGAAACCGATGTCGTGGCCAGATATTAGAATATGTAGGTTTTAAGTCCGCCTTCGTTTCAGAATAGAAGCTTTCGCTTGGTTGCCCCGGGCTGCGAGCAGCCCGGGGAGGTCACGAGTAGCTAGTGGAATCGGAGCGGTGAGGTTTTAAGTCCGCCTCCGTTGCAGAATATAAGTATTTCGATTTTTTTTATGTTTGTTTTATAGATTAAAAACCGCCTACAAAAAGTTAGTAAGTTCTGTCTTCAAACGAAAGGTTCAAACGAAGGCATTAAAGAAAAAGGGTTGCCAGTTTACGCTGAACAGAAAAAGAATAATCAGTCGAAAAACGCAAGCAAAACTCTAAAAAAATTATAGTCTCTTATTCTTATTCAATAGTATGTTTATATTTAATACGAAAAAGGATCGAGTAGATATTTCCCCCAGTGTTACCTTAAATAATACACCAAATAAATAAATATCAAATTTCAAACTCATACCTACGTAGAACACTTTCATTTTGAATATTAAAAGAACATGTTTTCTCAGTAATCTAAAAGTATAGAAAAATATATTTTAAGTATTAAATATCGTGTTAAAAATTGGATTTTCTTTTCTCCATACTTACCTATATGAAAGTGTGGGTAAAGATACACAAATATACAAATGGTCCATATATACACGCTATAAAGATCCCGAATTGTCAAGTCCATCGAAATCAAAATTGAAATTAAAATGATCACGATCATCTTTTAAACCTTATAAACCAAATGTTACCATCAACAAAAGCGATTCGTTTCTGGCACTTCGCCGGCCGCTGCCGCGGCACGCTCGCTACGCTCGCTCGGCTCGTGCGTTGTTTTTCATACACTAACCTAACCTAACCCATATGTCATAATAAACCTATAAAAGTTTTTGTTTCTTTACTTATTGTAAAGTTCTTGAGCATAAACGAGTCGCTTGTGGAATCGGAGCGGTGGGATTTAAGGTCCGCCTCGTGTCATTTCGGGTTTATAGTTTGAAATTGCCTAGAATATGTTATTAAGTTCTATCTTCAAATGAAAGGTGTTTAAATACACAAATCACTATACATCAAAGAAAAAGGGTTGCCGGTTTACACTAAATAGAAAAAGAGATATTCAAAGCAAGCAAAACTAAAATAAAATTTGGAATATATCGGCTTGTAGTCATTTATTATCTTATTCTTATTCAAAAGCAAGTTAATATTTAGTTAATACAGATATTGAAGTTTTAAGACCGCCTCTTGTTATGTTGGGTTTACATTATAAAATTGCCTATAAAAAGTTAGTAAGTTCTATCTTCAAGTAAAAGATCTTTAAGTACGCAAAACATTATAAATAAAAAAAAGGTTGCCAGTTTACACGCAATATAAAAAGAAATATTCAGTTGAAAAACGTAAGGAAAACTTAAAATAAATGTTGTATATATCGCCTTGTAGTCTTTTATTCTTATTCAATAGAAAATTTCCTAAAAATTAAAGTATCAAAAAAAAACAGTTTTTTATCATCCGGCAACACTTCAACTAAATACATTTTTTTCTGTAAGTAGTCTGAAAAATGTTATCAATAATGCCAAAATCAGCTCAATAAAGTAAAAACCGTGAAAAATGATACATTTTCTAGATAAAATGGTCGCTGTCTTAGCCGCCATCTTGAATTTTAAAATTTGAGCCTCACCTACCTGTATTATACTGTAGTATGAAGTATATATAGCCAGACCTAAATAGCACGCTTACAAGCACATTTGGTCACAGTTCCTTAACCGAATGACCAGGTCTCCATTTTATTATGGCTCGCTTCGCTCGCTTTTTCTTTTTGTTTTTTTCGCAGTTTTAATCTAATCGATTGACCAGGTTTCTATTGATGGTGTTCTTTATGGCTCGCTTCGCTCGCATTTTATTTTAGTCACAGTTCTAACCCTACCAATTAACCAAATCTCTCTTAACAGTTACTCCTTATGGCTCGCTTCGCTCGCTTTTTGTTTTAGACACAGTGCTTACATAATCGATTGATCAGGTCTCTCTTAATGGTCTGGCATTATGGCTCGCTTCGCTCGCTTTTTGTTTTAGTCACAGTGCTAACATAACCGATTGATCAGGTCTCTTTTAATGATCTCGCATTATGGCTCGCTTCGCTCGCCTTTTGTTTTATTCACAGTTCTAATCTAACTGGTAAATCAGATTTATAGTGACGGTGTTCTTTATGGCTCGCTTCGCTCGCATTTTATTTTAGTCACAGTTCTAACCTTACGAATTAATGAAATCTCTCTAAATGGTCACGCTCTATGGCTCGCTTCGCTCGCTTTTTGTTTTAGTCACAGTTCTAATCTAACCGAATGACAATGTCTCGCTCGCTTTATTTTTCTGGCTAAATTAGTGGAATTTTTTTCTCACCACGTAAAGATTGGGTAAAGATACACAATGGTCTATATATGCTATAAAGCTCCCGAGTCGCCAACTCGGTCAGAATCATTCTTAAATTTATGGTGACTACTATCAGTGTTGCTAGTCGATCACACAAATTATTCCATCAATTATGTTATAAATGCAATAGTAAAATTTTTGTCAAACAGTAAATTTATTGTAAAGAAATGTTTAAATATTTTTCATAAATGACATACATGAGAATTTCTCAAAAATCCCGGTATCAAAAAATGTTCGGATTTTTTCATCTGGCAACACTTCAGCTGAATACATATTTTTTGTTAAAAGTATTCGGAAATGTGTTACCGAAACGCCAAAATCAGGTCTATAAAGTCAAAGTTATGAAAAATGATCAATTTTCTAGATAAAATGGTCGCTGTTTAAGCCGCCATCTTGAATTTTGAAATTTCAACCTCAGACCCATGTAGCCCATCTATTGGCGCATCCAACGCAGATTCTATTATTTTCCTAGCGGCGACTGAGCTAGAGTTCAAAACGTGAACAGTAGGCGTTAAATCTTTAAACCACCGTAGCTACCAGGGTTGCCAGGTGTAGGCGATGAAAATAGTCAAATGTTATTTTGGGATGCGCCCTCCATCGACGAATACCAATTTTCAAGTTCTAAAATTGTTCCTTTGACAGTTACAGTTTTTGGGGTAAATCTCAAAAACTACCCTAAAATCGGGTAATTTTTTTCCACCATATGAAAGAGTCTATAGAGATACACAATCGCTCCATACATGCCAAACACCTGCGGGGTTGCCAAGTCGGTCAAAATCAAGGTTGAATTTCAAACGTTGTTTGCTCTCAGTGTTGCCAGTCGATCGTTCTATTTTTTCCATCGGGTATCTTAAAAAGTTAAAATTAAAATATTTGCATTGAAAAAAATTCAAAATTCGACAAAAAGTGTTTCCTCAAAAATCTCATAAAGTATCAAAAAATTACAAGATTCTTTTTCACCTGGCAATACTTTGGTATCTTGCCTAAAAATTGTTTCCCCGGAAGTCCGCTGACAAATGTCGGCGAGTGCGTCAAAATCGGCTCGATGTGGTGACGCTACCCAATTTTCCGGATAAAACGACCGCTGGTTTGGCCGCCATCTTGAATTTTGAAAATCCGGCTCCGTACCGATGTGGCCAACTCGATAGCGCATCCGATGCAGTTTTTATAATTTTCCTAGTGGCAATACCGCCTGCGCTAGAGTCGACAAAGTAAAAAATGGGAAAAATTTTTCAAATCGCCGTAACCACCAGGGTTGCCAGGTGATGACGATGAAAATGATCAAATGTCATTTCGGGGAGTGCCCTCCGTCGAGGAAAAGCATTTTTGAAATTCCCAAACGGCTCCTTCTACTTTTCACCTTTTTGGGGTAAATCTCCGAAATTACCCTAAAATCGGGGAAAATTTTCACCTCATAGGAAAGAGCCGGCAAAGACTCACGACCGGTCCATACAAGGTGAAGAGCTCCGATGTTGCCATGTGAGCTAAAAGTGCGTTTGAATTTTTCAAAAAAGTGAAAAAATCACAAAATGGCCGCTGCCGGCGCCGCCATATTGATTTTCCCGAGTTTCATAATTTTCCCATAGTCACGACTATATTTGGCGCGACACCTCATTCACAGATTTTCTCCGCTGGCCACCCAGGTTCCCAAACAATTCGGGTTATGAGGGCATGTCGAAAAACACGTTTTCTACCGTGGAGCCCAGGGTTGCCAGCTCGCGGAAACGAAAACTACCAAAAGTCATAGGGCTTCCCCGGCGCCATACCGCATCGAGTCTGTTTTCCGCGAAAAGTGCGTATTTCGAAATTTCACTTTTCTCCCAAAATCTCATAAACTACCACGAAAATGGTAGAAATTATTACCAACTTAAAAAGTTAGCAGCGAGCCCCATGACCGCCCCATACGACGCGAACCTTGCCGACGGCGCCATCTTGGAGAAAATCTCACTGAAAAATGGCGATTTTTCAATGTCGAAACAAAATGGCCGCCCCCGCCGCCGCCATATTGACACGAAAATAAAAACTCTCCCTACGTGAAAATCGACTATAATTCCGAGTCGCCGGCGTAAAAATCCCCCCTCCAAACCCACAGAAAAACAATTGACGATCGCCCGAACAGAGGTCGAAAAATGACAATTTTCCGGGTAAAATATCTCGGCCGCCATTTTGTTTTTTTAATCAAACCTTTTTGCAGTATCATTTTTTTAACCAAATCTACGACCATTTTGAATATCGTAATCGTAGAGTGTATAATGTAGAAATTAAAAAAATTATCTCGCCGCCATTTTGTTTTTTGGCTGTACCGATATGGTACTTCAACTCATTTAAAAAAAATATAGTCAGTCTCCATACATGAAAATGTCATTTTCCTACTTTAACTACCCGAAAAAAGCATGGAGTGAGTCAGTGAGTCAGTGAGTGGTAATTAAGCTTTATATATTATAGATATAGACTAGCCTTCGCTTGGTTGCCCCGGGCTGCGAGCAGCCCGGGGAGGTCACGAGTAGCTAGTGGAATCGGGGCGGTGGGGTTTTAAGTCCGCCTCTTGTTATGTCGGGTTTACAGTTTGAAATTGCCTAGAAAAAGTCAGTAAGTTCTATCTTCAAATAAAAGGTGTTAAAGGATACAAAGCACCATTTATCAAAGAAAAAGTGTTGCCAGTTGACACTTAATAGAAAAAGAAATATTCAGTTGAAAAACGCAAGCAAAACTTAAAATAAATTTTGTATAGAAACTTAAAATAAGTTTTGTCTTTTATTCATTTTCATTTTGAATATCAAAAGAACATGTTTTCTCAAAAATCTTAAAGTATAGAAAAATATATTTTAAGTATTAAACATCGTGTCAAAAATTGGATTTTCTTTTCTCCATACTTACCTATGTGAAAGTGTGGGTAAAGATACACAAATATACAAATGGTCCATATATACACGCTATAAAGATCCTGAATTGTCAAGTCCATCGAAATCAAAATTGAAATTTAAATGGTCACGATCATCTTTTAAACATTATAAACCAAATGTTACCATCAACAAAAGCGATTCGTTTCTGGCACTTCGCCGGCCGCTGCCGCGGCACGCTCGCTACGCTCGCTCGGCTCGTGCGTTGTTTTTCATACACTAACCTAACCTAACCCATATGTCATAATAAATCTATACAAGTTTTAGTTGCTTTACTTATTGTATAGTTCTTGAGCATAAACGAGTCACTTGTGGAATTGTTATGGTTACAGTTTGAAATTGCCTAGAAAAAGTTAGTGAGTTCTATCTTCAAATGAATTATGTTTAATTACACAAAGCTCCATACGTCAAAGAAAAAGGGTTGCCAGTTTACACTAAATAGAAAAAGAAACATTCAGTTTAAAAACGCAAGCAAAACTAAAATAAAATTTGAAATAGATCGGCTTGTAGTCATTTATTCTCTTATTCTTATTCAAAAGTAAGTTAATATTTAGTGAATACAGACATTGGAGTTTTAAGACCGCCTCTTGTTATGTTGGGTTTACAGTATAAAATTGCCTAGAAAAAGTTAGTAAGTTCTATCTTCAAATAAAAGATCTTTAATTACGCAAAACATCATATATAAAAAAAAAGATTTCCAATTTACACGCAACATAAAAAGAAATATTCAGTTGAAAAACGTAAGAAAACTTAAAATAAAGGTTGTATACATCGCCTTGTAGTCTTTTATTCTTATTCAATAGAAAATTTCCTAAAAATCACAATATCAAAAAAAAAAACTGTTTTTATCATCCGGCAATACTTCAACTGAATACATTTTTTTTCTGTAAGTGATCTGAAAAATGTTATCAATAACGCCAAAATCTGCTCTATAAAGTAAAAACCGTGAAAATAACCGTGATACATTTTCTAGCACACTTATAAGCACATTTGGTCACAGTTCCTTAACCGATTGACCAGGTCTCCATTTATTATGGCTCGCTTCGCTCGCCTTTTCTTTTTGTTTTTTTCGCAGATCTAATCTAACCGATTGACCAGGTCTCTATTGATGGTGTCTTTTATGGATCGCTTCGCTCGCATTTTATTTTAGTCATAGTTCTAACCCTAACAACTAACCATATCTCTCTTAACAGTTACTCCTTATGGCTCGCTTCGCTCGCTTTTTGTTTTAGACACGTTGCTAACATAATCGATGGTCTCTCTTAATGGTCTAGCATTATGGCTCGCTTCGCTCGCTCTTTATTTTGGTCACAGCACTTTAAGCAATTGACCAGGTCTCCATTTTTTATGGCTCGCTTCGCTCGCTTTTTGTTTTATTGACAGTTCTAATCTAACTGATTGACCAGGCCTCTATTGATGGTGTTCTTTATGGCTCGCTTCGCTCGCATTTTATTTTAGTCACAGTTTTAACCTTGCCATTTAACCAAATCTCTCTTAATAGTTAACCTTTATGGCTCGCTTCGCTCTCTTTTTGTTTGAGTCACAGTGCTAACATAACCGATTGATCAGATTTCTATTGGTGGTGTTCTTTATGGCTCGCTTCGCTCGCATTTTATTTTAGTCACAATTCTCACCTTACCAATTAATCAAATCTCTCTAATTGGTCACTTTTTATGGCTCGCTTCGCTCGCTTTTTGTTTTAGTCGCAGTTTTAATCTAACCGAATGACAATTTCTCGCTCACTTTATTTTTCTGGTGAAAATATTGGATTTTTTTTTTTCTCACCACGTAAAGATTGAGTAAAGATACAGAAACGGTTTATATATGCAAAGCTTCCGAGTCACCAACTCAGTCAGAATCATTTTGAAATTAATATGGTGACTACTATCAGTGTTGCTAGAACTCAAATTATTCCATCAATTATGTTATAAATGCAACAGTAAAAATTTTATTAAACAGTAAAATCATTGTAAAAAAATATTTTAATATTTTTCATCAATGACATACATGAAAATTTCTCAAAAATCTCGGTATCAAAAAATTTACCGTTTTTTTTTTTCATCTGGCAACACTTCAGCTGAATACATATTTTTTGTTAAAAGTATTCGGAAAAATGTTATCAAAAACGCTAAAATCAGCACTATAAAGTGAAGGTCGTGAAAAATGAATAATTTTCTAGATAAAACGGTCGCTGTTTAAGCCGCCATCTTGAATTTTGAAATTTCAATCTCAGACCTATGTAGCCCATCTATTAGCGCATCCAACGCAGTTTTTATTATTTTCCTAGCGACTATAGTGACTGCGCTAGAGTCCAAAACGTGAATAGTGGGCATTAAATTTTCATACCACCGTAGCTGCCAGGGTTGCCAGGCGTAGGCAATGAAAATAGTCAAATGTGATTTCGGGATGCGCCCTCCATCGACGGATACCAATTTTCAAGTTGTAAAATTGTTCCTTTGACAGTTACAGTTTTTGGGGTAAATCTCAAAAACTACCCTAAAATCGGGTAATTTTTTTCCACCATGTGAAAGAGTCTATAGAGATGCACAATCGCTCCATACATGCCGAATACCTTCGGGGTTGCCAAGTCGGTCAAAATCGAGGTTGAATTTTAAACGTTGTTTGCTCTCAGTGTTGCCAGTCGATCGTTCTATTTTTCCCATCGGGTATCTCGAAAAGTTAAAATTAAAATATTTGCATCAAAAAAGTGCGAAATTTCGACAAAAATTGTTTCCTCAAAAATCTCACAAAGTATCAAAAATTTTCAAGATTTTTTTTCACCTGGCAACACCTCAGCTACTTGCCTAAAAATTGTTTCCCCGGAAGTAGTCTGACAAATCACGCCAAGTGCGTCAAAATCGACTCAATGCGGTGACGATACCCAATTTTCCGGATAAAACGGCTGCTGGTTTGGCCGCCATCTTGAATTTTGAAAATCCGGCTCCGTACCGGTGTGGCCAACTCGATAGCGCATTCGATGCAGTTTATACCATTTTCCTAGTGGCAATGCCGACTGCGCTAGAGTCGACAAAGTAAAAAATGGGCAAAATTTTTCAAATCGCCGCAATCACCAGGGTTGCCAGGTGTCGACGACGAAAATAGCCAAATGTCATTTCTGGGAGCATCCTCCGTCGAAGAAATGCATTTTTGAAATCCCGAAACGGCTCCTTCTATTTTTCACCTTTTTGGGGTAAATCTCCGAAATTACCCTAAAATCGGGGAAAATTTTCACCTCGTAGGAAAGAGCCGGCGGAGACTAATGACCGGTCCATACAAGGCAAAGAGCTCCGATGTTGCCATGTGAGCTAAAAATGCGTTTGAATTTTTCGAAAAAGTGAAAAAATCACAAAATGGCCGCAGCCGGCGCCGCCATATTGATTTTCCCGAGTTTCATAATTTTCCCATAGTCACGACTATATCAGGCAAGGGACCTCATTCACAGATTTTCTCCGCTGGCCACCCAGGTTCCCAAACAATTCGGGTTAGGAGGGCATGTCTAAAAAAATGTTTTCTACCGTGGAGCCCAGGGTTGTCAGCTCGTGGAAACGAAAACTACCAAAAGTCATAGGGCTCCCCCGGCGCCACACCGCATCGAGTCTGTTTTCTGCGAGAAATGCGTATTTCTAAATTTCACTTTTCTCCCAAAATCTCCTAAACTACCACGTAAATGGTAGAAATAGGTAGTGAAGTAGACAGATCCTACCGAGCCCCACGACCGGCCCATAGAAAGCAAATCCGTCCGACGCCGCCATCTTGGAGAAAATCTCACTGGAAAATGGCGATTTTTCATTGCCGAAACAAAATGGCCGCCCCCGCCGCCGCCATGTTGACGCGCAAATGAAAACTCCCCGTACGTGAAAATCGACTATACTTCCGAGCTGAAGGACTAAAAATCCCCCCTCCAAACCCACCACAAAAGAAACGACGATTGCCCGAACAGAGGTCGAAAAATGCCAAATTTCCAGGTGAAATATCTCGGCCGCCATTTTGTTTTTTTAATCAAACCTTTTTTCAGTGTCATTTTTTTAGCCAAATCTACGACCATTTTGAATATCGTAACCGTAGAGTGAATAATGTAGAAATTAAAAAAATTATCTCGCCGCCATTTTGTTTTTTGGCTGTACCGATATGCCATTTCAACTCATTTTAAAAAAATATTATCAGTCTCCATACATGAAAATGTCATTTTCCACCTCCTTCTACCCGAAAAAAGCATGGAGTGAGTCAGTGAGTCAGTGAGTGGTAATTAAGCTTTATATATTATAGACTAGCCTTCGCTTGGTTGCCCCGGGCTGCGAGCAGCCCGGGGAGGTCACGAGTAGCTAGTGGAATCGGGGCGGTGGGGTTTTAAGTCCGCCTCTTGTTATGTCGGGTTTACAGTTTGAAATTGCCTAGAAAAAGTCAGTAAGTTCTATCTTCAAATAAAAGGTGTTAAAGGATACAAAGCACCATTTATCAAAGAAAAAGTGTTGCCAGTTGACACTTAATAGAAAAAGAAATATTCAGTTGAAAAACGCAAGCAAAACTTAAAATAAATTTTGTATAGAAACTTAAAATAAGTTTTGTCTTTTATTCTCTTATTCTTATTTATTAGTAAATTACTGTATAATATTAAAAAACAATCGAACATATATTTCCATCAGTGTTACTATCATTTAAATGTCAAGAAATAGTATTTATTGTATTTGCATTATTACATTACATTATTTATGTAAGATTTATTTGTTATATGAAAAGGGAACCGATGTCGTGACCAGATATTAGAATAGATCAATTCACGACGCGATGGGGTTTTAAGTCCGTCTTCGTTTCAGAATGGAAGCTTTCGCTTGGTTGCCCCGGGCTGCGAGCAGCCCGGGGAGGTCACGAGTAGCTAGTGGAATCGGTGCGGTGGGGTTTTAAGTCCGCCTCCGTTGCAGAATTTGAGTATTTCGATTTTTTTGTTATGTTTGTTTTATAGATTGAAATCGCCTACAAGTTAGTAAGTTCTGTCTTCAAACGAAAGGTATTTAAGCACCATACATCAAAGAAAAAGGGTTGCCAGTTTACGCTGAACAGAAAAAGAATAATCAGTCGAAAAACGCAAGCAAAACTCTAAATAAATTATAGTCTCTTATTCTTATTCAATAGTAAGTTTACATTTAGTGTGAAAAAGGATCGAGTAGATATTTCCCCCAGTGTTACCTTAAATAATACACCAAATAAATAAATGTCAAATTTCAAACTCATACCTACGTAGAACACTTTCATTTTGAATATCAAAAGAACATGTTTTCTCAAAAATCTTAAAGTATAGAAAAATATATTTTAAGTATTAAACATCGTGTCAAAAATTGGATTTTCTTTTCTCCATACTTACCTATGTGAAAGTGTGGGTAAAGATACACAAATATACAAATGGTCCATATATACACGCTATAAAGATCCTGAATTGTCAAGTCCATCGAAATCAAAATTGAAATTTAAATGGTCACGATCATCTTTTAAACATTATAAACCAAATGTTACCATCAACAAAAGCGATTCGTTTCTGGCACTTCGCCGGCCGCTGCCGCGGCACGCTCGCTACGCTCGCTCGGCTCGTGCGTTGTTTTTCATACACTAACCTAACCTAACCCATATGTCATAATAAATCTATACAAGTTTTAGTTGCTTTACTTATTGTATAGTTCTTGAGCATAAACGAGTCACTTGTGGAATTGTTATGGTTACAGTTTGAAATTGCCTAGAAAAAGTTAGTGAGTTCTATCTTCAAATGAATTATGTTTAATTACACAAAGCTCCATACGTCAAAGAAAAAGGGTTGCCAGTTTACACTAAATAGAAAAAGAAACATTCAGTTTAAAAACGCAAGCAAAACTAAAATAAAATTTGAAATAGATCGGCTTGTAGTCATTTATTCTCTTATTCTTATTCAAAAGTAAGTTAATATTTAGTGAATACAGACATTGGAGTTTTAAGACCGCCTCTTGTTATGTTGGGTTTACAGTATAAAATTGCCTAGAAAAAGTTAGTAAGTTCTATCTTCAAATAAAAGATCTTTAATTACGCAAAACATCATACATAAAAAAAAAGATTTCCAATTTACACGCAACATAAAAAGAAATATTCAGTTGAAAAACGTAAGAAAACTTAAAATAAAGGTTGTATACATCGCCTTGTAGTCTTTTATTCTTATTCAATAGAAAATTTCCTAAAAATCACAATATCAAAAAAAAAAACTGTTTTTATCATCCGGCAATACTTCAACTGAATACATTTTTTTTCTGTAAGTGATCTGAAAAATGTTATCAATAACGCCAAAATCTGCTCTATAAAGTAAAAACCGTGAAAATAACCGTGATACATTTTCTAGCACACTTATAAGCACATTTGGTCACAGTTCCTTAACCGATTGACCAGGTCTCCATTTATTATGGCTCGCTTCGCTCGCTTTTTCTTTTTGTTTTTTTCGCAGATCTAATCTAACCGATTGACCAGGTCTCTATTGATGGTGTCTTTTATGGATCGCTTCGCTCGCATTTTATTTTAGTCATAGTTCTAACCCTAACAACTAACCATATCTCTCTTAACAGTTACTCCTTATGGCTCGCTTCGCTCGCTTTTTGTTTTAGACACGTTGCTAACATAATCGATGGTCTCTCTTAATGGTCTAGCATTATGGCTCGCTTCGCTCGCTCTTTATTTTGGTCACAGCACTTTAAGCAATTGACCAGGTCTCCATTTTTTATGGCTCGCTTCGCTCGCTTTTTGTTTTATTGACAGTTCTAATCTAACTGATTGACCAGGCCTCTATTGATGGTGTTCTTTATGGCTCGCTTCGCTCGCATTTTATTTTAGTCACAGTTTTAACCTTGCCATTTAACCAAATCTCTCTTAATAGTTAACCTTTATGGCTCGCTTCGCTCTCTTTTTGTTTGAGTCACAGTGCTAACATAACCGATTGATCAGATTTCTATTGGTGGTGTTCTTTATGGCTCGCTTCGCTCGCATTTTATTTTAGTCACAATTCTCACCTTACCAATTAATCAAATCTCTCTAATTGGTCACTTTTTATGGCTCGCTTCGCTCGCTTTTTGTTTTAGTCGCAGTTTTAATCTAACCGAATGACAATTTCTCGCTCACTTTATTTTTCTGGTGAAAATATTGGATTTTTTTTTTCTCACCACGTAAAGATTGAGTAAAGATACAGAAACGGTTTATATATGCAAAGCTTCCGAGTCACCAACTCAGTCAGAATCATTTTGAAATTAATATGGTGACTACTATCAGTGTTGCTAGAACTCAAATTATTCCATCAATTATGTTATAAATGCAACAGTAAAAATTTTATTAAACAGTAAAATCATTGTAAAAAAATATTTTAATATTTTTCATCAATGACATACATGAAAATTTCTCAAAAATCTCGGTATCAAAAAATTTACCGTTTTTTTTTTTCATCTGGCAACACTTCAGCTGAATACATATTTTTTGTTAAAAGTATTCGGAAAAATGTTATCAAAAACGCTAAAATCAGCACTATAAAGTGAAGGTCGTGAAAAATGAATAATTTTCTAGATAAAACGGTCGCTGTTTAAGCCGCCATCTTGAATTTTGAAATTTCAATCTCAGACCTATGTAGCCCATCTATTAGCGCATCCAACGCAGTTTTTATTATTTTCCTAGCGACTATAGTGACTGCGCTAGAGTCCAAAACGTGAATAGTGGGCATTAAATTTTCATACCACCGTAGCTGCCAGGGTTGCCAGGCGTAGGCAATGAAAATAGTCAAATGTGATTTCGGGATGCGCCCTCCATCGACGGATACCAATTTTCAAGTTGTAAAATTGTTCCTTTGACAGTTACAGTTTTTGGGGTAAATCTCAAAAACTACCCTAAAATCGGGTAATTTTTTTCCACCATGTGAAAGAGTCTATAGAGATGCACAATCGCTCCATACATGCCGAATACCTTCGGGGTTGCCAAGTCGGTCAAAATCGAGGTTGAATTTTAAACGTTGTTTGCTCTCAGTGTTGCCAGTCGATCGTTCTATTTTTCCCATCGGGTATCTCGAAAAGTTAAAATTAAAATATTTGCATCAAAAAAGTGCGAAATTTCGACAAAAATTGTTTCCTCAAAAATCTCACAAAGTATCAAAAATTTTCAAGATTTTTTTTCACCTGGCAACACCTCAGCTACTTGCCTAAAAATTGTTTCCCCGGAAGTAGTCTGACAAATCACGCCAAGTGCGTCAAAATCGACTCAATGCGGTGACGATACCCAATTTTCCGGATAAAACGGCTGCTGGTTTGGCCGCCATCTTGAATTTTGAAAATCCGGCTCCGTACCGGTGTGGCCAACTCGATAGCGCATTCGATGCAGTTTATACCATTTTCCTAGTGGCAATGCCGACTGCGCTAGAGTCGACAAAGTAAAAAATGGGCAAAATTTTTCAAATCGCCGCAATCACCAGGGTTGCCAGGTGTCGACGACAAAAATAGCCAAATGTCATTTCTGGGAGCATCCTCCGTCGAAGAAATGCATTTTTGAAATCCCGAAACGGCTCCTTCTATTTTTCACCTTTTTGGGGTAAATCTCCGAAATTACCCTAAAATCGGGGAAAATTTTCACCTCGTAGGAAAGAGCCGGCGGAGACTAATGACCGGTCCATACAAGGCAAAGAGCTCCGATGTTGCCATGTGAGCTAAAAATGCGTTTGAATTTTTCGAAAAAGTGAAAAAATCACAAAATGGCCGCAGCCGGCGCCGCCATATTGATTTTCCCGAGTTTCATAATTTTCCCATAGTCACGACTACATCAGGCAAGGGACCTCATTCACAGATTTTCTCCGCTGGCCACCCAGGTTCCCAAACAATTCGGGTTAGGAGGGCATGTCTAAAAAAATGTTTTCTACCGTGGAGCCCAGGGTTGTCAGCTCGTGGAAACGAAAACTACCAAAAGTCATAGGGCTCCCCCGGCGCCACACCGCATCGAGTCTGTTTTCTGCGAGAAATGCGTATTTCTAAATTTCACTTTTCTCCCAAAATCTCCTAAACTACCACGTAAATGGTAGAAATAGGTAGTGAAGTAGACAGATCCTACCGAGCCCCACGACCGGCCCATAGAAAGCAAATCCGTCCGACGCCGCCATCTTGGAGAAAATCTCACTGGAAAATGGCGATTTTTCATTGCCGAAACAAAATGGCCGCCACCGCCGCCGCCATGTTGACGCGCAAATGAAAACTCCCCGTACGTGAAAATCGACTATACTTCCGAGCTGAAGGACCAAAAATCCCCCCTCCAAACCCACCACAAAAGAAACGACGATTGCCCGAACAGAGGTCGAAAAATGCCAAATTTCCAGGTGAAATATCTCGGCCGCCATTTTGTTTTTTTAATCAAACCTTTTTTCAGTGTCATTTTTTTAGCTAAATCTACGACCATTTTGAATATGGTAACCGTAGAGTGAATACTGCAGAAATTAAAAAAATTATCTCGCCGCCATTTTGTTTTTTGGCTGAACCGATATGCCATTTCAACTCATTTTAAAAAAATATTATCAGTCTCCATACATGAAAATGTCATTTTCCTACTTTAACTACCCGAAAAAAGCATGGAGTGAGTCAGTCAGTCAGTCAGTGGTAATTAAGCTTTATATATTATAGATATAGATACATGAAAAAAGATAGAGATCTGGCTACCAGGTAATTTTAAAGGAAACCACGAAAACACCGTCACAGCCGTATATTGTTATTCTCACACTGAAGTTTTACATTTGTTTCGTAAGTCTAATAGTATGAATGACATTTATTTAAAAACTGAGAATTTAGAAAATAAACATGCCAAAAAGGTTTGCGTAGCGGGTCACCAACATGGCCCCCGACGGTGAGAAGCACCTATTTAATGTGGCCGGTGACCAGCAACGCTAACTTCCGCGTTGGGCGGCGCAGCACACCCCCTTTTGTGGCAACATCGGCCACGCGAACTACTCCATCTTTGCCGGGATACGTGGCTGTTATTTTCCCTCTAGGCCAGCTGCATCTTGGTAGTGTGCCGTCTGCTATAAATACGAGGTCGCCGACTTGGAGGTTGACTGCTGATTGGGATGTAGACCTTCGTGGTACCAGGGTAGGCAAATATTCTTTTATGAAGCGCTGCCACATTTGATCGGCGAAACGCTGAGCCTTCCTCCAGTTCACTCGCCTATAAAGATCACAATCTTCAAATTGTCTTAGAGGTAAGTCGCTACTGGAACTTCCGATCAAAAATGTAAAAGGTGTTATAGCGACGTCCGAATCCTGATCAACAGGCACATGTGTAAGGGGTCTTGAGTTAACAATACACTCCGCTTCTAGGATCAATGTGTGTAGAACCTCCTCCCGAGGCGAACGTTCTTTTAAGGTGACCATAATGGAGTTTTTCACAGATCGTATTAAGCGTTCCCAGCATCCACCCATAAACGGCGCTGATGGGGGAATAAACCGCCAATCTATTTTATGGTTGCTGCAGAAGTCGTAGAGGTCAGGTAACAATCTCGCTGCACCGACGAACGAAGTCCCGTTGTCCGAATATATGCGAGCTGGACAACCTCTTCTCGCTATGAAGCGCCGGAGAGTCATGATTGCAGAGTCTGCCGAAAGGTTCTCCACGACCTCAAGATGTACAGCGCGAACGGTCAAACAAGTAAAAAGAGCGATCCACCTCTTCGCCGTTCTTCGACCTATAGAAACGTTCAAAGGTCCGAAGTAGTCCAGGCCCACAAATGTGAACGGTCGCTGGTTATGTGCCAATCTCACGTCTGGAAGATCACCTAAGGGAGGAGTTATAGGTTTCGCCTTTCGAATCCGACAAACTAGGCATTTTTGTGATACTGCACGAACTGATGGTCTCAAATGGAGGATAAAGTACTTTTGACGCAGCTCATTAACCACCAGTTCGTTGTTGCCGTGTGCATATCTCTCATGATAAAAGCCAATCAACAGTCTCACTATTGGATGTTTGCCGTCGAGCACAACTGGACTACATTCTATTTCCGTAGAAACAGCCGTGCGCCCAGATAGCCGAAGGAGTCGATCTTCTCCAATAAGTAGCGCGATATTCTTTAGCCTACTTTCGTTTGAAACAGGGCGTGCTGCTTGAACGAGCATTAATTCATCAGAAAAAGAATCTGCCTGAACGACGCGGAATAAATGGACCTCTGCAACGTTGAGGTCTGCAATCGAAAGCAACGGAAAATTAAACCGATCGCGAGGGGCATTTGTAGAAAATTTAAGAGTAGAATTAATAAAAGATTTAAAAACTCTACAACATTGAAATACCCGCGCTGAAGCTCGGAGTAAACGAATCCACCGACTGAACCGTTGGTGGCCCGCAACCACCGATGAAGGTAGCTCACGCGGTACTCCTGAAATTAGGAGTCCCACCGATTCTGAAGTACGTTTCAATTCTTCAAGTATCGGTGGGACACTGCACATAGGTTCACATGGCCAGTTTTCCTGAGAAGACAATAGAAATGATGGCCCGGTAAACCACCGTGACGAGAAAGTAAACGCCCGATTATACCGCGTAGCGTCGTCTGCCACATTTAGAGCCGTCGGAGTATACTTCCAGTGACTGATGTTTGTGGTCTCGACAATTTCTCCAACGCGAAAAGAAACGAAGGCTTTAAATATACAGGCGTCGCTGCGCAGCCATTTTAAGACGGTGGTGGAATCCGTCCAGTAGTATGTAACGCTAGGCTTTCTCCTATGTGCGTCAAGTATATATTTACCAAAACGGGCAGCAATTAGTGCTGCTTGTAACTCTAATCGGGGGATAGACACTGGCTTTAATGGAGCTAGTCGACCCTTGCCACCGATTAAAGCTAAACTTACACTGTCATCTTCAAAAGTTAAGCGCCAGTAAGCTACGCACGCATAAGCGCGCTCACTAGCGTCGGCAAAAATATGCAATTGAACATCTTTGACAGATAATTCGGAAAAACCTAAATAGCACCTTGGAATCGCCTTATTAGCCAAATTTTGAATTTCACAATACCATTCCTTCCAACTGTCAACCAAGGCGTTTGGTAATATTTGATCCCAATCGGAACCTAATTTCCACGTTTTTTGGAATAACACGCGACCTTTCATTATTACTGGGGTAATGAGACCTAGAGGGTCATAAAAGGACATCAATAATGAGAGTACAGTACGTTTAGAAAAGATCTTCGGTAATTCGGGCGACGACTTCATAAAATATAGCGTGTCCTGGCTAACGTTCCACGTGAGACCTAAAACCCTAACCTGTGACTGTGTCGCGGAACCTAGACCTACTTCTGTAACGTTGACTGCATGCAATTCAGAAGGAATGAGAGCAAGGGCTTCTTTGCGATTTGACACCCAAGATCTCATTTCAAAGCAAGCTGCCTTGTGTATGGTTACAATTTCGAATGCTCTGCGAGCAGCTTCGTCAACGGTCTTATAACTGCCCAGAAAATCGTCCATGTAATGGTCTTCAATGATAGACTTTACCGCGTCGGGGTATTTCGACTGAAATTGCATTGCATTATTATTTTTAACCCACAAAGCAGTGCATGGGCTCGACGCGGTACCGAACATCATCGAAGACATACGGTATTCTTGAACTGGAAACTTTGGATCGTCCCTCCACAAGAACCGTTGCGCGTCTCTATCTTCAGGTCTAATTTTTATCTGCGGGAACATTTCCCTGATATCACCCGTAAGAGCCACCGGATGCTCTCTAAAACGCATAACAATAGACAACAGCGGTTGAAGAAGATCGGGACCGGGCAGCAGAAAAGAGTTCAGGCTCAGCCCGGCACACTTCGCTGCTACATCGTGTACGACGCGCAACTTCTTCTTTTGTGGGTGTACGACACCAAAATGTGGAAGATACCACAAAATTCTACCACAAGTTTGATCTGAACATGGCTCTGCGTAACCCTTGTCAAGCATACCCTGAATATTTAGTTTATATGCTTCGGCATAAGACTTATCTTTTGCCATTTTATTTTCAAGGCTAAAAAAACGTGATAATGCTAGATCGCGACTCTTGGGAACGAAAGGAATATTATCTCGCCATAAAAGGCCCGTCTGATATCTACCAGAGTCTAGGCGTGTCGTAGTATTTTCTAAAATCTTAAACGCGCGATCTTCGCTAGCACTGCGGTGATACACGCTTTCTATTCCAATAGAATCAAGCCTAAAATATTCTTTTAAAAGCGCATCTAAAGAACAATCATCATTATTTTGAGAGTCATCGATGTGATGAACGAACGAATGATTCAACATATTAGAACATGGCACGTATCCGAAAAGTACCCAACCCAAGGCTGTAAGTGCAGCCACTGGTTGGCTACGAGTTCCTTGACGTACGGCTTTCGTAAGAAGGAGATGCCAATTATCAGCTCCTATTAAAAGCAATGGTTTGGCTTCCGTATAGCATAATACGTTTGCCAAATCTGACAAATATTCATATTGCACGATATTATCAATATTAGCCGACTGTCTGTTTATGCCTAAATTAAAA
Organism: Diatraea saccharalis; assembly: GCA_918026875.4. NCBI lineage: Eukaryota > Metazoa > Arthropoda > Insecta > Lepidoptera > Crambidae > Diatraea > Diatraea saccharalis. The sequence continues at coordinate 1,910,171 of OU893347.1, read as the reverse complement.
ATAGACCTCGCTCTAATTTCATGAGTTTCTAAGCTATGACGACCTTTAACCTTTATTGAGACGTAACTAACATCGGTTTGTTTGTTCAACCCTCCGATACAATCTATGGTTAGCTTGCTAGTAGGGCCCTTAGCGCCCACAAAGTCCGCGATTGACTGATCTAAAAGAGTCACAGAACTGCCATCATCGAGAAGAGCGTATGCGTCTATACTACCCTTCGGTCCTGTGATAGTAACCGCTATCACTTTAAGCAGAGGCTTACAAATTGATAAACTAGAAGGGCAAAGGCTATGACCTACAGTGGCAATTATATTCTCGTCTTTAGAAACATTAGAATCGCAAGTTTGATCAAGAGTATCGCGAGGAATATTGTCGATTGTCTGTATCTTGATATCAGTAGACGTTGAAGGGGTTAGCTGTATATTAGTATGAGCAGCTGTCGACGAGATAGCATCTCGATGCAGTAATGTATGATGTTTGTGATAATACTTGCAATCTTTTACCTCGCACCTCTTTTTACACGATCGATATTGGTGAGATCCTTTTTTCAGACATCTGCGACATACCTTATTGTTTATGGTCCACTGCCAACGATTGTCAATGTCAAGTAAAACAAACTCTTTGCAATCCATAATGTCATGTTTTTCTTGACAATATTGACATAGAGTACAGGTGATCTTTGGAGGTTTACTTGACGTGTTGACGGGTGGGATTGCGTAGACTTTGTCTTTGACGGATGGTTTGATGACAGACCGATTGACAATTTGAGTCGACTCTGTAGAAATAAATCCAAATTTAACATGTAAATATGCTTCATTTTCCAAAAAGTCTGCTAAAATTTCTAATTTGAATTTGCCTGAAGTGCATTTATTCGCGGCAAAGTCGACCCATCTCGAACGCAACAACGGAGTTAACTTACCAACGATAATGTTGACAAATTCAGGCGCTGCAAGGTACTCAGGTTGATTGAGGAGTCTAATTACTTCAACACAGTTTCTAATGCGGCATGCGAAGATGTTGAGGTCGCGCGAAGATTCGAAGGTGCCAAGTCTAGGAAGGTTTCGCACCTGCGAGAGTTGCTGAAGTATAATAAACTCCGGTTGAGCAAACCTGTTCTCCAGGGCTTTGATTATCTGCCGCGGGTCATTAGCAGAGACGAGAAGCATGGATACTGCCTCTCTAGCAGACCCATGAAGCGCAGTGGAGATTCTGGCGATGTTGTCCATCGGCGTGAAGTTTGCTTCGGACTGCTCAAACGTCCTTTTGAACGAGAGCCAGTCAGAAGCACGACCATCAAACCTAGGGAGATCACTGACCTTCGGCTTCCTTCCTAGATCCAGTATAGCGTTCGCCAGTAAAGTAATGTTGTCATGTGTACCTACAGTTTTATTGTTAATTTTATTTTTGTACAAATTACAATCATTACTACTGTTGTGTGTACCTATATTTTGAGCATGTGTAGTTGTGAATGTGTCGGCGGCTCGTACCCGAGGGCCATCGTTGTAGGTAGGCGGGGACAGGCGTGGTATAGTACAGCCTCGTGCTGCAGATACTAGGGCATCTCTATCCTCTGCTAAACGTGACGCTGGGGGTTGTTCTAGTGGAGCGCTACATAGTGAATCGACACATTTCTCTCTATCGAAAATAATAGAACGGTTATTATAAGCTCTATCTACGGGATTGTCATGCGATGCGACTAACCATTGTTCCACATAATCCGAACGTGAATGGCTCGAAGTAGAAGAGGTAATGGCAGCAAGCTCGGCTTCCAGTTCCAAGTCTGCCAATTCCTTTTCTATTGCGGCTTGTCGTCGAGCATGTTTCAATTTGGCAGCCAGCTGCTGTGCTTTTATAGTTTTTGCTGTAGATTTCGTACACGATCGAGGAGAATTGGTTGGCGGCGGCGCTGGGGCGCATTGTGATGCAGTGGTAAGTAAGTCATCTTGTGGCGCGGTGTGGAGCACGCTGGGTAACGCTGGCGCTAGGGCGCCGGAAATAGAGGCGCTACCACGATTAGAGGCGGCTTCGTTAGACACTTCACGCACTGTACTATAGGAAGTAGACTTACGGGTTTCCTGGTTTTGGCAAACACGAGACCTGGTAACCATAGGCATGATCGTTATTAATTTATCCCACTTCTGACACCAATGAAAAAGATAGAGATCTGGCTACCAGGTAATTTTAAAGGAAACCACGAAAACACCGTCACAGCCGTATATTGTTATTCTCACACTGAAGTTTTACATTTGTTTTTTAAGTCTAATAGTATGAATGACATTTATTTAAAAACTGAGAATTTAGAAAATAAACATGCCAAAAAGGTTTGCGTAGCGGGTCACCAACAATACATTTTACATGGAAAAATATAAGTCAACAACGTTGTCATAAACAACAATGAGTATATCTAGTATATCATAGAATAGTAACATAGTAATACATTCTCTTAGGAATAATAATCTATGAATATACCACAGCAGTGCAATTCGCCTTCAAAGATTTTATTGATTTCGAAGGGTTTTTTTTAGTAAGGGGATCAATGAACTACCTATGAGATGGCAAAAGTGCATACATAACAATGGTTTATACTTGAGATTGAAATAAAAAAAATCGACTTTTTGTTCCTCCCATATCAAACACCAATTTCATATGTAAGGACCTAATATTTTTTCTGTTGATTTTCGTTTTTTTTTGAGGAAAATGGTCGACATTTATACAAACCCCTGAATAAAATATATATTTTTTTCAATCATTACCAAGTCAGAACTCCAAAAACATAAGAAAAGAGAGGTTCATTGACCTTCGTAAGGGGCATCTCAATGACACGTGACACAAACGGAAATTGCGGTTAAATGCAGCCTACGGAACCCCAGCTGAACTAAAGCACTCTTCAATGAACAATGGACACGCGCCAACGAAACCCCACACTCAGACATCTCGAATTATCCCATAACCACACCCCAAATCAACCTTTAACACCTCCGTGCTAAATTCAAATTCTTTCACTGCAACTGTTTATTACTCGTTGATCGTGTTGTTATTATGAAGCTTTTGTAGAGAACTTAAAGTTCAGAATTGTTTGTGCGTAATAAGCTACATTCTTCGCGACCTTTCCCGACAGGTATTTCAAGAGGGAATGTAGGGTTGACTGATCGAATATTTAATCTACTATTAATTATATTATTATGATAAATCATAGTAAATCATAGTCATAGTAGAAAGATATTTGTAATTTAAAATAAAAACAATGAAACTAAAAATAATAATACCAAAGATTTTGACAAAATTTTATGGTGAAATAATTAGGTTTAAGAACAAAAATATAAGAAAGCACATTAAAAAGTAGTCTTTCTTTATATAACTATAGTATGTACTCGTATTTAATTACCTCTATCTAGTTGCTTTTGAGCCTATTAGGCTTGTGTCCAACAAGTGAAAATACAGGTTTTTGTTATATCTTCGAAAAATATGAACCATTTCAACTTATAAATGTTTAACAAAACAAATTTTAAGTCAATGATTTGGAAAATATTACGCTTTGGAAACTTGAAAAAGTACAGAAAATCTACTACAAAAATCTGCTAAAATACATAAGGCTTTAAATTAGATATAAAAAATGTTACAACTTTCATTATAACAGCTATAAACATAAACGCACAAATAACAAAGATATTACAAAAAATGTCCAGACACCCATACATTTTTCGCTACTGTAGCACCATGTGACGTCACTGAGTGCCTTGAATTTGTAGGTAGCGTTTTCGGCCAACTAGCAGCAGTTCTACAAACACAGCACCGTATCTCCGAAACTATTAATCGCAGACATGCTGTTACTTCGACATTATTTCTCAGATGTTAATGGACTATTTATTTATGAAATAAAAAAAAAGTTGTCAACTAGCCTAAATTATTATAAAAAGAGACCTTTGGCTACCACAATCACCAACAAAATTTTTTTTTTCAAAGACAAATTTAAATTTATTCATAACATATTTTCACTTCTTTTGCTAAAAAAGTTCATCATAGCGTAGTAAAGCGGGACGAAAACATAATCAACGAATCTACGGATAATATTGTAATATATTCAAAATAAAATACCGATGAATGAACTCGACCTTTCAAAAAACGAATATTTTGTTTTGGAAAAAGGAACTTATAAGCAGCATGCTCGGCGCTGCCGATGCGGCATTAGCAAAAGAAGAAAAAGCATTAGCGCGAAATTTTTTTATAATTACAGATTGAATTAGACCGTCATTTATATTTAGCAATTAAAGTGCTTAAACCCATTATATCTCGGCTTCTATTTCCTCCCTCGCTAAAGCTGTCTAGCCTTGTGTAATATGAACAAACTAACAGTAAGGCACCTATATTTTTCAGTCAATCAATCAAAATTAAATAGAGGTTTTCTTTATTATTAATAAGAAGAGAGTACTTAATGCTATTTTTCTGTAACGAGTAAATTGTATTGTTATCAAATAGCGTAAAAATCAAGGTGCCATTTTTTTTTTCTTTCACGAGCACAGGCATTGTGCTTCGAGTGTCGTTTCATTTTATATGAAATAAATTGAAACCGATCCGGACTATTGTTGCAAGCTTATGAATATACACCAAACACTTATTGTAAAGGTACACATTTAAGAAATTGTGTTATATATTATTACATATATATGAAATAAAAACCATTATTTTAAGAAAGTAAAAGAGCTCTGGAAAATAAATCATTACATTTATATACAACTAGCTGTTTTCCCGCGACATCACCCGCGTAAATTATAGATACGTCACTCGCAAGTGATCTAGAAGAATTTTCATGATCGGGCCAGTATTTTCGAAGATAAAAGAAAGAGTAAAGTTATAAAACCAAGAGGTTAAATCAGCTATCCAGTTGGGCGGCTAGCCCTTTAATTGCACGGCTGACCTTTGATCAGCCGAGTAGATGAACTTTAATTAGACGACTACTTATTAACGGTAAATTAATTAGGGTTAATTTTTTAAGGAAAAGAAATATTACACTATCTCACGTGAAATACGACACTTATACAATACGGCACTTGATGCATAAGAACTAAAAAATAATAATAACCCATAATTAAATGTTTCGTGAGAATCGGAAGTCTCTTACATCAAATAAATAACTTATAATTCAGAAAGAGATTGTTTGTGGTGTATACGTCAAAGTAACATTTTGAGTCGCTTAACATAAGATGGTCAAAAAATCGTAAAACGTTAGAAAAGTGTAGATTAACGTTTTCGTTGCTTTTAAATTGTTGCAGCCGGTTTATTGAGCGGTCCAAATGTCAAAACGATTTAATTAAAAACCTGAGCGTGTAATAGGAATGGCGCTATTCAATTAAAGGGCTAGCCTCCCAAGGAGGAGGTTCTCAATTTAACAGATTTTTTTTGCATGTACGTCATGCATGTAAAAGGTTATTTGAAATAATATCATTGTTTTAAACGATATATTCTCGAGGGGTTCCCATGTTCCCAGGTTGCAAATTAAAGAGGATTGGATTAATTGATTTTTTGTAAAATAAATAAACATGTAAAATCAGTAAGTGACATCGCATTTGTCATTTAAATACTAGAATAAAAATACAGCCGATATTTTTAGCATACGCAGTCGGCAAGAATTTTCAGAATTATGTATTAAAATCCGTTAATTTGTTTTTGAGAGTTCTGCTATTGGGTCGGAGAGATTGTGATGCTTGTAACAATTAATACAATAATTTTCTTACTGGAGACAGCCCTGAAATTCACACGGTTCGATGAATAAAAACTAGGGTTGCTCCCGGTTTACTGACATTGTAATACCATACAATTACTAGGTAGTTCAACTTTTTTTTAAACTAGTAACGCTCTCTCGACTCTGTAACCTGGTTTGAGATCTGGTTACATTAATAATAGTACGTTTCATCCATAAAAGGCATTGTTAGTTTCATAAAGACACCATATTTGCTATTACTTTGCTATGAAATCTAAGCCAATTTTCAATTTCTATATTCAATTTTATAAAACAATATGTTTATATTTTGAATATTAATTATTATTTTATTAAATATCTACGTAATATTATTTATTAGATATACGTTTGGTTTGTCTGTCAAAATCATATTGCGTATAAACATTGTGATCTGCTTTGTTATATATTTAAATTTTTATTTGTGTTATCCTTGTTTCACTGGGTTTTACAAATAAAATATGATTTATTTATTTTTAATAGTGTCCATCCTTTATTAGCTCGTCCGCAGTTATCACGAGGGTTTAATCATTTACAAAATGAATAAAAAACAAACAAGGTTTTGATGTTCGAAACAAACAGCAATAGCAAATCTAAGTAGTAAATCCACTTGACGTTGCGTTTGTCGGGTTATTGCAATTAGAGTCGCAATACAAGTTTTACAAACGCAAACTATCCAGGCCCCCTGTTTCCTGTTAGTAATGACCGTGGACCCTCGCTTACATGAGTAGGGGAGAGCGGGGCTGGTTTTAACGGGGGTAAGAATTAACAAGGTTATTCCCGCCAAACGGGCAGTTCTATTAATGTGGTACTCGGTTTAGAAGTACAATGTACGTAGCCGAACGCGTCCCGACCGGCCAGTTGCCGGCCGGTCGTCGCTTGTAATAGTTGTGCGTAGCGACCTCGGATTGACAGGTAATCGAACTTTTTTTGCTTTGCAATAAATTGATTTGTAATTAATTTATGCTTAGAATCGATTTAATGTGTATCCTATATCGAAGTCTATTTTATTGACAATGGCACTACATTTTTTATTTGTAATTATTCGCATTAGTTTATTTTTTGTGACTATTAAAGTATAAAAAGTTATTATGGGGCTAAAATTAACAAAATGAGTGGGGTAAGTATTAACTTGTTAATACTTGCCCCGTGTGTATGCGGTGATAGGCAAATGTCTTTTTTTATTATTTTTACAGAATGCGAAATTACACAAGGAAGACTTCAAGGGGGTCCACGTCTCAAGAAGTATATGATCTTGCAGCTAAGGAAGTTCTTGAAAATAATAGAAAATACAGAGATGTGGCCACTGAATACGATATTTGTCATGTGATGCTGTTTAAATACGTAAAGAAAAAAAGACGGGCACTTCCTTGGAAGTGGGCTATAAAAAAAACCGTTTAATTTTTAATGCACAACAAGAATAATATTCCAGAATCTTGGAATCGAGACGGAAAGGCTGGCAAAGATTGGTTTGCCGGTTTTATGAACCGCAATGCAACATTGTCTATTCGGAGTCCTGAAGCGACCAGCTTAAGCAGAGCATATTAAGTACAAGTTATATTAAGGTTAACTAGACTATTATTACATTATTAAGATACTTAAAGACTGACATTAAGTTTAAAGACTGTGCTTTAACATAGGAAGGTTTGAAAATATTGCCACTGTTGATATATCATAATGTTTTGCTGTACCTCATTGAGAATCTTTAAGACTGTTAACACTAAAAAGTTTACGTAACTTCCAAATATTAAGTTTAAAGTATTTTTACTAACTTTTGTAAGCTAAAAAAAACAATGACTGTTGATTAGTGTAGTAGTAAAATATTTTTTGTAAGCAAAAAGAGAATGATTGTTAATTAGTGTTATAATAAAAGAATATATATATTTATTTAAGTTCCTGTCATAAGAAGTACTCATTTGTTTAGTTCTAAAGATAATAAAAGCGTTTCTATTAATATGAATGAGATTTTATTTAACTCTCTTATTGAATTTATTCTCTGTTAATAATTGCCCCTTACGTTAATACTTACCCCAGCTCTGTTAATATTTGCCCCAAACACGGGGTATGTATTAATAAATGATTTTTTTTGTTTTTATGATGACAACCCTGAAAGTACTTATCTAATTCAAGATTTTTTTACTAATATTAAAGCTAAAGAACCAAAGCAAGCTATGGATAAAAAATAAAACAAAGAAGTTCATTATTGTTAAAAATATACGACATAATACAAAATTTGTTAGTACCAGCCCCGCTCTCCCCTACACAGGAACAATACTGTGGTTTTGAGTCCAATTATCTGTCTGTTTGTCACCAAAATGGGCACAAAGGACGTCATGCTTCGTACGTTACATGTAAAGTTATTTATGTGACGCTATTACGGGAACGATTTTATATCGGCATGGACTATAAAAAAGTGTAGTGTCGTTACAGGAGAATGACCGGTTAGTGCTTTTCAGTTATCATTAAATCTTCTAGAGCAGATGATACGATTATGGCCACTGCTCACTTTTCGTCATTTGGGACTTAAGCAACTTCTAACTTATACAAAGAAACAATATTACTTCATCGTACACGCTTTTTAAAATGTTGAATTATTGCAAAGCTTATACCGTTTCCAACTGCGATGTATAAAAGTTCACTTCTCCATAACTTTTAAAATAAATTAAAATAACCAAAATCCGGTCATCTACCCTAATTTTAACAAATGTCGTTTTTGAGATGGGTCACCGAATGTTCAAAAAATTTACTTAATCACGTTTCTTTATCATCATACTGATTTTTCTTAATCATCTTACACGTTTCTTAATCATCGTACCTGTTGCACGGAATAAGTTTAATGTAGGTGTATATTCGGAAATATATTTTCTGAAAAATTTCCCTGGGAATGGAAATCTATGAAAATCCCTACTAATAATAATTAATATTAATCTATATTTCTGTGGAAAAAACACAGAAAATAAGCGATTTATTTGTTTTAATAACTTAATACGAAAATAATGAAAGCTGAAATATAGTTAAGAAGTTAAGCCGATTATTATCAGCTCTCGAAAGCCTCCAAAGACTTATTATTGCGACGTAACTTTTCAGTAAAATATATACGTAAGGACTTACGAAGAAATAAAATGTTATTTATTAGAATTCACCGAATCCATTAGAATGAATTCAAGTAATATCGAAGGTATCTATTAATTCTGTCTCAATCATTTCGTCTTTGATAAATCCATGATTAGGTAAGTATATAATAAATATAATCATGTAAATATAGTATCAAATATGTCCTCAAGCAACAGTCAATAACAAAGTAACATGTTGGTAACATGTTACCCGTAACCATAGACTAAAATATGTTAGTTATATTTATTATTTTTAGAGAGCTTACAGCATTATTCACAATATGATTTCATCTATAACACTTATAAGCTAATTACAAGCTTCCGCATATATACTTTATGTTTTTATTAGAGAAAACTTTATGAATCGCGAAAAATAAATAAGTCATGATCTTTCTAGCAAAATAAAAAAATGCATAACCATCATAAATGACAAATGACATAAAAATAAGTCCACACGAATAAATATGACCCATCTAATACAGAAAAAATAACAAGAATTTACCATAAAAGAAGCTCAACAAGAAGAGTTATTTCATTAAAAAAATAAAATATATTCTTTAATGCGTCACTGAAGTTTAAAATCGCAACATTACGGCACTATTAAACTAAGCCGTTTTAGTGACACTGATTTTAATAACGAACGACCCATTTCTAAGTCATAAGTAAAGAAACAAGATGGCTGCTCAATATATCTAGGAACATGAAAAAAATATAATTAATTATTTTAGTTATCTATATAGGCATTTTCATTGCGAAATATTATATTTAAGATAGATAGATAATAGTAGGTATTTTTAAACATAAATAACCAAATAAATATACAAGTAAGGGAAATAATATTTCAAACATCAAATAGGTATGTAAATAGAGAAAGTACTAAATGTAGGAAATGTATGATTTGTTACATACACAATATGCGTATGTTAGCTAGAGAATAGTTTTTCTTTTAATTTAAATATAAATAAGAAATTGATAGATATCTCCTGCGTTATAAAGTTCAAAATTCAATCGAAATTGGGGAAAAGCAGATAGTAAAACGTGATAATTAATTGGAAAACTATAAATAAACCCTTTCTTTAAATAGAATCGAAAATATATATACATTTCCTTTTTATTACAAACTTCTTTGAAGTATTTTTTTATTTCGTCAGTAAACTGTAAAAGCTTATCTTAAGAGATTCTTAACGATGAATGTCGTGAAAAAACTGAAATAAAAAAAGAAAAACTCAATTATTCTTTGAAACGACACTGACTGGCAAGACTTTATCAATGGGTTGTCGCCCCAATGATCATTACTAGTCGCGACAAAAAAAAACCGTTTGTCTTTGGACGTTATCAAAGATAAGCTTCTTTTTTAAATTTAAAGCCGTCCAAATTTATTTTTGCAAAGATAGATTTCATTCAATGGCGGTGATTATATCTGTGACTAGCGGTTATAATAAATACCTTAGGAGGCTAGGGCCTGCCTATTGGATTATCTTGATATTTTTTTTAATTCGGCATTGATTTTCTTTTTTTTTTTCTTTTTAAAGAAGGAGATTCTTAATGCATCTTGTTTATTTGTAGACAAGGTTGTCCACATTTACATAGGAAATGTTTTGGTGTTTTAAATTTATTTTCACGATTAGGGAAGCCGTATGCAAAAATATTCCTTGGTTTCAACGCGAGGATTCCAGTGTAGGGGTCTGTTCCTATCACATTGCAAGGCTTCTCCTTCCACCGAAGTGCGTACTTTCGGTGGAGAAGTTTCCCTTCAATTTATAAAACCTCGACGTGTACATACGATCTTCGAGATTTTTCTAAACACATGAAAAAAAATAATCGCAATTACAAAAAATAAAATAAATTACAAACACATAGAAAAAAGAGTTTGCAAAATTTGCATACTATGATTTCATGTAAAATTGGTGTCCGTTTGTTTTCTCATGGGCGTTCTGTTGAGCTTCAAGAGCTCTTCGGTTAGCTTTTACCAATGGCCTCCAATTTGAGATTTCTCGTGGTTCAAGCTCAGCCGATATTGCCCATGTTTTAATCGCTTTGTGAACATGATGACATCAGGTTTAGTATACGAATGCCACTGTAAAATAACAGAGGTAAGTAAGGACAATGACTTAACATTACAATGGAGAAAAGGTTATAGCGGATCCAGAGGTAATGACGCGGCTGACTGTTTGGCCAAAAGGTGTTCGGACACCGTAATCAACGGAACCGGAACCGTTAGTACCTATTTCATATAGTTTACTGAGAGGTTGGATACGGAAACTTTACCAACGTAAACATGACGCAGAATGGTCTAAACTCACCGACTGCGGACAAGCTAGGGAAGCAATCTCTAAGGTAGACCCGAGACTCCAGTTAAGTTATGCAAACTAACCAGACACACACTGAGACTAATTGTGGGTATTCTCACTGGACATGGGTATTTTAACAAACGCCTTTATAACCTAGGCATCTCTGACAGTCCACTGTGGCCTGCCTGGAGGAGGAGGAGACGAGTGCTCACATACTGCTGCACTGCAGAGGAGTGATGAGATAAAGGACAGCACACCTGGGCAGCCCAAAGTCAATACTGGACACTTGCAAGGACATCAGAAAATTACAATCCTTTTTGGATGAACTGGGTAAGCAGGATTAATGCCTCCACTGTTTGCACGCCAAACAGGCACTAAGTGTCGAGTTGCGTAAAACACCCGTCGTCAAGAAGAAGAAGAATCGCTTTGTAGATCCTTCTTTATGATTTGGATCGCATGGAGTTTCGGAACACCACAAAAGGGCTCTGGTATTATCTGTTCTCCTTGTGCTACAGTCCTAGTTTGTCCGTTTTTGAAATTTAAAGAGATTAATCAAATAGTAGAAGCTAGAGAGATTGAGATGTCTTCTTTGCAATCAATTAATCATGTTTTTTTCATTTAATAGATAGATAGATATTGTATTACATTCAACAGAAAAATAAATAATGAAATATGTAGATGACACAAATGACCAATAGAAAAAATGAAATAAAAATTTATGTGTGCGTCGCAGCAGTACACAATGGTCCCAGTTCAGCGTCAAATAGTCACGCGCATGAAAAAAGAGTAAACGCAAACACTCTACTAAATCTAACCAGGATTCATAGAATTAATAAGTACTAGTTGTACGTAGTACTTATTTATTCTATGCCAGGATTAAATTTTAACGAAAATCAGTTAGACCATTCTACATAATATATTTTTTAAAGATAGAAAATAACCTTAGAGGAGAATAATGTAGGGTTTTCATTAAAATATTTCTTGTTACATCTTTTTTATGTTTCGTTTATTTACTAACAACAAGCATATAACAAATAGCCGCTAGCTTTGAAAAGATATTGGTGAAAATATTATTGTGCTAGTAGTTAGACTAAAATGTGCCTCAATAATTAGTTAGAGTCCTCGAGTTCCCTATATTTCGGCGCCATGATCACAGAGTAACTGAAGTAAGTATCTGTTGATGTAGTTTATAGTATTTGAAATGTTAGTGATCCTAAAACCACAGAGTGCCAGGGACCGAGTGGATTTTTTAAGCATTTGTCATTGAGAAAATGCATAAATTATCATTCATTTAAATTTACAATAAAAGACATGTCGAGTAGAGAATATATATATTTTTTTGAAAATTATTCCCAGTAGCAAAAATGAAAAGATATTGTCAGGTAATCATGTTTATCCTCCTTGATTCTAAAATAAATCACTTTTGGTATTGTAATAACTAGTAACAGTACCGTATATAGACGTAAAGTTCTTTTTTGATTATTTTAAATGAAGCTTTCTGGTTCTCGCTAGAGTTATAATTCCTCTAACAAATTATTTGACCTCTCTATTCTTTTATGAGTATTTTTGGTACACCTTTACCTAGTTTTCATTATTGTGCATGAAATAGAGAGGAATTTTTATTGTTAACTTACAATACAAAGTACCGTTCCCAGTTCCAATTAGTGAAATTATGATTTTCTGTGTTAAGAATCAACAGCTTCATTTCACCTACCGCATTACATTTATTAATCTAAATTAGAAATTGGTAACTTACGAGCTTTCAAAATTGCCACCAAACAATCGGCGTCCGAAACGTATTACATAATCAGTTGTTGTTCTAATGTTCGAATTTCAAAAATGGAACATAATTTGTGCTCATGAATGGTAGTCGCGTGAACAGCGGCAGTGACCTTGTGGACTACTCGACTGGGCCAGGCTATTGCACCGCACGCGCCGTCCCGGCCCCCGCGCCCCGCACGCAAATTATTGAGCGGGGCCCCTTCCCCCTGCGCCCGGTGCACTTCCTTCCGCGACCCTGCTGCTCGCCCGGGAATCCAGTTTCACTAGGATTGCGTTAGGTTATGATTTCTTATTGGCCGTATACTTAGACTGGTTTTCACTTTCAGGACTTTTTTCGAAACGGTTTGCTTTGGTCACATGTGGGGTGTACTTCTGGATTTTATGGTGAATTGAGGCTAGATATAAAAAGAGCTTCCCGAAATTGTACCCCTACAATTATTCTTGTAGCAGACTTTCACGCTAGGTACATCAGTAAAAGATTGATTAAAAGTAACTTTGTATACAGGGTCTCGTAATGTTATCAAAATTTTAACTCTATCCTCAAAACATTATCAATAAATGAAGTGTAGAAATTTGATGGTTAGACGTACTACTGACGTTATATATAGAAAATTCTATGTAATACATACCTACCTAATGATTACGGTCTTCTCACACAAATATCTAGGATATAATACTATTTAATACAAAGGTGACTGGAGACGAGTAACATCACTGACTCATTCATTTAATATAAACAGTTAAAATTTCTATCTCTGTTTGTTTGTTTGTAGGGGTAATCATCAGTCACTTATCCGGTTATGAAAATTCTTTCACTTATGGGAACTTACATCATAACGCGGGTGACAAAGGCTATAAGTTTAAGTTGGCGAAGTCGCGGAAAAGCATCTGTTTCATATAAAACTGATAATTCAGACTCATAATAAGAGAAATTCAAATAAAATATCTTTACATTGGTTATTTTATTTATTACTTACAAAAAAATTGAAAATGATATTTCTAATATAAAACACAAAGAACATATAACAAAATAGGTTATAATACCAAAATAATGTCTGCTAGAAAAATGTTTTGTTTTCAGTTCATTAGGCTTTAGCGTTTTATCAGCACGCACCATTAGTATGAATGGTCACATTGAAAAGTCTACCATATATCCTTCGTCTGAAAAATGAGTTTTGTTCATTCGAGTACTTAAGATTTTCAGATTTATTTTCTTAATTAACTTCCCATGAAAGAAATCTACTAAAGTAAATTCCTTTTAAAATAAGAAGAGGTGTAGCTAGATTAATTGGAAGCTTTTCGTCTAACGAGCAGCTTTTTTATTTCGATTTCTTTGTTATTTTTTCCCAGAAATTTTCTTTGCCAGTAATCAAACTAATGCTAGGACATGTTCTTAATCTTGTTAACGTCTTCGTGATATTAGATTATAAAATTTATCTTTATGACACCTATTCCAATTTCGAATGCACTGCAGTCAATTTCTACATCTAATCTATGGCCTCTAGAGTTCTAAAGACACGTCATTGAACTCTTCCGTTTGTGCATTGAAGGTCCGTAATATCTAATAATGCTATGTAAAGAGTTTAAGGTTGAAAATGTTATTAGGCGATATTTATTGGGGAGCCTCGTTTCGTTGGCCCACATCCACGCGTCCCCAAGGAGTCGCGAGGCGCACCGTCACGTTTTTGCAGCCTGTTTTGAATTTATAAAGCGGCTCAACAGCTGATCGTGCGCGGTTGCCGTTCCACCTCCCGCCCCCGAGCGACGTTGCCGCTACGTACAGCCAGGCGAGTCTCGAGGCGATCGACCGACCCCCCCTCTCGTGCCATAAACTCAACATACAACGCTCTCCTGAAATAGTTGGTGTACAAACCCTTTTTGGGAGCAAATTTCGTGTAACGCTTTTGACGCGTTCGATTTACGAAACGAGGCTACGCGGCAAGGGACGTTACTACGGGTAAGGGAAATTCGCCAATCGAATCATTGTGCGAGGTTTTGTAATAGAAATAATTCGGCGGCATAGACAATGTGATGCGGATGTATCGAGCGATTGGGCGAAAATAACCCTCTTACAATGCTCACAATATTTGACCGGCCAGAAAAGTATTTTATTATGTAGTAGGTATTCATTATAAATTTCTTCAACAGAAGATTAAAAACCGAAAAGCTATGACATCAGCTTCTCTACCACGTAAGTGAAGCCTCATCTGTCAAAATGAAGCTTCGAATATTTAGAGAGGTCATATTGAAAAATGACTATATTCACCATTCGACCACCACATTCCATCTTAATTTGTGAAATATTATAGGAGTCTATAAATTATAATATATTTACAATGGAATATTAATGGATTACTAGGTTTCGCCCGCGTGGTCCCTAGGGAAATGTTTAGTGGGATAAAAAGTATCCATATCTAAGTCAGCTAATACCCTATCTTTATACCAAATTTCAACAAAATCCGTTCAGTAGTTTCGGCGTGATTGACGGACAAACATACAAACAAGGAAACTTTCACATTTATAATATTAGCAGGATAGGATAGGTAATTTTTTATAACTTAATAACAATGTCGTGTTATTGTTCCCGCTGTTTTATAGGTGCGTGTTGCTATTTCTTTCCAACTATTTTCATAACGGTAGAAAATTCTTTTAGCAATAAACTTCTAAGTATTTCTGTTTCTATGTCCTTCCTATAAAATAATAACGTTACAACACGAAGTAACATCATTGAAGAAACAAAGAAACTCGTTTTAAAACTGAATAGTGTTCTATAGTTCAGTCACATTATACACAAATTAGCAATAGGTTGTGAAAAATTACACTATCTTGACGCATTAAAAATGTCACCGGCAGTGTAAAGCCAAGTGTGCCATTCATCGGTTTAAAAAATCTTATTAGATCCAGTTTTTTCCTGATAATTAGGTAGCTTATTAGCCTCTTCGTTTAAATTAAGTAAATGTTGCTACTTAATTTACCCGCAGTTTCTTCACCGGATAAGCGACTATTCTAGGAACACTTTAACAACAAAACTAGGTAGTTAGAAGTAGCCGGAGATGTTTAAAACTTAAATTTACTGTAGAAGTTTTGGGAAAATTAAGCGGCAGCAAAGATCTATAGCAGCAGTTAAATAACAATGGCACGTGTCGCGTTAAGCCACGGGCTGGTCGTTCTCATACATTTGCTTGACGTGCTGAACTAGTGTTATCACTCCTTATTAATATGAGCAGCTCGATGGCGTACGATTAGCGTGCTTGGTCTGGGATTTGGTCGTTAAGCACTTTTGAAATTGCCGGTCATAGGATAGGTGAGCAAATTATTTCGAGCTCCTGCGTGATTCGTACCACGTTAAGGCATTGGTGCCGACTGTATCTGCAGGGTTAATACACACCGATCCGCATGGGGCCCGCGTGGTGTTCCATGGGCCATTCTCCGTATTCGATTCCATCTATAGGGAAGGCCTGAGCCTCAACAGCAGGGACATTTAAAGGCTGGCGATGTCTAATATGAAACCAATGAAGCCGATGCGTGCAGGACGGGTTGGCCTAAATGTAACTTGTGCTTTATATAGCAACGTATGATGATCAAATAAGTTTTGGAAGATTATCCTTTAAAAAGAAACTAACAAAGTTAGAAACTTTACTTCGTTATAATTTTAGTGTAGCGGAAGGGATGGATCTTAAATATATTTTTGGACTTCTACAGTGTTATTAATAAACAAGGTTTAGCGTTGGAATAAATTCACTCTGAAATAGCTCTTAGTATTAGTCAAAATTCATATTACGAGTATTAAACAGAGACTTGGTAACGGTTAACTTAGTACGAGGTTCTACGGGAGTAATATTTATTCCTAGAAGTTGGTAGGTTTGCTTATTCTCTGTAAAATATGAATTTGGACCAATTCTAAAATTGCAATTTTAGCGTAAATTTACTCTGATACTAGAATTTTTTTATTAATAGGTATCTACTATAAGAGTGTAGACAACGTCATTTAATACTAAGTTTTAGAATGCCGTCAAGCATCTAAAATTTGCAAGAATAGTTTTATATTAAGTATTTGTGACTAATTAAGCTAATACCGACAATATCTAATAATATTTCGTGTGGGTTACGTAACGCTATGTCTATAAGAACTCTTTGGCGGTTTCTTTCTCATGTTTTCTGATAATTATTTGACTTTAAAGAAATAGTTGCATTTTTATTAATTCTTTTGTGTGGACGTTCAACTTAATGTAAAAGTATTTCGTACCTCGAACGACGTACTCGAGAAACAACTTAAATCAACTTGACACGTTTCAAAGCTATATTTCATTTACAATTTCGAAACTATCAATAGTTGAGACTTTTTAAAATTAATTTTAAAAGTTGTTTTTTTTGTTATTATTAATATAAATATTCGTTCACATTTTAACAAACGAATTCTAATAGTTCAAAGAAAAGTCTTTTTATATCTATGGTATTCTCGGTGGCATCTTTTCTAGAGCTTTAAATAAATTGATTAAGGTATAAGTATAAAAAGAAACTTATTATTTAGAGCACGTGTTTTATGCTAAATCACAAATAAATGTCAATAGTGAAACGATAATATGACAGTAAAATATAGCGGGAAAACATTGCTCACTCAAAATAGCGTGTATACCAAAAATATGTTTTGTTTCACTTAAAACTGACTTTATATAATTAACTTCATAAAAATATCACAAAGTTAACCCCAAAATTTACTTTGTTTTTCGAATTCATCTCGTATTTATAATTTTTTTAAATATTCTTTTATATTACGTCATATGCTTCTCATTTATAGGAAAAATAGATAAACGTATGAGTATAAGCTAATATTTGATCTATTTTGGACTCACAATGTTATATTGCAAAATATTCTTAATGAAAAATGGGTTTTTTAAGGATTGTTTATTAAGAATATTTTTCAGTAAGGCATTGTGAGTAAAACTGATGAAATTTAATAATCAGAACAAATTTTCCCTTAATTTTCAGAAAAGAAATTTCACAGATTTTAATCTTAAAATCAACGTATTCATTAATTTTGATACCTAGAAAAGAAACTCGAAGAAAGACGTGGGTCTAATATTTTTACATAATAAAATATTTTTTACACAATATAATATTTTTTATATAAAAAATTCCTCTGTTTTTGTTACAGCCTTTGTTATTCTCGGTATTCAATTAGCGTTTATAATATTTGTGCGATAACAAGAGTTAGGTATTTATTAAAAATGAATCGCATTCCTGAGACTCGATTCGTTTAATTCTGTTTTTATTCACTTTCATTTTGTAGAAAGAAAGGGCAAATATTCGAGTATGGAATCTGCCTTCATAATGTTTATTTATTATTAATCGATTTATTGTTATCGATTTTTTAACTTTGCTTGCCATTTATAAAAAAGAAAATGGCGGGTCGTTAGAACAACAAAAATATTTGAAGTTCATTGCGGACTAAACGTACTACTACTACTGAATAAAGATAAGTTTAAAATTGGAACATTTTACATGTATGGGATGAGGGTATACGTGTGTTGAACGAACTAAACGCCGAATTTCAATGATGACATAATGTTATATAATAAAACCGCAACGCTAAACGGTTTCAATATGAATTCCGCTTCGCCACGAATGCACCGCGAATGAAACCGCTGTAGGTCGTTGCTTTTAGTCCACGTCTCAGAAACTGAGTGCATCGGCCGTGGCTGACACGAATCATTCGCTCCGACGTCAGCCAAACGATTTCCATTCGTACAACATTACAAATAAAATTGCATATCGCAACAAAACGATACTTAACTTTCCCACAATGTTTTTCTCTACAATGAGGGGATTGAGCTTTCGAGCTAAGTTTCCCGTCTATTTAGTATACGGCTGATCTAGGATCCGTCTCGCTCTAACGACTCGGAGATTCTATCTGACTCAGTCGCACGATACAATGCAAATTAAGAGCCTTTGAATGGAAAAGTGATTTCAATCTATGATTTGAAAATAGAACACTTGGTGATTGACGTTGATTCTCGAGTGAAAACCGTGTAATGTATTCATTTGTATTCGGAATTTAAAAAAATCGGAATAAAAATTTAAAAGCCCGGTACCCGATGAGACGTCGTGTTCATACAATTGTCGCTTAGGCTCACCCTCACTTTAAAGGTGTGCTACATCTATTAGACTAACACCTAATTGCACAAACGTTCAGTAAGATTATTATTAGTTTAAAGAGGCATTATCGATACCAATTTTCCAGTTGAGACCATTCATTAGAACTTAATATGATTCAATTTTAATGACATTTGTACAACTGAGCGTATGATATTGATATGATATTGTATGATATCACGATGGATGCAGTTTGATTGTTGTTCCTATCAATTGGGTTAAAACATGAATTTACTGTAGTGCAATTTGATTAAAATGTTAATCTCTTTGTTGCCAATGTTAGGATTAAGAACTTGTACAATAGGATATTATTGACAAACAATCTTCTGAGTCTAAAACGAATTTCTGTATATTATTGTATGGTTTACGTTGGAATTAGTTCGGAATGAGCTCTTACAAACCTTGTGTAGTATCAATGTACAAAAGTAAAAATCTAGTTACAATATTTACCTATAATGATGGGCTTGAGATTCAAGTTTATTAAATAAAACAAGCTACACGATTGTAAAATTAAGTACAAAAATGTATCTTACTCCTGGAATATATATTATTATACATGTTACTAGATGTGCAAAACGTTGATAATAATTATATACTTTAGTATTTATCATTTATACAGTTCTCGAGTTTTGAAAACAGGCATTTAGTAAGTATCGTATCTGAATTTGTGTTTTGAGATTGGGTTATCTTTTATTCAATAATACTCGAGTACCGAAATGAATGAGAGATAAAGAAAGGTAGAGAGAGAGACTAAATACACTCATAAGTATTTATATTTATCACGTTTATTCACTGTTTTACTAATATTTGCCATATTTATTGTAACGATGGAACCAGATTGTCAGGAAAATAATGTTCCAAAAAAAAAAGAATCAAAAATATACTTTTAACTTGTTCCTCGAAGGCAATCAACTAAAAAAAATATTTGAAGTAACGTCACACTGCCGTTGTAATAATGTACTACGAAAACATAAAAATATTTGCTTCGATCGAGTTATGGAGCATGGAAAAATAGTGGTTATTCAATAAGTAAGGTTTTTATTGTTTAGGAGTTACTATATCAAAATATTTATTAATTTATTTAATCTTAATTGCCCAGTGAAATAGACAAAGGGATTTAATGCCAAAGAGGCTTTCTCGACCAGTCAACCTGTAAATTTAGTACAAAACTTAAAGTGACGACAGACAACGATTGTTTATATGTACATTACGCTACTGATATCCCTACATAAGAACTATATTTAAATATAAACAATAACAGATATAACTACACATACATAAAGAAATGCATATACATATATAACTCAAAGTACGAAACAAAATCTCATGTCAGATCAAGAAATCTTGTCTGAAGCATGGTAGACCTTAATTCCATCTTTTCAGATATACCTATATCTACAAAAAAGATGTAAAAAGCACATTTGAAAGTTGAGACGCTTCGCCCTATATTTTATTTTTTGTTTTTAAAACCACACAGTACTTTTTATTCTGCCAGAATTTTACCAGTGCTTACGAACTTTAAGTTCACACAGGTAAAGTTGCCAAAAAGCACTTGTAGGCTCTCAGTCGGCAGGTTCTTTCGACATACTCATATATTAAGCTATAGCTAATTAACTTTACACAACCTTATTAAAATTTGCCTATCACCTACTATCTTTTTCATATATTAAGGCGGATGTCATATTTTGATCGCCTAACCTCGAGGGGTATATGCAAATAATTATACTATAGCCCGTGCCACGTGTCTGCAAATATATTAGTACCGAACTGCTCGTGACGCCACGCGGAGCTTATTTCGGCTTTATTTCTTTGTTCAAAATCAATTTAAAGTTACTGACTTTTTTTTATTTCAGTTAGTGGGCAGGAAAAGATGTGGCGAAGAGATTTGAGCTTAGTTTGACATTAAAATGGGCGGAAAAAATTGTCAGCTTTTGACATTTTTAGTAGTCTTTCAAGTCGATAAATTCAATAAGTTGATGATTAAAGTAATTATTTAAATAAAGTAAACTTTATTTTTTATGAAGTTTAACTATTTAATTGTCGTTCTTGAATAAAATGCATTTTAAAACAGGTAACTTTTTATTTAAGTACCCGGACTTCTACTTGTTAATAATTCTGCTATGTTAACTAGCGCTTGTTTTACTTTTTACGAGCCGTCATTGTACTAACCTATAGGTAAACATTTATGAGTCATTTATTAAATTATCTGTATTTTGCTAATACAAAAAATAATATTTAAACTTATTTACAGTATGACCTAGATAATACGAGCTAACTAGAACCTAGATTGGGTCGGTTAATCATAAATTCAGATATATTGGACCAAGAGTCAATAAGAAGCAATGCCATTTTAAATAAAAAAACAGTACAGTTTATTAACATTTGATACATTAGCGTTACTTATGGTACGGGCAACCCGACGTTTATCTTTTTACAGATGTAGGTAATATATGTCAACGTTAATATACTTTGTTTTTTTTTATAAAATATAAAATTTCTGAAATAAGTTAAAAGTTGAAATACAAATGCACAAATTCGCGCCAACGTTCAGATAATTCAAGTTCTACTGTACACATAAATAATATGGAAATTCATGTTTTTTATCAGCATTATTAGTAACTCTATCTTTACTTTGGTATGTTTGGGTAAGCTATATGCTTTCTTTTTTACCAAAATATAAACAGACTTTAAATAGTCAATTCAAAAATCGAGTCTTTATATTATTATTATTTAAATGTGATTATAAGATAAAAAATGTCAGACATTTCTTTGATTAAGAAATAAACCGTTGGTAACTAAACTTT
The DNA here is from genome assembly GCA_918026875.4 of Diatraea saccharalis. NCBI lineage: Eukaryota > Metazoa > Arthropoda > Insecta > Lepidoptera > Crambidae > Diatraea > Diatraea saccharalis. The sequence goes on along the minus strand of OU893347.1, from coordinate 1,888,294 downwards.
GTGGAAGTCGGCCTTTGTTAACATTGTAGTAAAGTAATTATACCAACAACTCTTTCTTCAACAATTTAAATTGTTTAGTAGCGTTGATGCGTTTAAAAACTGAAGTTTATGGAGGGTTAGTTTTTTTCTATAAAAACCTTATTTAATTTTACAAAGGATAAAAAATTTACTAGACTAGCTTATGGCTCATGTAGATCTATAATGATAACATATTTGCTTTGTTTCAAAACATTTGAAAAATATAATTGTTTTACATTAACGAAAAAGGTTTAAGTCCAATTTAACGTAAATACTTCGCTAACATATTGTAAAGCATTTTAAAAAATAGGTATCTAGATCTCCGGATCCATTACATTTGCTAGAAAAAACATTTTACCATTTGAAAGATTATTTTTATTATCTTCTTAATCTGCCGACAGGTAATGATTGTAAATATTTAATACAAAAATGATTCTTACGAAGTGCTGTTGCTGTTGCACTGATGTGATAGTGTATATGTTAATATGGATATGCTATTTACATATTATGTTTATAAAATAGATATGTAGTTATTCAAGTTAGACTAAGTTGCTTGGGCTGTTGTCTATAAATCTTTAGCATAATGGTATCATATTTATTATATTTTCTATCCATACAAATATCATAATTGCGATGGTAACTATGTATATATGTCTGTTACGTTTTCCTGGTCTAATAGCAAGTCATTTTGTCGTAACAAACCTTCCATCTAATTATTTCTCTTTATTATTCTTTGGATGCTTATCACTAATGATGTTTATATCGATTAGCTTCGGGTTTTGTTCCATTTATATTCTTCACTTTGTCTTTTATATGGCTATAATCCTTTGATTATATATCTGTAATCATTAAAATCCTGTAATATAAATTTATCCAAACTTTTTTCGCCTATTTACACTAACGTAAACTCTTACCTGTAGCTTTCACAGTTTCTTTTAATATTTTTTTCTATTTCATATGATAATACGTGATATATTTAGCTAATTACACAATTTATGGCGAATTATAATTATTTCACATTACTGACATAAAAGTTTGTTTTCTTTGTAATGGTTACATTTAATACTTTTTATTAAAATTGACTCACACTTTATAATTTTTAGGTATTCAACCTCTATAAATTAAATTGAAATCATTCGCTTCCAAAGTTGACTCTTCGGATATGTAAACCCTTGCTCATGTAGTTCTGAATCACATCTCCGGCAACAGTTGCTTAAGCAAGCTTTTTGTGCTCGCTCTGTGCTACCTTAATTCATAAAAGTTTACTTTACGGGGCCGACTGCTCCGGGAACTATTCAAATTACGGTCTCAAAGTCGTAAGACAACTTTTTGGCTTTAAAAATAAACTCGACAACTAAATATTTCTTAACCGTTACGACCTTCAGTTCTACACCATCTGCAATCTAATCCTGGAATGTTCTTTCCTGGAGTTTATCTACATCTGGACACCTGGCAGCCCGACCTGCTGCTCAATTTTAGGCTATTGAAGGATTCCTGTTCGATGCACCGGGAGACTAAGCCTCTTCAAGATTACGCAACAACCAAATCGCCAACGCCCCTCAAGACTGCTGGAGGACATTGCCGTCCTCTTGAGCTGATGTCGGGCTACTTATGTCGTCACTTCAACGTCGCCAACGGAATTTCGCTGCCTACCCACGCCCACTTTACTGGACTTCACCACTAACATACACATTACACTTCGCTTTTCAGCTCACACACATATTATTTCTGTGCTATCTTCCGTTTTTGTTAATAAATTATTTAATTAGACTTATTCTCTTTATATCTTGTAGACAGTTCGTTCGTCATTTCATAACAATTTATGGTGAAATTATAATATCTAGAAATAACTGAATGACACAAGTGAAAAGACATAGGATTTTTTCCAAATATATGTTTGAATAAAAAGTACCCATCTATTGTAAGATAAAAGGAAAAGTTTTCAGTAACAATCTTATAACACTTGTTACTAATCTTATAACACTTGTAACGAATTATAAAAAGAGAGAAAGAAACTTAAGTGTCCCTGTTGATAAGTTTTCTTGGCGTAAGATTTACCAAGAGATGGTGGAACTTGACGTTCACTACATTAATTAAATATTTTTGATGGGTCGTGTTATTTTCTTGAAATTATTAGAGATCAAGTCTTCTTTTTATGTGCCAAAACTGTGTACTTTATGGTATATAAAAAACCTTTACGCAGAGGTGATCAATCTTTCTAAAAAACCTATTAAATTTAAAGCTTCTGCGTGCTGACACAGATTATGACAAATACTGGAAGCGACTTTATACTATGTAGTGATATTAATAGTCTTACCCCCAGTTGCACAAACATTCGTATAGGTTTAATGACAACTTTAAGCTCTAATGAATGTTCTAAATATGCAAATTTGTATCGGGAAAGTCGATTAAAAATATTGACGATTTTAATCTATGTGCAATGAGTAGAGTATTTTCATGTAGAGGATAAAGTTTAGATATAGAGGTATATTGCATTGCGTATTAAAGTTGGGGAAAACGCAATTATAGAGCGGAGACTCCATTTGAGTAAGGGAAGTGTTGGTAGACTACCTGCTCGATAATACGATGATCAAAAAGTGGTTTCATTCTGGAACATGGAAGAAATAGAGCTGCATGGAGAAAGATCACGGAAAGATCAACGACTACCAGCTGCAGGAGCAGAAGAAGAAATTCTCAACTATGTTTTTAAATCAAACTAATACAGTATATTTTGTTTTGTCAAACAATCTAAGACATTGAATAGTATAAATGAGAGGCAACAGAAAGGACTCTAGATATTCTTTAATCGCCATGTGTTCGTAAGCGGATAAAAGTATTAAAATCAAACAAACGGCCAGACAATTTACTTTCTAACATAACAATGGAGTTCGTTTATGGACACGCCGATCTACATACAAAGACGAAAACAGCTGTGATGTCTTAGTAACAGGGTTGTCACTTATAATTGCATGTGGAATATATAAAAATCGAAAAAATATTTAAATAAATAAAAAAAAAATCATTGAAGAAATCATCAATGTGAAGCAACTTCCGCAAGTGACGGTCAAATGATGGGTGACCAAATATTCTTGATCTCTAGCTCGTCCGTGCTTGGGAAAGTATGTTAAGGTTCAGACCGCTGCAGTTGTTAACACCCTCAAATCAACACTGGATGATTATACACCGTTCTTCCTGTCCATCACCATAGGAAAGGCCTGTTCTCCAACAGTGGGGACAATATATAGGTTTTACTATGCTGATGATGATGATGATGATGATGATGATATTAAATTAGAACAATAGTATCTTTTTTCAACAGTTGTAACTAATGAAATCGTGACGCTCCATTATCGTATTTTTTGTTAGAAATAAAAAGTTTATTATAAAAAACAAAACCTCGAGTGCGTGAAAACAAAAGAAGTAAGTGAAAAAGTATATAATTACTTTCACTAAAAAGAAAAAAACAAGCCCAGTAGTTTGGAATGTTATTAAGTACTACTGAATAACTGCTCCATTGAAATAGTTTAAAAATCTATACACACATAACACATATCATAAATTCAAAGGCACAAGAGTAGAATCAACAGTCACCCATTAAAATTATATGGGGATTGATCAAACAGGAATGGGTCCTGACTCATATACACATACCCTCCTTTACGTTGCGTAGTCGGGTAAAAAAGGCACTTTAAGCTCTTTTATTAGTTCTGTATTTAATAATAAGTTCTAGATATTTAAATAGCTTGATTAGACTCCTGCGCAGGTTCATTTGTGAGTTGTATTAATTGTTTTTACTATATCATTTAAAGTAGTCTATACTAATATTATGAAAAGGAAAGATTCGATTGTTTGTTTGCAGTGTATAATCTCCGAAACAACTGAACTGATATTAAAAAATCTTTATCATATTTATAACATAGGTTATATTTTATCTTGAAAAACAGGAAATAAAAGTAAATAAAATAAATTTTCAAGCGTACTATCCATAAATGAACTTAAAAATGGTCCGAAACGCTTAAAACTAATTACAAACGCGATGAACGCGAAGTTGTTTCGTTTAAGAGTTTGTACAAATCTTTATTTGCACATACTGGATTAAAATGGGCATAAACAGTACCGTGTAACCATTGTTTACTATTCAATTTGTCATTGTAATTATATCCGTGTGTATGTGGTGAGTAGCTCGGTGGCGTAGTGGATAAGCGCCGCGGCCCGCGATCGTTGTCGTTAAGCAACTTTCGCTAGGGTCGGTCACGGGATGCGTGACCAAAAAATTATTATCTCGAGGTACTCCGTGCTTCGGAAGGCACGTTAAGCCGTTGGTCCCGGCTGCATTTGCAGTCGTTAATACCCTCCAATCAATTGGGCCAGCGTGTAGGGTCATGGCCCATCCTCCTTAACCATCCATAAGGAAGGCCTGAGCCCCTGCAGTGGGGACGTAAAAGGGCTGGTGTGGTGTGGATGTGTATGATATGAATCGATATCCAAATAAACTATTCTCTATGGTAGTATAAATATTATTGAATGTATAAACAAAGAAGCAGCCCGTACCAGAAACCTTAAAAATATTCAGACCTTCAATAAATTGATTAGTTTCTACGTACAAATTATTCATATCATAATTGGGAGCACGCCGCTTTTTCGGGGCGTCCATTTTAATTTACTAATTAAATTAATTGGGTAGGGAGTCAGCTTATAATTAATTGTGGTACATAATTAAAAAGCTTCGCCATAATGAATTTAAGGCTTACGATACAACATTTCAGGGTGTCGTATTCGAATCAAAGGAGATCATATTAATGTACACTCCGCTGTATGTCCGTCCGTCGTCGATTGTATTTTTTAAGAAGCTCGATGGTGCAGTGGTTAGGATGCTCGGTGTGCGATACGAAAAGTTTTATAATTATCTCTTTATTCTAATATTCTCATAAATTTATGCAGACACGTTTAACTCCCTGCTGAAATGTCAAATTAGGTGATAAATATTTCATTATGTATGAAGAAGTGCGTACCTTATATTTGCGAGCCTGTCTCACACTTGCCCGATTTACTCCCAAAATGTTAAAAAATTGAACCTTTATTATTAATGCTAAAGTTATATAGTATATGAATTTGGTATATAAATTAATATACTTTATCAATAACTAGAAAAAAATATTGTAACAAATTTAAAAATACGAAAGCATAATTTTTTTATTAGCTTTATCATCGTTCAGGGAGACAGTTGTAAACTTTGTGAATAATTTTTAGTAGGATAGCTTCTAAAAAGTTCACTTTTAACAACTACAGACTATGTGAGTTATATAAAACAACTTTTGAAAATACGCACCTTATCTACTTATCCTCCTACCTATTCGTCGTTAGCATACTTAAATGGTTTTATACCTATAAATGAAGTATTTACATAGATACTGAGAAACAGTGGCAAAAGTTGCGCATTCTACCTACTTAAAAAAAAACAGTTTACCAAACAGGTTTCTGTTAAAAAAGAACTGTTTCCCGTAAAATAATATTGTATAGATTACATTTAAAAAATATAAAACATAATTCGGAATGGATAGTCCACAGGGCTTGTCCAAAGAATATAATTTGTAACTCATGATCTTAATCACCGAATGCAATTATTTACTTTATTTACTCTTTGCAACAAGAGTAAACAAGGTTTCATAGAGATATTTTTTATTATATACTCGTATTATGGTAATTGGATTCGGCGGTTTGTTGGCTATGCATAGTATGCAGATTTGGCGAGTAGTAATGAAAAAAGGGACTTGTCCCTTTTTTCACACAAGTTAAGTAGTCAATCTACAGTTTTTCCTTCTAAATGTAGATTGACTACTTAACTTGTGTGCTTAAAACATTTCACTTCACGTCGCGTCTCAAAATAATTAATGCTTTACTTCTCGTGTAAAATATTTAACTATTTCACACGATGCCACACTCAATGGCTAGGCCTAACAATTACTACCATAAAATAGGTTTTATTGTAGTTTATCAAAACACTTTTTAGCTGCTTACTTTGTATGAACATATAAAATAGACAGCCCTAGGTTTCTACGTAATAGATATAAGTTTCTAGGTGACTTTTAACTATTATTATGTAAATTGTGCAAAACGGGAGCCGCCGACAGAAAAAAGTCTTAATAATAAAACAACGAAGGTCGTTTACATAATCCTCCGCTGTTGTTCAGTCCTTGAGCCTGTGTGATGTTTCAAAATTTTAATTTATATTCTGCCATGTTTTTTAACAGGCATAGCTAATTTTGAGATAATTTACACTGTCACTCAAGTCTTTTTTGGGCACTAAATAAGTTAAAAGTTGTTAATTGTGTTTAAAAAAAAAGTTACTAAAGGCAAAGGGATCTATCAAGTACGATAACAACCTTTTTATTCTTTTATTTTCGTTAAAATATTAGGGGCTTAGTGTTTGTTTGGTGTTTTTATGCTTCTTTAAAGAAGTCCACCGAAAAACTTCATTGTTGTTTACAATACATAAATATTCTTAATAAGCATGACATTACACTTCAAATTTATAACAATCAAATTTCGCTGTGAACAATATGCAGTAAAATAAACAGGTCCCAAACGAATGTTTAATACGTAAACTTAGGAAAAGCTCTAACTAAATATATGTATTAGAGTTTAATACATATATTTAGTTTTTTGGCGTCTCTTTTTGGTGGTTATTTAATATTAAATTGGTTAACAAAGTTGTGTGCAATAAAAAGTTAAAAGAATAAAGTCAAGCTTTTCGAAAATCCATTTGCTAACATTACAAGCATATAATAATGTTAGGTTGGGTGTACAAACGAGACGACTAGTTTCGCGGACACTAAAGGGTCACAGTCAACTCCCATTCACTACAGCAAATGTCTTTTGTCCGTCAGTACACAATCATACTAGATGGCGGGTCATTGAACCCGCATTTCATGTACTGAGGTGCGTGACCATTTATGTGCGGTTGCCGGCGCAGACGTCGCTCGTTGTTAGGCAGATAAATTTAGATATAAACTAATATTTATGTAAAAAAAATATTTAGGTGACTGTGGGCTTATAGGGCTAACATTGACTACGTTTAAAAAATAAATACACTTGTGTATTACAAAACTAATATATTCGACGAATGAATGAGTTGAATTGACTCCAAAAAATATTGAAAGAAGACAAACAAGTAGGAAGGTGGGCTTTATAATAAAAAAACTAAATTTTCTGGATATTCAGATTGCTATGTAGTGTGTTTATCAACTTTAAAACAACCAATTTTTTAAGCACTTTTATTTTCGGTTTAATTTTTGAAAATTAACTTAAACCTCATTATAAAACTCTCAACAAAGAAATCACAAGAGAGCTGTCATGGATTTATTTGTTTACTCATATACTTATTTCAGATCTACAAATAACTACCTGACAAGCACGAAGACATTTTTATAACACTTACGAAGCAAATCGACTGTTCCTGCATTTTCAAATCTTTTTATTTAATCAGTAAACAATCTGGTTACGTATGTATATGTTAGTAAAACTCATAAAGGAAACGGATGACGAATTTAGTGAAAATTTTGCATTTATAAATAAGACTGTTTATACACATTTTATTTCAAAGTTCTTACGGAAACAGGGTGAAGCGGTGTTCTGCCAGATTTAGCTAATAAATGCGAAGAGTTTTAATGTTTGTTTCGTCTTTTATGCCAACCTGGAAATGTGTAACAGTCACAACTCGCCATTAATACAGCTATAATAGCAAAATATAGGTATATCACAAAATTTCCTTCCACATTTATACAAAGAAACAGTACAGGTGCAATTTATAATTACTTTAAAGAAAAATGCTGAAAAAATTCACCAATTTTAGGTACCAGGTAGGTATTAAACTGGGTTTCTTTGCTAAATACCATATTCCAAACCTTTGTGAGGGTAATACGGGGGGTTTGCACGGTAGGTCTGCTGTACATAGGCGTTTTTTAACCTACGCAGCAGGAGAGCCTGGTTTCAGTCGGCCTCTCATCAATGTCGACGGCATGTTAAGGTCAGTTCCCCTCGGTACAAAAAAAAGGTACCAAGTAGGTATAGGAACCGACAATCTTTCGCTATCCGGGCGATCGCTCTAACCGTTGAACTATCTGAGATCCAATAGGAATAATGAATTTCTCAATGTTAGTTTTGTTACTAGTTAGCGTATTTTCATCAATGTTCTTCAATTTCACCCAAACAGCCGAGCGAAATATTTTTACTAATGTTTAAAATTGCATAGTGAATGCAAAATTGTTAAATTAAAATTCAATGGATATTTTAATCCAGACGCCATGATATTTTTTGGCGATATTGTCAGATAATCAGCACATTATCTTAATGAGTTGTATGTTAAAACTTTCCTTGTCATTTAGTACGTTATTGAAAACCGAATGAAAAATCGGTTAAGTAGTTTTTGAATGCGTTCAACTCCACAAAGACAAACAGCGGGTGGAATTTATATTGTATACTCTAAGACAGCGTAATATTTGTCAACTCTTGACGTCAAAAGTTATAATTTTCTTCAGCTGCGTAAGCACCAATGTCAGTTTTTACTATGTTAACATGTTACTTGCGTGATTTAAATAAGTTTTTAATTATTAAAAAATATAATTTAATAATATAAAGTTTAAAGGAAATTAAAGAATCTGCAGTATCAATGTTTTTTTTTGTATTTAGATATAGGTACTTAGTATAAAGCTTGTAGCCAAGCTATTCGGAAATCTACTATGTGGCGGGACACATTATTCGTGTGGTCAAAGAAAAATAGTACATAATGAGTCTTCCAATGAAATATTTTTAGTAACCTAGATGTTTCTCTCCAGTTTTTCAATATTGTGGAACTTGGTACTGAGGATACTCAGCGAGTTTCATCAGATAGGCCAGCCACACTTTGACCTTTGTTGTTTAGTGAATGACAATGTGGTTGAAGAGTCTTGATTGAAAACTAAAGGTGCATTTGCCCTAGGTGACCAAATAATAGGGATGACGACTAATTTTTGTTTGTTTGTCCGTCAGGTAGAATGTTAAAAAATATTAAATACGTATTTTTTTATTTTATTCGTAATCATAAAATTACGGCGTTACATGGAGCTGAAATTTCGCATGACGTCACGTTATGGTACGTTTTCTACTAAACTGTGACGTAGCGAGCCCCCACTCCTCAACTTTAATACCTGTTATCTAAGCTATTTCTTGTTAAAATGAAGTAAAAAAAATACGTATCTAATATTTTTCTATTATCTGACTGACGGACTAAATACAATTGCATTTTTTTTACCCAGTCGTCATCCCTATTACCTCTAAAATATCTCCCCTATCATACCACAACTAATATGTATAGTACAGTATGTATCTTAAAATACTAAACAAACACACTGTACCATTTATAATATTAGTGTCGAAAAATTTAAACGAATTGCGCGCCAGGAAATACTATGTAAAGGTTCATTGGTAAATTCAGTACAAAATCGCGGTCAACGATCTAATTTTGTTGTTAAACTTTGTCCTAATAATACACAAGTCAAGGACTCGGGATTTACTTGTCTGTAAGCAGAATGAGTTGTATTATATAATAGAGGTGAACGACCCTCGTACTACCTCCGACCTCAAATTTACGCTTCGCTGAGCACAACTCACAAATTTAGCTTTGAACAGAGACACAAAAAGGTTGTAACGTAGTTGTTGTTGATGGCAACCTCTAACCTTTTTGGTGGTCTATACTTTTTTTAATAAAAAAATAAACTCGCATTCTTTTGCGGTAATATTTTTTATAGGATATATATCATTATAAAGTAGAACTAAATTCGTATTAAATATGTTATTTTAAATTAGGTAAGAGTCAATTCGAAATTTCAAGGTAGAGTCGAGAACATAGATGCTAACAATTATCTCAGACGGACAGTAACAGTTTAGTTGTAAACTACAGGTTTTCGAAATTTAAGTTCTAAGTGGGTTGTAAAGCTATTAGTATTGCCCCCATGTACTGATATACTGATGTATGTACAGTGCAGTCAACAAAACATCAGTAACATTTTATAAAGCTATTTTTTTAGTTTTTTGGTTGTGTAAATCTAAAAAATTATTACCGGAGATTGGACGTTTTGTGGTAACCTGACGAGTTGCTATGTGTACATTTCTACCTATAATATTGTACAACAAATGGTAAAAAATACACTTTAAACAAAAGCTATCTTTAAGTTTTGAAGTCTGATTTATGATAGTATACTTTAACATTAAAAACTCATCAAAGTTCCGTTTCTTATTAACTATTTCATCTAATATGTAAAATTCACAGTTTTAGTTACCGTAAAAATCGGTCCTTCGAAACGGCTTTTTATGAAATTTTATATGTATCAGTAGGGTTGAGAATGTTTTGTTATCTTTTTTATATACTTTTAATTTATATAGCAAAACTTTTTCCCAGTTACCAAGTATTATGTAGGCACACATACCTACAAGTAAATTTGATATCTAGCATTCGTAATTTAACAGATAGAGACCTCTACTCTAAAGATAACATTGTCATAGCCATGGTTATATAAATTTAGGACAGGAGCTATTCGTTCAACAAAATAGTTACAATCCAAACAACGAATAATGGTGCGATTCTGTATGTTATTTTGAATTTACAAAATAGGATTATTGTTTACGTGAATATATATTTTATTTTTCTCAATACATAGGCATTCCTATCTCCGTTGAGTATATAACAAAAGCTTTTTTTTTAATATAGCACAGAATATTATTGTGTTAGTACCTAGTTCTTTTTTCAAATAAACATTTTCCAAGCATGACCTCGTGTTGCATTGGCACGACCACTCCTAAAATATTTTTAAGTACCTAAATGTCTATACAAAAATATTTCTCCTAATTATAGGTAGCTAAACATTTATTTCAGTAAGACGGCTATTTACATACTAATTAAGTTAGAACAACAGAAGTATGACGTCACAACACAAAACAGCTAAAATTGTTCGTTAGAAAAACATAACCGTGAAACTTTCCGCTTCAAATTACGTCTAATAAGTCTTAAGTAAGCCGAATTGACTTCCAAGGTGATTGTAGTTCACAACTCTTACAATTTGAATGCGAAATACTTATAGGTACATAGGCATTTACACATAACTATAGTTACTAATTGTGTTTTAGAGAGACTTCTTAAATAATAAGGAAATGGATGATTATCATATAATTAGATGCATTTTTATTCCAATTTATGACTCTGAATTATGGGGGCTTCTTAAGACATATTTTGTATAAATAAAAATACCGGGATATCGGAAAATTCGGAAATTCAAAACTAGTTGGTAACTTGACATGGAATTAATGTGGTATTAATTTAAAGAAAATCTTAGTTCTCGAAATTACCTAATTAACTCCTATGGTATAATCGACGCCATTGTACGATATCGAAACGGCAATGAAAAACGATATTACTTACCATCCGTATTCCATAGGTAATATTAATGTTTATTAAACATAGGATATAGGGCTATTTCATATGAAGTAGAATTATTACCGTAATAAAATTTATAGCTCCCAATTTAGTGGAGTCAGAAACAGTGTAGGCTCGCAATTTTGTATCATCCACGAAATGTTAAGCGAATTCCTATTTATGAGTTACGTTAAATGTTCATTCGAAAGGATATACAAACGATCATGTATTACTTGAAAAAGAAAAAAAAAACTAGTAAGAGTAAACCTCCACAGACAGTCGTACAAATGAGACAGTGTTGAAATCGGTGCTTTTCTACTTATTGGAGAAGGTCCCATGTAACATATAGTATTTTTCTCAAAAGCCATATAATTTTTCAACGACATGCTACCAAAAGGAATATATTTTTTAACATCCCTCGTATTCTTTTCTTACTTAACGAGTTGTAGAGTAATTCGTATAATTGGACCATAGAGAACAGTCTTCTGTTAATATGAGTTGGTGAAGACAAAATCTAAAAGAGCTTTATGATTTTTGGTTTTAAATTTACTTTTACCATTGTGAATGCAACTTTTTAAACCGAACATAATGCAATGTTAATAAATATATCTAAAATCATATAAAAAAATATCCACTTTCATACGTCTATATTGAAAGCTGACTACTTGTAATATTTTAGAATAAATGTGATTTACGAATTTCCTTTTTTTTTTATTAAAGAAGGAAAAGAAAAATTTACTAATTCGAATTTTCTCAACAAAATTTTATATCTACTCATATCACCACTTGTAATATTACTAAGTCTTATTACATAAAATCCAGTCTTCCCTACATTATAAGAAGTCAGTTCCGTCATGTTTTCAGGAATGTCATTCAAATTGTTTATTCGTAATATTCAATCTTTAAAATTTATTAGACAAGCTCGTCCCCGATATGTCACTTACACAATGTAACACGAAATAGGCAGACGCAGTGACGCCTATAATAACGGATTCGTGATTATTTTTTTTATAGAACCATAGATAATATAAGAACGCGTGTTTATCAAACAAAACTTTTTTGTGAGACTACAGCTCAATATTTGTTTATTCGAGACTAGTTTAGTTCGAATTTTAAAAATATGACATGACATTTTTTGTTTACTCTTCTGTTCAATATCATTCGCAGTTTAGGATTTATGTAATAAACATCTATCGCATAATGATACCCAAAGTTTTTGATCGCTGGACATATTTTCCTTATTTACCTACAATCCATCATATTATTTTTCATCAAATTTATCGAAGTTTTTGTCGTACCTATATTTGATTCGAGTCAGAATCGTTATATCTTTTTATCAACGTATACATCGAACTAATTGGGCTTTAAATAACTTTTACGAGCTGTTAATAAAGATGTATGCCTTTCACATTTTCAGTTAACAGTTTCACCAAAACATAAATAAAACGCTAAACCTGGTCCCTGAATTCATAACGATATTTTTGTTATCGCTACCGTTTCGTTATCGGTATGTTATATCGGTATTTTTCACCTTTGCAAGAAATTTTTATGCGTAGAAAAGAACAGCATTGAAAATAATTGTTATATCTAAATGGCTGTAACAGTGGAAGTAGCCCGCAAAATGAATGACTGAATGTTATCGTGTATACTTAATTAAATGAGAAAATTTCAGTATCATTGCCATATCATAAAAACAGCTCAAAGAAAATGTAGGATTAATACGCACCTAACTCGTACGCCCCGAGGAGTATCAAGATAATAGGTATAAATAAAAAATAACAACTAAATTACTATGGGAATATGCGCCCGGAGAGTCGTAACATTTATTGACTTGAATATGAATAAGTTTTTTATTACAAGATAGAATTATAAGGTCATAGACTTTAGTATCGAGTTTGTCTCAAAATTAATCATTAACGTTTTAAAAAAGAGAGCTGATGTTCGTTAGAAGACAAATTCTATTAATATGCTTCCAATCTGATTGTCTATTACAGGCATGTTTTTTTGTAATTTTCACAAATTCAAATGAAGTGGTGTATAGCCAAGGTTGACATTAATAAATAATTAGGAATTTGTAATTAATGTTAAATATTGTAATAGAGGCATTCACTCACAAGATTGATTTGCATTTGGAAGATTTTTGGACATGTTATGGGAGGGTATGAAATTAATGTAAATGAGAGAGTGATGGAGATGAATGTTGATGGATGAACAGCTAGAAGACGACCACAGGAAAAGATGGGTAGAGGTGTGAGGCATGATATGAATGTAGAGTGGAGATGAACGATGAGATGACGGCTGACAGAGAGGAGTGGAAGACAAGGACATACTGCACCGACCCCACATCTGGGAACAGGGCAGGAATAGGGTGACTTGAATATGGTCGTTGGTAGCGTAAAGCGATCTTTTTCGGTGATCTCTCAAACCACTGCACCATCAAAGCACTATTGCTTTCAAAAATCTGTTAAGTTTCTGTGGGTAATCTATATTAAACTTTAGTCCTTCAAATATAAATTAGGTTTAAGATCGATTGAAGGAAGGTATTTGACAATTTGGAGTAAGCATCTGCTGTGTTTACACTACACCCTGAAACTGAAAATACTTAAGTTGCTAAGTATTCACTCTATCAAGTAATTTACGTATGAAATTGCAATTTTTCTATCGAGTTACGTGATCTAAACGAGTAAAAGCTGCCTTTATAAATTCACTGGGACAATTCTCACAACAAATTTCCCAAGAGCATAAATCTTAAAAAGTAATGAAATATTTACACTGCCTAGGAACAACTCAAACGCAGGAAATTATTTGCGCGTAACGACTCTAGATTGCAAGCTGGCTGGCCGTACGACACCGGGAGAGTTACAGCCTTAATGACGTCACACTCGCTGAACGCAATGATGCACTGTTTCGTAACGATTGGATAAAAATCTTTTAGATACCCAAGTTATTATGATGCAGTTTTCATAATGGAGCTACTGGGTGAAATGAAACGCTACCAATTTTGAATCGTGTCACAATTGAAATTAATTAATCTGAAAAACTAAAAGTGGATGCTGCTTAGGTTGACGATAATATTTATTGATTATAGCATGCCACAAATTTAAAAACAGAATTAAATAACCCACGTCGTTAATTTTTGGATTTGGTTAGATACGTTTAATAAGTTTTTAATAATTTAGATCGAATTTCAAAATTATTACCAGAGAGTTGCTTTTTCGTAGATGAAATTTTGAAATTCGAAGTTTTTGGTTCCCCAGCTTTATTATGGTTGGGTCGGATGTTATGTCAACAGTTTTTTTACTGACTATTGGCGCTGCTAAATTGGTATTGTTACCAATTTATTAGTCAGTTTTACAACTTTAAACTCTAATATATGTTCTAAAAAAATGTTGCCTGTAAAGTTTTACTGGACGTTTGGGCTGGATACTGTAAATCATTCATATTACATAGTACTATTTTGTCGGTAATAATTATGTGGCCAATCAAAGACGGACGACACTTTAGTCTAGGGGCCACGAATTGTGTAAAATACACGAGACTTTTGAAATGTATAGAGATATAAAAGTGAAAGATGAAGGAAATTTCTGCAATAAATATTCTGCAAAATAAATGATAAGGCTTGTTATTAGAAACTGTGTTGTCAACGACATTAAGCTTTTTAAAATGAATACATTAGATTGTTGTGTTGTTTTTGTTCAATTAGAAGAAGACCTGCATGCAAAAACTTATAGCTTTTAGCATTCCGCTAAAGCTCTTTCAGTATTTTTTTTTATTTACTCGAGCTTGAACAAGACTTCTTTGAATTTCGAACCAAATAAAAGTTTTCGTTACCTACCTTCAAATCGAATGGAAGGTTCGGTTAATTTATTTAGAGTGTTAAATATGACTGCAGGCAAACTCTACCATTAATTATATAGAGTAATTAATTACTGCACTGCAGTGAGAGCTGTTAAGTTTCCTTTCAAATAAAACGCGCCGCCATTTTATATTTAACAGAAGAAAAGCTAGCAAGAACGAACATTAATTGAAACTGCGTTATTAAAATGTTCATAACATTAAAAGTCTTATAAAACACTGGATTTCTTTAAGAGAAACCGACAGATATTAAAATGTTATTGCGAGAAAGCGTAGGTACCATAATAAGTAGTCAGAAATTTATTATTAGACGACTTCCGCAATGAAGTAAAACACACTGGTCTTCGAGGTCTTAGATACGATCAAAGGCAGATAACGAGCTGTAAGTTGGTGATAGAAAACTTGCTCTTATCAGCAGCTTTACCACTTCAATGAAAAATAAACACCTATGTTTTTTTACGTGATAAAATATAGCAACGTTATTCAGTAGTCTCCCGCAACTATTTTCAATAAAAACGTAAAAGACAAAGAATTATTTTTATTATATAATTCACTAGCTGTTAATAACCTCCAATCCGCATTGGGCCATTGTGGAGGGTCATGACCCATCCTCCTTTACCCATCCATAGGGATGGCCTGAGCGCCTGCTCCTGCTTATCCGCATATCATCTTTGACACATATTTTCTTCGGTCTTCCTGTCCATATTCATGATCATAACTCGATTTGCTACTTACAAATTAACTCTTCCCCATAGTCCGATCCTAAGACCCTAAAAAGCTTCTGCGTCTTTGAGCGGAATTAGGTTGACTGAACCGAGACAGCCAACTTTTTGCCCACAACGGACCGATTAGTGTTGTGCAAACGTCCATTAAAATTCATTAGTTATAAGCGACATTACCGATACAAATTTTTAGAACATTTTATGCAACTTGGGCGTAAGTGCGGAAATCGTGAGCTCCTAACCTAATCTCTCCACATCAAACTTTCAAATAAATAGTCTATTTCTGTTCTGTTTTTTTCTGTCCTTGGCGCTAATATCATCTATATTATTAAAATGTTCAACATTCAGTTAGGCTGCCGTAGAAAGGTCTAGACTAAATTATGAGAGAGCTTTTGTAATTGGATGTAAATCGATTTTTACGTTGTTCTAGTTACAGGTTGTCTTGTCTTGTTATTCTGTAATAAATTCTGGTGAGCGAATGTTTAGTATTTTGGAAGGGTTCGTATTATATTTGTATCATATTTTGGTATTGTAAAACCAAAATCATTTCACTGATATTGGTGAAAGTGAAATTATTTTGGTACCTACTTGAGTTTATGTGTAATAATAGGTGTACATCTTCTGGGTTTGGTAAACTGTCTCAGTTCGTTTGTATGACGAAACAAAATAGCTTTCAAAACTAATTTGGAACTTAAAACATTAATTTTTTATCTGGCTAATATGATCCCCAAGATAATAATGTCTAATAACAAGGCCAAGCGTTACAAAAGCGTTGTCTTCATAGTTTTATTACTGGTAGTTCTTAAATGTAATATATGTAGGTGCTAAAATTTGAAATATTTTTTGTCATTTTGTAATAGTAGGTTCCAAGTTTTTTATGTTTTGATTATTATCCTTGATTCGTGGTAGTTCGGCTCTGTTTCGATAGCATTTTTAAAATAAAACTGTCATTTTACAGAGTTTATTAAGTAAATATCTGTATTGATTAGTCGTAATCCGCGATTCAAAGGTTTATTTACGTTGTACACACAGCGGTTTCCCATCATTAAGTATTCTCTATGTTTTTAATTTGCGTCAAATACACGTAATAATACTGGATACGTTGTGCATTATCGCATATGGATAGAATATTCAAGTGGATTTATTATTTATTACGACTTCACTGCATATCGCGGCTGTTTTCAATCTTCATAATGTCAGTTATTTGTAGTCACCTGAAAGCGGTAAGTGCTATCGCTGGTAATGTTTATTTGAATAGGAAAAGTGACAGTTTAAAATAAAGGAGCTATAATGTCTATTTATAATTCTTCTTCTTTTTTTTATATTCTAGCCTTTTTCCATTAAACACAGACATTCTGCCAATGTCCCGTTGTGAGGGATAATTCTTCTTTTTTGAATTCATGGCCTATTTGCGTTTACACAAATCCACCAATGTCACATTTGTGGTCTTTACACGTAAAGAAACAATAATAAAAATATGATAATTTGGAATTTGGGGTAATAGATAAAACAATAAAAAAGGCTCTGAGCGCGTCTATCTGATTACGTTGCTTAAGATAATACAAAAAGAATTTATATATAATACAATATCAATATCATTTAACAAAATGACAATGACATCTGTTTGACAATTGTTATGATATACATAGTTTTATAACAATGGCAATTCGATAGGAACTTCGCACCCCTGATTCCTCGCTAAAATAATGTGAAATACGTTGGCTATTTGTCTAATTACAAATCCTATCGCAATCGCTTTTAATTATAGCGAATATGATAAAAAAGAGTAGCTCGGTGGCGTAGTGGATAAGCGCCGCGGCCCGCGATCGTTGTCGTTAAGCAACTTTCGCAAGGGTCGGTCACGGGATGGGTGACTAAAAAAATATTATCTCGAGCTACTCCGTGCTTCGGAAGGCACGTTAAGCCGTTGGTCCCGGCTGAATTTTCAGTCGTTAATACCCTCCAATCCGCATTGGGCCAGCGTGGAGGGTCATGGCCCATCCTCCTTAACCATCCATAAGGAAGGCATGAGCCCCTGCAGTGGGGACGTAAAAGGGCTGATGATGATGATGATGATGATGATGATGATGATAAAAAAAAACGCCGCGATCGCAATTCCTATCATCTGTCAAATAGTTGTAGCGTGAAGTTCGTGAACATCTTTAAAATGTCAAATCAAAATGGATTGCAATAGATTTTATGAACAGAATTAGGCGCGCGGTTTCTGTACTTTTAAAGCCACCTTCGTTTAACTTGAAAGTGCAATTATGCTATGCTGTATAAAGTAGCCTCGAACGTCGACGTCGAGCGCAGCGCTATCACACATAGAGTTTTAATAAATAAAACTTTTATTACTTTTTGAAGTAGGTTATGTTTGATTGAAAATCTACGCTCTGTGCTTCTGGTCGAGTTTGAACCGTTGGTCTAAAACTCGGTGATTACTCGTCAGTATACTTATAGTTAATTCTCATAACAACCTTAGTAAGAGTTATTATGTGTTAACGTATGCGTAACTAATACCCGTAGGTCATACGCTGAAATTATTCCTGATTAAACATCCCACAAGGTTGTTGAGCAATTTGAATGCGCCCAGCAGATCCTGAATATTTATTGGTGTTTATTCGAAACCTCATCAAGTTACGTGAGCAAAGAACCCACTCAGTTCCAACTGTGAGCGTCAAAGGGCAGCTCTACCAGCTATCTAATTGCGCTGGCTGCCTTAGTTTAGAGTTCTGTAAATATTTATAGGGGAAAAGTGGCTTCGCCTTTCGAATAGGATGGTTGTTTATATAATTTATATTAAACTTGCGATCTAGCCCGACTTCGCGCGTATGTTAAATCTTTTTCGAGTTTAAATAGCGTTGAAATCCGTTTTTGAAATAATGGTCCGATTATGAAAATCCTTTCACCTACGGGAAGCTACATCGTATGCGGGTTACATAGGCTACAATTTAAGCGGGTGAAGTCGCGGGAAAATACCTATTACGAAATATTTAAGAATGGGAACAAATTCTAACATCGCAATTACACTAAACGAGCGCAATAAAATTATTAATCGATTAATTCTGAAAAGGTAATGAAAAGTACCAAACGCATAGGAATATGACAGTATTATTAACTAATTTGCCGTTGACCGTTCAAGAATATTATAAATATCTATTTAGATTTATCGCAAACACGAATTATACTCAACATTCCATTCGTCATACATAGAGCAAGTGACAAGCCAATTACCTATTAACTGAGACGAACGGACAGGCCGACTGTTCAATGGTATGTATGCTAATATTTGTTCAAGCGGGATTTGAACTCGGAAAGGAATAGGTAAACCGCCTTTAACGGTTCATTTCGAGATGTGAGTCTCGCGTATAGAACATTTTCTCCGATGATATTATTATCAACTTAAAAATTATATATAAGTATATTATTAAATCAGTCATAATAAAACAAAGTTACCTTGCTGGGTTTTTGAACGCGAGATTTTCAGAAAGTACTAAAAAGATTTTCGTGTGGTATTCACCAATGGACGAAGTAATTCACGACAAAGATATTGGTGTATAATTCATAAAAAAATCGTTGGAAGAAATCATGGCCGCCGTCAGTTTCTCAGACGAAAATCGCTACAATTTTAGTAGCAGTTTAATTGTTAATATAAATCTCGTATTCTATTTCTATATGTTTCTTAAATAACTAATTATCGCAAGGCATCGTACTATGCAATTCTACATTAATAGTTAGGTGCAAGCGTAAGATATAAACGAGAGATCGTAGGAGAGGAGTAGCGTCTCGAAAAATATTTTGTAACATCTACGCATAGGCACAGAAAATGGTAAACATAAAAGCGTTTTGTTTATAAACAAACTCTAAACTCCAATTCAACACGTGTACTGAAATTGGAATGTTTCCACTCAAGTAATTATTACAGTCATAAGTTCTTCAAACGAAACTCGTGCGAGTTTATTTTTAGCCTGGACAATAGGGCTTTATTATACGCAATAATCGGCCAATTTTGTTAAAATAACATCCATGAAGATTGTCAGTGCATCAGAGATAGTGTCAGGTCCTAACTCCGTTCCATTATAAATTATCGGAAATTGCGTTTACTTGGAGTCGTGTGAGCATTTCGAAAATTGTCAAAAATTTGTTTTTGGGGAAATAGAATAGGCCTTCTGATGTCATGTTAACTCGTTCGATTAGTAATTAGCTCAGAATAGAACACTATCAACATTTTTAAAATTCAAATGAAGAATAACATTGAGCATCGGATAATTCTATTTTCAAATTGGTTCAGAATATAAAAGATCCGAAGAGTTTGATTGTCATTTTAAACGACTATATAAATTGTCTGAATTTATATCTAATTGCGACGTTTAAGTCAATAAAAAGGTTAAATATGTCGTGAGCTTGTCGAGACGATTCTAAATTCGCAAACAACGGATAGATATATCCTACTCTATAACCTCACACGGCTATTTTCGGTTGTATCGATTTTCCTAAAGGGGATGTCTGTTGACTGACCCATTAAACTACATTACATAAATAAACTATCCGTAACTATTTACGTGAGGATTATTTTTGCAGCTGCTCAATGTTATTATAACAATGATCATGTAAATTAACTGAAATTATTAAAGATCTCGCTTATAGATAATACATTTATAAAACAACAGAATCGCTTGTTAGCTCTTCTCCTTTTTATAGATACTATTACAAAAAGCATACGTTAAAATAACGGGCTGCAGTTTTTTAACTGGAATAAAAAAGGATTACTAGATATCCATAAGGATTGAAAAGGATACCTAATGGTAAAAGCGTCACTATAGTGAAAGGCAACATTCAAAGATTTCGCTATATTTTTTTACATACAATCATTGCATAAATCATTGACAAAGAAATCCAGTTGATCCTGTCACTTAGTCGGTTTAGTTGGACGGAATTAAATAATTTTTCCCAAAATATAAATTTTCATCGAGTACGAGTAGATAAAATAAAAAGTTACTTACTTGCCAAACAGCGGATGCCACAAGTGGAATGATGAAGGGTCATGTGGATGCGGCGGCATGTGTGGAGGTGGCTCGCCGAGAGGTGTAGTGCTGCCGACTTCAGGCTCATCTCGTCGCCGGTTCATTGTTGCCGCTGGTGGGTTCGAAGATCGTCGCACCGACGAAGCCACCCCAGACGCAGCAGCTGCCGTTGGTTCCAAAAGGTTCTGCAGCGATTTCACACTTATTCTAGGACGTGGCGATTCCTGAGAACTGGTGCTACTGCTCCTTTGATGGCTGCCTTCAGGCTGCTTCACTGATTGTAGATAATTGTTGTTTGGATAGTAAGGTGATGTCGGACTCTTCTGCTGACCGGTTCTAGACCTTTGACTACCCATTAAATTCGGGTTGAAATACGGTATTTGCAAACCTGGCAGTGGCATGTTTGGTCGTATATTTGTGTTCATGCCAGGGTACATGCCTTGTAAGAACGGGTTATGAGATATCGATCTTTGGTTACTGTTGTAACTGTGAGCTATAGGGCTCGTTCGTGCAGACGTATGGGTTTTGTTTTGTGAATTTTTTGTGGAATGTACATAAGGATTTTGTACGTCGCTGGTTTTTGATGCTAAATCTTTCATCTGGGATTCTAATGTACTCGGTTTAGGTCTCTGAGATGTCGTTGCATTGGCGTGATTCATTGCCTCTTGCCACATTGCGAACTGCAACCGATTATCATAATCCATTGAAGGCATCATTGGGAATCCTGTGGGGCCCATAAATCGAGCAGCTGACGGACCAAACATTTGAGATAGATCAGGGTAGTTTGAGCCTGTGTACCCGGATGAATTGAGAGCTTTTAAGAAATCCATATTTTGTGAACAAGCCGCCATCGCTTCTAGTTGACTGAGATATGGTAACCATAACATTTGGTTGAGAGCGGCAGAGGTAGCAGCATCAATGTCACCAGCCAACGCATCCATTGAAGGTATAGGTTTCGGCTGACTGGTCTGATCGGGCTGTTGCGCATTATTTGTTTGTTCTGTGGTTGTAGCAGTTTTAGCTGTTGTGATTTTCGAATCTTTAGGTTTAGCGGCCATTTCTTTTTTACTCTCATTTTCTAAAATATTTTCTAATTGTGATAATGAAATAACGAGTATATCAGGATCTTGTAAAATTGCAGGGAAAGCAAAAGCTTCTGGTAGCCTGAGCTCTGGCCTTTGTAGCAGTAATGCTGGTATTTCTCTTGCTGGAGCTGCTAAGATTTGATTGAGTTTGTCTTTTGGTACTAACAGCGGGTCTGGAATGTTAAAATCTGGGCTTGTTTTTAGAGAATGTAATTGTTTCAGTGGGCTTATTTCATCTGCTAACTTAGTGCATAATTTTTCCGGCTTTTTAGGTTTGATATCATGTTGGTCTTCATTGCACTTTTCAAATACTTTACTTATTTTAGCTAATTCTTCTGCTGTCTCCTTCTTTATTCTCTTTTCTTGAGGTTCACCATATTCTTTATTTATTTTTCTGATCTCATCAGAACAACTAGAAACAGTGGGACTTGCCGATTTTCTATGTTTACCCAAGTTAAGTGGCTCGCATTGTTGTTTAGAAATAGTTACTTCAGAAGTATACATTTTTGGTGAAGGCGATGAAAGAAGAGTTTCTAAGAACAATGTCTGTTTACTTTTCGTAAGTGGCATAGTAAATATTTCTGGTGACGATGGTACAGCAGGAATACCACTTGGCTGTGGCGATTGCATTGCATCAGATTCTCTTGAGGGTGCTCGTGGTATGTCTATCCTTTTCGGTGATGCATGTGGTGTGGGTAACCTCCGATGAACGCTTAAATCTTTAGGTTGGTCATCACTTTTATCCGATAAACTGTCTTCCGTGTGATTCGTTGTTTCCGCTACACTTGCCACGACTAAGGGTGTAGTAGCATTATCAACGTTTTTTATACTTAAATCAGTCGGTATCATTTCATCGCTGTTAGAGGCTTCCTCAAGTTCTTTCGTATAGTCCATTTCAGTTGGTACTAGCGATGAGTTATCATTTTCATCTGAATGATTTAATTGAGATTTGTCTACGATTTGTCCGCAATTATCATTTCTAAATTCTTCAGTTACTGTTTCACTAGGTAACGTTATTTCACTTTGATCGGGTAGCAGTGAATGAGACTGTTGTTCATCATAAGTATCATTTACGTAAGTCTCTTGTTTCTCAGGTACTGGTTCAGTATACATTACGTTAGGACTAGGAGCAATTTCAGTTTCCAGCCTCTTCTGGGCATTTTGGTCATATTCTAAATGGTTAGCTTCGTTTGAGTGCATATCAGGTTGTGAATTTAATGGCTCTATTGTACATTCAGTTGGTGGTTGTGTTGCAAATACTTCATCGGGGATATAGTTTTGTTGTTCTGTTTGTTGATGCTCCTGGGTAGTAAGGTGATCACCTATATGGTGCAGATGAAGAAGGCCTTGAGCTGCAGTAATACTACTTCGTCCAGGCGATTCTAAAGATTGCTCTAATCTATCGATAATATCAGCGACCGGTGCTCCGCTCAACAATATATCTTCCTCTTCTTCAACATAATCACCTGAAGAATGTACTAAATGCGCAAACTTGTCAAGAGCCTGCCCTAGTATTTGATTGTCTTCGCAGCCTTTTTCAACAAGAGATTCCAACAGTTCTTCGTCATGTGGGCCACCTAATTCCGGCAGATAATGAGCCTCACTAATAGTTTCGAACAGATCCTTGTGCACAACCATATCGTTTTGAAAGCTGTCTTCTTCCGTCGCACGTTCCGACTCGAGTGTTTTACGTTCAAAGAACATGCCGTCCTGTTTCGGCTCGTCGAGTTCGAAGGACATCACGTCACGCGCGACCGCTTCGTCCGGGAGGAAGGCGTACGAGGCGCTAGCGGTAGCCTGAAGCTCTAGCTCGAGCTCTTCACCGCGTTGTTGGTTAAACTCAAGCTCGGCCACCGCTAAAAGATTGTCGAGCGGCGTAGGCTCCGAGTGCGCGTGCGGCGGCGGCGACGGCGACGCGAGCTGCGGGTGCGACGGCGAGGACTCAGGTGTTGCTCGCTGGACCTGCGCAGCGCGCGGCACCGCGATAGTGTGCGAGGGAATGTGCGACTCCAGGTCGGGCGCGAGCCAGGCGGTCGGCGCCGGCTCCGGGCGCTCCTCGGGCTCGACGCGCTCGCGTCTTCGGCGAGGACGGCCCGAACGCCTGCGTCGTCGGCGGCGATCTCTTCTCACTCGCGGGGGCGGCGGCGGGAGCTTAATAGAGTTGTAGATCTCCGTACGCGGGATCACTCGCCAACCGTTAACGGTGCGCGCTATGCGAATACGGTTACGCGGGTCGTAGTCCTCGCAGCGAACTTCCTGAACGGTGCCGTCGAGCTGGCGGGCCCACAGGAACACGGGGCGCAGGCGCGGCTGAGACGCGGGCGCTTGGCACTCGGGCGGGCGGCGGGCGGCCAGGCTGCGCGCGCGGCGCCGGGCGGGCGCGGGGGTCGCGGGCGGGGATGGCGGTGCACTGCTGCTTCGGGCGGCAGCGGCATGGGCGCGGGGGCGGGCGGCGCGAGGCTCGCCGCCGCCGCCGGGCGCCCGCGAACGCGGAGACACTCCGGCGCGCCGCACCGCGGACAAGCGACAGGCGACGACCGCGCGGACGCGGCCCCGAGGCGGACTGAGGCCGGGCGCGGCGCGCGGCGCTCGCCCCGCCTCCGCCGCCCGCGCGCCCCGCCCAGCATCGATCGCCGCCCGCTGCACCCGCCGCCTGCACCCGCATGTAAACACGCGCCCCCCGCGCGCCGCCCGCCCCCGCCCCGCGTCCTCGTTAATCTCGAATCCATATCTACGGGGCGCCGGGCCCTCGGCCCCGGCACGCCCCCGGGGCTCTCTTCCGCGTGCTCGCGCGTCGCCCGTCAGATTCGCCAGTAGATCTCTCGAAGTTATTAATCGGATTCGCGTCGAACGACGCACAGAGCGTTCGCCCTCTGGACCCCCCTGTGACCGGACACGTCGTCTGTCTGCGCTTTGCGGTCGAATGAACGTTTCGCACTAATAAAGTAGATAGACATGCCTAAACGTGATCCAAGGGACCGATTGATGACGGTTTCGGGAATGGTCCTGTTATATTCACTAAATGCATTCGTAAGCAGGGAGGATTTGATGATCACAGCCGCGACTATTCAATAACTATAAGTAACGTATACAATTTCACAAATCTAGTTTGGAAAACCGACGAAGGGGAAAGATCAATAATGCAGTGCTGTCATCTAACACATCTTTTGTTTAAATTTTAAACACTCAGTTTGGTCATAGCGTGCTGTGTGCTACAACAGGGGCGCCAAGGCGCAGTTCGAGCAAGTCAGAATCATAGTTCCAAGAAATCTTAAGAGGTGGCGCATCTTACATAAAAAGAAAAACCATTATACAATTATGACTGCTAAAGTAAATATAGAGGCTAGTAAAGTTTCACTTATTATAAATTTTCTTCGTGGATAGCAGAATCCATGTATTCTATATTCAATTGTATTAATATTGCGTAAGATTTCCTAAATTTTGGTGTCAATAACAATGGGTACCTAATAGAGTTCAAATAAATATACCTACTTACTTACATATTAAGTATTAATTGTTTGTACATTATCTAATTAAATATGGCAAAAGCTAATGCTTTGTCCTTAAAAAGTTTTTTATTTTTAATAAAAATAATACCGATAGGGTATTATGTACTATGCAGGAAATGACAGTGACAACCGCTTTGTATTGTATTATTTATATAATAATAATTATTTATTAATAAAACAAATACAGACACAAATAAGTTATACACACTTCAAAAATAGTTTTATTTATTTGCTCAAAAAAATATCGTCTCTTTGTAATACTTACCTATTTATTTTTAAAAGGTCATGGATACTGTAGATTCATCTATCAGGATAGTTAGTGTTTCCTTACCAGTAGCTACTTAATTCACGAATTCTCGAACGGATTCGAATCCGGAAACCAACACTATACGACACAGTTGTGTTTCCGATCATTGTCATATTGTACTACCAATAGCATAATCAGTATCAACTAATGGAACTTTTATAATTCTTATAGCACCAACTCTCATGTGCCATCATATTTCCCCATGTTTCCAGTTCCCGCGCTTTAACTGCCTTTTTCGTGTAGCTATATGTCGTTTAACACACACCTCTTTTCACTAATCTATAGAACAAGGCAGAAGCTTAACTAAGAAACGCCTAATCTTAGCAATCAAAGCACAGTATAACTCGTAATAACTTTAGACACTTCTTAATGTCGCTAGGTGGTTCCCAGTTATTGGTGAAAAGCATTATCACCTTACGCGATTCCTAAACATTTAGGCGACAGATTTGGGCGACTTCTAAGTTTCTCCATGTTTCCAGTTACCGCGCTTTAACTGCCTTTTTCGTGTAGCTATACGTCGTTTAACACACCTCTTTTCACTAATCTATAGAACAAGGCAGAAGCTTAACTAAGAAACGCCTAATCTTAGCAATCAAAGCACAGTATAACTCGTAATAACTTTAGACACTTCTTAATGTCGCTAGGTGGTTCCTAGTTATTGGTGAAAAGCATTATCACCTTACGCGATTCCTAAACATTTAGGCGACAGATTTGGGCGACTTCTAAGTTTAGTGATAACGGGCTTTAGTTGCACTAACGTCTATTAAGGTTTAACGATGACTAAGTTGTGATGAGTGACTGAAAATTGGTTTGTATCGGTATATATCGATAATCGTTTAGGTCCGCACAATGAGGGAATATTGAAAAAAAAAACATTACTTTCCGAAATCAAACTAGATGTCGCTACGGTAAGTTCTTGATTTCTCCATGACAACCCTTCCGGTTTCCGTTCATGTTTAAAAGTAAGTTAATTTTCAAAACTCAGTAAACAACTCTTAATATAATTTCAGTTATTTAAAAGGAACGGAAATTACTATATTTGGTCCATTCGTTTCCTGCAAAAATCAACTTTTACTAGTCGCCATCGAGTGGAGGTGCTTTTTTAGTCCTTCCTTTTTTTTAAATACTTTTTCATTGTCTCAACTGCTTGTTTCATTTACACAAAAGAAAAATAATTTCAACATATTTCTATTCAGTACTTAAATACTGATTTGTGAGTTACTGTACACTTTTTAAAGATTTCTTAGCGGTTTTATTACCTATGTAAAAAAAAAGTTTCCCGCCCAAACGTTGCAGGATCACGCCCTGTATTGTATCTTGAATCACTCTGTATATTGACAAAATAAACATTAAAGAGCACTTTAAAAGATTTCTGCGTACTGACAGCGGAAGTGGCCTTCTTTTGTACTATACTTATATAGAATAATAAAAAATGTAATGTTCGAAAACTGAAGCTACTAGCACCCTTCTAGTTCAAGTGATATATCATATGGAAGGGCTTGATGTGCATATTAAAAGCATATTATTATGACGCAAAAATTTACATACGCATTTGTAACAAACTTACACCTCCGTAGCCGAGTGGTTCGCACGCCGGTTTCAGGGTGTCGCCATCTCTGAGGTCCCGGGTTCGATTCCCGGTCGGGTCAATGTAGAAAATGAACTTTTCTATATCGACTCGGGTCTGGGTGTTGTGGTACCTTCGTTGTCTCAGATACTCCATAATACGGGGGCTTTAGCTACTCATCTTGGAATCTGAGCAATGTATGTGATGTTGTTTAATATTAAATATAAATATATTAAACTTACACGAAACTCTCGGAGGGTGATCAGTCGCTCTTATGGATGTTTTTAAGTTCATTGGTGGCGTATAAGGTGGTGGATAAGCGCGCGGTCCACGATCGTTGATGTTAAACAACTTTCGCAAGGGTTTAGCACGGGATGGACGAACAAAAATTTATATCGAGCTGTTCTGTGCTTAGGAAGGCACGTTAAGCTGTCGGTACCGGCTGCATGTGTCATTAATACGTTCCAATCCACATTAGGCCAGTGTGGAGTCATGGTTGTCCCTCCTTATCCATCCATAAGAAAAGCTGCAGAGGGGAGGTAATAGGGCTGATGATAATGAATAAAAAAAACACACATGCAGATTCAAGCGAGCGAATCTCGTACTATATTAATCAACTACGAAATATTATTAATACTGTTTTTATTGCACACGTTTAGGTAATCATTAAAATTATAATAATACACCTAATCCATACTCAATATACATAGTCTTATGCTCTCTTTTTCTTCATCTTATATTCATGTATCGCTTTGAGCAGATACGTTGACCCAGAGATTATTCCTAATACAGTCCCAAAAGCCACAGAGTAGTAATGATCCAGATTGCCAACTGGGACGTCCCAAATAAGAGGTTTTGTCATCTGAAACAAAATATGACAATTTTAGCGTTTATCAATCGTCTATTTATCTCTTACAACCCATCCTCTGGTAGGACATCTTCTGGTTGATAAGATGAATTAATACAAGATATTCTAGTTAATTACATTTACTTCAACTTATTGTTAGTGTAAAAATAGAGGAATACCTACTTATCAGGTTTTACACGATTATCAGCTAGTTGCACAAACGCCCATTAAATTAAATTAATTTTAAGCGACATTACCCATACAAATTTGATATTCATTAGGGCTTAAAGGCATCAATAAACTCTAATTGACGTTTGCGCAACTGACCATATAGCTTGTTATACAGGGAATAAGCAAATCTAGTACCTTCTAGGAGTAAATATTACTCCTGACGAACCTCCTACTAAGTTAACCTTTGCAAAGTCTCTGTTTAATAATATGAATTTTGACTAATACTAAATGCAGTCTCAGCGTACATTTGCACAGTATTGACCTGGTGAACTATAGAAGTCAGAACTCGGCGAAACGTTTCTCCAATGTTATGTTCATTTTTTGTCGAAGTTTGGTCTTTTGTAGAAACCTGATATGTTGCTGTATGTACAGAGTAGGGGATCCGACAACAATAAGATCAAAATTAAACAGTTATAAAGTTAGAATGATATTTTATTATATCAAATTAGGAAACTAAAATATAATCTTTGAACATTTGTATTCTGTGTCTCACGTCAAAGACGAATCAGAACGCGTGACTTAATTTTGGGTAAGTTGGTAATAAAACTATTTAGGAAAAGCGCGGGAAACATTTAAAGTGCAGAATACGTATTTGATTTATGATTTACTGAATGCTTAATATCATCTTTAGGTTTTATTTATTTGATTTTGTATAATTGATTTTGTTTACAGAAAAAATCCCTTTTGTTTTGGCTAACAAATGACATGACGTCAGTTTTAGGTACACAATTATACTTATTTCCATAAGATAATACATTATTTGTGGGAATAAGCATACATATTGAATAATTTTAATACATTCATTTTTGAAAGTTTGCCGATTCCATATTAGAAAAACACTATTGATGGATCAGTATAACATCAAATAGACTGTAGTCTAAAATAGGCAAATTATGTCTTTTACTTACCATATCGTAAGGTATCTCTCTCCAGCTGCATTTGTCCCTTGAGTCTCCTTTACAAAGGAATGTTACAGACAGTGGTATTGGTTTACCGCACACATCGAACCTCTGGTCTGAACAGCGAAGATAAATTGTAGGTGGTTCGATTTTATTTCTTGCCATTCTGAAATTATGACACGAGTTGTATCGATTATGAAATGTATAATAGTTGTCATTTACATCTGTTGCAGCAGAGCTATTAGGTGTCCAAGTTATCTTACAGAGATATCACTGCGATTTGTTAATTATGTTTTTTACATAATCTATACTATATAAAAAATAGATACTCATTTAAAGCTACCGACGACCTCGTTATAAAGCAGTATGCTCTGAAAAACCTATTTTTTGTTATTATTGCGTTTTTCTTATTTCTATGTTCGTACTTATGTAGTCGCATATGTTCACTATTATCATGTAGCGGCGTTTTATCAGCGCCAACCATCGTTTACCAAACATTGGTCCTTCGAGCCGAAATACGATAAGCAGTCTCTATAGTTCATCAGTCCACAATTACTTTTAGAGCAATATTTGCTTAGCAGAAAATACAGACTATCATGTTACTTTAGTTTGGCTTCGAATTTGTTGACTTTGTATTCAATTAAATTGCACTGAACATTTGTTACAAATATTATAATGTTATATTATACTACCTGATATTCGCTATACGCAGAATATCCAGCAATTATTTTTTGCTACTGTTGTTATGATAGAATGATAGATGGTAGATGCAAATTAGTGTTAGCACCCCAATTGCAGTGCAGTTGTTAATACTGCATTCAACCATGTTGCTACTAAGCAGTACCACGTAGCATATAGGATTAATCTAGTGTCACAAAAGTAATCTGATAAAATAACATTATAATAATGGCACTCCAAATACTTGGAACAAATATACTTAACAATCAATTCAGTAGTAGTAATAGTTAAATTTAATGGATCAGACAGAAGACAAACTGTCGTACCACTTGTGTCGTATGTTTTGTCTTGTGTCGTACAATCAATATTTTTTACTGTATTAATAAAGTGAATCAACTCTTTACCCTCCTCCAGTAACAGCCTCATGGTATCTTGCATGAACAGGAAGCCACAGGTCGACCTTACTCTCAGACACCAATCCAATTATACACACACTTGATTCTTCAGATTGTTCAGTTGTTAGTTCAACACTGACTCTATTTTTTGGTACAGCGTTGAGCTAAAATACAATACATAAATATCTAATACATAAAAATCTATTAAGAGAATAAAAGGAGAAAAAATTTAATAGATAAAAACATGCAAATTATTGGATATTTTTTTATCTCAATCTTGCGTCTTCTATTCACCTAGGTCTTAGCGCTGCATAACATTAATTAATTGAGTGAAAGACTTCAACACTTTTGCATAAGACCTAATTATAATCATAATTTTGTGAGAAACTCATGGGTTGACTATTCAATTCTGTTAAAATGAATATATGTATTTTTAAAATGTTATTTAGTATACTTTTTAAACTCACCACCCCTTATTATTTCAAAAATCTTTTCAAATTAATCAAAGAATTGCACAGAAAATTTGCAGCCGAAAATTCCCATGCAATGCTTTAAGTTTTATAATAAACCTAATAAACTAAGTTTTAAGATACATGATGGCAAGTAGGTATTATAATAATGATTTAGGCACTCCTGATCCGGATCAGGGCTTGGTGTGTCAGCATTTACATATTCATTTATATTTTCAGCACAATGTAATCAAGGCATTGTCATTAAAGTATTTTCAGTGTATCAAGAGTCGCTCAGTAATAAATTATTATTTTAAGAACAAAAATTATTATTTACAAAATCGATCAGTTATTTTGTGTATCATGCAAGTATGCAAACAGATCTGAGATATTTTGTGTCTATTGTTCAATATTGAAAGTCAGTCAGTCATCTTAAAAATAATGACAATATTATATACCGCATTAATTCTTCTTAGTTCACTTAATTCATCTGGATTGACATACACTCCAGGTGGTAATGTTTGATCCAGAGCTATAATACAGTTATTATTTATCCAGTCTTCACTTTCATAATCAATGTAGAATAGAATACCATATGAAATATTCCTGAAAAACATTATTCAAAACTTTTTAATATTTTTATATGTTATACATAGAATATAATCTACATAATAATTAAATATAATTGGTAGGTAACATAGATTGCTAAATTTCAAGTATAATTGCGAATTTTTAAGTAGAATAAAATCACATTGTGATAGAAAACTAAATCAAAAGATTAGTTTCTGTAGGTTTTATACAAAAACACACTATAAGATTATTGTTGGAAAAGAAAAAGATTGGCAAGACAATTGCATGCTTACCTGTGGAACCCTTCATTTTGAAGTGTTTGGGTCATTTTTACATTAAATGCACATGCATCTGCAGACACATCCTTTGAAAATAACAAAATGTATACGGTTAATAAATAATAGATCGACATATTTTTGTTCAATGAAAAACGCTGGAGTAACATGTTTGGAATGTAATGATCTTGACAATTTCACGAGATAGCTCTACATTTTCAATAACTTTCTCGATACATGTTAAGTTCATATATCTAAATGCTACACGATAAAAAATAGGGCGAAGCAAAAGCTGACCGACAAAGAAATCAATATAGGTAAAAACTAGGGATAAAATGATACCAGTACTTATAAGTACTTACTCGATACTTTTCATTCGATACCAAGTAATTTTAGTATCGATACTTTAGAAGCAAATAACAGTATGCCTTATTTATTCCAACTAAAGTGGCGAATGTTGTAAACAAACAACTAACAGGAACTATATACGGAATTTTCGCAATGATTAAACAAAATTTTCGAGGGTACTCGTTCACTGTTTACATCTGTTCCATATAATAATTCGATTAAAAATAGCTAAAGTGATTAATTCAACCAAATAAAGTGATATGAGGTTAAAAGAAGATTTCAAAATATAAACAAGAGACAATATACAAATTATATTTATGCAAAAACCAATTGTTAACAAAACCTAGTGGCAAATCAATACATATAAAGATTTGTAACAATAATATAAGTGAACACATATATGAAGTATCTAAGTGCTTAAATGAATTAAAATTAGTGAAATAACAAAAGAACTGTAAAAAATAATTCATTTGCTTTTATACACTTAACGTCTTTCCTTGTGTTTAAAATTATCTAACTGGATAGTAATCAAAACTTTCGTCATTGTCAATAACTGAACGGTAGCCCCGGCGGACAGTGTTCAGACGCAGAAATACAGTTCCTGTTTTCGATCCTCAGCAGAGGCTTCTTTTTGTTAAGAAAATATTAATTCTGAACACGTAATAAAATTGTGAATAAAAACTTTACCTCAAAAAGTTATTTACCATCATGAATACTAACAAATGTACAAAATGTAAACGTTGTTTACCAAAAAAAGAATTTCTGGCTTGTATTCAATGTAAATCAACGTATCACTTAGAATGCGTTAATGTTACTGTACAACGTTACTATAATACGATGACACCGGAACGTAGAAGATCTTGGAGGTGTGATACATGTTTAGAAAAAAGACGGAAAGCGAATTTCGTTGCACAGGATAATAATAAAACAATTATTTCTCCACAAGCCACTTCAAGTCCTAGAAGCTGTAATCGTTTTTCTACTCCTCAATCAAAAGATAATATTGGAATAATCGAAAACATAAGTACACAGACTAGAAACATCACACACCGAAGAAAACACACTAACGTTGTGGTGACTGAGAATTCGTTTGAATCACTGTCGGTTGACTATGAAGAGGAGGACACAATACCTGATTCTTCCCCTGAGTCCACTAATGCATTAAATAGAAGTTGTCCTGATATAAGATCACTAAACATCACAGAAAGAGTGAAAGAATTGGAGTGCAAAGTTGCAAACTTAACTGAAAAGTTGGCCTCTGCCGAACAGGAAATTGTCAATTTATTATCAGAAAATGGCTCCTTAAAAGAGATTAATACCAGACAAGAAAATAAAATTTTACAATTGAAAACAATTTGTGGTTCTTTTAAAAAAACACCTTCTTCAAGGATGCACAACAGCTCTAAACGTCGACAATCAGGAAGCAGTGTATGTAACAACTACATAAATCTTTCTACAGATATCTCTCCTCAGCAAAACGATCCGGTAAAAGAGATCATAACGACGAATGACCAGCTAGTTATTAACTCACAAATACTTAATGAACGTAAACATAAAATTAAAATAGTGGGAGATGATTCTCTTGCGGGTTTGTCAGCTATATTAAAAAAATCAAGAACTGATAAATGGAATGACAAGTATCAGCCTATGTCTTGCATCTTTAGTGGTGCACCTAGTTCTCATATACTAAAAACCTGGGATGAAAAATTCACGAGTTCCTTGAGTGAGGATGATATTGTAATACTTGGAGTAGGCGGACACGATGAAAACCTATTAAAATTGGAGTCCGAATTGCATATTACACTTCATAAATTAAAGTGTTCAACAGTGTTAATAATGCCAGTATATCAAAGCAATTATTTTAATGTAAATTTATTAAATCGTAGGTTGGAGCTGTGCTCATATATATATCCGAATTGTAAATTTGTAAACCTTGAACCCTATTTTTGTCGAAAAAAGAATATCTTCTTGCGTACCCTGACTTTAAAAATTAATGTATTTATAGACAGCGATAAGTATGATAAAATTTTTCTAAACCCTAAAAACATTGTTAAATACTTCAGACGCTCTGTTAAAGAAAATGCTAAAACTGGAAAAGTATTAAAGCAATCTAGTATATTAAATTATTTTTCAATTACCAATGCAATTAAAATAAGATCAATGACTGATAAGCAAACAAATATAGGAATAGATAAAGTTTCTTCATTTTTTCGGACCTAACAGTCAGAAAAAGACTGGTAAATGTACTACAGCAGAATGTTCAAGGCTTATTGAATAAATTAAGTACAATAGAATTATGTATTGATGAATTTAAAGAACGTAATAAAGAACTTGATATTTTATGTTTTTCTGAGACGTTTGTGAAACGTGGCTCTGAAAACAATATTAGGTTTAAAAACTATAAGTTAGCTGCTTCCTTCTGTAGAGCAAAGCAAAAACGTGGAGGTGTCTGCGTGCTGGTTCGTAGGCAGTTAAAATTTAAAATTCTTGATGTATGTTCTGAACTTTCAGAGGAAGGGATCTTTGAGTGCTGTGCTGTTGAAATACCCACTCATAAACGCATAATTGTATGTCTTTATAGAGTACCTAAATATTCTAATTTATCAAATTTTTTACTATTGTTGGAGCAAACTTTGTACAAATTGACGAAATATAGAACTAAACTTATTCTCATTGCTGGAGATATGAATATAAATACTCTGAAAGACGATCGTACTACTAGGGATTACAAAACATTACTGAAAACTTTTAACCTTAAATTACATATAAATGAGCCTACAAGATTGGCATCCTGCATTGATCACATCGCAAGTAACATAAAAAATGCCAAGGGTGAAGTACACAGTTTACAATTATCTGATCATGACACTGGACAAACCCTAGAATTCTCAATATTGACAAAAGAAAATTATTTGGCTTGCTGGTATAAGAATATAAGAGACTATAGCAAGCATAATATCGACATTTTTAAGAAATGCTTATCCAGCCTCACTTGGAACGATGTTTATCGAAGTGGAACCGACGTTGATAAGGCATTTAATAGTTTCCATGAAGACTTAGTTTTATTTTTTAATCTTTGTATTCCTACTAAGAGAATCAGAGTGAATATGAATGGTGGTAAAAGAAAATGGATTACTAAAGGGATTAAGGTTTCTAGTGGCAAAAAGCAAGAACTGAGATGTCAGTATGTTTTGTGTAAAACTCTAGATAAAAAAATTAAGATTAATAAATACACCAAATTACTAAGAGCTTGCATTAACAAATCAGAATACATTCAAAATAGTCGATTTATCTTGAATACTAAAAATAAATGCAAAGCAACTTGGACGGTAATTGGAGACGAACGTGATAATGTAAAGTTACCTAATGAAATTGAAGACATTATTTTTAATGGTACAGTGATAAATGATCCTATTGACATGGCAAAAATATTTAATATGCATTTTATAAAACAAAGATAATCAAGCTGACTTTGTGAACTCTAATGACGGTATAGAAACTGTAAATAATTCATTTTTTTTTACGGCCTTGCACAGTGCAAGAGCTTAAAAAATTATTACTTCGCTAAATAACACTAAGTCGGTAGGATTTGACTCTCTCCCTACTTTCTTATTCAAGACATGCGCTGACATTTTGGCTCCTGTGTTGACTCATCTTATAAACCTCTCATATGAGCAAGGACGGTTTCCAGATGCGCTAAAGCTCTCTATAATAAAGCCAATACACAAAAAAAATAACAAGCTAGACATTAATAATTATCGACCTATTTCCCTTGTCTCTGTACTTTCAAAAATATTTGAGAAAGCGTTAGTAAGCCGTATTTTAAGCTTTTTTACAAAGAATAGAGTCATTGTTCCGGAGCAATATGGTTTCCAAAAGGATAAATCCACCTCACTCGCAGCATTTATGTTGATGAAATCTGTTACGAGTAACATAGATAAAAAGATTCCAACTATAGCGTTATTTTTTGATATGACTCAAGCTTTTGATCTCGTTGATCATGAAATACTGTTACATAAATGTGATAAGTACGGCATCAGGGGTAATGCTCTGGACTGGCTGGCAAGTTACCTCTCGAATCGTAAACAGCGTGTCGAAGTAACTAAACTAAATGCGGACGGTGAAGTTATTCCATACAGATCTCCATATTTAGTAAATGAACGTGGTGTGCCGCAGGGAAGTGTAATTGGGCCACTTCTGTTCCTAATTTATATTAATGATCTACCAAAATCACTTAATCACCAAACTATTCTATATGCAGATGACGTATCAGTAATAGTATCAGAGGAAAAAAATAATGGTATTTCTACCCTAAATGATACCGTAAATGAGACTGTAAAGTGTGTTGACGCATGGCTAACTAGAAATGGATTAATTTTGAATGTTTCGAAAAGCACATTCGTCCAGTTTTCAAATTATAAATCAACTCCTTTTAAGTTAGATATTATTAACAAAGACGATAAGCTTAATGAAGTGAGTGAAACAAAATTTTTGTGTGTCATTCTTGATCAACATTGTAACTGGAAAGCTCACATCAATCATGTTTGCTCTAAACTAAGTAGGTTTGTGTACGCATTAAAGAGATTAAGATATACGGCTGGCGAAAGGGTAGCCTTAACCGCTTATTATGGTTATGTATCATCAGTTTTGAGATATGGCATAATATTGTGGGGTAACTCTCCTGACATAAACTATGCTTTCCTTATGCAAAAGAAATGCATTAGAGCCATTTGTGGAACAGGACCTATGGACTCATGTCGACCTCTTTTTCGAAAATTACAAGTGTTAACCTTGACAGGTATGTATATTTTAGAGATGGGTATGCTTGTCAGACGTCATCCTGAACATTTCCCAAAAATTGACGCTATGAAAAATCCTCGACTGCGTCCGAGAGATGGAACACGATTGCAATAGCAATCATCGTTGGGGAGTGCATTTTTTCAAAGAAATTGCTACGGCATGTGCATTATGGTGTACAATAACATTCTTTTGCATATTAGAAAACTGCCTGCAAGCCGGTTCGCTACAGCTTTGCGTAAATGGTTGACTATAAAGTCTCCATATAACCTTGATGAATATTTCAATAATAATTAATATAGTCTGATATTTTGACATTAAATAAAATTATATTTACGAGTAATGACATAATTCATGTTTTTATTCTGACATTATATTGATTGACTTGTGATATGAAATTGTTTAATTCTTATTGTTAAATTTTTATTGATAAATTAATGAAAAAGAAAATTTTTGCATGCCATACTTTGGTGAAATATGTGTGTCTCTTATTGTAACAAACCAGCTATAATGTTTCCATGTTTCTTGCAAATAAATTTATTCTATTCTATTCTATTCTAAAGAAATGCAATTGAAACGTATTTGTTAACTTGGATTATCACTTTTAACTACATGTTTAAAGAAATTTTTGAAAAATAAGCAGTAAAATCACAGTTTTCACGAAAATAATACATTTTAAACTAACAATTGACGTACCACAGACAGTTTGAAAAAAAAAAGAACTAGAGATGAGAACATATAAGCGAGTGATTGAAAGAGCAACTCAGTCGGGCATATTGAAATAATTTATAAAAAAACATTTTTTTTTTGTAAAAAACAAAATTAATAAACTAATTAACATCTTCAATGAAATATATATAAATAAATAAAAAGAAAGAATATGTTAGAATTAATTTCAACATTTGTGTCATGCACAGTATCGATTGACGCTACGAAAAATCTACTGCACTGTAATTTTTTTTTATAGTTTTGTTCAAGTTATTGTGCGAAAAGATAATGAAAGGAGGCCATCCAGTTAGTCGTTTGTTTCTACAGGAATTGTCCCAAACGACACGAAGGCGAACAAATATGTGGGGCGTGCGGCAGCAAACGCCAAATCTCATGCTGTCCGTTTGTTCGCTCAGTCTGGACTAGGGTTGCCAACTGTACTATAACATATAATTTTGTGCTATATTTGGGTAAGGTGTATTTAAAAGATAGGCTATCCCGCTTAAAAAATTGAAGTATCTTAAAGGAGTCACCGGTAAAAAAAAATTCACACTGAAAGTGAATGGTTTGTCATGATAGTTAATTTGTGTATATAACAATGATCAGTGATTAGAAAAACATCATTTTGTTACATTTTAAAGTCAAATAGAGAGAATTGACAATTTTGTGAAAACAAATAGATTCAAACGCTCTATAGTACTTTATTGTTCAACATTTGTATCCTATTATTTAAGGCAAATTTAAACTGTAAATTTACTGTTTACTGTGAAACAGAGATCAAACGACGAAGTAAAATACAATAAACTTAATATTCACCAGAGGGCCGCATAATATTTATTTCCCATAAACTCTCGCTTTATACAAGATGTTAGGAAAACGCTTCCGAATCTTTAACATGGTTAATATACCATATTAATGGAGTCCTACAAAAATATTTGTTTACTTGAATAATTAGTATTTAACGAAATCGTATTTTCTAAGCACGCAATGTAAAACGTACAAATACACGGGTGAACGACCGCGCGGCGCGAGCGCTTTTGATAGTTGCACACATGCATAAACGAGCACACACAAACACACACAGAGACGATC
This sequence comes from Diatraea saccharalis, assembly GCA_918026875.4. Classification (NCBI taxonomy): domain Eukaryota; kingdom Metazoa; phylum Arthropoda; class Insecta; order Lepidoptera; family Crambidae; genus Diatraea; species Diatraea saccharalis. The sequence continues at coordinate 1,849,472 of OU893347.1, read as the reverse complement.
GTAAGTACTACGTACTACGTAAAGTAATTTATTACAATAACCTTTAATTTTATTATAAGTAACGATTAATTTAACCAGTTAAACTTAACATCATGATTTTTATTTTAATGCAAAAACGTACTTACCTGTTCATGTTCTCCGCGGTCTAACAAAGTGTGGCTCGAATTGTGCCCAATTCATCTCAACACAAATTCGAGCCCGTCGCCGCGTCTCTTCGTGAAGTCGAGGCATGAGAGTTGAGTCCTCGATACAACTCGTTCTTATTGTCTCGAATGCACTCACAATTCCTCAGCACTGTCACAAATTCTATTGAACACTTTTTCTTTAACACACCCCCACAAAAAAAGTCCAAAGGTGTCAAATCAGGAGATCGTGGTGGCCAGGCTTGCGGTCCTAATCGCCCGATCCAACGGTCACCAAATAGTTCAGTGAGACGCTCACGTACCGGCCGTACCACATGCGGCGGTTCGCCATCGTGTTGAAACCAAGACCTTCTTAGCTCAGCTAATGATATGCCTTCAAGAATTTCATCAAGGCTCTCATTAATGAACCTAAGATACCCAGCTCCGTCAAGTCGTTGTGGTAGAAACACCGGCCCAAAGATAACATTGTTGAAGACGCCAGCCCAAACGTTGACCGACCATCGGGTTTGGTGGCCAGTCTCTTGAGTGGCACGTGGATTGGTTTCAGACCATAAATGTGAATTTCGTCTATTCCACATGCCGTTCCTTGTGAATGTAGATTCATCTGTCCAGATAACATGCTGAATAAATCCTGGAAGACGCTGTTGTTGATCCAACAACCAACGTGCGACGACGGGGTAGGTCTTCGGGTATCAAAGCTTGCACTTTATGAATTTTGTAAGGCCGCATTCTGTTTCTTCGCAAAACTTTGTACACCGTCCAATGCGAAACTGAGGGCCCATTTGGCCGCTGCAGTAACTTCGCAGCAGTCCTCGTGCCCAAACGGGGGTTGCGTTGGATCACATCGAGAATACGCTCCTCGGCTGCAATGTCTATTGGTCGCCCACCGCCGACCGCCACCGGAACGATCGATTGATTCTCCAACAGTCGTTGAAACGCAGCAGTAATGGTTCGAGAGTGTCCTGGATGATGCACATTAGGAAATCTTTCCCGGTAAATTCTCAAAGCTAGAGAAGCATTGCCACGTGCTTCTCCTAAACACATAACCATGTTCCCATACTCACGAGCACTGTACACATACGCATTAGGCATGATGAGATGCACTTATTGTCTAATAAAACTTAAAATAAACCTAACACGCTCAACTAAAAACTAGGATAACTAATTTAACGAAATAAACTTTAAAATACGCATTCGCAAACCGAGATGGAAAGTTTTTTGCCACTGGTCGGCCTCATGCCTCGCTCATATCAAAGAAGCCGCGATCATTCGTTCTTCGGTTCTTCCTACTGAATATTCGAGTGTTGCAACTTTTTTCACCAAATTCCCAAAATTGTTTTAGAAATGAAATCTGCAATTGAATGGATTGTGCATTACGTGTTCGATCAAATTTACGATTTAACATTGTGAATTATTACAAGAACTGATATCGTAAGTAATTTTTAATAATACAGAAATAAACCAAATGAAAATTGTCTGAAAGTGTACGCTATACTAAATTATTTTTATGACAAAATAAGTAAAATGTTTGAAAGAATGTTGTGCATCATTAATAATTGTTTTCACCGTATCCTAATAAATAAAAGTAAGACAGAGAAATTATTATCCGGGTACCGTTTTTGTTAACCGATTGGCAGGAACATTGGCTAACGTAACTTAACCAACCTTATTTGCGACGCTCTTAACTTATTGTTATACGAATAAATTTTTAAAAGTGATTAATGTCATTTCAATAACATCAACTTCAATTAAAAAAAAATTTAATAATACCATGTAATCAAAAATATTAAAAAGATAGATAGATATTTAAAAGATAGCTTACCTTTCTTTAATATCATACAATTTTTATGGGATTTATCCCGTAAAAAAATTACCCAATTAAGGGAAAAAATTTGAGCTGGCAGCACGTGTAGCGGCAGCATGTCTCAGAAACCGGAAGCGGACGGACCGGAAAAGTGAAGGGCATCTTTTATAAACACACTCACCGGTCACTGCAGTTCGCAATGATATCTAGGGCTGCCACTCATTTCACTTAGCAACTTTAATAGTAATTAATTATGTGTTTAGATTTATAAATAAAGTTTGTCGTAAAAGTACTAAGTGAAGTTTTACAATTCAACATCGCGTTTAATCATAAATAACCCGATAGGATTATACTATTGGGTTAGTCATGGAAAGTAAGTATTTATTAAGAGAAACAACTATTCCGCTTTTTTATAGTTTTCAAATTGAAACAAGAGAAATAATTATGCTAAAATTGAATCGGGAAAAAATTCAATTGGGACTCCCAATAGTTTTTCATAAAGTCACACACACACACACTTCTGGAGAAATGAAGTTTCTTATACATTTAGATTTTGATGAAATAAAAATGATTTAACACCTTCCCCTCATTTTAATGAAATGTATTTATCTGATCCTTTTGTGTTTTATAAAACCTAAATAAATTACTATGCGAGTTAAAAGATATCGTTATTAGTTACATGCTCTGAATAAAATCAAATGATTTTTGTCTTAAACTTTTCTGCGCTAACGTAAAAAAACTCATTAAAATAAAGCTCACATTTTAAAAATAAATAAAAAAGTGCACTTATCAAAATCATGTAATGTAAGTTTTATTTTTAAAAATTTACAAAGATTAAAATTTTGTAAATACTAGAGTTACTAAACTGTTTTGAAATGTTTAGTCGAAACAAATGTTTTCCAGAAGAACATGCATTTTATCTAGTAGGTTATTCAAAAACGATATTTACTCATTAAAAAGTGGCACCCCTTAACACGGAAACACTACCGATTGATTTTGCTTTACACTACTAGATGGCGCTGCATCTATCATTCTCATTCGCTATATCATCAAAACCGCCGCGATTTGCCGCTAGATGTATCTAGAAGTTTACGCGCTTGGCCTGCAGTATTTTCGCTCTCGTTTTTACTTATTGTTATTGCGTGAAGGGAATGATCATCAATAAATAACAATTTGAAAAATAACAAAACGCCGTTTTAAAACTACTTTTAGTAATTGCGTTTTCATTGCATTTTCTTAATAAAATACAGGATAATGAGTACCTAAACTAGCAACGTAGAGAACTAAGAGCTTTTCGTCGCTAGATGTCGCTGAAATTTCTCACTCGTATCTTCTGTCTCTTTTCATTCTACCAGTGGTGAAGGAAAGAGAATGAAAGTGCCCTTTGAACGTACCAAAGGTTATTGAACTCTCGGGGTCGTCTACCGCCGATCAGCTGATTTTTTATAGTTTTAATTACATTGCGTTTTTATGGAAAATCAATAAATAGACAAATTTATTGATAAAAATAGTAATACTTAACTTATTTTACATCGCTAAAAATGAAAAAAAAAATAAAAATAACATATTTTTTTAGAAAAATAAAGTAATAATTTTTTCATTGCAATGTATCCAGAATCACTTACTCTATCACTGGTTTTCGTTTTCGGAAGCGTTCCCCTAACACCCAGTATGTAATATTTAATTAAGTAAACTTGTTCAGTTGTTATGAATATAAGTTTTTTAAAAATATTTATTGTATATTGTACTACTCTGAGAATAGTTTTATTCATTTAAGACAAGTTTTATGGAACAAGTCAGTCACCGAATGACATGAATGAGATAGTTCAATTAATCAAATTCATAATATGTCCCATCTCTAAAACTGTCATGTCGCCATATTTGCTTACATCTTGTGCCACTTTAAATAAAACGGAATATAGTATCGTGAATTATTTGTATCGGTACTGGTCAGTCACTCATTGAGGAGAGTCAAAAAACTCGCGTGCTCGACTGTTTACTCTGTGGTAAGGAGCCTAAAGTCTATCCAAAGAGTAATGTAATATAAAAAGGGAAGTCTATCTCATGAAAAAATTCCACTGGCGCGGTGTCCCTGTCACACGACAGTGAGGATTGCAAACACCTCGTAATTTTATGTAGCCAAAGATCTACCTGGAGAAAGTCTTGCCAACAAAATTTTTAAGTGATATATAACTATATGGATCGCTTTTTATGCCGGACCTGCTCCTCTTTCTTCCGTAAACGGAGTGTTGCTATTGACTATCGATAGTATTAAATATGTTCTAAAATCTGTAAAAATGACGACTGTTGTGAGGTATTTTGAAACTATTCGATACGAGTAAGTATCAATACTTTTCATTCGATACCGAGTAGATATGTATACTTCATGTCCGATACAATATCGAGTAAAAGTGTAGTAGTGCACCTAAGTGGTATTGTCCATCTTTAGTAAAACAGCTTTTAGCCAGTGTTGCCAACTCGATACGTAAGGTAAATGCTAGTGCTAGTAACATCAAAAAATGTGGTCGATTGTTGTATTGTTGATCGAAGCTAGGTTGCTAGAGATATCCAAAAAAAAGTGCTTAAATTATCGTTTTTGTAAAACCGATTTCTAATTATTACATGTTTACGCTTAAACAAAAAACATAACTTACGCTTTTATTGTTTTATAATAAAAATATAACATAACTAAAGCCATACTTTTTCACTGTCAAAATCTACTAGAAAATATTTTTTTCATGTAGGGTCATGCGTGGGACAGTGAAACATTGAAATATCTAGATTTAAGAATAAAAGACTAAAAATACTAAATAGTGCTAGATTTGGTCCTAAGTGCTAAAATTTTCTCTCATGTATAAAAGTTAATTAATTTTCAAGACTCAATAAACAACTCATATTCTTTTTGTACTTTTTCGCATTGATATCTAAGTTTCGAACTTTGCAAAATTCAGTTTTTTAATATGTAAGTTAAAATGAACGGAAATGACTATCTTTGATCCATTCATTTCCTACAAAAATCAACTTTTCCTAGAGTCGCTATCTAGTGAGGTGCTTTTTAGTGCTTTCTTCATTTTGTTAAAAAACTTTCTCATTCTAATTTACTATTTTAAAAGATTCCAATTTTCTAATTGAAAAGCATTTTATAGATAAATTTGATTTAAATAAATGTTTTTCAATATTGTTTCTTAATATTTTGTTCATTTTATACTTTTTTCATGATATATGTAATGGAATATAATTATTTATTTTTCTATAGCCAACAGTTCATCATATTGTCAATGTGATGGACTTTTTCTATTCTTATATACGCCTTTTCTATTTTTTATTACAATGAGTGTAAATTTATCCAATAATACATCATGGTGCATACTTTGATATTTAAAGTTAATAAACAAATAAAGTCATTCATTTCCAAAAGATAAAATATTCGTAAAAGTTTGTTTGCTTACTAATGTATGTGCTGGTGCTGTCATTTACATCAAGGTTTGTGTAATATTCTCTATTAGATTTAATATTTTGCGTGTTAGTGATCCAAACATAAATAAATAAATAAAATGAAATTTTATCGATTACTAAATTATCTTGATAATTTGTTATAATCGATATCGATATTAATGTTTTTCCAACATCAAACATTCCTACTGTGTGTAGTTTTTATGGTTTACTGGTAATGCGATCTAGTTTTTAAAGCTGTCTCCATGCTGTCTCTAACAAGGATGCCATCAATATGCCACCTACTTTATTTATATTATACTCTCTAAATCTTTGATTCTATCGGCTTACCCTACCTATGTAGTTTGTGGCTAATGGGTTCTTTGGTTTTACAAAGTATGTGACGTCGATTTTAAAAATTAAGCAGGTAAACTATAAATAAATGTACGCAAACAAAATTTAACGGATTGTGTCTAAAAAACTTATTTTCATTAAATGATGCATATAATATGTAGTTATAGGTAATAATATCAGAAAAACCATTTTACTGGAATATGAACGAGGCAAAAAAACTTCATAAATATAGAAATATGTATGTACACAAAGCTGTATGTTCGTCATAATTTCTGTTAAAGACGCTTTTTTATCGTTTATGTGATTCGTGAATCAGTAGGTAAATTATGAAAAACATTAGAAAAATATCTAGATAAAAATGTTATAGTTCTAAGTCAACCGGAAGTACCCTATCAATTTTTATTTCCTTGAGAGTGACGAAATTACTTTGTTTATCATTGTTAATACTGATTAGTGACTGCTGACAGTTGTTCTGTCTGTCTAAATGATCTGACAGATAAATCAAACTTTATGAGTAACCACCTGAAGACAACCGTAACAGAGTGGCTTGCACGCCGCTTTAAGGTATCGCTATGTCTGAGGACCAGTGTTCAATTCCAGGTAGAGTCGATGTAGATCTTCTTTGTATATAGCGTCGGATCTCTTTTGCTATAATCCCTGTTTTAGATATCTATAGTACGAGGGTTATAGCTACCCATCTTGGAATCTGAGAAAAATGTAGTAAGTATTAGATTTGTTGATGATTCATGAACGAGTTCGATTCACACTTAGTTACTTTTTAAATATTGAAACTTTATAAAGTAGATCAATTTATCATGAATAACAGAACTGCTTAACTAGGCATCATTCATTTGTTACGTAAAACAATTTTGGTAGCTTATTACTAATAATTTTCGCATTTTTTAAGTATCATCATAATTTTGAGAGTTTCTGTGCTCTTGCATAGCATAAATTAATAATGCCTAATTAAGTAGTATTGATGACTTTGACTGTTCTCAACCGAAGAGAATTTAAACAATATGTTTTATCCGGAACATGATAGAGAAAAAAACGTATTTCATTAAGCTTTATTGAATAAAAAATAATTTCATTTCATTAATCCTCTTACGAAATTAAGGGACTTTATTTTACTTCCCCGAAATATCTTAGTTTACTTCCCCGAAATATCGAAACGTAGAGTCCAGCTTTGATGTTCTGTAAAGAAAAGCGCAGCTTCGAACAAATAAAACCTCTCTCAAAAAATTTTCACTTGATTGAATTTCTATGGTGCGACAGCGCTGTTCGTCGCTGATTTTTTACAGAATAGCGAATTATTTCCTTCCGGCCCGGTACGTCTGACTTCTACCGTGTAGGTTGTATTATATATTCTGTGTCTCTACCAACCGCGATGCAGCGGTGGCGTTGACGGTGTGGCAATAACGCTATAATGCCTCTATTCATTCAGATGACCGAATCGCACGTTTGGAACCATAAAGTCAACGTGTAGTCGGACAGTCTTATTTCTATTAAGTTTTTAGCGGTCGCTCAGTTTTTCAAAATACAATTAAAAAGTTTGAATACTATATACGAAATTGTTGGGATTGGTTCTACATATACATATATTTTTCTTACAAACTTTGTCCTTCTACGTAACTTAAAAATTACAAACAAAACATTCTGAATATTATATTTGATTAATTTTGTATTCACAATGCTTCCATCTCATTTTTCATTTTTCACTAAGAAAATTATTTTGATTTTAACATGTAAATGAATATCTTACATAATAGAAATATCCCTCTGTTATTTACGATTGATTGCTATGATAGTTTTCAGCCTAGGAGAATTTATGCTCCTTGATTCCAGCGTAGAGTTCTTATTGTGAGATTGTTCCAAGTTGTATGTATTTGTAGCTTCACATTGAATATTAAGTATCACATAGGTTCATTAGTTAAGGAGTATCTAGTATATTAAACTCGAGTTCGAAATTGTTTATCGTAAGGCGAACAATACATTTCTTAACTAATTAAAGTATCATTAACATTAATAGATACGTAAAGCCGTTAATCGCTTTTGTCATGACTGTATTAAGCCAAATTCTAATCACAGTTTTACGGTTACAAAAGCGCGTAATAATGTTATAAATTACATGTATAGAATTTCTCAGAATTTTCAATAGTTAATTTGCTCTAAGAAATCTCTAAGACATGGTCACATGAATGCAATGGCATGCGACCTGCGGAATTACCACGCCACTCATCTCGCATAAGTCTCGAAGTGTTCCCTCTCCTTTTCCGTCATATGATAGAGAGGGACGAACTGTTTCAAAGCGTGAAATAAGTGACTGCTAATACATAGTAGCACCGTTGATCGGAAAGGCAATCAACAGGCAGGTTACCTCAGTTTGTGCTTGCCTTTACAACTTGACACTCGTGTGTTTACGTAACTTAACCTTTTCATATCAAAGATTGTTCGATTTTTAAATATCGACTTGGGCAGTTTAAGGAGTTTTTATAAGGTTAGTCCAAAATAGTATTTTCAATACTTTTTTAATCTGTAAATGTAATGGGGCGTTCCGGTTTCTTTTTAATTATGAAAGGAAGAAGTATTAATTCGTTGCCTATATTGAATCTATCACCGGAATTTTTGATTCTAGTTTCTTAGTTTATTCTAATATTAAACACGAATTTTAAAATTCTTTCATTAAATTCCTAGTAAAAATTATAACGTTTCGTATAAGTAGAATGAAGAAGGTTAAATTGAATAGCCGAATATTCTAAACATGAAATGTACTAACGGACTTATTAAAAAATGTTTTTAAGTTAGATTAAACTTAAATAATGTTGTTCTTTATTTTTTTAGGGCAGCGATGTTTCATTTAAATATGTGTGCATGTATTATCGTAATTACGTATATTATATGCGAATCGAATTTATGGTTTTAGTACACTTTTGCTATCGTTCTGCAACGAATTGTTATGGCATACATACCGTAAAGTAGGATCAGCAAATCAAAAGTCATAATTCGATTAATATTCAATATTTGCACTGATAACTTCAACATGTTTGGTCAAATTGCCGGAATAAACATTGAAGGCGTGAAGTAGGGTGACCAAAATAAAAGCAGTTTGTCCAACGGTACTTAATTTTGATCCTGGTGATAACGCAAACGGGAATACGACTTACGATCTTTTATATTTGGTACTCCAATTGTTGTTGTTTTCCGTATTTACCCGTATTACATGCTTGTTTCATTGTATTTTGTTTTTGAGAAAGTTCGATACCCTGTTTGGTTAATGTAAAAAAATAGTTTCCTTATGAATGACGCTTAAAAATCCACCAGCCAGGTACTCTGAGATAGGAGGATTTTTTAAGCATTTTTAATCTAGAATATTTCCCAGTATAGCATTAAGAATGTAAAATTGGTCAAATGTATGAAAAAATGTTTTTTATACTTTATTTTCAATAATCGCACATTGTTCTGTATTAAAAACGAATCAAGTAATGTTATATTATCGGCATTTTTTTATAGTACGTCATATATTAAAAATATTCAACCACAGAGGTACAATGGACCTACGTATATTGATTACATCCGATAAACTGACATTACAACTATAATTATTTCATGATAACAAATACGAAATGCTTTTAATAGTTGTTTACTACTAATAGCAGAAATATTTATCAACATCTCTTTCATATTTACTTCGGTTTAGAGGACGACCTGAGACTGTTAAAGAAAACAAACCATTTTGTTTATACGATGAATTCATTTTATTTTTGATATGTCATAAATACAGAAATAATTCGGTTTGATCCCGAATGCAATAAAGAGATAAATTAGATCTCAGAAGAGAATAGAGGATACTGTATAGAAAATGAATTCTTTGAATATGTTTTTAATTGAGGGACGTTTTGTTTCAATAATGTATGCAGAGACTACCTAAGCAATTTCTCATGTAACAGCGACAAATATCTGTGCCTTTATTTGCTGCAATGGTTCAACAAACATCATATTTTTAGGGATTATATTTTAATAAAAATAATCTTCAATATTTCAAATTTGCACCGTAAAGTTTGTTATTTGTTCAAAATTATTCAACCCTTATCACAATTTTATCCGTAGGAATTTATGAAGATTGCTCACTGTACAAAAACACTAATGTAATTGATAAATCATATGACAAAATAAGAATATCACATCATTTTTGACACATTAAGTTTATCGATATAGCAGTAGAGTTGATTTACATTTAAGTAAGGTTGAATATATATTGACCTTATGCATTAATCATGACCATGTCCTCTATTGAAATCAAGATATAATCTAATTGAATTCGTTCATAAAACACTTTCACATGTAGCAGGTTCTAGCTTATATTTTTTCCTTATATTTTGTATACTGGCCATAAGAAATTTTTGTTTACTTTCGGGTTTTTTTAGATGATAATTTCTTGGCGTATAATATTTTTAAAATGAGATAGATATTAAACTCTTTACAACTATGATGTTCATTATATACTTTTATGTTGTCTATGTGTAGTTTTTTAACGATAATTTCTGCAAATGCTATTAAGAAGTTTAGATAGGGGCAAAAGATTTTTTTTTTAATATACCTTATGTAAAAAATATTTCAGCTTTTTCATCGGTTGATGTTTTTGTTGTAACAACTTTATCTTAGATATATTGTGTAATATTATATAGTGTCTAATAAATTACGAGAAATCCACTAGTGTAAAATACAAAAAAAAAAAGGTTAACGTGTAGCTTCCGAATTCAATTTTGTTGACTCTACATGGACTCTATTGTAGTATTTTAAAACGAAACAAACTAATTTCCTTCAAGAATATATTAAAAACGAGATGCCATCTTATAAAATACTAGAATAATTCATAATGACAGGCACATTTATAATTATGTGTTGAAACTGCTAAATATTTACATAAAGGGAAAGTGTTCTGCCGTAACTATTAGGAGGCGTCCTAATTGGCTGACGATACGTACAAACAAGCATTTGTCGTGCAAGGGCTTAATACAGGAATCGACAGTTATTAGTAAGGAATTAAGCAGACAGAAACAGCCTCGTAATCGACATTGAGCGCAGCGTTGTCATAGCATACAAGTATTATCAAATTAAACTTACTTCAAATGGTAAATTATTATTAAAGCCTTTAATTCCTTAGTAAAAATTACATCAATAGATTATAATTGAAATTAAATATCGATAGATTACAATCGAACTAAAAGTTAGAGCTCATCAAATTACAATTTAATTATTAGATACGTTTTCGTATGCCAACTTGAAAACTTAATGAAGCTTATGTTCCCTTGAAGATGTACGTTGTCACAGTACTGAGCTCGATGTCGAGTTCAAGACTATTATAACAGAATAGCATAGTAAAGCTGTTCAAAACTTTTTCGAAGTACAGAAAAAAAACTTAAGTAACAGGTTTATTTTGCCAACTCAATACAATGCTACTTTGCTGCAGTTACGTAATAATGCAGCTGGTGTACGACGGTAATCTCCTCGTACAACGGTATCACATCATTTTACGGTATTGGTAATCTATCATTTTTTTCCAATAATCTGCCCCGCTTATTGAAAGACTGGGCGACGGCTGAAAATCAATGCTTCGCTCATTCTTGGGTGATTTACGCGCACTTAGCCTCGACTCTTATCTTACATATACATATATATTGCTGTTCTTTCGTTTTGTATAAGTGTATAATGTAATTATGTGTAGTTGTTTAAATAAACGACCTATCTATGAACCCGATGTCTGAAGTCCACAATCTATTTTTTTCCAGCTTGCACTTGCATACAAAATGAGATTATGAGATTTTGGGTTTTGAGAGTCTAAATTGCGAAGCCTTTACCCGCCTGTACTTGACTTTGTGATGTGCATTCAGTCCCTCACAGTAGTTAAATGTCTACTGTGTTATACCTAACGAAATAATATTTATCTAAACTAGTTACGAGCAGTAAATTTTTTAAACGATTACAAAATCAAAACGGAGCCGCCTCCTATTGTTCTGTTCGGTTCGATGGGTGTGTAATTTTTATATGAATATTTGTTACACACATTCGCCGGTTTCTCCCCGAACCGTAGACTGATTATAAAACTTCTCTTTTGAAAATATGAAAATTATCTCGACCAGACCAGACCAGACTTATCCCAGTTGGCATTATTTGTGTAAGAGTATAAGGACACGTGCCGGATATTGCAAAGATTCTTTTTTACTGCACTATAGTTGAAACGTGTCTTTATTATTATGTATTTAATAGAAAATCCAGGAATTTTATATTACAAGCAGGTTTTATTACATGCAATACTACGAATGACTAATCATTTAAGAATTCTCGGATATTATGAAAGGATATGAGTATCTGGTTATTTTAAAGTTTAAAACCTGCAAAACCTCGGGTTTTACAGTGAAGAGAAGGTTTTTTAAAACGTTCACTTTGCTGTCTTTTTTCATCGTAATCTTAATTGGTTTTGAATTTTAGTTTTAAACTTTTTATGTTTACTACAGGGAAAAAACTTATGGAATATATTTCATTGAGGAAATAAAAATATTTTGGTAATTGTGTAGTAAGTATTTCAGTAGCATTGTCTTGAATAAGTCGCTTGTGAGATGAGTATTATTTATCACTTTTTAAAAGTTTGAAGTCTGTTCTATATTTTTTTTAAAGTTTTTATTTGATAATATTTAGTGATATTGATATTTTTTATATAATACTCATAGTTAACACTAAAATATTAAATACTAACTTTCCGCCAACGGCTTCACCCACGTGGTCCCTAGAGAACTATTTATCATGATTCGTTGTTGATATTCAACAATCGGTCAATAATTAGCGGAAATATCGGTGAACATCCATAAAAAAATCGCCGTCGAACATAGAACCTCTTTTTGGATTTTGAATTTGGCTAAAATGTAGCAAAGGATATATATAATTGAATGAATGAATGCCCTTTATTAATGACGATTGTATGATAAACAATAATGATTATGGATTTGATAGAAGTGTTATTTAACTTACAGCCAATTGCACAAACGTCCATTATAATAAACATTAGTTTAATGCCACTTTACCGATAAAAAAAAATCAAAAATTATAAGATTCATTAGAGCTTAAAGTCGCTATGAAACAATGCACGATTGTGAAACTGACCATTGGTCGTCTAACTAAAGACATCTCAAAGTAGTAAAATTAATTAGAATATCACTATAACATTGCTAAGGTTTCTTATTATTATAGCTAGAGCCATACTTAGAGAGGTGGGCAGTCACTATCCTAGTAACGGTTATCATGGGAACTTTTTTTATAAAGTATCTTATACAAATGGTAACTCTTTACAAGGTTTTGGGTTTTTGCGGACGGTAAACATACGGAAATCTGAATTTTTACATATGAAGACGATAATTATACATAGTTGTCATCCATAATTGAAAAGTATTGTTCAGTGATAAGTATCACAAAAGGTTTTTGTATCCATTATAATATAATTAGCGAGGGTTGAAGCAAACTCGTAAGGAGTATCGTATTGTGTTTTAAAACGGGTTATGTAAACGTATGCGTATGCCAAGGCCGACATTTGGCAGTATTGTTCACATTATGACTTCACGCTCTGCCGGTCGGCGCAGGCGCATTCCTTATACAATTTCTCACCGCTAATTGAAACTGTAGCGGTGTGGAAGGATAAACCTTTCATTATTTAATGATAAAAAATTCGACTAGGTCTGCGATCAGTGATGTTAAGCAACTTTTACAAAAGTCAATAATCAGATGCGTGACCAAAATTAGTCAGGTTGCATCTACAATTTAAATACTGGAGGGTCGTTTTTTCTGGCTGAGATATCTAAATTTAACTTGTTAGCTTTCCGCTCGTGGCAATTTGGTTGTTATCGCCATATATTAATCACAAGATCCACTATATTTGTATCAAATTTAATAAAAAATTGTATTTTAAGCGTGAAAACGTAACAGACACACTTAGACACAGTTAGTTAGTGGCGATGTTAGTAAGTTAAGTAGCTATTTTAGTATATTTGTGTGATCAACATAATTTTTTAATATGCCAAATATATTTTGCCACTATATACATACATATCACAAATGTATATGTATATAATGTATACATACATACTGTCAAACCTCTGGCGCGGTAGCAGTTACTAATTGTGTTCTTTCACTTATTTATACTTCTTTCACGTAAATGTTTTGGCCTCACCGTTAATCCTTCCAAGCCGCAAACTATGACTATAAGTAACCGCCCACCTCACTTCGATGGTCGATTTTGTACAACTTTTTTCTGTCATTTTCGATGGTACCTCTATTCCGTATTCAAGTACTGTTAAATTTTGAGTGTTTCATTAAAAAATATATATAAATCTAAACAATAGTTTTTTCGTTATAAACTAGTTTCAAAATGAGCTTCTTGTATTATATTTAACCTTGCATAACTAAAAACATAAAAATGCGGAGGTAGCAGGTTGTTTGCATATAATGCCATATTTGATAGATTGGTATATTTATCAAGTTGTGCAAAGAGGTGTTTTGCTTTTAACAACAAACCTTTCTATGTATTTTTTTTTTTGTTATGGCTGTTTATTGTTTCAAGACATGTTGTATGCTGACAGTTTTAAATATAATGAATGAATACATTATTGTATATTACAAAGTGTAAAGTGTATCAGAAATGTAAGCATAAAATAGTACAATCGGCATTATATCACTAAAATGCAGTAATAAAAAAATAAGTAATTGTCTGTATGTTAAAATCAGTTTTACTCATCCTAGAAAACTAGAGCATAAGTAAAGTAGATAGATAGCTTCGATCTTTTCTAATCAATAATTATACAAAAATATGTCTCCTTTTGTGGATCTCCGTGGCAGAGTGGTTCGCACGTCATCTCTGAGGTCTTGCGTTCGATTCCCAGTCAGTTTAATGAACTATATTATTCTTATTGGGTCTGGGTGTTACGTTGCAGCACGTGTGTGTGTTTGTGCTACTTAATACGTAGTACGTGTACTTGAAGGTGAAGGCTCCATGTCGAATCGTATAATCCGTATCAAAATATCAAGAAATATTAACTACAGCGGGAAATTACCGTGAAATTGCATTTAAGTCATAGTACTGAATTACTTGATCTGCGAGATATTCAATAGAATTTATAATATCAAATAGTAATTTCATTACATAATATGAGGTACAGATGAGGAGTAGAATACTACCTACCTCTTTTTTTATTACGGTTTTTTTGAAGTCCATCTTTTACATTCATACTTATTTATATACTAGCTGTGCCCGCAACTTCGTCTGCGTGGGAAGTATTTTGGTAGAATTCTTTTATTCCTATGAATGGAGTCGAATCGAATAAAATCAATGGGCCATAACCCACTGTGCTTAATGCGGATCGGTGTGTGTTCACGTTGCTGATGCAGCCAGGACTAACAGCTTAATAAGCATAATAATAAGCAAGATAATAATGTTTTGGTCACCCATCCTATCCTTACGAATGTAATTTTTCTATCTTTTTTCTCGTTTCTCGCGCTCTGGTTGTCGCCTGTGTCTGAGAATTTTATTCGTACCTTGAAACTGTTCTTCTTTTGTTTTTGATATTTTAAAATTATTATTATTTATCTAGTTGAATGCACAATCAGCTATTTATTGTTCTATTTTCCATGTTTCCAAATCGCTTGCTAGCTATGAGTTTGTCGTTTGTAAAATAAGTATTCATGTATGTCCTTGTTTATTTCACTGCAATTTAAACCGAATGCGCTAACCCACTACGCCATCGGACCTCTTAAACCTAAGATGTACTTATATTATAAAGGGGAAAGATTTGGTTGTTTGTTTGTTTGCATCGAATTTGCACGAAAACTACTGGACCGATAGTTTCAGAGAGATTCTACCTACGGGAGTCTACAACACGGATGTCATAGGCTATAATTTTGCGGCTAGTTCATTATACCTTGTGAAAACTTATCTGCGGTACGCCTGTGGAGTATGAAGGCAACACGGGTTGGCGATAGTCGAAACTACGTTCTCGATCTCTATTGCACAAACTGCGCATTTTTCTATCAAAGGAAGTTTCATACTCGTACCATACTGCATGTATGTTACGGTTAGCAGTTAGACGCGCTATGCGATCTTCAGAAGTTTCCTGAGATCAAACGCTTGTTGTATGAGTTCTCTGGGAGCTCAAGAGAATGTCCCTGACGGTAAATGCTTCAGATTCAACTTTATAGAGCATGAGCCTCGCGATGGGTAGTTAAATACGCTTCGCGTTATTCAGATGTTTCCCTAGACCGAACGCATTCCGTCCAATCTCTTTCTCTGTCAATAAAAGTCGGTCGGTACATGTCTGACGGAAGATACGTGGAGTTTTATTTATTAATGATATAAAAAAATATATACATATTTTAATTTCGACTTTCCACACTCGAAGGAAATCGTCTACTAACACGTACTTCCGAGAGGTGCTTAACTGAGCTTCCGTCAGATTTGAACGGCCCTCATCATCATCATCAGCCCTTTTACGTCACCAACTGCAGGAGCCTTTTGGATTAAGGAGGATGGGCCACGACCTTCCATGAGGGCCCAATGCGAATTGGAGGATATCAACGACTGCAAATACAACCAGGACCAATCGCTTTACGTGCCTTACAAAGCTTGGAGTTGCTTGAGATAATATTTTTTGGTCACCCTTCCTGTGACCGACCTTTGTGAAAGTTGCTTAACAACTACAATCGCGAGCCATGGCGTTTATTCACTACACCACCAAGCTACTCTGAACCGATCCTCAGACTCGCGTAATATTATATGTGTTGTGACAAATGAATAAACCATTGTTTCCGGCGAAGACTGAAAATACTAACTTCGAAGTACGTATCTACAGCAAATTTGTATGTTAAAAAAAACAAAGTAGTATTATTATTACATAAAAAAATTGTAATAAGACAAAAAAATATATATCAATCGAGTTGTCTTTACCTTCTTAACTTCAGTTGACGTGAATCTAACTTTTTTAACGTCGTGGAAAAGCTTCTGACATTGTCTCTGCTACGTGGCAAGCAACAGGGGGTGAGTAGGATTCTCCTCCGTGAACCCGATAGTGAACTGCCCTCGGTGGCGTAGTGGATAAGCGCCGTGGCCCGCGATCGTTGTCGTTAAGCAACTTTCGCAAGGGCCGGTCACGGGATGGGTGACCAAAACAATTATTATCTCGAGCTACTCCGTGCTTCGGAAGGCACGTTAAGCCGTTGGTCCCGGCTGCATTTGCAGTCGTTAATACCCTCCAATCCGCATTGGGCCAGCGTGGAGGGTCATGGCCCATCCTCCTTAACCATCCATAAGGAAGGCCTGAGGCCCTGCAGTGGGGACGTAAAAGGGCTGATGATGATGATGATGACACCGTCTCATGGGAGATGAAACCCGGCAAGCTATGGCCGCGTCACCAGAACACTCAAGTATTGGACTTGACATTGGTCCCCTTGCAGATGGAATATTGGATAGGCTCGGGTAAATCGAGTGCCTCTCTCAGACAGACGAAACGGTGCAATGCGGGGGCTGCCAACCACCTCCGCTAGCCCCGACGACGACGTGAACCTAATGTGATAAAAATATGCGTTCACTGTAAATTACTCGATGCTTAATTGCATCATCGGAAGGCTCTCCTACTCCTAGTTTGCTTGTTCTCCTACTCGCGTGATCGTATACCACACGTCCATTATAACCTGAACCCTATTTAATATCATTGGCCATTTATAAATGAGGTCAACTTACTTTAGAGTTGTCAAAATTTTGGATTTTTTATATTTTTCATCATACAAATTATCATTTTATAGACAATATTAATTCGTAGCTGGGTGGCGCTACGGATAAGCGCCACTGCGCACGATCGATATTGCTAAGCAATTTTCGCAAGAGTTGTTCACGGGATGGGTGACCAAAAATTATTAAACAAAGGCCTGAGGCCCTGCAGTTTGACTGTCAAAGAGTTAATGATGATGATCAATATATCAAAGACGAAAATTTAATAAAACAGTTAATATTTCATAGCAATTTTGGCGACCACGTCACTTCAAATTGACATAACTTTTTTATTTGTGAACCGATTGAAATAAATCTTACACTAAATGTTAACGGAAGAATACCGCAATATAATTGTGAAAACTGCATTTCAATCGGTTCAGCCGTTTCTGAGATTATCGTGCACAAACGCACAGACAAACAGACAAACCGACAAACAGACAAACAGACAAAAAATTTAAAAATCATTGTTTTGTGTTCTATTACGCTTATAAATGTCCCTCATAACAGTTTTTTTCATATATCTTCAATGTACAGACATCGATCGGTTACGTTTTTATTATAGTATAGATATTTTATTTCTATTTTACATTTCCCGTAACTCCTTTTTTCTTCAATTTTTTTGCTATAAGTAAATTCACAATTTTTTACGTCCCTAGTTTAGTGGCTCAGGCTTTCCTTATGGATGGTTAAGGACGATGGACCATGACCTTCCACGCTGGCCCAACGCGGATTTGATGTCATTAACGACTGCAAATGCAGCCGGGACTAAACGTGCCTTCCGAAGCACGGAGTAGCTCGTAGATAATAAATTTTTTTGGTGACCCATCCCGTGGTCGACCCTTGCGAAAGTTGCTTAACAACAACAATCGCGGGCCGCGGCACTTATCCACTACACCACCAAGCTACTAAGCTGTAAAGCTGTCTATTAATTTAATGATAGTCAAATTTAAAATAACAGATATATTGTCCAGGTGTTTTCATGTCACGCGTTTACATATTTTTTATAAATAAAATAATATATTAATATTATAATAACTTTTGCTGCCTATCAAAGTTCATATTGTACATGCTATTACCATATTTGTATAATTGACAGACATATTAATCTAGTTTGAGCAACACTGTTAGACATTTTAAGTCATTGCGTGTTGTGTTTCGTAACAGTTTGGGTGCGTGTGACCATGATCCGCTGTTAACAAGGACATGTAGGCCATACCTTTAACCTTACTAGATAATATGAAGGTATAAATAGGCATTGAGAGAAGTTGAATAAATACTTACGGAATTTCTCGTAATATTCAGGCCTTCAACATCACCAGCCTATTAAAGTCCCGACAAAGGCATAGGTCTTCTTCAGATGACACTAAAAGCCACTTAAACGAGCTCGAGACAATAATTTTTGGATCACCCATCCTATGCAATACCATACAAGCCATTGCAAGAGTTGCTTAATAATTATAATTAATAATAATGCGATAGGTTCGCAGACGAAATCTGCTAACCACTGGCCATCATACTCCACTTTCAGACGTTACGAGTGTCCATAAAACTTTAGTTTGACTCGAAACGAAGTTTAAGTTTAAGTTTATACTTTACTGTTTTCCTGCGGCTTTGCTTGTATAAATTAGAGCTATCACTCGCGTATGACATAACATTCCGTAGGTGAAAATTTTTTAATATCAATCTAGGAGTTTCGGAGTATATTCAATGCACGCCAACAAACAAATATTATATATTTTTTCTGTTTATAATATTAACTATCTGTTTTCCAGTGATTTCTATGATGTAGCTTTCCTTAGGTAGGTGAAAGAATCTATATGATCGGATCAGTATTTTTTAAGATTATAAGGGTCGTAAGTGTAATATACGGTTAAGATGCTATAAAATTGTCTTAAGATAAAATGTCGCTCGTCATACATTCAAATAACCCAACACATTCGCCTAAGATTTTTTTTGGATTGGTGATTTTTTTATTTTTATTAATTTTTTATTACATTTTATATTAAAAAAACTTAAATCAAATCGGCCTATTCCTTTACAGAACCCTCGAAATTCCGATGAAACATGGACTATGATTTTTTCGTCCTAAATGCATAGAAATTATCAGTTAAAAAAGTTTATAATTACGAAAGCTATAAAATAAATGGTGAACTTTATGGTAAATTTTGATATTTATAAATTCACGTTTTAACTATGGCAAAACCATTACAGAAATGATAGTCAGTCTAAGATGATTCACACTGAAATTATGATTAAAAACAACGTTAAGTTAATAAATCAGTAAATAGTTTTCCATTGTAACGTTGCTTCAGACGCATGTTTAAATATTCTGCCAAGCAACTGCTACAAAGCTTGCTTGTACAACTGCAATGACTCAGTATTTGTGTTATAACTTATAACTAATTGACTGGTGATTTATTATTGTAACTTTAGTGGGTTATTATTATTAAGATATGACCTTTAAATTGTTTATTTCATTACTTTCCATGTATGTTTACGTCTGCATGTATCTACGTTTATAAATTTAACGGTTATTGTAGTGTAAACTATCTCTCCATCAGCGGGTTCGCCCGCGTCGTCCTGTATCACTACATAGTAAAAAACAAAGTCAATTTCTCTGTTCCTATATTTCTATGTATGCTTAAATCTTTAAAACTACGCTACGGATTTTGATGCGGTTTCGTTTCATAGATAGAGTGATTGAAAAGGAAGGTTTTTATGTATAATACAAGACCACGCTGGCGACTTTGTTTCATAGTATGCATAGAAGATTAGACTCAATTCAATTATTTATTGCAAGCATGCGGTAATACATATATTTTAGTCAAATACAGCAGAATAACAAAAACCCTGCCAAGCAATATATAAACAATTGATATTTACACGTTTATAATAAATAAATTAACATTGCAATACAAAATTAAATTATCATTTATGATTTAATGTTAATTGACAATTAAAAATACATATATCAGAAAAATATCAAAGATAAATACATTTATCAGAGTGCTTTGAGTACTTTGATTCCGAAAACGATATTTCGTTTATTATCGAAACGCTAATAGGTCTCTTAAGAAACCAATTATACATTAATTTATGACACAACAGAAGTATAACCTGGCCTCTGATTGACTGAAGGACAATTTGAAATTTTCTATTGTGGGCAAACCGATTAGGCCCTCAGTTCCTGTGATAAGACCTGGCACTATAAGACGGAAAAAGTACCGAAAGGATTTTCGTGTAGCTTTTTGGCTTAACACTATTAACAAGAGTAAGAGTATTAAGGTCGTACTATATATATTTACAAGAGATTACTATACAGCTAATAATGAAACTACACTCACAGGCATAATTAACCGCCCAGCTTCTATTTCTTTCACTTCGCAGAAATCGCCAAACTTAGAACATATTTTATGAAAGGAATGGTCAAAACTATACTTCAAGAAAAAGAAACAACGAAAAAGAAAAGTAGTTCGAGGCACACAGAGTGTGTGAGCGATGCGATGCTGGCTATACTTTGCATCAGCTAAAGCCTCTGCCCTAGCTACATCAGTTGCATCGAGTGGCATTTTTTGCGATCATAAACAAAGAGCAAACACTATAATTTAAAATTAAACAATATTCGCGCACTATGATAGAAAATAACAGGAAATATTAACTCGGTAACACAACAGCAATAATGTAAAACAACGACTTAATTCCGAAAACCCTTCGGTGACACAATTAAAAAAAAAGAAAATAATGGTATAAGTGTTTTATTTATTGCTAGAGTACCCACTTAACCAAAAACAAAACAGTTGATAAGCCATAGTTGACCGAACCAAACGGTGATGAATGATACAAGTGGCTGGTTAATTGTGCCTATGAGTGTATTAATTAGTGATCCCTGGAAACACTGAGAAGTTATAACAACTGTGTTATTGACCGTTGACATTCATATGTCATTATCCTGCCTACAAGGAGGATAATGACTGGTGAGAGTCATGGAACTGTTTGTACAAAATTATTAATTAGGCATTTACTTAAACGCCTAATGTGACGGGGTAATGTGATTAAAACTATAGAAATAAACAAATTGACAGGATATTATTTATTATTTTCAACAAGTTGATAAAGCTGCGGTGAAATCTATAAACATCATTCCTTATCATTCATTCGGAGTTGTTAAAATACATGTTAAATTATTAAAACTAAATATTGCCATAACATCACAAAGATATCCTGTAATACGGAGAGGTTAGGCGGTAGCACTCCTGATTTTATTACGATACTATTTTTATTTGAATAGTAGAATTAGCTCAGCTTTAGAAGAACCAACCCTAAGTATTTGTTGTTATGTTTATAGAAAAGATATGAAAGAGGTATAATATCAAGGTGCAAAGCATAACAGTATTTGAGACAGTTTTTTGAAAAATACATAATTTATTATATTATCCTAAGTAGCTATTACAATTCATAATGCGCAGGCATTATGCAAAATGTCTTTATTTATGACTTGTCCATAACATATCGACTAACGATATGCTCCTTAGATATTTTTGAGCATTAAATTTGAATTGCAGGTAATTTTTTTATAAATCAGCATGATATTTTGTAATTTAATTTCTTCCGTATTTACGTTATATATTAAGAAAAAACAAGGCAGTACCTGTGTCCATTTTGTGGGTCATGGTAGTCCGGTAAAGCCGCGCCTGCATATGTGCAGATAAATCTTTTAATCTAGATGCAGTGGTAGTTAATTGGTTAGAATTTGTTGTGGACTTGGTTTGCATTAATATTTTTATTAGTTTTATTTAATATATAGTTCAAAAGACGAAACCTTATCCGCTTTATTATAGAACGAGGACCAGCACGCGTATCATGACAAACTGGAGAAACGCTATGTCTACACCCAAATGTCAGTTTCTCGGGTCAAGAGTGAGGTATAGTATGAGCGGACCCGAGAAAAGTGACATTTGAGTGTAGACAAAACGTTCTCGAGTTTGTCATGCTACACGAGCTGCTTTGATACTCGAAGCGCAATTCCTTCTAATTTGAAATGGGTAAGATATAACTTCACGTACAACTATTTGAAAAATGTTAGAGATTGCGTTCGTGACTTTTTTGGTAAGAATTAACGATAATTAACGATATCGTGAATATGATGTTATTTGGAATTGTCTAATGCAAGCGATAGACGCAAACGTAACTTTAAGTTGCTAAATTTAATTGTTTCTTGATCATTCAATCATCATTCGTTTCGAAACCGACTGCGATTTTTAATGTTCCATAACTCCATAAATCACTAGCACAGTAGCTATACCTTTGAAACGGATTGCGATAGAATATAAAATTAGATAATTAAACCACAGGTTAAACATCATTATCCGACCAAAATAAGTCGACATGTCTCAATTTGGCGTTTTCTCTTCTGTCTTTGTCAATTTGCTTTAGGCCGTCAAAGGCTTAAACCAAGTCCTGATTTTATAATAAAACGGTATAAGAATAATTTAATAATTGGATAGGAAAAGCGCCATCTGTCGACAGTGACAACTGATGGAACCGTGACATTCTACCTTAACCACATCGAATGTTTCATTTCTTTTGTTCGTCGGTTAAATTAATATAACCCGTGCATTTTCCTGTCCCGAGCTACAGGGTCAGAGCCTTGCCGAAAATTAAAACTGAAGGTTAATTGTGGACATTACATACTAGGTAGGCCCCGCAGATTTATCAAAAAAATTTCGTTACTTGTTCATAATTCAGCTTTATATTGGCAAAAGAATTTTCAAAATCAGTACAGTAGTTTTTGAGTTTCTCTACTTATAAACAAACAAACAAAGACTGTAATCAAAATATTTGCACTTTATATTATAAGGGTGGTGTGGATGAGAGTCTAACTCCAAATTTTACGACGGCAAATTATCATCATCTTCATCACCACTACTGGACTACAGGTCTACCGACGGATCAGGTGAACTAGTGGGGTTATTGCATAGAGTTTTGAATTTCACAAGTGCTTGTAAAAGCCTAGACTGAACAAATTGTTTTGATTAGATTTACTCATTAAACCATGCTGATCAAATACTACGTCCTTTGAAGAAATCTACATGCTTATACTTAATTTTCAAGCTTTTCGCGTACAAGCGAGATTTCGAGGGAGACTAGCTCGTATTTTACTTTAAGGTTGTATTTATAAATAATTTAATATTACTGATTTTCTTTAGAGGTCACCTTAATAGATTTTAACATCTGCTAATTATCTGTAAATTAATTATTAGTATAACGCAACGTAACAACGCAACTTTGCTGATACAGAAAGCCAAAATTAACGTTTACACCCAAAAATTATTTCGCAGTAACCTTCGTTTTATTAAAAATAATACAAACGAGGTTACTGTTATGTCTAAGTTTATTAACTTAACTGAATTGTCTGATCTCATTGACCATCAACTGTTTCTTATCAGAATCTTATACTTTGTCAGATTTTTAATTTGAACTGTAGCTTACTGTAGTGATATACTAATAAAAAAAAAATGAAAACGTGAATTCCTAACATTCTGACTTCAACACCTTTTTCTGGTAGAATGGCAAAGAATGCCTTTGGCATAAAGTCCGCCTTTTGTGTTAAAATGCAATAAAGAATAAATAAATAAATTTAACTCAAAATACCATTCAAACAATATCACAACTAATCGAGCTACTTATTCCTAATTGACTGGCTGTCTTCCCGCGACTTTATCTGCGTAAATTATAACCTGTCACTCACGTAAACAAATAAACAAACAAATCTTTCCTCTTTATAAATTAGTATAGATGATAACACCAGAAAGGTCAATGCACGTTTGATATTGTAGGTATGTTTCTATTATTTATTATCATCACAGCGGTTAAGTAATATTTACTTACGTTCGGCAGCTGTGTGCCACTGTATTATATTAACCTAACAATTTTCCATTTATTTTCCATTCAGCCGTATCTAATTGTAATCTCAATGATTCCTTCGTGTTCTCAAACGGTAATTAAAACTTAATTATGACTGCCGATGACATCATTTGTAATTAACTTAAATCCACTCTGTGATACTGGAAGGCAGAAGGATGGAAGAGTCCATGGGAATAAAAGTACAGGTTTTCAAGGATGTAATGACCTTGTATGAGTCATAGGAGAAACCAGTTATGAATTTGAGTCGGCGTGCAGCATCAGCTTATGTTCAGTTTTTGTTTTTTATTGACAAACTTTTCTGTGATAAAAATATAGTTGTGTATTTTGTAAGTATAAGTATTATATCAAGATAAGAAAAGATATTTTATAATCTTGTTAAACTTGATTACGCTTTTTAACCTGAGATTGTTATGTTCTTACCATTACAAAAATATAGGTTTAATGTAGAGTTTGAGTAAGTAAATGTTTAAGTCAACTCGAATGTAAACATATTTTATATTTATCTGAAATATATTATACGTCGAATGGCTTAAGAAGTTTTCGAATAAATGCTGGAAATTATCCTTAAGAAACATATAGATTCATGATATTAGCACACTCTGTTATAGATAGTATTTTTTGAAATTTCGTGTAAAGATAATCTATAGAAAATTAAAAGACAAGGAACAGTAACAATCTTGCATCTTATTATTACAAGTAAATGACTATTATTTCCCGATAAAAGATAAAAGCTTTTTCGTTAAATGTGGGTGCATAAACGAACATAAATAAAATCAAAATATTAAAAAAAGTTTTCTACACCCTTATTACATATATTAAGATAAAATATTTCTCTTGATGTTTAAAAAATTTTTGGGCCTCAATTCATAAAAAATGATTGGCTGGAAGAAAGCGATCGCTATTATACACATAGCATGCAATTAAAGCCTGTATTTTTAGAAAGAAAATACAAACTATTTCACTAGAATGTTTTAAAAAAAATATTGCAACAGAATTCTCTAACCGGAATACTTCAATTCGATCATGAATGCGTCGGTAACGGCGAGGCGTATCCGACCGTTCCAATATCAAATACTCAACACTCATTCAATAATGAGCTCTATACCATGCAGACACCGTTACAAATCGTATGAATATCGAAACAATGACAATTTAATATCAATTCACTTGACGCGAATTGTTTTTGTATACCAAGTAGAGCTTAAGACTATACGCACGTATAATTCTATGCGTTTGGTAATGTTTTAAGCGCAATAATATGTATATATCACTAGCTGTTTTTCCATGACTTCGCTCGCGAAAAATATAGTCACCCGTCTGAGTAGGATGTAGCTACACGTCGGTGAAAGAATTTTTAAAATATGCTCCGTAGTTTCGGTGTATATTTGATGCAAACATACAATCAAATCTTTCCCTTGGTAATATTAGTGTATATGATTATTGAGCATATTAACATCTTCACTGCTAGGGCATAGGTCTTCCCTGTAGATGGAATGGTCGTAGTGATGGGAAAACGGATCATAACCCACTGCGCTGATCCAGTATGGATTGATAGGTAAATTGCAGATACAGCAAATAGCTTAAATGTGTCTTCCGATGCACGAAATTTTTGGTCACCAAATCTTAATGCATAGTCTTAATGTCTTTGTCACTCACATAATTTTCAAGTTTTTTGGAACTTCAAATCATGTGTAGCTTAATATTAAGACGTAGGTATATTGCAAATAAAAGTCTCAAACGATAAGTTGTAGGTAAATTGCATGACATTTACCATTTACCATAATTGGGGCGTTTACCGTGATTGGGAATCGCATTTGTATTCATACGGATACAATTTTTGTTTAGAGTAACTGCAGCATATTTGGAATACCAGTTTGTTTTTTGAGAATAAATTTAAATAAAAAAGGGATAGCTCAATAAAAAATACGTTTATTACTTGGAAAACTATTAAACCTTAATATTTATAACTATCATAAAGAACAAAAGTCAAGAACCTTATCAAAAAACAAAAAGAGCTAAAAATTAGAAATTATGTGAAAGGACTTAGAGGGCAGGTAATTTGGAATATAGTATTTTACATTTGGAATATAGTATTCCAAATTATATTCACTTTATATTATATACTGATATATATTATTATCTATATATATTTTAACAATTATATGTTTTATTAACATACTGTTAACACTTGACCTTACAAACTAATAAATTTCTAGTCTTTGTAACAGTTCACGTGTAGTATCCCAAATTAACAACATGCCATCCTAACCTAAAACGGCATATCACATTTTCAATTCTAGAAATATTCACAAAATTAAAGTTAAATTATAAACTAAAAAGGTCACATAACAGTTTGAATAATTACACTAAATATTTTATGTTTGAGAGTAAACAATTATCGTTGTTTGCATACTTACCAAAAAAGTTTTGAAATCTGTCGTTTTGTTTCGTGGGAGCTGGTAGCCGGAATGGTAAAATGGTGTCCTGTTTTTAATGCTATATGTAGTAGTGCGCCTTACGACGTTATGTTCACGGTAAAAAAACATAGATGCTGTTAATATTTATTTAGATATCGAAGTATTCCAAATTACCTGCAGTATTCCAAATATGCTGCAGTTCCTCTACTTAAAAGGAAAAAAAAACCACTTAAAAAGTAGATTAAGAATCTTTTTTAAATTTATTTATTTTCTAATCTTATTCGTTATGTTTTAATTTCATAAACCTAACAGATCCATATACCTAAGTCAATTCAGCTTAGTTTTAAAAGTCTTGCTGTATGAGTCTCTCTTTAATCAACATAGGTAAATTTAACAATTGATCGATTACAAATGAATTTATTTTAAAAATAATCCGCGAAATGCTTATAATAACAAACTTAATGTCAACAATAACATCGGATGTAAACACGACAACTCAAACAAAACATGCCACTTGATAACTACATGTTTGTTCCAATCAAAAGCTTGTAGACCGCGGGTCTGCGCTCGGCCTCACGGTTCGCGCGTTCAAGGGCATTCACCCGCACCCGATTGATACCAAAACTGGTCCAAGGCGTTTATGGATTTCGTATTGTAATTAACGTAATATCGATTACTTCCGTACAGCGAATTTCCGCGTCAAGTTCTTGTGGGTGATAAAAATACTATGGGGTTTTTACGTTAATATGAATGTACATACTGCTAAGTTTTTTAAAATATAATTTTTATTTAACTGAGATGATTTTTGGAAATTGGAACCTTTTCCGGTCTTTACAAATAATAAATCGTCAATTGCAACATATAAGTAAATGAAAGTAAATCATTTTTTAATTCAAGACTTTACATCTTTCCAGAACTGAAAATGGGGAGGATAAAGTTGTTCATTATACTCCAGCTGGTCTATCTGAGCAGCTGCATGGACCAGCTCCACATAGTCTACGAGTGGAAGCAGCTCGACTACCAGTTCCCTAGTGAAGAGGCTAGAAAGCAGGCCCTAGAGTCCAAGAGTTTTATCCCGGAGAACAATATACCGATGGGCCTGGAGGTTTATGAGGACAGACTGTTTATAACGGTGCCCAGGTGGAGGAACGGGGTGCCCTCCAGTTTGAATTATGTCAACATGAAAGGTATGTGTCAAAAATGCAATAACATACTGCTGATATCGGATTCTGGAATTTTCTTATAAAATCTTTTTAAGCGATGTTTTTGACCTCGGCCCTCTTTTTGGCCATTTAGAACTTTAAAACGTTCTAACTAATGCATAGACATATATATAAATTTACCGTAAAACCGCTTTAAAAATGTTTCATTATGGCGAAACTGCCTTAACAGCTATGATGTATCTATCAAAGTTCACACATCGTCGCAATTCTTAATGGTGAAAACTCTCAAAAGTCTCAAAATTATCTCATAATCTTAAAATGATCAAAAACCGGGTCATCTGCCCTACCGACATAGGGCAGATGCAGGCAGAGGATGCAGAAAAGGTTTCTTAATTTAAATGTAAATCTAAAAAATAAAGTATGAAATTTTGGCGTCAAATCACAAAATTCTCCACAACTTTCGTTATATAAAGAGAAACTAAATATAGTTAAACTAAATAAAATAAAGTTGATTGCTTATATTTTCACACACACTATCCATAAATGAAACAGCTTTAAAACGGTTTCATTGCGTTCAGCCTATGTCTATCGCACATGATGTGGCTTCCCATTAGTAAGTGAATTTTAAAAATCGGTGCAGTTGTTTTGGCGCCTATTCGACTCAAACAAACAAACAAAACTTCCCTCTTAAATTATCATTATATTAATTAACTGACGTCAAAATCGAAAAGTAGTTTTTTTTATATTTGTCACCGATAATTCCGCCAATTGATTATCGATTTTGAAAATTCTTATTTATTCGACAGCTTAATAGACCGAGGTAGTCCCACTTAAATTTTATCGAAATCGAATCAGCAGTTTTCCTTTTATAGCAAAACGGGATTCGCTTTTTAATTATATAAGCATTTAGATGATATGTATTGTACGAGGGTCAAACTGAAAGTTCTTAGAAAATCAAAAACTGATTACATTAGCCAGTTATTAGTTTTATTATATCTTTTCAAAATATTGTCCATTCACGTCAATACACCGCTGCATGCGATGGAACCACTGGGAAAAGCACTTTGCCCACTCGTCCTTAGGGGTCTCTTCAATGGCATCGCGATACGCAGCCACCGCTTCTTCAGCATTCATAAACCGCTTTCCTTTAAGTTTTTCTTTAATTTTTGGAAATAAATAAAAATCACAAGGCGCGAGGTCGGGGCTATACGGCGGGTGACCCAGTAATTCAACGTTTGATGTCGCCAAATAGTCGATCGTTCGCTTGGCGGTGTGCGACGAGGCGTTGTCGTGGTGAAGGAGGATCCTACTGCGAGGTCGTTTCTCTCGAACTTTTTCCAAGACAAGTGGCAAACAATTGGTAGTGTACCATTCTGCAGAAACTGTTTTTTGATCCTCTAACACAATTGTTGCAAAATGACCTATCCTTCCAAAGAACGAGGCCACCATTTTTTTTCCCGCACTTCGATCTCTCTTCACTTTAGTTGGCAACTCCTCGAAAGGAAACACCCACTGAGCAGATTGTCTTTTAGTTTTAGGATCATAACAGTAAATCCAGCTTTCGTCACCTGTTAGTATGTCGAACACAGCATTTGAGTCACCTCCGTTAAATCTTTCAATCATTTTACGACACCAATCCACACGATGGAGTTTTTGAGCCTCAGTCAAATTATGAGGTATCCACCGGGCGCAAAGCTTCCTGACCGCTAAATGTTCGTGGAGGATTTTGTGCACTTGACTCATACCGATGCCTAAGCTTGTCCGAATCTGTTGATAGGTCACTCTTTTGTCAGTCTCTATCATACGCCGCACAACACAGATGTTATCTTCAGTCGTCGCCGTAGAAGGCCGTCCCTCACGTAAATCATCAGTGAGATTAGTGCGACCACGTTTAAACTCATTAAACCAGTTGTAAACAGTCGCACGAGATGGGGCTTCATCGTGAAAGGCCAATCGTAGTCTATCATAACTTTCTTGTTGACTTAAATGACATCGAAAGTCATAAAAAATCATTGCACGAAAATTTTCTCGTGTTAAATTCATGATGACGTGACACAGACAATTTTCAATTTGCCGCCAAATCGTAAAACAAATGACAAATGAATGAAATATATACTCAGTAATATTGGCAAAGAGTTATATTTTCAAATTTTAGAATTATTTTTTTATTATATTGTTTATAAGTGGCCCGTTCTAAGAACTTTCAGTTTGACCCTCGTATTTATATGTTTGATATAATACAAAAGATTGCGTATTTTGAATTCATACAAAATCCGAAAGGAGGATTTGTATGCTCAAGGAGTATGTATATTATTTTTTAAGAAATTATGTCAATCGATTTCTTCTTGAATTGTGAACCAGTTTATTTAATAAGTCGCTTTTGAGATAAGTATTTTTTTACCATTTTTGTAAAGTTTAAAGTTGGTTCTAATTTTTATTAGTTTCTAAGTATAGATAGATGACTTGAAATATAAATATTTACCATTGACATTAGACATCATCGACTAGTTTTCCGCGAAATAGCGTTCGTAATTGTGGCCTGCCTGTGACGTAACTTCCCGTAGGTGAAAGATTTTTTTTAATCGGTCCTGTTGTTTACGAGCCTATTCAGTGCAAACTAACGATCAATCGTATAGATATAACATTTTGTATAGTGTTGGAAAAGGCAGCAAAGGCACAATGATTTACGAAATCGTACACAAATCTCAAAATTTCACTTCAGTCAATATATTTTACGAGTCAACAGTGGTGAAAGTCCCCATTTCTATTTGTACACACGGCACCATATCTCAGGTGACAATATGTTAAAGAACCATGTATCTAAAATCACTAAATTTCAAATTTTACGTAGAAATAACCTCCTAATAATTTATAATTTTTATCACAATCGAACTTGATTTTATTAAATTACTTTTTGGTAAGATTAGGAATAATCGTTAATTATTTAAATCAATTTAGAGACGAGGATTTGGAGTGCTTTTATAATAAACGTAATGGTTTACGAGTAATTAATTAACAATAGGGGCTTGATGCCGCAGTGGAAGTTAATCCACTTCCACAAGGGCTGGTCTTGGGATAGATGACCAAAAATGTATTATCAGGAGCTCTTCCTTGCAATGGAAGGCAAATTTTTAGCTACTGATCCTATCTACATAGCATCATCTCTAGGTGGGGGGTTATGGCCTAATCTCCCATTCGATTCCATCTAAATTCCATCCATAGGGTAGGCTCCAGTAGCGAGGACATTTATAAACTGAAGATATCGAATATCCACCATCCTCTGTCTTTATCTATCTAGTTGGTGCTTTGGTGTTGTGTCATTTTCTCTTTTGTCTTTAACTTAAATGTTTGTGTAATCTGACACGTTGTTGTTTGTATATACGTTGTCTACATTTTTTTTATTCTAATGTTTCAAGTAAATTAAGTATAGATCTAAGTAGTTGAATATTTGTATAAAATCTTCGACCACAATTAATGCGTTTTACTTTGATGGAAGCTTAAAGTTTTTGTTTTTAATCCGGGCAACATGGAATCATGAAAAAACAAAAACTTTGGACGCAATGATACATTTTCTATAAGAGCCTAAAATTTGCAAAAAGGTATTCTACAAGTGCAGTAAGAACTACGGTATCATTACATAAAGAAATCATATAAGTAATAAAAGCTTAAATTAATGTTAAATATCACACGTAATTTGAGCGTTTTCCTTAAAACGTTTTCAATGAGATCATTACAGTTATGAGTCATACAGTGAATCAGAAAAAACAGTGCAAATGATGCTATTTCGAGAAAATACATTAGGATCAAATTATCGTATATAGGATTTCTTTCATAGTTATATTTCATCGATTCTTCAATATATTATTATATTATTATAAATCATATCTTGTAGTTAAGTTACGTTATTTTGTTTAACATACGCCTATACAATTTGACCTCAATGCAATGGCACGATCTCTAAACACCATAATGTTTACAGAACAAATGTCAATAGTTGAACTATCAACTAACATAATTAAAACTTAAATTATAAAGAGGTTAAGTAATTGTTTATTTTATTTTCAGATAATACTACTACATCACCGAAGCTGATACCGTATCCAAGTTGGGCCGCGCACTCCACCGGTCAAGATGGAAAACCTTCAGAGATAATATCGCCATTCCGAGTACGTGCTGATAAGTGTGGCCGCCTATGGGTCTTGGACAATGGCAAGATCGGCAATCTAGAAAACAACACAGTGAAATACCCACCCGCAATCATCATATACGACTTAAAAACTGACAATCTCATCAGAAAATACGTGTTTCCCGAAGACCAAGTCAAAGAAGACTCTGGTTTCGCTAACATAGCCGTAGAAGACATGGATTGCGCCAACACTTACGCTTACGCAGGCGATCTGGGAAAACCAGGGATTGTAGTATATTCCTTTGATAAAAACGAATCTTGGAGAATAACACATCACTTTTTCCACCCAGATCCTTTGGCTTGTGACTTTAGTGTTAAAGGGAACAACTTCAGCTGGACTGATGCCATCTTCGGCATTGGTATTTCTGCACCGAACCCTGACAACTTCAGTACCCTTTACTTCCACCCTATGTCTAGCTACAATGAATTCGCTGTCTCCACAGAGTATTTAAGGAATCAATCTATTGCCGATGATAACTTTGAAGCGTTCAAAGTTTTGGGCAGCCGTGGCCCTAACGCTCAATCTAGTGTTTCTTTCGTAGATCCCAAAACTGGCGTTCTTTTCTATTCTCTTGTCAATCTAAACGCTGTTGCTTGCTGGAGAACATCCAATAAGGATTACAAAATGAAGAATCAAGGTAGAATTTATATGAACGAAGAAACAATGGTTTACCCGACAGATATTAAAGTGGATTACGACGACAATCTATGGATCTTATCAAACCGAATGCCTATATGGATGTATGGCAAACTGAACCAAAGCGACATTAATTTTAGAGTGTTCTCAGCACCTGTTTTAGACGCGATCAGTCACACTGCATGTGACGTTACAGCAAGATCTGATATACTTGACAAATATAAGAATAAGTTCCTGAACATCACCAACAAGATTGCTTCTAAGTTCCAACCGAGTGCTGGCGCTTCTATCTCACCTGTAACTTTTGCTGCGATATTGTGCAGCTGGTTAATAGCCTCCATATTACTTTAAGAACGTTTATCGTTTAAACAAAAGTTGTGTTGTTTATTATTAAGTGATGTCAAAGACGTTACCGCTTTATTTATTGTGATTCAAAGCCATTGTTGGTCTTGTACTTAAATAGTATAGTGCCTTCAAAAGTGATATTGTATTATGTAGATTATCTACTAAGTATTATGTGTTACTTTGTAAATATTTAACTTAGTTTTTAATTAAATATTGTATTTAAGCTTTTATTGACTTTCAATGCAAGAGCAGAGGTAAAAACAAAAGAATGCAATGGCGAAGTGATGAATATACCTGCGATACGTGTGCTTATAGTTTTAATGGTAATTAAACAAGTTTCCAAAATATTTTGCAAAACTATTTTTACATATTGAGTCTGCTTTATTTCAAAATGTGAAATATGATTTTCTTGGAATGGTCTTCTAAGATAATATGAAGAAATAAACGGAGAAAACTTATGAAAGCTGATGAGCAATGACAATATGAGCGATTTTGAATCGAAATCTCCATATTGAAATTTAATATGGAGGGTAAGTGGCCACGTAGCCAATTTAAAACCAGTTAAAGAGTGAAGGTGCTGTGATCGTGGTGTTTGCAGCGCCGAAATATCGGGAACTCGAGAAATATAAAGTACATGGTAGCAATCCCGTATTAAACAATCATTTTAATGTTAGTGACCAAAGTAATGTTAAAACAATGGGGTGGTAATCAGGTAATCGGTGTTTCTACCATCCACCACCACCAGCCCTTTTACGTCCCCACTGCAGGGGGTCAGGCCTTCCTTATGGATGGTTAAGGAGGATGAGCCATGACCCTCCACGCTGGCCCAATGCGGATTGGAGGGTATTAACGACTGCAAATGCAGCCGGGACCAACGGCTTAACGTGCCTTCCGAAGCAAGGAGTAGCTCGAGATAATAATTTTTTGGTCACCCATCCCGTGACCGACCCTTGCGAATGTTGCTTAACGACAACGATCGCGGGCCGCGGCGCTTATCCACTACGCCACCGTGCTACTACTTTATACAATCATATATTGTATAAACACCGATTATCTGATGTACGTATTTTCTACTGTAACAGGCACCTACACTTGATTACATTTTGGTCACTGTCACCACAAATAATTTTATCTTATGGCAAGTTCCCATACAAGAATCCAAATAAAAGACTCAAAAAAGCAATGATAAGCTCTAGAAGTTAATATTTTGCGGTTGTACGAAAAATTACGTTTAAAGGACACGGCCTGATCCTGAATCAATTAAATTGTACAGTAATTATCAATATGTAATTTGATTCTGAATAGAATCCCAAAATAAAACTGAATAAAAGCTCTTATATGTCCAGCGTAATAATTATGAAGCAAAGTAGCGCTCTCTTTCGAGAACTCTATTGAAAAGTGTAAAAAGCTTTTCAAGCTTTTAAAAGCATCATGCGCGTTTGATCACGAGTTTTATTCGTGTTACGGTAGATGGTGTTAGTAGAAATCCTATGTGAAACTATTAACGTTAAAAATGTTTTTTTTTTATTATTATTTTTTAAATTTAGAATTTCAATTATTCGTCGTAATATGAATAAATGTTTTTGCGACATCCGAAGCTAGCCAGAATCCCTATTACTGTTAATACTTTGGTATTTAATATAGTTTGGACATACTGTTAAAGGTATGACCAAACCTTTTTTTAAAAAAAAAAGACCATAGTTGCGTAGGCGACTACATACGATTAGGTTAATTAATTGATTCCCAATTGGCCTAAACGAACTGCTAATATTGTCTTAATTCAAATATCAATTTTCAATTAGTTTTTAACCGACTTCATAGTCTAAAAGGAGGAGGTATGTATGTTCACCGATTTTACCGCGAATTGTAGACCGATTTTTTTTTTTTTAATAGACAGCTTTGTGGCCCAATGTGGGCCCAATAAAATTTTATCGAAATCAAATCAGTAGTTCTCTTTTTATTACAAAACAAAATATGCTTTTCATCAAATATCACCAAAATCAAAAAACAAAATATTGCATATGCAAAATACATAATTCATTAAAAATACGAAAGAAGGATTTTCTATGGTTTACAGATATATATTTTTAGTAATATATATTTTTTTGTGTATTTATTTTTATGTCGATTTCTTTTTTAATTATGAATCAGTTTATATTAATCTAGCTGTTTCCCCGCGACTTCGCCTACACAAATTATAGCTTATGTTCCTTGCGTATTATGGAGCTTCCCGTAGTGAATGAATTTTAATCCAATGGTTTCGCAGTCTATCCAATGGAACACAGGCAATCAAATCTTTCCTCTTCTAAGAATTACACTATGTCACACTGTGTTTACATATTTTTATCGGATGGCTTTCGTTTATTTAATAACCTACAGAAACCACGCGAGTTTAATAGCACTTTCTTGCATAAGTCGCTTTTAAGATAAGTAGTTTGAAGCCGATTCTATTTTTTTAAAAGTTGTTTAAAAAATAACATCATATAAGCATGATATAAGTATCTACATATACTAATATTATAAAGCTGAAGAGTTTGTTTGTTTAAACGAGCTAATCTCAGGAACTACTGGTTCAAACTGAAAAAATATTTTTATGTCGAATAGACCATTTATCGAGGAAGGATTTAGGCTATATAACATCACGCTGCAACTATAAGGAGCGAAGAGATAATGGAAAACGCGGACGAAGTCGCTGGCGGCCACTAGTAAAAAAATAAAAAGGGTTTCTGTGCCATCAGTTATAAAAAACGGCAACAAACCCGTTTGTTGTATGGAACCTCAAAAAAGCTTGTTGGTGTATCTACATTTTGTGTTTCGATTTTATTGAAGATGAAAATTTGTGCTATTATATCTCTTTTCACTCGTAACTCTTTATTGAGATTTTTTGAAAGTCTGTTTATTATTTTGTTTAAATTGTTTTTTTAATAGCCAAATTAAATCAAAGAACTCTTAATTATATTTAAAAGTTTTTATAATAATTAATTTATTAGTGACGACAGTTATTGTAAAAATATGAAAAAATATGACTAATGAAACTAACGATGATGAAAATTAATGAAATGAAAAGACGGTACACACATCAATTACAAGCGAATCCGGGACTGGTCATTAGTTTATAGCACATATAAAAGATAAAAAGACATTTAGATAAACGGAGAATAGTGGTTGTATATATTTTAACCTTTAATATAGTCAAGGCCTGTTAAGGGGAGACTAGCCGAGCAAGTGACAAAACTAAGGGCGCCAGATTCTATAGTGGTCTTCAATATTCCCTGCAGTGAGTAAGGTGTATACTTATATAACATTACCATTTTTATATTAGTTCAGAAGTCCCAGTAGTATAAGTAGGTACTGTGAATATTATTTAGTTTTCCAACTGTATCACATATTTAACTGTATAACTGTATCATTATTTTAAAAAGCTAATGATTTGTAGGAGGCGAAGAGCATAATCGTTGCTTAGCAGTGCTTTTCTGTTATAAAAACAGCCTAGAAATCGACGTTGAGCACAGCGCTGTGATAGCATAGTGCTTAAATGAAATAAAACCTTTACCTTTTGAAGTAGATTTTATTTGATTAAGAGTTCCGTACTATAAAGACAGACGAACGGACAATTTCGATATTTTGCCAGATTGCAGTCCAATCGATTCTAATGTGGGGTTAGATCCGGTGAGTTTCTCGCTGGATCCCGGATTTTCACCCCCCACTGCTGAGGGACCTGGTTTAAGATAGTAAATCCGCTACAGTCATTGGTGAATTTGAGACTGTTTTTGTTTTTTACCAAATAGCATAGCTGAGTAGCTAAATGGTTAGTTAGATCAGGCCTTAAATACACAAAAAGTGGTCAAATACAAATTACATAATAAATTATATGTATAATGCGACGTCTAATTTGCCTGATAACTAGATAAGTGAAATGTGGATGTAATAAACAATGACCGCGGCAATTTTTCGTCAATATATTGTAAGTACTTTTGTGTAGACTATTGACAGAATATGTT
The DNA here is from genome assembly GCA_918026875.4 of Diatraea saccharalis. Taxonomy (NCBI): domain Eukaryota; kingdom Metazoa; phylum Arthropoda; class Insecta; order Lepidoptera; family Crambidae; genus Diatraea; species Diatraea saccharalis. Next base: position 1,812,260 of record OU893347.1, on the reverse strand, counting down.
GTGTTGACAAGATGTTCAGATATTAAGAAAGAAAATGAGCGACAAATTAAATGATACCGTAAGTTATTTCTCGTGGCATTTTACGATTATCAATTATCGTTACACAAATACTTGTTTAATAAAATGACTCCAAGGCGTAAGATATTTTTTAAAGTTCGTAATGAACTCTAATATTTACTTTTTTTTTGGAATATAGTCATCATCAGCCCTTTTACGTCCCCACTGCAGGGGCTCAGGCCTTTCTTATGGATGGTTAAGGAGGATGGGTCATGACCCTCCACGCTGGCCCAATGTGGATTGGAGGGTATTAACGACTGCAAATACAGCCGGGACCAACGGCTTAACTTGCCTTCCGAAGCACGTAGTAGCTCTAGACAAAAATTTTTTGGTCACCCATCCCGTGACCGACCCTTGCGAAAGTTGCTTAACAACATCAATCGCGGGCCGCGGCGCTTATCTACTACGCCACCGAGCTACTCTAATATAATAATATATACGAGGAATATAGTAATATAATAATTTGTCCATAAATGTGAATGTAACTATGTTTTTACAACTTTTCACAGTTTGATAACGAAGCAGTTTAACTTTAGTGAAAGGACATAGGACTACTTCTTTTACCAAAATATAAAAAAAATACAGTCTACTACTTTCCCAAAATATAAAAAATACAGTCTAAACTTATTGGAACAAATCATAGCAAAAGTCGGTATTTGATTATAAAAATGTATTTACAGGTCGAAGAACCATTAACTACATTTAAGGAGAAATGCAAGAACTGTTTCAAAGGACCAAACTTGATCAAGACAATTGTCGTAGCGGTCTGCTTCTCACTAGTCATATATCAGGTTAATGCATTATATTATTAAATTCAGATAAAAACTTATTTTTGACCACGCTCAGTCAAACTATTCAAGCGAAGACCAATCGTCGGCTGGATGACCAAATATTTTTATCTCAAGCTACCTCGCCTCTGTCTGCAACTGCAGACTTTAAGGTCTTCTCACAAGAAAATCTGAACTCTAATAGGGGAGATTAAATCGTCGTTGACTAATTAATTTCAATAGTGCCGGGGTCAGGCCTCACAGAGAATACAACGTATCATGGCAGCATGACATGTTATGCCCGTTTTCTGTGAGCGTGCTTATTGTTGAATATAAATTACTATCTACAGAAAATAAATTAACCACTCATCCGAAGACTAACCTTTGGCAAACTTACTTAAAATTTCTAGTAGACCAAATGCATTAACCACTGCATCATCTAGTTACTCTAAGGTCTCTTTTCAGTAATTAATGAGTAATGTCAGATGTATAAAAACCGGCGAACGTATATGTAAAGAATAATGAAAGTAGAAGATGACCGTGCCTTTTGGCGTTTGGTCCACTTTACCTGCGAAAAATGTAGATAGAAAGATAAATTGGTCGATTTCCTGCTTGAAATCTCCCGTAACTCGTATGCCAATCAAAATGTACCTTTAGACAGGACATATTATTCTACTAATTTATTTTCATCCCATCAATAGATATCAGCGTGCGTAAGGAAATTGATCGAAAAACCAATAACAACGTACACACATTTCGATTTCAATAAAACCATAGCGTATCCTAGTATCACCGTCTGCAGGGAGCCACCGTATAAGTATGACAAAATGTTGGTAAGTTGGTAATAACCATGATGTAATAGATTGATGATTATAGGAATACCTTCTTGTAGATCCGGCTAAGCTTTATTGTGGCCACGAATGTGACGCGGGAGGACGACGAGGAGCTAAAAAAGCCGCAGGAGCACTATCTACAATTTCTCATAGAGCTTCGTCATTTTTTTGACAAAAAAAAATCATGTTAGCATTTATCAACATGACATTATTGTCTTAAAAGTTCTAGATCTTATTTAGAGTTAAGCCTCTTACTCAATATGCCTCTTTTTTAATGTCGAGGAAACGCATTAGGCACTGTCCCTGATACTTGGCAAGCAACAGAGGGTGTGCAGGATTTACACCCGGCAGTGAGCTGCCCAGTGAGTCCCCGGAAGAATACCTAACAAAATCGTATACGTACGTGCACCGTCTTGTGGGAGATGAGTCACGATAAGCCGTGGCTGAATCGCCAGGACGTTCACCCCTTTTTTTAACGCTAGGGTAATGCAATCTAAAGCCTTAAAGCAAGGCTCTCCGACAAATAACATTTTATCTACAGCCGATCTGAACATATCAGCTATATAGGTGCCCACACTACTAATGACGCTACATCGGCTCTTACGAAAATACTTCATTTCAGGAACATGGTCTTTTTGCACATCCTCGCATCACGTCTACATGGGAAACATACAATTTTTCTTATCCGTTAGACCAGCTGTGGAATGAGATCACTTACAACTCCAGCGAGATATTTGCACAATACGGGTTGAATGAATTGATGGAAAGTAAGTTGTAAAGTTCCACGAACAACAATAGAAAGAGTTAGTTAAACCTCGTGATGCTACATCAACATTTGCCTATTTATGTTCTTATTGTAGAAGTACATCTAAATATATATAATTCAAAGGTGACTGACTGACATAGTGATCTATCAACGCATAGCCCAAACCTCTAGACGGATCGGGCTGAAATTTGGCATGCAGGTAGATGTTATGACGTAGGCATCCGCTAAGAAAGGATTTTGATAAATTCTACCTCCAAGGGGAAAAAATAGGGGATAAAACTTTCTATGAAACTTTGTCAATTTTAAACCGATCGGGCTGAGACTTTGCATGCATAAAGCTACTATGACGTAGGCATCTCCTTAGAAAAATTTTGACAAATTCCACCCCTGATAAAATAGGGTGAAACTTTATTTCAGGTATTTTACACGATATGTTGAATAAATATTCGTTAGAAATGCTGCTCAAAGTAACTTTACCACGCGGACAAAGTCGCGGGCAAAAGCTAGTTTTCTATAAATATGAGAATAAAAGAATGACGGGTAATAACCTATCACGAAGGTCCAGTTTTGTTAAAGATAGTAATGACGACAGTTGATAACCGAACAAATACTTTTCTACTACTTCTCAGGGGTTGTCAAAGGTCAACCAAAGATAATTTCAATTGCACAAATGAGATATTCAGCAATTACTTTTGAAATTGTAGGGTGGGTAACAAATATAATCCTCTTCTGAAAAAAGCAGTTTAGGAGTAATACAAACTCAATCATGTAGCACAATAAATCCCAGAAATATTTGTCTTATATAAACTGTAACAAAAACATAATTGTGATAACACTTAAAGTTGTAAAAGTCGTCCAATATAGTACAAATTATTGGTATGTAATTAATTTGTCATCAGACGTGGAAGTGAAAACTTTCATAGGATTCTTATACGGCCGTTGCTACACGTTGTCTCCTAAGATTCTGCACACCAGAGCCACCAAAGATAGTGGTTATTCCATCACCCTGCAACACAGTGCCGCAGACATAGCTTCCACCATCGGTACTTCCCCTCCAGGGTATCACGTCTACATCCATTACACTAAGGAACCATTTACTGGTAAGAAACAAGGCCGCTAAGGAAGACTCTAAAATCTTCAAAGTAAAAATATCTTGAAAGAATTTTGAATGCGAGATTTAGACTTTTAACTCGGTATATTTGAAACTTTCGATGGAGAGGAGAGAAAACATACGTTAGTTTTTCTAAATTTTAGCAGTTACTTTCAATCGTTTTTATAAAAAGTCAGGATAAGTTTGTAATTGATGAAATGTCTTTATTTCATGTAAAATAGAAGTACCAGTGTACAACGGTGGATTGGTTGATTATTTGCATTGCAAAGTCGGGGAGACGATCGACGTAAAACTCTTAGTCAATCAGTACGTTATGATTAGCAACACCGACGATCCATGTATCAACGATGACGGATACAGTGCTAATAATGTACGTAATGGTTTGCTAAAATTAAGGCATCGCGAAAATTACTTAGAGCGAAACGATAATAGGATCGATGTATGCATGCTAAGGCATATTACCATCTACCTCTGAGGAACAGACAGATCAAACTACAAAATTTTCCATTCATAGTCATAGTAATCAATTATCCATTTGCACTGGATGAGTTTTCAGACTAAAGTCAGGTACTGAAATCAATTTGATGGCTGGGATTTCGAATACTATGAAACCTTTATTAGTTTGGTTAACAGATCTAGTGGAAGATTCTTGTTCATATTAGTTGATGGTCCTCTATGTTAGTTTTAATATAGAGCCTGACCAATTAACAATGCGCTACCTGCATATTTATTCACTTATAGCGACTCTTTTTCTTCATGAGCGCGTACTATTTTAGGTCATATTTTAGTCACCATCAGCTGAGATGATGGCCAAATGCCAACCCAGTTTTAGATAAAGAAAGCTTACTAAAATGTATCTATATTACTTTCCCACATTCACAATATTATGAATTGAAATGTAATGACATGATGGTTGGCAAATCATGCTAATGTTGATGTGTGCTTGTCATAGAAAAAAAAAAGAAAAAGGGATGATAAATTATTTGAATAACTGAAAACGCACTCTTAGGTTTTTACAGACTTTATAAAGCTGATTTCTATGAAACTTTAATATTAATTTTGCAGTGTGCCACTCGGTATGTTTGGAATAGAGTTGGAGAAATTGTTGGTTGTTCAGGACCCTGGATGTTAAACAGTTTGCTGCCTTATTGTAGTAACTCTACAATGATGAGGAAGCTGATAGTCAATTATATAAGGTGAAATTAGTTAAGTAAATAGTTAAGTTCAATTTGTTTGGAAAAGATTAAGTTTAGTTAATGTCCCAACAGCCAGGTTATAATACAGGTTTTGCCTATGGATAGAATTTTTGCCTATGAGTAGCTCGGTGGCGTAGTGGATAAGCGCCGCGGCCCACGATCGTTGTCGTTAAGCAACTTTCGCAAGGGTCGGTCACGGGATGGGTGACCAAAAAATTATTATCTCGAGCTACTCCGTGCTTCGGAAGGCACGTTAAGCCGTTGGTCCCGGCTGCATTTGCAGTCGTTAATACCCTCCAATCCGCATTGGGCTAGCGTGGAGGGTCATGGCCCATCCTCCTTAACCATTCACAAGGAAGGCCTGAGCTCCTGCAGTGGGGACGTAAAAGGGCTGGTAATGATGGTGGGTTTTGACTAACAGCTAGGCCCACTGCAGATTGATATACCCTCTGTACCCATAGACGTAAAGATGAGGTATATTTAAACCCTCAGATATAATCATAGCTCATGTGCCAAAAATTTGCAGTGGGGCCAACTATTGATTATTGACCCGTTGTTCTTTGTGCTTTTATCTACAGGCAAGGTCTGTATTTGTAAATGCAATTTGCAATGCAATTAATAACTTTCGGTCACCTACGCTAAGACTGGCTTTTGCAGAAGTTGTATATATAACCAGTCGCAGGCAAAGCTACTAATCACTTATTTTCATGAACCTGAGAGTGGTGAGTTTTTATGAATTGTCTTCAAGAATTTTATCCATAGGAAAGGCCTCCGTTGCAGTGGCATCGTTAATAGGCCGATGATGAGGCATAAGGCAATTTTTGGTTTATTATCATCAGGTTCACTCAACATCAGAACTACAGTGTCTGCCCTCGGTTCTGTCGCTCGTACATGTACAATGGTTTCGTAAATGACCGTCATACATTCGCTTGGAACACTGCCACCAGACAATGGACAGCTAGGATTGGTGACGCGACTATGCAGACACAGGTAACTTTTATTCAGTTAATTCATGTGTCTTATCAATAAATATTACTAACCAGCCACATATTTTAAATTAGATACAGGTCTTAGTAAACTTTTCTAGTCACAATTTTAAAGATAAAGCAAATTTATAACTCGGCGCTAACCTCCATGCCTTTCTTTTTTGTAAAACGCTGTATAGATATGTTATGATAAACTTGGCATTTCATATTGTTTGGATGTTATTTATTCTTATATTTCAGTTGTTTATTTATTTCAACACAATGATGGTGTCCGTTTACGAAGAGCGTTATAATTATGACTGGAATATTTTCATTTCAGACATTGGAGGGAATGTGGTAAATATAAATAATTTCCAGTACGAAAATCATAGTAATAGAAGGTTATATAGACAACAAGTAGACAACAACGAGTAGCTCGGTGGCGTATTGGATAAGCGCCGCGGCTCGCGATCGTTGTTGTTAAGCAACTTTCGCTATGGTCGGTCACAGGATGGGTGACCAAAAAATTATTATCTCGAGCTTCGGAAGGCACGTTAAGCCGATGGTCCCGGCTGCATTTGCAGTCGTTAATACCCTCCAATCGTCATTGGGCCAGCGTGGAGGGTCATGGCCCACCCTCCTTAGCCATCCATAAGGAAGGCCTGAGCCCCTGCAGTGGGCCGATGATGATGATGATGATAGACAACAAAGCAATAATGCAAGTTTTTTTTACATGTGATCATCATAAAGTTTATTTAGGTAGCTATATATATATACTAATATTATAAAGAGGGAAGATTTGATTGTTTGTTTGTTTGCATCGAATAGGCTTCTAAACTACTGGATCGATTTTTAAAATTCTTTCATCTACGGGTAGCTTCATCATGCGGAGTTAAAATAGGCTATAAATTACGTGAGCGAAATCGTGGGAAAACAGCTAGTATATAACAACAACAGTGCAAGTGTCTTGGTAATTGAATATTTGATTTTATAACGTGAAAACAACTAACAGCACTCTTGCTCTGGAAAGAAAATGGTGAAATCAAATTTGTTTCTCATTTGGGAACCCAAACATGATTTTGTATAACTTTTATTAGTGAAAGAGTTTGGATATTAATCAGCTGATCGAATTGAATATTTGTACAACTCGGATAGTTAATAATAAACAATTCTTGTAATATCTTATCTTCTTTAATAAACTTTTCGGTTACAAACAATCATCCCAAGTCCTCACTCTAGTCCCCAGACTAATTATCTCTGTCAGCCGCTGTCAACATCACAGACTAACACAACAATATTAATGTACGTTTATTTGTTTCCTCCCAATATCTAAGCTAGTTACGCGATTTAACAATTAAAGAATCGATAAAATCGAATTCTTACATCGTCAAGCTACAGGGAATTATCATATTAAACTGGCGCCCTCTAGAGGAGTCAGTTAAAAATTAATATTTTTTCTTTAACTACGCCGTATAAAAGTGTTTATTTAGTTTATATTATTATGAAATTACAATGCTAAAACAATAAGAAAATTATTTCATCGCGGATAGTCGAGAAACGTTTTTTCTACATCTCATTAGATACTATATACTCATAAGTTTAATGTAACGTTACGTAATAATAAATTTTAATGTGAAAATGTTAGCTTAAGTGGTATGCATCTGCATATGAGCAATAAGAAAACAATATCAGTGACTTGTAAAGCGATCATAATATTAATGTAACATTTTTTCCATACACAGGGTTTCCTCCTAGGTCTGTCGGTCATCGGCATAATGTCAATTATGGGAAAATTTTGGTCAACGTTTATCAAGCCGGGGAGCAAAAGCTCAAATAATACAAACACCGATCTGAAAACAGCACTTGATGAGAAAACTTTTCATAACAATGAAGATGCATGCAAAGAAAAGGATGTAAAGAGTATCTTTAAATTAAACTATCGCTAATTTGTTTCGTCACAAATTTAATTTTTATAGATTATTCAAAACTGTAAGCCTAAATATGTTGCAGTTTAAGTACAAAATCATTTGCAGAAATTTAACAATGTAACTAAAATTAGTTCCTATTTCCTTAAGTAACATTGGATTCAAGCAAAATTCACTTACTCCATGGTACATTGGATACCTGATATATTGAATGTGCACACTATACCCAACTATGTTATATTGGACGTTGTGTGCAATGTGCATACTGATTTAATCCTATGTCAAAGAAATTTATCCAAGAGTAGTACGCGGTAGTCTTGCTAGTGTGGTGTTGTATTTACATTATTTGCTATAGATATTTATATATAAGAAATTCAAAATGACTGTAAAATCTTTAATAAGTATTCCTATAGACCACGATCAAGTTTGTTAAGGTTACCTTCTGTTCATCCCTTAAAAAAATCTAATAGTTGTTAAATAAATCTTAAGAGAATTCTATGTGTTTTTATTGCATGTCAAGAAGGTCGTAATTAAAAAAATATCAAACTATCTTTGCTTACATTTATATTTCAATGATGAGTGACAAACACATGGAGTATTTTTATAATGGTGTGTATTGAATCTTTATTTGTAACATTACTAATAAATACATGTGCACATACATTAATACAGCTTTATGACAGTAAATATAAAAAAATAGATTATTCGTTATATTTATCGGTTTAAAATAATTTTATTTCTTCTTCTTCTATGAGTGTCATCTGCTACTGCAGTTTGGCAATCATTATAGCACTTTCCACCTTCGATATTACTTCCCAAAATATCGATTGAGTGCTCCTTCATTCACCATGACACTCTTCTGCTCTCACATCGCTTGATCTTGATTTTTCCATAACCAAAACTTATTTATTACAACTAATTTATCGTTTGCCTAAAATAAAGTTGGGCTTGTGATATTACCTACACAGGATCATAATATTTTAACTAAAGATTTAGGTGCCAGATAACAGTAGGCACAATTTTGTTTTTACTAAATATACTAATAGTTACTAAGCAGAATAAAAGTATTTTGATTTTTGGCGGTAACAATGTATTATACTCGTACAAACGTTACATACGATACTTGTATCTCTACAATGTTCAAGGTTATTTCAGAGAAGCTTGAGAATTTACGTCCAGATATATGTTATTTCTGTCTGATGTCTAACATTGATCTTCAGGATTTACGTTGCAGGTTTTACGTCAGAGATATGGAGGTACGATCGAGCAGTTTATTTTCTAGGTCACTACAGAATTTTGTCGCTTCAAGCGCTAGATTGTTCGACGTTAGTTTGAGCCATTTTATACTTGATTCCTTGAGTTTATTAACATGAATTGAAGGTATAGCGTCTGCGAGAAGTTATAGTTAGAGATTCCCTTTACAGAAAGATATCCACTCAAGGCAGAAAACCATTTCAGCCGTTAGATCCATGCTGCCCGCATCCAGAGGCTTCCCAGGATTTTTATTTGATTGTCGGTCTACTGAGCGTCGTCCAGTAAGTGGTCACCATTCGAGAACTTTTCCACCCCAACAGCCATCAGTTCTTCTCGTCCTGCCTACTGCCACTTCAGTTGGAAATATCGGTGACGTTAGTTCTCTTACGGATATCCTCGTTTCTTATTCGATCACATTGGGAAACACCAAGCATTGCTCTCTCTATTGCCCACTGGGTGACCCTGAGCCTTCTTATGAGGCCCATAGTAAACGACCACGTTTCACTTCCATATCAGTCATCACTGGCAACACACACTGGTCGAAGACTTTTCTCTTGAGAGGTAAATTTCGTAGCTTTCCAAATGCTGTCCTTCTGAACTGGGTTCGTCGAGACATCTCTTCCTCAAAGTATAATATTTGGCATTTACAAAAGAATACTTGATACTGATGTTATTAAACAAAGTTGCTTCCTGCTCTAAGTACGCTGAGACACAACATATTTAATGCGGGTTTTCGTCATACGGAGTAATTCAAGAGAAAGGTTTATATAATACAGTATGAAGTTTTGGGGTAAGGTGAAGAAAATTTCTATAACGTCTGCATTTTTTAGCCTGTACACAACCGCGAGCACACAGAGAAACAGTTTCTCTCTAGTCTCATTATTACCAGTGGCAGTGAGGCCATGTATGAATAATATTATCGTCATCATCATCAATTACTGGGATCATTCCTTGCCTATGGATGGAATCAAATAGGAAGAATCCTAAATACGGAGGAGCTCGAAATAAATAAATGTTGGTCACTGATAATCTTTAACGGCCATTGAGAAAGTTGCTTAACAACCACATTGTAAACCGAGCGCGCTAACTACTGCACCATATATTTGTTAATTAATTTGAAAACTATACATTATAATGAACTAGCTGTTTTCTCGCGACTTCTTCCACGTAAATTATAGCCTATTTCAACCCCGTACGTTGTAGCTACCCTTAGGTGAAAGTATTTTTAAAACCGTACCAGTAGTTTCGGAGCCTATTCGATCAAACAATCGAGTCTTTCCTCTTTATAATAATAGTATAGATTACATAATCTTACCACTTAGATAGTCGATATAAAAGTAATTAATCGATTTCAATAACATTATTTTATTAACTAATGCTATTAATATAGGTTTCTATTTGTGCACTTCAATTGCATCTCTTGGCAATTGAGCGATCGCGTTGCATTTGAACTGACGCATATTCATAAAGAAGATGATGAGTTGACAGACTTAGCGACAAGCTGACGCGATTTTCAGAGCCTAAGAATATTATCAGACGGCTGCACAAAGATGGGAGATACACAAGATTAAGTTATTTGGAAGTGCATAAATTACCCTCTATTAAAAATAATAGACTTCCACATAAGCGAAATCCAACAATAATTAACAAAAAATGGGTTTTTTTTTGATTAAGAGGTATTGAATGTTATTAAAGTTTATAATGTTGCTGTGTAAATAAAGACACAACTATTCTATCTTTATTCAATGTAAATAAAGATAGAATGTATGTGCCATTTCCCCAAATGATCACACCGTAGCAGAGCCATGCATATGCTTACGTGTAGTAGGTTATACAAATCTCTCATATTTGTCCAATTAATTTATACCTTCATGCTTTGAAGGTAGAGTTTAAAAACAACTGGACAAAATTGACACATATGTGTAATGATGTGGTAACCCGACATGCAGCCGTGTGTTCCAAAAGCGGGGAATTCACTATGCGGGCATGTCCGCGGGCAAGTCTGCAAATATGCCTGCCAGACCTCGTTACTATAGTTCTGTGTTATGACTACGACGGTCCTCCACTAGCCAGACATGGCCGCCCGCAGATATGTCTGTAGACATGCTCGTTTAGTGAATACCCCGCTTAAAAGTTTCGCGTCCGCTGCTCTTGTACACTGTGGTGTCAGTTGATTTATTAGTCACTCTCAGTACATGTCGATAAACTAAATTAGTGACATGTGATTTGTTCATCGAGAATGATCTATAACTTACCATCTCAATTATACTTATGTAAGTCAGTATTTTTTTTTTCTAAATTACTACTATTCGATATACAAAATTTAATATGATATCTGGTTGAGTAAACGACGTTTGGAGAAAACAAAGCCTGGTGAGTTAGTTTAACTTTGCAAACTCCTTGATGCTATGTCAAAGAGAGATACATTTCGCTTCTAACATTAAATAAAATAAAATTAAATAATTAAATAAAATTGCATCGCATTACAGAGTTCATTATTAGAGCCGTAAAATACCTATCTGTACCTGAACTTAACCTGAACTTATCCGGACTTATATTGAAAAATGGTAAAGTGCGTTTGTTCTTCACGAATCATGGAGACTGGAAAGAAAGATTTAGAGAAAACATTTATTGGATTTTCGCTTTGACCACAGGCGACGCAAGGGGTAGCAATTAGTTTCATATATTGTAGGTAGATTAAATCGATGGCGTAGTGGTTAGCGTGTTCGGTCTGCGACACGGTTGTTAACTAAGGGCCGATCATAGGATGGGTGAACAAAATCTTGAGCTCCTCCTTGGAAAGGCACGATAAGCTGTAGTCCCAACTGCATCCGCAGTCATTGACGTCCAAAACACTAGGCGCGCATAGTGGGCTTGAACCCCAACAGTGGGGAAATTAATAGACTTATGATGACTATAGAATTAATTGCAATAAGGCAACGTTACTACCACCATCAACCTATGCATGTCCTTATTGCTGAGATTTCCCTATGGATGAAATCACAAAAGAGTCCATACCCAATACGAGGGCTCAATATGAGGGTCGTTTTACTATAATAGATAATTAATATCTGACATAATATGATTCCTGTAATTTATGTTAAACTTTAGTTATTATCGAGTACACTTGGTCAGCGGATAATCAGAACGGTATTATAAATAGCTTGACTGTTTGCGCCTGGGCCATGATTCACGGGAAGCGCGCGCGACGTACGAGTTGTGTCTTCAAAAGCTTCGGCTGTTAACAACGAAGGAAACCCCTCCGCAAATTAGAAGAAATTACAACTCTTTCAAACTGGTGACACTATTTTTACTAAACCTTCAGAACATACTTGGGTTTATATTGAAGAAATGAAAACTACGTTTTGTCTGTCACTTCAGTTTTGAACGTGTATATGCAGTGTAACCGAGGTGAAGATGGAATACAGGAAACTACATAACATTTTATATTACTATATTACAATTGCTTTCGCCAGCGGCTTTGCCTGCTAGGGAAATGTTTACTGAGATAAAAAGTATCCTATTATCGAAGTCAGCTAATACATTATCTGTATACCAAATTTCATCAAAATCCGTTCAGTAGTTTCGATGCAATGGATGTACAAACATCCAAACAAAGAAACTATCACATTTATAATATTATTAGGATAATAGGATTAAATTAGAAACATCGCCCAGATTCCAAGATGAGTATTTAAAGCCTTCGTATTATTTAATGTCTGAGAAAACGAAGGTTACGGTAACACTCAGACCCAAGGCAATATAGAAACGGCCATTATATACATTGACCCGACTGAGAATCGAACCAGGGATCTCAGAGATGGCAACTATGGAAGTCGTCAAAAAGTTACTTTATTAAAATATAAATACACCCTTTAATTTAAAATATCTATAACCCACACTTCTTTGTACTTGCGGTAAAAATTGCAGCGAAAGAAAAAAGCCTATAATGAAAACTGCGCGGACCGAGGACTATGTAATTTGACATAGTTAAAGTTTAAAAAGTAGTATAGTATAATGGTTATATTTTGATACGTTAAATTAATAAAAAGAAACACTTTTGTTTAGAAAAATTGTTTATAGGTTCCAATATTATAAAGAAGAAAGGTTTGATTACTGGACCTATTTTAAAAATTCTTTGACCTACGGGTAGTTAAATCATATGCGGGTGACATAGGCTGTAATTAATGCGTGCGAAGTCGTAGGACAACAGCTAGTAGTCTAAAAGTTAATAATATTTAGTTTTTATTTCCAAATTAAATTGGGGACCCTCTAGTATAAATATAAATAATTCTACCGTAACAACTAGTCTCTTGCGTCTATTTTTCATGTTAGTTAAAAACATTCTGATTGGGCTGTAAGTAAAATGTTGGAAGATATAAAATCGGTATTTAATTAAATTTGAGAAACATAAATTTGAATGAATAAGAATCGGTAACGAGTCCATCCCATCAAAAACGAGAACTTCTCTTTTATTTTTTGAGTTCACTAAAGTTCAACAGGAAAACCACTTAGTTACCGGCCACTAATAAACCAAAGAATAGACGAACCCGTTCAAAAATAGCCATTGGACTATTTCAGAAAGAGCATTATATCTCTGTCATCGCGTCAATAAACGAGGGAGATGCAAGACCGTCGCCCATTTCATGTATCCGGGCAAAGCACACCCACCGATCTTTTGTCCTTCCCACTTCACGCTAAATATAGGTCACTTGGTGTACAGAATTGGGCAACTATGCGCAAGCGTTTGTCATGCTACGGGAATGTGACGTCACAAATTTCAAATATAGAACAGAACCGTCCGCTTCAATTGAATCTGAACTTAGTCGCCGAGCGATACGATTGATGCAAATAAATATTATTTGTCATAAATTTGAACCGTAAAGTTTTGTGCAGTATTCTCTTATATAATTTAGGATGCTAATTATTAGATAATATTACGAGAATATAACCGATTCCAAAAAAGTAGGCGTGATTATATAAAATAGATTTTTTCATAATTTTTTAGACTACCGTTCCGTGTGCGGTCGCTTTGTCAACTGAGCTACAGCAAGAAATAGATCTTCGAATATATATATTTTTCGTAGTTACGTCACTATGATTCATTAATTTTCTATGCAAAGTTTATTTTTAACAATAAAAAGACTATCCACTACATAATCCAACAATATTTCTCTTTTCAGTCGCGAAAATACAAAAGGTAACATTTCTTTATTTTTTAAGATGCTACAATCAACTCAGCAACATCTAGGTTATATTAGACGGGATATGTATTCAATTCACTTTATAAAAAGGTATTATTTGATAACACCTTTTTGCTGCTGCTCTATTCGAAGACAACGCAAATTTTATTACAGTATAGGACTGCAAGGAGCATGATAGATTTTTGTCTATTTTCTTAAAAACTCAAAACCATTTGTTTCAAAATAACGTATAAATAATTGAGAATCTTAAAATGAGCTCTAGCATTTTTGATGCGATTATAAATGTTTTGAGACTTTAGCAATTGTATTCGTCTGCACCATGAATACCGAATTAACCTGACGAAAGCCGAAATGGCAGGAAACTGATATAACAAATGTTAGATCAATTTTGCGAGCACAAGCGTGCACAATGAAATTCATTAAGAATATTTTTGAACGTAGCATTCTGAATGCAAAATTAATCAAATGTAATAGAACAAATTTCCACCTTTATCGAAAGTTTAAATATTTGTAAAAAAATAAATAAATAAAGACAATATTGTAATTTCCCTAGAGTATAAGATTAACATAAACGATATTCCAAAATTAAATCTAGTGTTATATATTTATAAATCAAAGCTAAAAGTTTAGTTCTGAATCTAGGTCTAGAATACACAAACCATTTGTCATTATCAATGAATCCTCATGTAAAATGCATCCGATTTTCTACTCTATCGTCGTTTATTAAAAATGGAATTCGTATAACATTTTCCACGTTCAAACAATGTTATTTCATGAATATGGTGTATGTTAGAACGCGTCTGATATTTATAGTTCATCTAATATCTTGCTTGATCAAAACGTGAATTTATTTGTTTACACATTCATACGTATTCGTTATTCGTACTGAAAACAAAAAATTAAGAATGTACATTCAAAAGCGAGTAGGGTTATCGAAATTTATCAAATTTCTTCACTCGATTTTGATAGATGCTTTAAGATATATTCGAAAATCAACTGCTACAATAATTCGATAGCAAAATAGGGTCACACATCTTAGTTTGAAGGTTTTGTCTTCTACCATTTATTTTAGGCGGCCGATTTTTTAAACTAAGTCCTCATTTTAAGTTGATAAAGTTGACTACCTTTTGCTTGCTCTGCGTGGATGACATGATTTGCTTTTCAGAATAATTTCTTTCCGAACCTCAACGACATTAGTATGCCAACTTTATTTGACTCCGAATGAAAATTTCAGTTAGTTTCAAACCGTTCTTATAACTTTGTTATAAGCATATCCGTGAAGATTATCTGTACAGGGGGCCAATTCTACTAAATAGATTTTGTTTAAATCGAATCGAAAACGGATCGAAACCGAACGAAACTACAGTTTTTAATGGTTTTCCTATTCTGCAAAATGACATACGATACAATTCCAGTTCTATTTTAGCTTTATATTCGATTTTAACAAAATTTATTTACTAGAATTGGCCCCCAGGTGAAGCAGTTTTAGGTCCTATTCCACCCCCGTTACATCATAAATAATAAAATAAAATCATCTTTTTAGGTTTAAAAAACATTTAATTATTATTATATTTGATCAATTTTACATTGACAATGCTATACTGAAAAATGTTCTTCATAAAAAATGCTTAAAAAAATTAAAAGTTTAAATATTTATACAAATATTTCTTTCGGCTGTTTGTTTGGGTGGATTGCCTTAACATGAATGAAAATACGCTCTGCACTAGCAAAAAGGTAACAACTACTTGAAAATTTCGTCGGTCCTGTTAGGTCCTGGGTAGCTCTGTGGTTAGAGCAATCGCCCGTATCATAGGTTCGAGTACCATTTCAGGGTCGAAATGAATTCTTTAAGCATGTTTCATTAATAATACATTCAAATATTGTTGCCTCTCTGTGTTATTTGTCATACTTTGTCACCTGTATTATAGTTATTTACAGTTATTTCACGTTAACTATAGAGAGATCTCAATAGATAGCACCTGGCGTTCGCTTGGCTTGAGTCCACATTATGTACAATTGTAAATGCTCAAATGAATTTTGTTACAATGTATTTTTAAATGTTTGAATAATATATATACTAATAATAAAGCTGAAGCGTTTGTTTGTTCGCTTGATTGAACCCAAGAATCTCGCAATCTCTACGCAAAAAAAAATCTACGCAATGTTCATGTATTACGAAATTGATCCTTTTTAAAAGTTCAAATAAAGGCCCGCGGCAGGCTATGTCTATCTTATAGCTTATCGAGAAAAAAGCACATAAAGGAATGAAAATGAGAGTGGAAGTTCGATAGGGCATCGAATCGTTACCATAGGAACCGTTGTTTTTAATTCAATTTGTCATTTTAATTATAATCCATGTCATCATTTTCCAAATCCATTATTAAATGATTTAAGTTTTTCAGCTGTTCACGCAGGATTAAATAATGTTTTGAATAATATTAAATGCATATGTAATATTAGTTCGTACATGAAAATGTTACATTTCGCTGCCTCTACTGAGCACTAGATGACGCTACTGTACTTTTAAAACGGGATTTTAATTTTTGTTATGTTAATAGTTTTTATTTTATCCGATTTTTAACAAGTAAAGTAGTTTTCGTTTTTTAATTTTAGGTATTTCCAATAACATAATTAAATGGATAATTGTTAATCTGGCGAAATATTAAAATGCTACAATTAGTTGTTTTCGCTAGATGACGCTACGTGTTTATAAAACTGGTGTGTTTGTTTGTTTGACTTAGAACTGATTTAAAAATTCTTTTTAAATAAATATTTAAGATTATATAAAAAAGATAAAAAACTAAGAAAAACAAGGGATTTTGAAATAATGGTGCATTAAAACATTTTGTGGGCAAATAAAGCAAGAGTTAGTCTCCAGAGCACATTTTATATATTATGCGCATATTTGGGATTCACGCAACTATTGATTCCCTCAAGGGTTTTATTCTCAAACAAGTTTGAGGGTCACTGATTTATGTAAATAAATGAATAATTTTATTAACGATAAAACTAACAATATAGATAAATTTCCAACAACAACACTGATATATATAAATATTTGTACAAGTTTTTACTTCGTTGTATTTGAAGAAAAAACTCTAGTAGGGAAAATCCAGGATCTTGATCCGGTAGGAGATATGCTTCATTACACATAAAGCCGGTTTCAAAACAGAGAAAAGTTCAAAAAGTCCAAATTTTATCAAACGGTTAAAACAACTGATCATTATAAAACTAGAATCAGAAACGAAAACCTGTTTGAGTGACGTTCAAGTACAGTTGCAGACGTTCTTAACTTTAAATTCTCAATTGAGATAATCTGTTTGAAAATTCGCACTTTTGGGTTTGCTGTCACGTAGTTAGGAGTCCTTTTCTTTTCAGACATCAATTTGAGAAACAAAACAACAATAACAACAGTCTGACAGCAATCCCAACCCTGCGAATTTTAAACCGTACCTACTCCACGATTTTCCCTAAGTACAGTCGCACTCAAAGTAGTAATCACCTGGTTTCAACAATTACTTTATTATATTTATTATGATATTAAATTTAGATTCGTGACTGTACCTTGTGCGAATCCCAGCCAACTGGAGACTCTCCAGATATGTTTACCTTAGCCGAGTCATTCATAAGCAATGTCTATACGATATGAGGAATAGCATTTCAATATTTTCGTAAATAAATATTATTAATATAGTTTAGTTTCAACTACAAAATAATAATTTTCTTGAAGTTTGAAAAAGTCAGTGTAAACATTTATTTATTTAAACTTTTTGCACAAATAAAGTGTACAAATGGCGGACTCAATGCCAGTAGGCATTCTCTACCAGTCAACCGGAGAGTTAAGACATAAAGACTTCAATGAGGCGGTGCTATGCAAAATATAAATAAAGTGTCTTACACTTAAACAATAGATATATGTAAAAAAATGGAAATAGATATACCTACATAACATAACAAATTACATAACATAAATAAATATATAATACATACATACATAAATAAGTCAGATTAATTACCAGCGGTAGGAGAATTCAATAGCTTATCGCGTAACAGTTTTTTGGAACATAATTTATTTGGAGCAGCTTGAATATGGGGAGGGAGTGCGTTCCAAAGTCGTATAGCCTGAAGCGAAAATGAGTTCGAAATGAACCCTGTACGGTGAAAAGGAGTGGCGAGAGACATTTCATTTTATTATCCGAATTGGTTTCTATGTTGGTGCGGGTTTATTAGGCGTATAACCTATATTTATTTGTGAACGCTTAAATAGGAAAATTAGAAACATTCGCATACCATATTAAATAAAGGTAAAGATCTACACGCAAAAAAATGAAGTAATATATTAAATTTGGTTTATAGTTTTGGCATAACAGTACTTTTCCATAATTTCAATTTGACATAACAATACTTTTAAATTTTATCCCTTGGACTATGTTTAGCATAATTTTAATATCAATGTTTATTTACTGTTACATGATAATGTTATTTTTAATGTATAGTAAAATTATGCTTAAAATTTTCCGTAAGCTATTATCATCACATCATCACCAGCCCTTTTAAGTCCCCACTGCAGGGGCTCAGGCCTTCCTTATGGATGGTTAAGGAGGATGGGCCATGACCCTCCACGGTGGCCCAATGCGGATTGGAGGGTAAGCTATTATGCGTAAATATAATTAGATCAAACAAAATTAGGGGTAATAATTATGATAATAAGTAAAGCGCGAAATATTGAATGTATAAAATAATACAAGAATATAAAATACGAAATATTGAATGTATAAAATATAAAACATTGTTGCCGGCCAACACTCTATTAGCGTTGCTAACGTTATTCCTGAAATCTATTATTAGCAGTAGAATCATCCTTTATTATTATACATTTTTACAGGTTTAATAACAACTTGTGAGATAATACACATGCCATCCATGGAGTTATGATATAATGCGAAATAAATTCCGAAATAGACAGCTTCAATAAAACTGCAAAGAGAGACTGGGAATTGTAGTAGTTTATATGACAGCAGACAATCTTCGGAGCGGCTTTCATTTGGAAAATTATGCTATCGTTCGTTAGCTTATCTAAATGGACAAAAAATACTTTTGATAGGTAACCGTATAAAAAAAGAGTAAGCCGAATAAATATAGGCCAATACCATCATAGCAAACATAAAAGAAACAAAAAATAGAAAAAGAATAAAACCTTTAAATTGTACGAAGTTTTTAATGGCAGACCGTCAGGTTACAAAAATACGCCAACTTTATGCAGTTGATTTTGAAGTATACAATCAGTATTAAAGTTTACAATCTAATGGATACATTTGTCAGTTTTGTATAACCTTACATGCTGTTGACTGTACCTACTTATTATATTCGAATTAAGCACATTTATTTGTCATATTTTAGGGTTTACAAATATATGCAAAGGTGTTACAGCCAAATCAAATTATAACGTATTAAAAACACAATTTTCCGTGTATTAAAAAAAATATAAGGCAAAACAAGTTCATTATATCTTTCTTTACCTACTACAAATTCTTAAAAAGTGGAGATTTTCCACGTCTTATTTTGGGTTTGTGAAAAATTAACTCCGACCTCATTCGCACTACTCGGTAATGGCAGACATAAGACTACTTAAATAAAATGAGGTCACTACGGAAAAGACCATCAGATAAGCTGTCTAATCATAATCTGAATGTCAGTTCTCTTATTTTGATTAGCAAAACGTGGCTTTATGTAACAACATGTTAGATTATAGATATGTAACTTAAACTTCTTTTTTGTCGTAGGGGGAATACTTCATGTACTGTTCCTGCCGCTTGACAGGCGACAAGCAATGTGTCTGACCCTCCCATCGACACGGACCCGCCCGAAGGCTAGTCAAGACGTGAATGGCATACCCAGTCAGCCCCAGCCGATGCGCTCTCACTTTTGGGGAAAAGACGTTGGATCCAGCAGAAACTGTTCCACAACACGCCCCCCAAATTACTCAAATCTCATTTGTTTTTTAAACTTTGATTGGTGTAAAGTCAGGGTTTCAAAACCTAATGTCCTGTTGCGTGAACGTCTAAAGGCTTTGCTCAACCAATAATCGAACCGTCAGCCGTTTTTGTACGAGTATTATTATTTATACTAATAAAATAAACAGGTAAAGTTTCTAATTTTGTTTATTTGTTTGTAGGGGGTAAATCTTCGGAAATATTGAAAATTATCTTACACTAGATATTTTCAATGTTAAAATGTATTGTTTTCGTGAATATACTTATAAGATAATGACGGAATTAATTTGTTTTTACTCTATGGATTTCAATACAATCAGGAGCCTGTATCAGAAACTGGACTTAATATTTAGAAAGCTTTTATCCTACTAAAATGCAGCGAGAATTATAAATCAGAAGTCAAGTGAAAAATTCAGTTAAAAATAAATGTTTCGCGTCACAACGATCGAAAATCTTCGAGATCCAATATTTAGAGTACGTTGTAGTTAGCTGACCTGTCAAACGCATGAGTCAGCCTGACCGGGCGATGTCAGGAACCAAATACACCTCGCCACTCAACGTGCCAAGTCTATTCTTGCTAACACCTATCTCTGACCAAATAGAAATCGACCTTATATTAAAACAGCTAAGATCTATTTCCAAAATTCAACTCTACTTTTGAATCTACAAGCGAATTTGTATTTTAATGTAAACGTTTTAATGGTTATTTCTTTTGGTGGGTTATTGGGCTCGTTTAAATCGATCTAGCTATCTAACGACAAACGTCACTTTATAATAGGATATAATCGAATGTCACTACGACCTGAAAGCAAGTTTTGGTAGACCTAGGAATACGCCCGGCAATTACCATTGGCACTGAAGAAAATTAAGTCATGCAGCATTTACAATAAAAAAATTAGGTATACTAGTCTTCCGCCAGCGGCTTATTGTTAGTCCAGAAATGAGACCCCCTCAGGGGTCTAATTTCGTAAAATCGTGTCTTAGCGAGCACCTTAAAAGAACCCACATGCAAAATTCGAAACTCCTAGCACTTGTAGATTTCATGATGAGTGAGTGAGTTAGTGACTTTTCGCTTTTATATAGAGATGACTGATAGATTTCAAAAGATTTGTGACTTACACTAAACAATATAAATTGAAAATGGGGTATCAAAGTACTAATTTGGCTCGATTTTAAACTAGAAGAAGACCCAAAGATGCCAAACATGACCAAGCTGGAATAAGATACAAGACACAATGATGACTCAACTTAAATTGCTAATAGGCTTACTGTGAAATATTTGTCAATTAAAAGAAATATCAATGATAATATTCTTCATAATTAAATAATAGTCCTAGGATAAGTCGTAGACAAGAATAAACGCAAGAAAGTCGTGGGACATTTTACTTATGACGTAGCCACTGAAGTTTAATACTGATATCGACATAAGAAAAAAAAAATCTAATACACGCATTAGAAGAAAGCTTTCTTGACTTTGAAATACATTTCCATATTAACCATTTCTTCAAGACAATATTAAAAGTTGCTATCAAACGATAAAAGTTGATTTCAACCCCTTATAAAAAAGGGAAAAAGACAAATAGCAATCGAAGAATTATACTCGTAGTCACTCTTACAGCCAGTTGCACAAACGTTCATTAAAATTCTCATTAGTTTAACACCACAGTACCAATACAAATTTTCAAATTTGGAACATTCATTAGAGCTTAAAGTCGTCTTTAAATTTTAATGGACGTTTGTGCTGACCGTTAATCACCTTATAATAATGAAGGTTCTAATTAAAAAAATAATATGGAATTTAAAAAATCGGTTTGATTTCGAGAACTATATTTTTTTCCTCATCGTATTATGCAATTCATCGTATGTAACGAAATCCAAGGTGTCGGTAATATAAAACTGCTTCAGCCCAACAATCTCATCAACATGTTTGTCGACCTTGCATTAATAATTGGAGATGAGAATTTTTCCTAACGAGCTTCTTTGTAACGTTTTGTTGCGAAAAAATTGTGCGATTGCAAATTGATTTTAAATAGATATTGTTTTATAGATAGTACTTTCATAGTACTGATTAAGATTATAAATTATCAATATTTAACAACCACACGCACTTATTAAAATTTATCATCAGCATTAAAGTATTATTTCGCCTTTCTTATAAAAAAGCCATAAACTCTCTCTTAAATGATCTATCATTGCTATTAACCTTAGATTTTTGACAATACAATTTTATGTTTTATGCAGATAAGCAAAAGGCGTAATGTATTTGCATAGAAATAGATGTTTACTTTTAGCATTCATTTGACATCTAACTACTTCATGCGTCATTCGCGAAAGGTACGAACTTTATCGAGGCCACGTATTTTCACGACGTCAATTTCTGTCTACAGCGTAAATAATAACAGACTGTGTATTTCGGGATAAGAGATCAATCAGAAGTTCATCATTATCAGCCCTTTGCATGTCCCCATTGCAAGGCTTAGGTCTTACTTATTGATGTTTAAGAAGGATGGGCTATGACCCTTCATGCTCGCCAATGCGGATTGGAGGGTATTGTAAAGGCTTAACGTGCCTTCGGAAAAAATATGGCAATGTATCTTTTTTATTTAATAACAATATATTTTAGAGATCATCCAATCCTATTAAGTTTTTAAATTGAAAAACAGCTTGCTCTGGTGACGGTGTCATCTACTAACTAGAACGACCAATTCAAGTAAAATTAACTCCTCAAATAGTGTATTGAGTAACGTTCCGATATTAACGTATTATCAAAACATCGGTATGTCGATGTTATCAAATCGGTACATCGATGGTTTCCAGCTAAATATCGATGTTAATTAAATATTGATTAATATCGGTCATCCCTACTAGTATTGTGTTGGTGTGAACATTTTGTTTAAAATATTGATTTTTATTTTTTCTCATATGTTATGAAAAAAGTATCGATACCCTGAGGAATCAATACTTTTTTTCGCATCCCTCTTTACGATATTTTCGTATTTTTTTTATTTGAAAGGGTATATTTCCAAGGGGGCATTATGTTATGAGGAATGAATCAGCAGTTTCCTTGCAAAACAGAAAAATTAACAAGAGCTGTTTTATTCCAGTACTCTAGTTAAAAAAAAAACTAAATCCGACTTCATATATATTATACCTAATAAATAGGATAACTATAAATGTATCATCAATGATTTTTTTCTCGAATTTCCGATCTACAGCAAAAACAATCGATGACGAAAGATCGATCTACCAAAATCGATATTTTTATAATTCTTTACAATTTAAAATAATAACCCACACAGTCCTTCAATTAATGAAATGCATATTCCATTCCTCGGGAGATCTAAAAAAAAACAAGTCATTGAGCTACAAATCACTCTTAGAACTCATTACAATGTATTCCAATATTACTTTGTTTGTTTTAATATTATCAAAGCACAATCTATAAAGAAAACCTTCTTGAGTCAATAAAGCAGAGTCGTTTTTCGGATAGATGAAGGTATTAAGCCTACACAGCAAGATTATGCAGTTGCTTTCTGAGTTATTGTGGAAACTAAAGTACAAATTCTTTATAGCCAATTAAAGATCGATTTTCGATCTGTTTGTTTTGCAACGACCAATCGATCTGGGTGCCAAAACCGAATATCTGCCTTTTATGAGTTATGATTTTTTGAAATCGTCATTATATATTTTATGAAAAACAAATAGTCTTATTGAAATACATTTATTTTTCTTCAATAGTCACAGATTTATTGGCGGTAATTACAGACGGTATTCACACCGACGTTGTGAGTGCGTTTGATTTTCTGCCAAAACTATTTTGATATCTTTGTAATTCAATAATTTAATAGAGATTTTCAGAAGGGAAACGGTAATAAAAAGAATATATGTTATTTCATTTGAACCAGAAACATATAATACCAGGCAACTACGCAATAGAAAATTAACGATTTAAAAAGAAATATAAGGTACTATTTGTATTTACCTTTTGGAGTAAATAGTATTACGAGTATGTACTTATCATAAACATTGTAATAATTATTTACTAATCGAATGTTTAATATACTTTAGTAATAATTTATTTTTAACCCCAGACGCAAAAAGAGGGTTGTTATAATTTTGACGTGACACACACAGTCTGTCTGTGGCATCATAGCTGCCGAGCGAATGAAGCGATTTCAATTAATTTTTTTTTGTATTAAAGGTGACTTATGTGCAGGTGTTCTTAGAAATGTTTGATGAAAATCGGTTGAACCGTTTGTAAGTTGTGGGGGCTGAAAGTGGGAAAGAATAACCGAATGTCTGTAAATATACTCAAGTGGGGTCTCAAATGGAAGCGCACTGAAAGAGAATATCGACGACTTAATCGAGAGTGTTTCTCATACATGGCACGCACTAAAAGTTTTTGGAATGAATAATAAAAAATACTGTTAATGGTCAAAAAATAATTTATTTTTTCTTAATATATTCTCCCTTTACTTCAATGCACTTTCTCTTGCGATTAAATCAATTTTGAAAACATTTGTGCCACTCTCCCGTGGTGAAATGAAAAAAATCTATATAGTCAGTATTGAGATTTGTATAGGTACTATGATTATCAGGTAGTCATGGAGATTACGTTGTACCAATTTAGATAATTCCAACACATTTTTTTTATATTTACTTATTACTTTATTTAATAACACGGATCACCGCGGATATGCTACAGTCCGTCAGTCAGATAATATAGAAAAATATTAGATATCATCTTTGGTAAGGTATTTTATACGAATACGTATTGTAAAAATTACTTAGGTAACACGAATTAAAGCTTAGGAGTGGGGGCTAGCTACGTCACAATTCCGAAGAAAATATAAAAAAACGTGACGTTATGCGACATTTCAACTCAATGTATGTATTAATATTTATTATTTACGCCAAACAATACGTGTTTGATGATATATCTAAATAAAAAACAAAAAAATACTATCATCCCTTAATATGCATTTGGGACATACTGGTGCGAAATCTACTGCACCAAAATGAAAACAAAATAACTAATTTTAATTTGGCTTTCTAAACTTATGTGTAATTAAAGAAACATAAAGTCATATATACTATGATATGAAGTTTACTTCTGTTATCTTCACATATATTACGCATAGAATTTAAAACACTATTTAACAGAATTAAAACTAAAATTAATTAGTTTGTTCAATAGTTTCAAAGTTTTCTCACAACGTCTTTTACAATCGCATATAGAAGCTTTTTCAATAAAGATGAATGTACACTACAAAAAACACTACTCCACCAGAGTGGCTGAGTTGAGTGTTTTACGGGGCACTTTATGGGGCTCGAGTGTAAATCAATAATTAATTATAATAGATTTTGATTTATGATTGCGTGTGTTCATTGTAAATTGTATTTTTTCGTTAAATATAATAATAATAATGACAAATGTCAAAAACAATATCATAAAAAAATAATAATGAATTTGCCAATAATAAAAATGAAAAATATAATGTCAATGGTTCCAATTCCTCTGTTGGAAACATCTTCAAGCACGGTCTTATTTTCATTTTCCTCCACAAAAGTATCTTATGTCACTCGCGAGTTCTCTATCTATGTAGTCGTACAACATAAATCTGTCAGTCTGTCTCGATTCGGAAGAAGGGCAAACAAATATTATGTTCGTAATATCAATATCACCAGGAGACTTGAAGATTTCTAAAATAGCCAATAATAAATAGCAACCACAACATATATTTATATAAAACCTGTTAAGAGGACTTGGACTTGAGCGACGAGCGTTCCGTACAAATAATAAAAAAAAACTCATTTAATAGGTTTTCTTATTATCCATAAGTAAAGAAATATTTTCTGATTTTGCTTTTCAAAATTTTGAGATTAGTGGGCACCAATCGGAGAAATGGTAAAATTTCGTCTTGTGTACTAGTTTCAAACTTAATCACACAGACAGACACACTGGTGATCTTATAATGGTTCCCTTTTTGATGAACTAAGGAATTCTAAAAATTAACTAAGGAATTTCAAGATGATCATTGGCTGCGGATGTTCAGAAGACTTAAAACAATTTCGAAGGGATATTTCGAAAATTCTAACTCTATTCCAAAACAATCGGATCTCATATTCAGGTTCATTATCAAAAGTTTTAAAATTCGATTAATGAATATTATTTGATTATTTTCGTTACAAAGTAAAATAGTAAATAAATAGAACCATAAACAATATTCAATAATCGAAGGAGGATTACGTTACATATGTGCCCTACAGAGATTTATTGTACAAAAAAAGTAAGAAACTACATTACGCAAACACGTGCGAGTCATACAAAAGCAAAAGGAATCTCGACCCACATAAGCCAGCCGATGGTGCCGTATAAATAGCACACGAAATAGTCGGCAGGGCGGCGACGGATTTAGAACATTTGTTCAGAACGATTGTCATGGCGCTTGTCAGCTCTTGATAAGCGGTGTAACGGAACACCGCGCTGGGAAAAAGCTTTTCAATGCAATCCATATTATCTTTAATTTATGTATATTTATTTCTACATTTTATAGAAGAATGTTTGAAAGGCAATAAAATGTGTTGTGAGGATAGGACTCGAATTTATAATCATATCGAACTGAAAGAGAAATTGCGGATAATGCGTATTACGTGTAATCGACACCGTCTGTTATAATTATTTATTTTATTCAAAAATTACGACTCTGTTAAGTGATATGTATTTTTTATAAAACATAAATCTATAAGCAAGATACATATGGCTATCGCTTTTTTATATAATTAAAAATAAACATTTAATAATTCAAAAGGATAACCAAATTAATCAGGCAGGCACATGTCCTTGTGAATTCCTTATCAGTGAACTACTTCGAGATACCACTTGCGGAATATAAAAAGGAATAACCGCTAATGGTTTAATGAATTTTCTGTTACGGAGAAAATGTACACCGTCTTACAGGATTTTCTTTCGTCTCATTTGCATACAACTTCGCCTCTAGTCCATTCCTTACCAACTTAAAAAATTACGCTTTCACTTCCTTCAAGTGACTTTAAGTCTTCTTTAGAGATTCAATGCACCATTACTTATGGCAGTTATAGCAAAGCCTTTTTTATTTCATCATCATTTGCACTATTGCCCTATGCAAGGAAATATTTATTTTTTAATTACCCAACTGTCTGATTAATTACCTTCCCAAGAAAATGGTGAAGGAAGTCCGATATTCAATGGTAATTGAGCTGTCATTTTTTCTTCAGCTAGTTGTGAAGAATGAGCCATTTTCTTTTATTTGCAATACGAAATTTTCAGAAAATTCACTGTTTTTTATTAAATATACTAAATTATCTCATTACCGACTGTGTCCTGTAAAAATTATTTATTTTATTTAAAAATTACGATAAATAAAATCATTGAGTTTTGTACGTTTTTAAATATATATATTTATTTTATAAAACGTAAATCTAACTAAAGATATAAGTAACTAAAGATATACAACGCAACACAATGCTCTTATACCCTCTTATACCAACCTTGCTCTTATACCGAAGACATCCCGGACGTCAGTCTATACGAGATTAGTGTGGCCCTCAAACAGCTCAAGAACAACAAGGCGTCGGGGGATGACGGAGTCACAGCGGAGCTTCTGAAAGCGGGTGGACTACCAGTACGGAAAGCGCTTCAGAAGCTATTTCACTCCGCCATACTCGAGGGCAAGACGCCAGAAGCATGGCACAGGGGCGTGGTGGTGCTTTTCTTCAAAAAGGGCGACAGGGCCTAATTGAAGAATTACAGACCCATCATGCTTCTGAGTCATGTGTACAAGCTGTTTTCGAGAGTCATCACGAATCGTCTCGCACGTAGATTTGACGACTTCCAGCCTCCCGAACAAGCTGGTTGCCGAAAAGGTTACAGTATCATAGACCACATTCATACGCTGCGACAGGTTATACAGAAGACCGAGGAGTATAATCTGCCACTTTGCTTGGCGTTTGTGGACTATAAGAAAGCCTTTAACTCCGTCGAGATCTGGGACGTGCTTAGATCACTCCAGAGGTGCCAAATAGACTATCGATACATCCAAGTGTTGCAGTCACTGTATGAAAACGCCACCATATCAGTTCGGCTCCAAGACCAAAACTCGAAAGAAGTTCGATTTCAGCGTGGAGTGAGACAGGGCGACGTTATATCGCCGAAACTGTTCACTGCAGCACTGGAGGACGTGTTTAAGCTTTTGGACTGGAAAGGACTTGGCATCAATATAAACGGCGAGTACATGACGCACCTTCGTTTTGCTGATGATATCGTAGTCATGGCTGAGACCATGGACGGTCTGGGTACAATGCTCGAAGACGTCTGTAGAGTTTCCCAACAAATAGGTCTTAACATGGAGAAGACGAAAATAATGTCAAACTCCCATGTCGTACCCACTCCAGTGAATGTTGGAGGCTCTACACTGGAAGCTGTCGACGAGTACGTTTACCTGGGACAAATAGTCCGATTAGGTAAGTCCAACTTCCAGAGAGAGGTAAATCGACGGATCCATCTTGGCTGGGCAGCGTTCGGGAGGCTACGCAGTGTATTATCGGAACATCTACCGCAGTGTCTCAAGACAAAAGTCTTCAATTCGTGAGTGTTGCCAGTGATGACTTACGGAACGGAGGCGTGGCCGCTTACGATGGGCCTCATAAGGAAGCTCAAAGTCGCTCAGAGGGCAATGGAAAGGGCTATGCTCGGGGGCGAGATCGAATACGAAATGATGAGAACCGCAGAAGAACGAAAGTCACCGACATAGCCCAAAGAATTGCGAACCTCAAGTGGCAGTGGGCAGGACACATCGCTCGCAGGACTAACGGCCGTTGGGGCGGGAAGGTCTTGGAGTGGCGACCGCGTACCGGGAGACGCAGTGTTGGTAGGCCCACCACTAGGTGGATCGACGATCCAGTGAAGGTCGCGGGAAGCCGCTGGATGCGGGAGGCGCAGGACTGATCACATTGGAGAACTTTGGGGGAAGCCTATGCCCAGCAGTGAGCGACTCTCGGCTGAAATGATGACGATGATGTTGATTACCATGCTCTTTACTTATTCTATAACTTGATCATAAAACAAAAACAATAAGTCAACGTGGTCAAAATATCTAAGTCAACGCATCTCAATTCAACGATTTTGTCTCTCATTGCCAATTTGCTTTAGGCGGCTAATGGTTAAATAGAAGATGAGAGGAACGGTTTACACCAAGTACTAACTTTCGTTCTGGTTTTCAAATAATATTAGAACAGTAATACCGCCCTACTGTGTAAGATACTCTCATTATATTGATACGTTAAATAATCATAAATGTTGTGCTTTTTCAGGTTTAAACCGCAATAGACGCGCCCATATTTCCATAGACCATACATATATGGGAGGTGCTGTACCCTAGTAGTAAAAATGATGATTCTACTAATGCAATATACGAAAGCCTCATAAAGATATAGAATATTTAAATGTTTCTATTATTTTAATTTTCCTAATATTCAATAATGAAATATTTTTTTTAGTTTTTGCAAATTTCGTTTAATATATTTATAACTCTACAGTATGTGTTAACAAGATAAAAATCATGTATATTGCCAAATAGGTTTTTTTATATAACGAATATACCTAATGCCATATTTAGAACAATAAAGACACAATCCGTGTACCTGATTAATGTATCGATGCCAATAATAACGTGGCAGAGATACTAATTATAAAAAGACAGAACTGCTTGTGTGTTGAATGTTCTAGTTGGTTCTATGCATGGTGATCTAGAAGTGTGGGATATATATGGCATACTTTAAGACTGAATGGTATATACAACCTACCATAGCATATCTTTTTACGCTATGGTAATAGTCATACACGGAAGTCGAGAGCGAAAACTCCTTTGAACTTGATTTATTTCTCTATTTAACTTGTTTTTTTATAATCTAATTATACTGTATTTTCTCAATAATACTGTTAGAACACATACGTTTATCAAGAATATGATGTATAAAGAAATACGATTCTCACACAACACGTGCTTTATCAATTCTTATTGTAACAATTTACAAAATAAATAAACGCTTCATAAAATGTGACACTATTGATCGACATGTCCCAAACGAGTGTCAAAGTAGTTTCCATATTTTGTTTCCATATTACCCCTCGTACTCCCTTCACGATTGCTCTGTCTAGTCGTGTCCGTCAGCCAATTGTGAAGCTGAATTTTATTACAAAATTAATGTCATGTATTTTGAAATAAATTTTCACTAAACTAATTTCAGCAGGTGTCTGATTATATAACAGATAAGAATAGTTGGACTTAAGATGGTCCAACAACTGGATAGGGGATTTCTTGTCACTCATTAGGTATATACGAGTATCAAAATTATCTTCATTTATTTATTCATTTGCCATAAACATGGTTAACAAGACAACAGAATTAATTTTTGATAAGTACATCATGTTTCACCTATAACTAAGCATGCAAATTTATATAGTCTTGTTATTTAAATATTATTGAATTTACAGTGTCAATATGTACGAGGGCGGGATGATAAATAGCTAGCCTAGCATAGAGAAACTTGAATTATTGTGTTAAAAGTATATTTATTTTTCGACATAGTCTCCTTGAAGCGCTATGCACTTCATCCATCTATGCTCTAAAGCCTTGATGCCATCACTGAAATGAAAATAACTGTCCAAGACAAATATCATCTTGCAATTCTTTTCAAATCTTTGTCCACCTTAAAAAAGTAATGCGCCCGTTCTTTAGAGATGCCGACAGTATCAGCTATCTCGGAAAGTTTCAATCTTCGGTCAGCTAAAACTGAATCATGAATTTTGATCACAATTTCTAGAGTAGTGGCACTTTTAGGACGTCGTGGACGATGCTCATCTTGGGTGCTGGTACGGCCACGTTTATATTCAGCCAACCAATTTTTTATGGTCGCATATGAAGGAGCATTTTCTCCCAAAACATCCTTCATCTCCGAAAAAATCTCCACCTTTTAATCCTTTTAAATGCAAAAACTTTATCACAGCTCGTAGTTCAATTTTATCCATTTTGCAGAAAAAAACAAAAGAATGCTTTTTGAAATGTCAATATTTAAAATTAAAACTATACGATCGATTTGGAACACTGGCAGCTAATGAACCAATGAGTAAAATACTAAGGAGATTTTATATCGTTATTATACAAAATATGGGTTGGGCTAGCTATTTATCATCCCGCCTACGTATAATATAGATCAGTATGTCTAATAATTATAATTTCAAGTGTCAGGATTAAATATCAGATAGGAACATTGTTACCATAATAATAACAAATCACAATTTAGTTATATTTTTAGTCAAAATATCCTTAATATCATAAAAGTATAAAATCCTTAAAATCTTGTTGCCATTATTAAATTATTATCATTATAAGATCATAGTTTGTTTTTCTCTATTTATATGTTGATCTGGTAATTACATGGTTTTGTGGATGTCGTTACACCTATTAGAGCTGGTGAGTTTTGTACTCGTCGTTCTTCTTATCAGCCAAAAGACGTCTTGAACGAGTGGTAGACAAAAAAAATGTTGGACGATTCAAAAGTACTTTTAAGAAGTCTATTTGAATAAAGATTATTTTGACTTTGTAATTGCGTAAAATCAACAATATCTCTGGGACGGTGCCCCATCCATATCGAAACTTTAGTTTTACCATGTCCTAGCTGTTTCTTGCCGGTTCTTCTCAGTATAAGGTTTCCCGCCGTAAATTTGGCGTGGGAGAGCCACGCTTCGGCATGAATGGGCCGGCTCGACCGGAGTGATACCACGGCCTCACAGAAAACCGACGTGAAGCAACGCTTGCGTTGTTTTTCGTCGTGTGAGTGAGGGTACCGGAGGCCCAAGCCCTTCCTATTCCCTTCCCTCTACCCATCAACCCTTCCCTCCCTATGATCATATTCGTCCCTCAAAGGTCAGCAGCGTGCTTGTAGCCCCTCTGGTGTTGCAGGTGTCTATCGGCGTCGGTAATCACTTACCATCAGGTGATCCGTCTGCTCGTCTGCCCCCTACCCCATAAAAAATTCGACATTTACACGTGATTGTAACAGCCTAGACTGAATAAATGATATTAAAAATTAAAAAAAAAAGTTACTATCTGCGAGCTTAATCGCGTGACACTACTTATGCATACGACACGAAACTAGATACTCTACTGTCATAAAACTAATGCGTGCATTATGAAACTGGCCGTTTACACATAAAATTGCTACTGAGTGTAATGTAACTAATTTCATGTTACTAGTTTCGTTATGTAAATTCAGATTAAGAACTACATAGTATGATTACGACCGATGAAATTATAAATATTTAGCTAAACAAAATTAATGTATAGGAACTTTTTGATTTGATTTCAAATAAATTCACATTCCTGAACTGACGGAAAATAGTATGTATAAATAAGTATATGACTCAATACTCGTTTGTTGTTTACGTATCATTGTTTCTATTTATACAATATTCTTCCACTAGTACATGAAGATATGAGGTACAACTTGAAAACATGTTTTTTGAATAACACCACATACTAACTATTATGCAGAATGCTGTCAGAACAGAAATAATCTATTTTGTTTACTCAACTGACCAGACACTATCTAAATATTAAATCTTTCAAATATAATCTTACACACAAAAAACAACAGAAAACCTTTTTTCTACCCGAAATTTATACCCCTTCAGAGAAATTTTGTTATTTTTAACAGATTAAAATATACAAATTGCAAGGTTATCTCCGAGCTTCCGGTTTCACTTCCCAGTGGGGTCTATCTAGAAAATTAACTTGTCTATACTACCTCGGGTGTGGGTGCTTGGTGGTTTCAGATTTCCATAATACTAGAGCTAAAAGCTGCCTTGTTGGTAATTTGAGCAATATGTTCTGGTTTGATGTGCTAAATAAAAGAAGCTTCGTTTCCATTTTTTCTAATTCAAAATCATTTATTCAGTCTTAAGAATGTCGCATGCTGCGCCAGCTGTTCGTTAATCTACGGCGGGAGACCCTGTACTGAGAAGAACCGTCAAGAAACTCAGCAAAGGTTGCTTTTTCTTCCTATTTTATTTCATACAGAGATGTCGAATTAAAATTAAAAAGTGACTCCATAAGAATATGAAGTCTCTCTCCATAAGAGATTACAAAAAGAGATATTTTTTCGTTAATCAATCATTATGTCGTGTCGTACAAATTAATTGATAATAAAACTGATATACAATATACATAATAATGGAGAATTAATAAAATTGAGTAGACCAAAGTAGACCAAAGTGACCAAAGTAGACTCATGGTAACGTCCGTTCGCGAACATGACACATGAGCCAGCCATCGCTTCGCTCAACCATATTTTTGAGGAACGTAACGACCCGAGGTGTACGACACCGTGAGACGAGCATGATACACTCTGGGTACTCAAATTAGGATTCACTATTCTAAGTTAAGACGAAAGTTTTAATAAATCCATCAATGTCCGCAACAGTTTACTAACACTTTTAGTGAATTCATTGATATTTACAGAAATATGTTATAAACTTGTGTGTTTTATCATAAACATTGACGGAGTTGGTCCGTGATCAATGGCACTTGCACTTGCACGGGGACTGGATAAAAATAGGACACTTTAGCAATCCCGTAAACAACTAATATCTCTATAACAATATTATTAGTAAATTGGCTTTTAGTTTTGTAAGAATTACTTAGTCCTAATTCTGAAGTAAAACTTCTTGTCAATTGTGTGACATCTAAGTAGCTTTATAATAGGGATCTACTTATAATTATCTATTTTATGTTGTCACTGAATGCTTTATAACTATAATAAGATACTAATGTCACGCAGGAACCTAAATAATATGCTATTAAACAATGTAAAAACTAATTCTTAGAACAGTAATAATTCCAATTAACTTCTTGTACTTTAGTCTATCTTACTAGGAGTGACAATGCTTTTATTTACGATTACCCAAATGTCTGTACTCGGTGAAGTAGCTCGGTGGCGCAGTAGATAAACGCCGTGGCCCGCGATCATTGTCGTCAAGCAACTTTCGCAAGGGTCGGTCACGGGATGGGTGACCAAAAAAAAAATCTCGAGCTCCTCCGTGCTTCGGAATGCACGTTATGGTCCATCCTCCTTAACCATCGATAAGGAAGGACTGAGCCCCTGCAGTGGGGACGTAAAAGGGCTGATGATGATGATGATGATGATGTAGAAATGTCTGTACAACACGATGAATACACGCAGAATGCGAACGGACTGCGCTCCGGTTTGTAAAGCGGGTAAAAGCTAAAGCTCCACGTGACAACCCCCCGATTACTTTTTTTAATTTCATACATAAAAAAATATACTATAATACATTATATGTAGTAATGACAACCGCAATATACACATACAAGCATAGAATTAATAAGTACTGTAGTACTTATTAATTCTATGCATACAAGTAACTCACTTGTCAATTAACTATATTACTTGGTAAATGAAGTAGCAAGTAACTTGACAGATGGTTTATCTATTACTTAGCGTTACTCGGATATGGTGAAAGTATTAATTTATTGTGTTCAGTTACCGGTGATTTTAATTGATGGTTAGTCTACTTGATACTTGAAGATGGTGAACGAAGCCCTAAAGGAAAAGCCAAAAATTTCAACTTAAAATATAAAAGAACCTACTTTTAGTTACTACTAAAGAAAAATAAATTAAAGATTCAACCATCTCAATTGCAAGAAGTTTTTTTTTTTTGTATTTCTATGAAATACACTTTATCTATTCAATAAGTATCAGTAATGTTTTCTTTTTACAAATTCGCAATTCCATCTGTCTCATCTAATATTCATTTGCAACGTAACTATAAATTAAGATAAATCGTCACCCGGCTCGATAAAATTCACCAGTCAACTAGGAACGAATAATTTTGATCTTCGGAACGAAAATAGCGGACTCGAAGGAAACCCGACCAGCGGGCATTCTTGGCAGCTCGTATCGGCATTTTCGCATTATATCCGAGACCAATAAGCGTTATAACGGTCGTGTAAAAACATTACAAAAGCTTTAACTGTACGAATTGATTGTTTTCAAGGAACTCTGTTTACTTTTTAATTTACGATGTTACACTTTATTTTTTTTGCGGCTCTTTGTTTTTTTTTTATCAAATAATATAAACAATAGATGAATGAGATGAAAGCTGACAACCACAGAGACAATTGAGATCAGATTGTTTCTTAGTATTTTATAAGAAAATTAAGATTTTAAATCAAAATTAAAATAATATTATTATTATTTCTAATTTTTCAGATTATGAGGTGTGTATACTATAAATATGTATAAAGACGAATGTATATTGGACAGTGATTATACGTCTAACCTCTGCAACAACATTGAAAAGTTAAGGGACAGTTTAGAGGTATAACAGCAAATATTAATTTACTAGTAGCAACAAATGTGAGAATGGATATAAAAGGTGATGAAAACTCTAGTGTATCGGTTAGATTAAATATTACTTTTTAAGTATCGGATTTAAGGTGTAATTTGATTTCTGTAGCTAAATTGATCGATGATGGGTATAGTGTTAATTTTCTAAACGATCATGTGATATTATCGATAAAAAAAAAAACAAATTGATTATCGGAAAAGTATTTGTATTGTTTACGAGAAACCATTTAGTTAGTTTGCTTGAATGGTTCGGATATAAGAATGGAAAGGATGTCATAAATCTGTTGAATAAGATTAGTGCAAATGTAAATAAAAATGTGATATAAGAATTGTCGAAGTGTGAAGTTTGTGCTAAATTGTGCATGTTACCATTTTCGTCATTGGATGGTCTATGTGACGAGATGCCAATCGATAGGATATACAACGAACTTTATTACATTTATAGATGATTGTACGAGATGGTGTGAGGTTGTTTTCTAAGTTCGAAAGCATTATTGGGTTTTACGCCATATGGAAAATGGTTGGAAAAATCTGTCAAAATTGATTATCTTAGGCGAATTGGGTCGAAAATTTACATACTCAATAAAGAGCCAAGTAAGGATAAGTTTCCTCGGAGAGGCCTAGCAGATGTATTTGTTGGTTATACAGATACATCTAAGGGATATGCTATATGGATTCCTGAATAGAAGAAGTAAATGGTAGCAAGAGACGTAAAGTTTAATGAAGAGAGAAATATGCTGGAATAAGGTTTGAAGCAAACTAGAAGACCTGTAAGTAATCAGGAGTCGTTACATCTAGAGAGAAGAAAAAAATATTTCAATGAAATATAATTGTTTAAGTCCTAGAATTTTCCTGAACAACATACTGGAGCTGAATGTATAGAATCGGGAAGTCAAGACTTCTTAGAACAAGGGTTTTCTGAGGAAAGACATCTTTCTTGGAGTACGTAGATTTTGTTGGTTCAGCTCAAATATCATTGAATGATGCGTTAGCTAGTGATGAGAGAGAAAAGTGGGAGGATGCGATTTTATCAAAGATATAAGAATTTTAATATCTAAAGGCACATGGCATAGTACGGATACCAAATAATATAAATGTGGTTGGTTGTCGTTATGTATTAACTAATAAGTTGAATATAGATAAAACAACGAAAACGACAGCAAGGTTAGTAGTGCAGGGTTATAGTCAGGGGTTGATTACAATAAAATGTTTTCGTTTAAGTGGCACTGTCGGTAGAGTTGAACATGGATATCCATCAGGTAGATGTCAATATGACGTACTTAAACGGATCTTTTGATGAAGAATGTTTATCTGAATGGTTGACTAAAATGATAAATCGAGAAAAAGAAGATCCCCAGACTGTAAACAGAGCAAAAGAAATGTTACGTAAGTTTAAATATAGTTGTGATATGTGTTTCTTGTAAATAATGTGATTTAAAACAAGCCGGACGTAAATGGAACATAAGGCTTGATAAGAAGTTGAAATTAAACTCAAACAATGTCATAGTTAATCATACCTGCATTTTAAGAAAGAAGGTGACGAATATATATATATATTTATTGATTATAGTCAAGTGAAGTACAAACATATATACATGATTTGTTACAGAAATGTAAAATAACAAATACGACAAAAGTAAATGTTGACAAGAATAAAGAAAAAGAAGAGGTAAAGTAGTCATATAGAGAGTGAATCGGATCATTGTCCCGAAGCATAGTCATTGGAAGGCTAAAGATATTTGAAGAAGGCTGTTGAGCACGGTCTAACAAGAAAACAGGAAAATGTAATGAAGGGTTTTCAGATTTAGACTAAGGGATCTGTCCTGTTGATCGGAAATCTTAATCAGATAGATATAAAGTATCACTTTATTCTGAATGTTCTTAAAACAAATAAACTAATCGAACTGAGACATGTACCCACTGATTCCATGGTAGCTGATATTCTAACTAAGTCGTTACCTAAAACTAAGTAGATAGCTTAGGTGTTCGGGCATCATAGTATTTAGTTTATAGATAGTAATTATAATGTTTTTGTTATTGTTTTAAAATATATGTTGCATTATTAGGTATTGTATTTTATATGACTATCTAATAAGGGGGTGTATTGAGATTTGTATAGGTATCTATGGTTATCAGGTAGTCTTGAGGATGTGAAAAAAACTCTCTTGTCATAAAAAATACTTTGTACCCAATGATATTACAATAAAAAAAGGGTAGATAGATTACTTGCATTCAAAAGTGTCACCTTAAAACTATGTTAATTACATAAGTAAGTCGACTAAAGATTAAAGATCAAGGGGTTACATTTCAATCGTAATTATAAATTTTAAATTGATTAGCGTTTTAATCAGAAAATTAAATACTGTGACTTACAAAAGAGTAAATACTCCGGTCACAAATTGCGAAAGAGGTCTGTCAAAGAATATGTAAGCAATAGAGCGGATAATTCGATTTTAAAGCCTAAGCTCTACCTAACGTTTATTTGAAAATCTATATGAGACTGAAACTACAAAACTCCGAGGTTTGAATTCGAAGCGAATTCCGATTTCTAACGAAGCCCTCGTGTTATTACTTATGCATATCATATATCAGTGTCAGGTTTTGTTATTGCTTGAAAAGCTTCATTATTTATACACGGCCAAATATTAAATACATACACTAACGATAAGGAGAAATCTATTATTTCTCCTTATTGTTAGTGTTAGACATCAACATTTTAAAGTTGAACTGATGATCGAAGTCTAACTCGTTTAGGTAAAGGTAGGCATTAAACAAGCATTAAATATTATACATCTGGTCTGTAACATGTTCAATTATAGTCTATGAATAATTGTAGAGTATCTTGTCATGTGCCTGTGTTTATGCTGGGGATAGTTTTGCCGTCGTTTTAGTACTGACATGACCTATCTACCCTTTTTATGATAATATCATTGGTTGTACCAATTTTAATTCGAATACATTTTATTTTATATTGACTTATTTTTTCATTTAATAACACGGATCACCACGAACCTCCTATAATACCGACTTCTCTGGTATATTGTTAAGAAACAATAATAAATAAACTAAAAAAGGGCAATTTAAATTAAATAATTTATGTACAATAAATAACAAAAATTAACAAAAAGAGACGAGGTGAGGTGAGTAGTGAGGTAGCGAGAGTGAAAGAGTATCAGTGTAGGTGATCTGGTGAAAGGGGGCGTGGGTCAGCGGTGAAGTTCCGTTCCGTCAGCGCAGAAATAGCCGTCGTCAACGTAAGGCTTCTGGCGATGGGGCGTGGATCAGAGCACCTTCTCGACGAGGCGTCTCTAGATGTGTCGAGCAGATGGTTCTTTCGGTAGCCCAGAACGGAACAGCAGTTCGGGCCTCTAGATAAAGCCTCGTAGATAGCTTCATGAGAAAATATTTCCGTCCAAATTTGAAGGATGTTTAATAGAGTACTGTTAGTATTGATTTATTGACGTTTAATTACAACCAAAATGGTGTCAAAAGATTTTGAGACCTTAACTTTGGAAAGTTCCCGGGGCAGTCGGCCCCGGGAAATAGGCCTTTTAAGAATTTAGCTAGCTCCGTACGAGCTGAAAAAGCTAACTTGGGCAACTGTTGCCGTTGAAGTGATCTGAGCTACACAGAAAAGGCTTTATATACTTGAGGGCGAGCTCAAATTTGGAAATAAATGATTTCAATTTAGAACCCTCAAAATTCAAAAGCTACAGAGTTTCAATACCTAAAAATGACAAACAGTGAGTCATTTCTTCATGAAGAGTATCAAATATAACCAAAACAACGAAGAAAAACTTTCATTTCAAATCTGTCAAAACAATTACAAATACAATACAACTGTCAAATTAATATGATTAGTATTCGTAAATCTATCGTTCAGTCTATTAAATCACGTGTCTCTCTCACTACGGGATGTTGGCAAAATTTCCGTGTATAACGGAACAAGTCCATACTCAAGAAAAAAAAAAAATTATAATGAAAAACTATGATATATAGGTAAGGGTTTACATTAGTGTAAGTAGGTAAAAACATAGGATGAAAGTTCGCAGAGGTTTTGATAAGTTTATATTACAGAATTTTAATGGTTACAGGTATAAAATTGAAGGTCCACATTTATAGAATGGAAAAAGTAAAGAATATAAATGGAATAAAACTAAAAAGTTTATGATATGAACATAATTAATGATATGCATCTAAGAATTGAAAACGATAAAGAAGATTAGTTACGACAATATTAATGTAATATGTATTTTAAGAAACTATTATTTCCGCAGAAAAAGCTCTGGGCAGCGTTCAGGAAGCTCCGAAGTTTGTTCCAAAGGTTTTTCATCAATGTGTGTTTACAGTGATGACGTATGAAGTTCAGAGTCATTTACGGGCGATGGAAAGGGCTATGATTGGAGTCACTACGAGATGGAATCCTCATATGAGAAGATTCGCAAATATTGATTGGATATTTTTGGAGGCAGGCTCTATACAGCATTGGGCGTTATCAGCCTGACAATAACCTCCATCATTTGATATGACATATAAATACTTTGCAAAACAACCGATTGAAGAATTTCCTTATAGGACACTTGTTTTCGTTTTTTATAAGAAACACTAAAATATATTAAGATAAAGACTGACTTAAGATCCTATTAGAATAAAAATAAAAGAAAAATAGTCTATTTCATTGTAAAGAAATTATGGCCGTTTTTGTATTACCTTCGTCTATTCTAATAGATATATATATTTTATTTTTATACCTTAACTGATATGACAAAAGTAAAAAGACGAAAACATAAATCTAGTTAATGAAGAACATGTCGACTCGGTAACTTGTCCGAATCGAATTTATGATGTGTGTATAAATACATTAATTATGTATAAATACACGGCATTCCCGGAACTTCTCGCTTTGCTAATGGAGCAATTTTAATGGATGTTACATTGTATGAACTTATGAACCACTAATATAACGGTTAGTTCTGAGATATTTAATATAAATAAAAATTGAATATAAAATATCAATACAAATTATGCAGTTATATTTTATTTTAATATTTTCACTAGATTCTATGCTTT
The DNA here is from genome assembly GCA_918026875.4 of Diatraea saccharalis. Taxonomy (NCBI): domain Eukaryota; kingdom Metazoa; phylum Arthropoda; class Insecta; order Lepidoptera; family Crambidae; genus Diatraea; species Diatraea saccharalis. Next base: position 1,771,651 of record OU893347.1, on the reverse strand, counting down.
ATTTCGTTAATCAATTAAAATTCCACTGGATTTTTGATTCATCGATTTAAGAGAGAATTATCTTTATTTTTATTATTATAACAGAAAGTGACTAATGAAGGCATTATAACATTGGACTTCTTTGTCTATAAATAGTATAAAATAAAGTCGCTTCCTGCTGTCTGTACGCTGATATCTTTTAAACTTTACAACGAATTTTTATGCTGTTCTATACAGAGTAATATCAATATACAGAGTAATTAAAGAGAAGGGTATATGTGTATACCACAGACGAAGCAGCTGAATGAAAGCAAGTACGAAACAAAACAGGGGGTAAAGGCAGCCCTGGCCTAGTTTCCCGCCGGTTCTTCTCAGAACAAGGTCTCCCTCCGCAGATTTGCGGACAGATGGATAATTTTCGATATTAGTATTTAAACAGCCTGGGCAGAATAAACTATAGTGTTTTTTTAATGATAATTGATAGGTAAATATCTATACATAATTCCATCTCGTCAAGCGTTATTATGACTATTGTCATGAATTACCTATATCTCTGTTCCAACCGGAAAACTTAAGAATGTTTTATTAACATAACGTCACTAAACAATGTCTAAAAAAGAATATTCAGCAATGAGCATGCGTCACATTGCGCCGCGTGCTACGACTCCTGACCAAAAAAATTGTAACGCTATGCCTACAGTATGGCTCCGTCTCGCGTAACTACCGATAATTTTAGTTGCACTACAGTTCTTCAGTTAATTTCCGCTTTCTTTTAACTTAATTAGATCAATTATCTCATATATTGCATAGTCTATAAGGGTCAGTTGTGATCTTCTATAATAGTTGCCTTATCTATCAACTAATTTAAAGAATTTTATATAAAAAATATTATTACTATCATTATTATTAAAAAATATATATATTTTGCGTCTCTTTCGCTTTCCGACGCGGCCCGTTTTAATTGGTAACGGTTTTAATACATTTTTTTACTCATTAAGGCTCTTATGACGTGCAGAATTACATTTCAATTTTGTGACAGCCATATGATTTCCTAATTTAGTCGGTTACTTAAAATAAGATAATGTATTTTAATATATAAACGAACGACGTCACAAACTGAAAATTTGGAAATAATAATGTTGGACAATCGCCAACTGCAATAATGAGTTGAGCAAAACATATCAACAAAATGTTTCTTTATTTAGATAAAACAAATACTTATTTCTTTATACAATATATTCATTCTAACTTACTTCGTTATCTTTTTGAAATAAAAATACCGGTAAAATCCAAATCGGTCTAGTTCACGGCGGTGTTCAGATCGACTTAATTCATAGTATGGTTATAGTTATGTTTAGTAAGTATAGTATATTTACATAGTATCGGTAGTAAAAACAAAATTCTTTACTTTTTAATTAACGAGAAAGTAATTACCAGTGTTAAGCAATCGCTTGGCCTATACTTGTAAAAAAGTATATAAAGATTTATATAGAGATAGGGCACAAACTTACAGAAGCTCCTTATTTGTTTAAAATGAAAAGATCAAGTCACTTAACTTAAAAGTTGTTCCCGTACTTCAGTATAGGTTACGATAAATGCAGCTAAATCGCTATTATAAAAAACTAGGGCACTGTATCTCTCTAATATACAATAATTTCCTACGATATCGTCATAGGCATATTATCCGATAATTTTAGTTTTACAATTGTTTTAAAATAAAACTTAATCCCACCGTAATAAGATAATAACATGCCAACTATTCCTTATTTCCAAAAGAGACATTTTATATTTCTTGTCAACTAAATAAATAACAATTTCGCACTAACAATGTTATCATCACCAGCCCTTTTACGTCCCCACTGCAGGGGCTCAGGCCTTCCTTATGGTTAAGGAGGATGGGCCATAACCCTCCACGCTGGCCCAATGCGGATTGGAGGGTATTAACGACTGCAAATGCAGCTGGGACCAACGGCTTAACGTGCCTTCCGAATCACGGAGTAGCTCGAGATAATAATTTTTTGGTCACCCATCCCGTGACCGACCCTTACAAAAGTTGCTTAACGACTACGATCGCGGGCCGCGGTGCTTATCCACTACGCCACCGAGCTACTCGATCGAACAATGTTATACTGAAAAATATTCCTAATTAAAAATGCTTACTTAATTATAATTATTTAATTAATTGAAAATTGCTTAAATGCCATGGACCAAGTGGGTTTTTAAGCATTTCTCTTTAATAACATATAATTAGTACAAATAATGACAACTCGTTGAAGTCTTTCGTAGCTCAGTTGAAAGTTGTGTAGCCCAGCTAGCGAGAAATTAGGTCTGAAGGCGTTTGAGGCGCTTAAGGCACTTGAACTTCAACATTTAACAATAATTCAAAATCTAACAATAAGAATTTGCGTGATGTATTTTATATACACTATGAGCTGCTAAGTCCCGCTTGGCCATCTGAACACAGTTCTGTCACACCATAGAGGTTCGATTAAATTACTTTTTGAATTCGTCTTTATTTCTCTGCTTACCCCGCTAGTAATTAATAGGTATTAATTACTTTACGACCGAAAATAAGAAATTTGTCTTAAGTTGTCACCTGGCTAAGGTAAACACCGAGTATAAAAATCATTTGAAGGGGGTAGGGGGGTAGCCCTACACATTTAATTGATAGCTGATAACTATGATAATTGATAGGATTGATAGCTGATAGAATGATAAGGAGGATGTTCTGAGGAAATAGTATAAGGAGACAAAAATGATACAACCGAGTTGAATGGTTACAATATTCGAACTGATATATTTTTACGCCAAATGCGACAGTATACACAAATGCTTACTCGTCATAATACAAATCCGCGGCAACCATAAAGGCGCTGCGAATAGCAAAAAATGTGCGGTACACCGTACATCATTGATAGTAGTAGATAGATTAATATATGTAAACAAAATAATGAAATTCACCAGTCCTTCGGCACCAATAAACTTTACTACTTCCGTTGAATAAAACTATGAAATTTAATATTTTTACTGCCCCACTTCTGAGAACATTTTGCCTTTCCTATGAAGGAAATCAAATACTTACGATGAACGAGTTATATAAGCCACGCATGCCCAGTGTAACTTCAAATACAGTCTGCACCAACGGCAACATGCCTTCTGTGGTAGATATGGAAGAGAAAGAGATAGTGAATTTTTGGTCACTGGACCTAAGGAAAGCTTTAAACATATCGATTACTAAACGTTACATTTAGTAACCTCCTTTTTGTTGAAGTCATTAAAAATCCTAACTGGAAAATGCTGTCACATTATTGAAACCCCCTCGTGATGTGATGTTGTCCCATAATACGTGATGAGGATCTAATGACATTATACCAAAGATATAAATTGTACTTCAGTCATGTTTGTTTGTAATAACTATCTATTTTTCTTTTTACTATCATTGTCCAATAAAATGTCTGGATACACATTGTTTTACGGAATTTAATTGAAATGAAATGAAATGAAAATGTTTTTATTCAAGTAAGCTTGTTACAAGCACTTTTGAATCGTCCAAAAATATTTTTTCCCCTACCACTTGTTCAGGACGTCTTTTAGCTGACAAGAAGAACAAGCGAAATAAACTTACCAGCTTTTATCATAAGTAATGACATTTACATAAATCATGGCATTACCAAAATAATACATATATTGAACAATAATAAATACAAGTTTCAAAGTCTGTAGGACATAGGTTGGTACATGGTTATAGAACAGAGCGAAGGCTACTAATTCCATGCATTGCGGTCCTTAAAATAATCATCAACTTTATAATAGCCTTTACTCATAAGTATATTCTTTAATTGTAGGTACTCCATTGTTGCAATATCGTACATTTTCTTTAAATAACATATATTTATATCCTATATCCAATAAAAGTCGAAGCTTCTACAGATTTTCGATTGTACAAATTATTTATTTTCCTACATTACGATGTTGCAGTCCAGTCTTGTTGAAGAAACATTTAATTGCGTCACTTTATTGCCAAAACACCCGACTACGTATTTTAATATACACAAATTATATTTCTATAATATTTGACATGTTATGACGTTGCCTAATCCAATGGTTTAAATTAAATTATGAAGCAAAAAGTAGCGGATTATATGTTTTGGATAATTAAATTGTAGCACTGTGAAAAAACTGCAGTTCCAGAAAAAAACATATTTTCAAATTACAGTAACATATGTGACATATAAAATCATAATTGGAATAGTGGATTTACAACTCCGAAATAAATGGCAATATGATAATTATTACGGGTAGTTAATTACCACGTACCTCTGTACCTAAATTAATCAAAAGATGTCATTGTATTACATTAGATTATAATAGTTTGTACATCGTATATTATTAGATAAATATCAACCTAATATTTCACTCAAACCCACCACCTTTAACTTTATTATGTAAAATTTACCAAAACATGCTTCATTCCGTTCCGATAGCTCCAATTTATTTATAGTAATAAAATTGTAAACGATCGTTTTTATTTCCATCAATATCCAACATGAACGTACCAAATTCATTAGATACGTTTAAACTACAGTTAAAATCGGAAACGTTGATTGATAGAGATCCATTTGAAGAGTGGTTGCCCTGATAAACATACGCTAGAAGCATTAATGATGTACTGCAGATTTGTTCTAAGAACGCGAGCTTATATGTGCGCCGGCACCGTTCGAAAACTCGTAGCGGACTGCCGCTGAAGTGAAAGCTAAGCTTGTCTGAAAGAGTAACTGCGGCCCAGGCTGGTATCCGCCTAAAATGGGGTGATCACGGTGGCCGGTGTCGTGTTGCGAGTATAAAAAGCATCTGCGCTCCCCGCCGCCGGTCAGAACGGCTTCAAACGTGAGTACCACCGCACGTGTTGCGTGCGTTTTGTGCAGTGCGTCCGTCAGTGGGCTATACCTATCGCGAGTGCATATACCTTCATCATTGAAAGTGACGTCGAAGGACGCGTCAGCTGATTTATCACGGATTGGATTTGATTTTGTGCAAGTGGTCGAGAAGTGGAACGCTTGGTGGTGGTTCGTGGTTTACCGGTTAAATTGAGGAAGATTCGGATTTTTTGAAAGAAATTTAGTGAAGTAATACAATTTGCTGGTTTGGAATCAGTGATTGATAATAAAGAGCATTACTTATATTTCAATAAATTGATTATCTTTCATTTTAATAGTCATTTTTATTTTGAAAATAAGTAGTAAAAAGTTTTTTCAAACTTTTAATTCGAGCAATCTTTAATTGAATAGAGAATATCAGTACACCAAAATGGAATTATTAATACCTATAACAATCCGAAGTAATTAAAGTGAAAAAAAAACAAATTGACCCACAGACCATCACCAAAAAGACAATAAACAATAATCCATCGGATAAATCGGTTGGCGCGCTTCCAACTCGCATTCCTTGTGACGTAACATCCGCGAAGGGCCGTTGGGGGAAGCTAATAAAAAACGCGCGCGCATAAAACACGGTATTACGCAAACTGCGCGCTGGCACCGATCCCAAAGCAGCTCTCCTCGGATTACAGCCACAAATAGACGCACGCACTCAGCACCGACCCCTTTACACGAAAGACTCGGCTGATCAACTAACAGTGTGTGTGTATTTCGCAGGAAGGCTCCAGGGCTGTGTTCTCGTGTCTCGACTAGCCCAAAAGTCTCGTTAGCCCTCCGAAAATGCCGAAGCCTGCCGTCCAAGAGGGCGATGACCCCGATCCGACCCCATACTTGTTCGTTTCTCTTGAGCAGAAGCGTATCGACCAGAGCAAGCCCTACGATGGCAAGAAAGCATGCTGGGTTCCGGACGAGAAGGAGGGCTTCGTGCAGGGAGAGATCAAGGCCACCAAGGGCGACCTGGTCACCGTCAACCTTCCCGGCGGCGAGGTAATGTATCCCAGGATCAATAGGCAAACTGAATAATGACGATCAGTGGAATATATGAATCTAGGACCTATCAGAAGGCCTACTCTGTGTTTTGAAAATGAAATGTCGTCTACATTCTAAACGCCAATATGACTCCAAAGAAAGACATGTTTCAATTATGATTTGATGTAGGATCTGACATTGCCTCTGACGAAAACATAATCTTCACGGATATGATTTTAAGAAAATTATAAGAACGATTTGAGAATTTCCAATGTTTAGTACGTGAACAAACGAATTAGGACCTCTGAATAAAAAAAGAACTAAGATGATACATAAAAGTGATCCCTTTTTCATAAATGAAGGTCTCGGACACCTGAAATAGTTAAAATTTGTAGTTAATTTATATAGTAACTGTAAAATTTATCAAAAATTAAAGATATAATTCATAAAGTCAAATAAAGTAGAGATAGGTAACTTCGAATTTTTTTAATTACTCCAAGTGTGGGATACCTATATATAGAGAGACTGAACTGACTAAAATTTCATAAGAAACTGAATCAACTAACATTAGTGCTTACATCAAATCAATAAATAGTCTACCGAGCATTTTTCATATTGTTAAATGTTTAACATGGCATTACAAAATGATATCAGTATTAAGTTACATAAAAGGTAGACTTCAATTGATTTTAATGAATTTAATTAATGTTAAAAACTAATTTTCGTTTAAGTCTATACCTAATTTATGAATTGAATGAGCAGGAGAAGACATTTAAAAAGGAGCTCGTCTCACAAGTAAATCCTCCAAAATTCGAGAAAGTAGAAGACATGGCTGACTTAACATATCTTAACGAAGCAGCTGTTCTACACAACCTGCGACAACGATATTATGCGAAACTGATCTATGTAAGTAGGCGCGAAATGCGCCTTAACCATTTCTATAATGCTAATTCAACTATATTTTCCACAGACAAAAGACTTCAAGAAGGATCTTGTAGCTCAAGTCAACCCACCTAAGTACGAGAAATGCGAGGATATGTCCAACTTGACATACCTCAACGACGCTTCAGTTTTGTATAACTTGAAGCAGAGATATTACCATAAGCTTATCTACGTAAGTCAGGAACCAGGCCACCGGATGCAGCCTTGCAGTGTGCATGCACCTCACCTTTCCGATCTTTCAACGTTGTAGACACATTTCTATTTGGATTGGAACCAAGTCTTAAAGTGCAATAACTGACTTTGTACGATGCGATTCGTTTTGGATCGACGTATTGTTTTTAATTTTAAATATAGTACTATCGCTTTGAGCGCTGAATCTATTTTGGCTTCATTTGAAGAGTTATTTTTGTCGTCTTCGAGAAACTTTCGATTGCAGATAAATGTACATTTAAATTAGAAGATACATTTAGAAAAGATATGTATCGTAAAAATAAGATAAATATTTTGAAAATGTGTCTACACGTAAACCATTTTCCCATTTCCAACTATGACTAATCCAAAGACCTTCCTAAGCCGTACTTGAACCCTATTGACCCAGGACAAGTCGGTGGCGATCGTCGGGAGTATTTTTCTTCAGATTTCTACAAACTAGAACTAGAAGTTTCTATATGATTTTTTTCTGTTTCTTATATTTCTTTTGTTTTTTAAGAAAATATGATTTTCAATAAGATGTTAGATGAGGCAAAAAAGTATCAATACAGTACCCCTGCCTCATAACTAAACGTTTTCTTTTTTGAAAGACATTTTTGATGTCTCTTTGTTTTCTATCAAATCGATTTTGTTCTATATTACTAACAGAATTTTCTCCACTTTAAAAGATATCTATTTATAAAATTCAGATTGACTGATGTGCACTAGTAAATAGCACTGGCGAAAATTCTGTTATTGCACACAGGGAACCAAAGTATCAATACAATACTACCCCTGCGTATGTGTGATTGATTTGTCGTGGTAATTTATAGCATATAATAGTAGCAATTCTGTTGCACAGACTAGACTAAATTTATGTTTAGTCCTGTTAAACTTTCTTTCTATTATAATAATAATAACTAAAATGACTATAGAATCATGTTAAAACAAATCCAAATTAAAGTTAGAAATGTATAATTTAGATAGTGGTACCGCGGAATTGGCACCATCATCAATTCCAACCAATTTGGATGTTTTAACTGATTTCCTAAATTTTTTACATAAAATTATTTTATTTTCAAATACAAAATCTCTAGAATGTGCAAGAGCATTTGTGAAACTATTCACAACCTACTTTCTTATTATCATTTCTAATCTGTTAATCTTAACACAGACTTACTCGGGTCTCTTCTGTGTGGCCATCAACCCTTACAAGAGATTCCCCGTGTACACCTTCCGGTGCGCCAAGCTGTACCGAGGCAAACGTCGCTCGGAAGTGCCACCCCACATTTTCGCCATTTCTGACGGCGCTTATGTCAACATGTTAACCAACCACGAGAATCAATCTATGTTGATTACGTGAGTATCAATTCTTTTTTAGATAGAACTTAATAGTAAACGTCACATACATTACTCAGATCTCAAATTAAGTAGCTAAAGAACTTTTTATGGAACTTTGAAACAACGAAGGCATTCCAACACTTAGATGCCCCTAAGATAATATAATTCTGCCAACCGGCAATCGAACCCCGAAACTTAGCGAGGGAGACATTATGAAATTGGCGTACGATTCACTAGGTATGTCATTATGAATGTAAGAACTGACACAAAATTTTGCTGAAAGACCAAAAATTGTAGTTAAATATATATAAGATAAAAACAAAAACTAAAATATGCTTTAACTCTAAAGCAGGTAAATGATTAAAAATTAATGTAAGAACTGGGACCTGAATTTTGGAATTTATTAATCGTAACATCTAAGACAGAAGCACTCATTAAAATTCGTCTGAACTCTTTAGCGGTGAGTCTGGTGCCGGAAAGACTGAGAACACGAAGAAGGTAATCGCGTACTTCGCCACCGTGGGTGCTTCCCAAAAGAAGGACCCCAATCAAGAGAAGAAGGGCTCCCTGGAAGACCAAGTCGTCCAAACTAACCCTGTACTTGAAGCCTTCGGTAACGCCAAGACTGTGCGTAACGACAACTCCTCCCGTTTCGTAAGTATTCTTTTACTCATTAGATACCTTTTAATTTCATTTCTCATACTTTAACTACAAATGGCTACTTTATTCTTCCCCAGGGTAAATTCATCCGTATCCACTTCGGCCCATCTGGTAAACTGGCTGGTGCTGATATTGAGACCTGTAAGTTACTATTGTTTTGCTCTTCTAAATTTATAACTTATGTTGTATATGATAACATATATACATTTTTTTTTCATCAGACCTGCTCGAGAAGGCCCGTGTCATCTCCCAACAGGCCCTTGAGCGTTCTTACCATATCTTCTACCAGATGATGTCTGGATCCGTCCCCGGACTTAAGGGTACGTATATTATACTCAAACACTCCATAAACAAAACATATCGATAAAGCAAATATTACTTAAGATAATCTTAAATTTTTATTTAATTTGAAAGTTTTCAGATATTTAAAATGTGTTAAAGATATGAATTACTTTAAATATTCTGTATTAAAATTTTCATTATTTAATTTATTATAAAAAATATTTTTATAATATAGGAATCCTATCATGTAAGTTTACGTTTATACATATTAGTCATAATAATTAAAGTATATATTTTTATGTTATAAACATAAGCTGGCAAAATTACTCTAATTTACATCTACAAAACCACTGCTCACATGCACACAAGAAGTCCTGTGTTTTAATGTGATATTAAAATGTGTTTTCAATATTTAGAGATGTGTTTGCTGTCAAATGACATCTATGACTATAACATCGTATCGCAAGGAAAAACCACTATTCCCAACGTAGATGATGGAGAGGAATGTACATTGACCGACGTAAGTCCAGCCTTCATTGAGCCCGAAGGCTTCAGTCGGAGTTTCCTATAATGTTTATGACCCTTAAAGCTACCCGCATGAAACCGGGAGATTTTCGAGAATCTTGCCACGGAACTGGCATAAGGTTACTTTTAAAGATATATTTCTTCCTTCGAACCCCTATACTGTAAGCATGTCAATAGTTGTAGATGAAACGCACCAATTATCATATGTGACTGTGATTGGTGTTATTTTATAGCCCAATGCTTTTTATCCAACGACGTCATGGACTACAACATCGTGTCGCAAGGCAAAACCGTCATTCCTGGAGTCGATGACGGAGAGGAAATGCAAATCACAGATGTGAGTCCAGAAAAAGACTACTGGCTCATCTCATCTCTATGTTCTTCCATTTTAGCAACTACGATCGCTTGGTGCTTCGCTTGGTGATGAACCGGTATATAGTGACGCATGTGTATGTCAGATAGTGATTGATATTTACAGAAATGTTGATGCTAAGCAACCGGATGTCTGACTATCCCCTCATAAGTCAGGGCAAGACACGTATACCTGGAGTCAACGATACCGAAGAGTTCGAACTGACGGTCGTAAGTCACGAACTGCGCACGGAGCGTGCCGTTGATTCTGTTATACGTTTATTGGCCCAATTTATTTCTAAATTTCTGACATACACATGTCCGCTCCCTGCCAGAGTTCAGAAAAAGCTTTAAATGCACAGGTTTTATCACGGTATTAAGAAATGTGAAAATGTCCAATCCAGCACAGCACCCCTATATCAATTAAAATGTTGACACGACATACATACGAATAACACTTGTACACTTACAAGCAGGGTACTGCTTTATACTTTAAATCTCGTAATAAATTGAGTGATTTGATTTAATCTACAGCCATGTGTTTGTTGTCCAACGACATACACGATTACTATAACGTGGCCCAGGGTAAGATTACCATTCCCAATGTGGATGACGGAGAAGAATGTCTCTTAACTGACGTAAGTTTTGTAAAAAATCTTATGGGTGGTCGTGATTAGTGACGAAATTGCCATAGGAGGCAAATGTTATCCCCAATATTATATTATCATTAGTGACGAAATTGCCACACGAGGCAAATGTTATCCCCAATATTATATTATCATTAGTGACGAAATTGCCACACGAGGCAAATGTTATCCCCAATATTATATTATCATTAGTGACGAAATTGCCACACGAGGCAGATGTTATCCCTAATATAGTATTATACCCGATATTGTATCACTTAAACATTCAGTTATGGAATGAAATCTTGCAAAAAATATTAGTGTATTCCATGTTTATTATATGGCCACATGGCCACTGTTTTACCTAGAATGTATGACGAAGTTGAAAGTATTACATTTGTTGTAGATTATAGTTATTATAAAGTATATTTATCCCTATCTGTGCGTATTCTAAAATTATTAAAAGCCAAAATATTGCCAGCATCTAATTTACTAATGCAGTCTTTATACATTTCTTACTAATGTGACTAATTAAATCACTCAAGGTAAGTAGCTTTTTTATTATTCAATCGTAATGTTATTTGCTGTCCCCATATATCTCAAATTTTTAATTATATTTATTTATTTAGTTACATAATCACCTTTTTATATGATATGTGACATTTAAAATTATAGCGTCACTGTATTTCTTAATAATTCCAATTTCCTCTTTTCACATTTGCATTATTATTAACAAAAAAGTGGCAAGTCTTATTTCAGTAACTATAATGTAGATTTCGTATTATAGCAAGCCTTCGACATTCTGGGTTTCACCCAAGAAGAGAAAGACAACGTATACAAGATCACCGCCGCTGTTATGCATATGGGTTGCATGAAGTTCAAGCAGAGGGGTCGCGAGGAGCAGGCTGAGGCCGATGGCACTGAGGCAAGTGTTTTGTAAAACTCTTGCCATCAATATTTTGTAACAAGATTTAAAAGAAAACCAAAGTAACTTAATCAACAGAATTACTAAACGTGCAACCCGTAATGGATTTGGATGGAAATATTGTATACATCTAGATGAATAATATTTATAAATTTTAGAAAAACAAATTATGAATCTTTATTTAAAACAGTTCCAACCCATTTGCGTATTTGTAAATCAAAACACCTTAACAGTAAGGATATCAGAGTAATTATATTTTATACGAATATTTGTTGTCAACATTACAGGATGGTGAGAAAGTTGCCAAGCTCCTCGGCGTTGACTGCCAGGATTTGTACAAGAACTTGTTGAAGCCCCGCATCAAGGTCGGCAACGAGTTCGTTACCCAGGGTCGTAACAAGGACCAGGTCACCAACTCCGTCGGTGCTCTTTGCAAGGGCATGTTCGATCGTCTCTTCAAGTGGCTCGTCAAGAAGTGTAACGAGACCCTAGACACCAAGCAGAAGAGGCAGCACTTTATCGGTGTACTGGATATTGCTGGTTTCGAGATCTTCGACGTGAGTATATATAGAAACCCAGTAAGCGTAGGGCCAAAATTTAAGTATTTACTCGAAAATATTTCATTACTAGCGTTTATATTATTCTGATGTATAATTAAAGATAGTATTGATATAGATAGTAATTGAAGTTATTAAAACAGGATCTCATTGATATAATTTTTGTGATATTAATGCTATTTATTTTATTAGTACAATGGGTTTGAACAACTTTGCATTAACTTCACAAATGAAAAACTTCAACAATTCTTCAACCACCACATGTTTGTGTTGGAACAAGAAGAATACACCAAAGAAGGCATTCACTGGGAATTCATTGATTTTGGGATGGACTTATTGGCCTGCATAGATCTTATAGAAAAGGTACACCGAGTGATACCCATCATCCTCGGTTGAAAGAACATCTAGAGCCCTCATAGTTCCATGCAATCGATGTGTCATAGTTTATAGCCCCTGCTAACTAATAAGGTTATTCTACTTAGTATCTAACCGTGTTTACCTGTGATTTATTTTGGGTTTCCTATGTTCCTATTCTTGTAAAAGTACAACGGTTTCGAGCAACTCTGCATTAACTTCACCAATGAGAAGCTGCAGCAGTTCTTTAACCACCACATGTTCGTACTCGAACAAGAGGAGTACAAGAGGGAGGGCATCAACTGGACATTCATCGATTTTGGAATGGACTTGCTAGCTTGTATCGATTTGATCGAAAAGGTAATAGTCGACTGAGACTTCAGTTCGTACCCGTCGCCGCTGGGGCTATAAGTGACGGGATAACTGCACTTCAAACTTTCCGCCATGCGAGAAGAGACTGGCATTGGCTCTCTAGGTTTCGGTTAGGCACATAAACTACGGAACGCAATCCGTAGCCATTTCAATACCTACCCTTGACCTAACATTCCTCATGACTTAATTTCCTGCAGTACAACGGTTTCGAGCAACTCTGCATTAACTTCACAAACGAGAAACTGCAGCAGTTCTTTAACCATCACATGTTCGTATTGGAACAAGAAGAGTACCACCGTGAAGGCATCGAATGGACTTTCATTGATTTCGGCATGGATCTCCAAAATTGCATTGACCTTATTGAAAAGGTATAATGGCGGCAACGCAACAAAGAACGCTTGCATCTCGCCACTGAAGCTCTCGAATAATGTACACTAAAATTAAAATTTCTTTCTTTTTTATCAAAATTTCTTGATTGATTTACATCCGACATTATTCGAGAAGTTCTATCAATGCTATCTGCTCGTTGTGGTTTTTGTGTGTTTCTTTTCGTCCTATCTTTTTGAATAATCTTTTTCACACTGTCAACACTGTTCGAAACACAAAAATAATTAGTTTCAATATATTAACACTTTTGTTCGTTTTTCTTTTTTTCATGTTTACTACCATGCAGGTGAACGGGTTTAATCAACTCTGTGTTAACTTTACGAACGAAAAATTACAACAATACTTTAATCATTTTATGTTCGTGCTAGAACAAGAAGAATATGAGAGGGAAGGGATCCAATGGACCTTTATAGATTTTGGTATGGATCTCCAAGCGACAATTAATTTGATAGAAAAGGTATTAGAAGTATATCGTGTATCGCTTACAGTCATCGGGCGATTAGAGAAGAAAGCTTCGGGCTGGATAAATAAAAGTGAACGCCTGTAAATGCAAAAATATTGCTGGCTATCGACCCTTGCTCTGCGGTATTCCCCGTATAAATAAACATACAGAACAGCTTAAAACACGCAACCTAGCGCAATAAGCAAGCAGAGCTATTGCTGCATCAATTTTAAAAAGTAGAATTTACCAGCTGTCATATAAATGTTTAAGCAAATTTCTAAATATGCGCACGTAATTAATAAACACAAAATCAGACAGTTAATATAGTAGAAAATAATAAATTTTGTAGATAGCTCAGTTGTGATTAACAGATTCATTTTCAGTGTGTCACAGTTGACAAAATTACAAAAAAGTAACATAAAAACACTCAAAAGGGCTTACTTTACTTTACATATGTCGCATGATATTTTTATCTTTATCTGCATGTCCTCTGCTTCCATTTTTTAATACTTAGTTTTAAGAAAGTATTTAGTACAGTATATTATTATATACTTTTATATATTGGAATCAACTTCTTTATGTTTGTGTCCAAAAATCTTACAAGTATACTAATTTCTTACAGAAGATAATATTGTTAGTTATACTTCAATGACAGCATATAAACTGCCACAGTCACAATGACACGTGATTGAGTAAAATATATTTTACATGATAGAAGCACAACAACTTTATAATTGCCTTTAAATTATAAATAGCAGTGCAAAATTTCCATATGTTTACTTGAGATTTTTTTAAACGCAAAAAAAAAAAATGTCACCCCAAAGGCCCAAAAAATCTGAAATAATAACCTGTTTCTAATCTCAGTGATCTGATTTTAGCCTATGGGTATCCTCTCCATCCTTGAAGAAGAGTCTATGTTCCCGAAAGCCACCGATCAGACCTTCGTTGAGAAATTGAACAACAACCACTTGGGCAAGTCTGCTCCTTACCTGAAGCCCAAACCTCCCAAGCCAGGTTGCCAGGCCGCTCACTTCGCCATTGGTCACTACGCCGGTAACGTAAGTATTGACACTAAAGTATAAAATAAAATTTAAACAGCTTACAGATAGCTCTTCAACTTATTTATTGTGAAACAGGTCGGCTATAACATCACTGGCTGGCTTGAGAAGAACAAGGATCCCCTTAACGACACTGTCGTTGACCAGTTCAAGAAGGGTCAGAACAAGTTGTTGATTGAGATCTTCGCCGACCATCCTGGTCAGTCTGGCGATGCTGGTGGTGCTGCTGGTGGCAAGGGTATGTGTTACTTCAAATATTGTAATGAAATAAATTGTAAACTAATTTTTGTTTCAAGTTATATACATTATTTGATTATTTTTATATTATTAAAATTTTACATTAATGCAGCTGAGGGTTGATAGAAATGAAGATCACTACAGGTATAATGAGCTGAAAATAATTCTGTGAACATACACTTCTTAGAACACATAATATTACCATTATTTAGCTCTATAATTTCATCGTGGAACCTTAAGTAAGGGCAAAAATTTACTTCCTTGCTCTTACATCATTTTCACCATTTATAAAATTATTTGTTTTCACCACATACTTCAACTGCCTAAATTTATACAATTTTCATGCACTTTTAAACAAAATAGGCGCTGGTGGCAAGCGTGCTAAGGGTTCTGCCTTCCAGACCGTATCATCACTCTACAGGGTAAATTGGAAATCATCTCCAAAATTAGCTTCAATGCCTTCTAAGTGGCTTCATTGTCTTCATACACATGCTTGAGATTGGTTTCTAGAGAGATATTTTCGACCATTAACCAAATTATAGAATTTGTACAATATCCTACTAGGAGCCATCTCCCATGCTCTCATATTAATCTCGTCTACGTCTGCGTATGTTTTACAGTTCAGTTCGTGTCGACGTTTATGTGTAACAATTGAAGGTGTAATAGTTGGTGATTTCTAGGTCATGCCATGCGACGCTACTGTGTTCGTCTGATTTACTAATGTTATGCTTGTTAATGTATATCCATAGGCGGTCGCGGTAAGAAGGGCGGTGGTTTCGCTACTGTCTCCTCTGCTTACAAGGTTACTCATGGTGATATTATAAAGTAGATGATTTTCTTTTTTATGTTCGATGTAGACTCCTACTTATATGTAGATCTCCGTCGGCAGATTTTAGTAACATGTATTTGATTGTAGATAATGATTAAACGTTTTAGACGTATTACGTTCCTACAATATTATTATCGTAATTATGCACCATATCCTTTAGCCGCACAGGACTTACGGTGTGTGTGGCTCGTAAATAACCTCATCCTACGCAAAAGTAGATTTTGAAACAATCGGTATGATGTAAAATTACCGCTATTTTGCTGCTGGACTGTTTTGCTTTAAACTGTGTTAGTGTGATTTATTGTTTTAACATTAGTTTGGTGTGTTTTATCTAATAATTCATTATCCATTAAAAAAACCTTTGATATCATCACATTCACTTTTTATATTATTTTTACTGTATTTTCAATGTATAATTTGACTACAGACCGTCAAAAATTTAATTTTTTACGTCCAAGAACCAAGAGATTTATTATTTATTGTAAAATTTAACTATTTAGCAACATCATCCCACAAATGTGTACATTGACTTTATCATATTCGCAGGAACAACTTAACAACCTAATGACAACGCTGAGGTCAACTCAACCTCACTTCGTGCGTTGTATCATTCCCAATGAGTTGAAACAGCCTGGTAAGTAGTACGTGATTGAAAGAACTAATTGCAAGGTTCTATATCTTTATTAGATTTACAACATTTACTTTCCTCGTATCTTAGGTCTCATCGACTCTCATCTTGTAATGCACCAGCTGACATGTAACGGTGTGTTGGAAGGCATCCGTATTTGCCGTAAAGGTTTCCCCAACAGAATGGTATACCCCGACTTCAAGCTCCGGTAAGATTTCATTTCTATTTTAACTTCAATTTCATATTCAAAATAGTCTCGAAACAAATTTGTATTTTTCATATGATATGTTTATTTGAACTTATTTTAATTCGACCACATTTTTAGTTGTTGAGCCAAAACAAAATTCTTTTACTCCTGGAATATGTGGAACATTTTATTATTAGTATATTGCAGCTGACTCAACTAACGTCATCGGGCCTTATGTCCGTGTTATGACTAACGTTTTCTAAATTTATTTCTCATCCATTTCAACTGGAATTCATGCCACTTAGCAGGTGGATTTAGGTATTTTTAATTTCTGAAACTGATTCATCAATAAATAAAATATATTTATAAAACAGTTACATGATTCTTGCACCCGCCATCATGACTGCCGAAAAAGATCCGAAAGAAGCTGCTAGAAAGTGTTTGGAGTCTGTTCAACTTGACCCTGAAAGCTATCGTATTGGTCATACTAAGGCAAGATGAGACTCTGATACCATCCTAGAATGGTGTTAGCATGATAGAACCCAAAGTTGAATATTATATTAATCTCTAAAGAAATAGAGATCTAGTATTATACCCAAACTTCCAATTAAGAACCATGAAGGTTATGAAAGTTTTTTTTTGTTAGTTTTTGATTTGCACCCACAATACCATTATTTCACAGTAGAAATGTTTTAGCGAATGTTACCTTTACCGTTGTAAATCTATGAAGAATTACTGATAAAGAAATTGGTAGTTTTTTAGATCCTTTGTTTTGCTCCTCGAACATTTATCAATAGCCAAGGGAATGTCCCTGTCTTGTTGTAATATAGAATGTTCCTTCATTGTGTGCCCTAATTTTGATAATGTAGCTACAAGATCCTGGCCCCACAAGCTGTCGACAAGGAAAGTGATCCTAAGAAAATCGCCCAAGTCATCCTGGATGCCACTGGTTTGGATGTCGAGTCCTACCGTCTCGGTCACACCAAGGCATGTCTTGAACCCATCGGTAGTTAGAGTTGAAGTGACAAGCAATCCTATACACCCGGTGGATTGCTACACTCCCAAACGCTTAGTCAAATTACTACAGCACCATATAAGACTGGTGATTTGATTTGACAATAGGAACCCTTAAGCTGCTAACCCTTAGAGTCTTGATACGCAGGCTCCTGTTTGTGTTCCCTTTACCTTTACCCTTTACTTTTCCAACACACACATTATACACTATGTTATCATTTTTTGTATACTCCTCAACGCAGATACAAAATTCTGTGCCCGAACCTGATTAAAGAACCAATTACGCCTGAAAAAGCCACCGAAAAAATTCTCGAACACACCGGCTTGGATGCCGAGTCTTTCAGACTCGGAAAGACGAAGGTAGATTACAGCATGGAAACACACATTACACTTAACTTCTGTTTTAATTTTCATGCATGGTATATTTAAAGTCTGTGTTTATCCCATACCCATAATATTTTTTTATTTTTTCATATTAAGCAGATACCTTACGGTATTATTTATTAAATCTATGATTTACATATAATATTATTTTAATATGTATCAATAATAATTACATTTAGTGTTTTGTTATGTAAGTACTTGTCTATGCGCTATACCTCAAATAAATTATATATCAACGTAAATTTTAGATGGTTATCTATCTCTATGAACTGCACTTTTCATAAAATATTTTAAATGCACTTAATCGTATGCAACTTCTTGTGAGTGAAATGCATGTCTCCAATGCAATTTTAAT
The DNA here is from genome assembly GCA_918026875.4 of Diatraea saccharalis. Lineage (NCBI taxonomy): Eukaryota > Metazoa > Arthropoda > Insecta > Lepidoptera > Crambidae > Diatraea > Diatraea saccharalis. The sequence goes on along the minus strand of OU893347.1, from coordinate 1,753,121 downwards.
GCTTCTTTCGTACTTACACATTACTTGGGCGAGCAGGTCTTCTTCCGCGCTGGTGTCCTGGGTCAGATGGAGGAGTTGCGTGATGACAGGCTGTCCAAGATCGTGTCTTGGCTCCAAGCTTACATCCGTGGTTACCTGTCCCGCAAGGAATACAAGAAGCTGCAGGAACAGAGGTATGTAATAAAAAAAAGCGTTATAGATTAACTATGACTCAAATTTTTATAATCTATTATAATATAGTTGCCCCTCAGTATTGCTGTGCCCTTACAGGGCGTCACTTGTACAAAATTTATTTATAACATCTGTATGACCTGTGACTTGCATTGAATAAATTGAAATTGAAATATAATTTTATTATAGGTTGGCTCTCCAAGTTGTCCAGCGCAACTTGCGCAAGTACCTGCAGCTCCGCACCTGGCCCTGGTGGAAGTTGTGGCAGAAGGTCAAGCCTCTCCTCAACGTCACCCGTATCGAGGATGAGATCGCGGTAAGTGTGTTTCGTTACCTGCCCCATGATTATTATGATTAAGCACTCTGACCCAATATGTGGAATATAGCACGCGTGATTCAGCGTAACGCAAATAGATTGGACCGCGCCCACCTGTCGGTTACGTGACACCGCAGCACCTGCGCAGCCATTTCTGGATACCCCGCCCCTCCCGCTCCTGCGCGCTTTTTCCTTACACTATGTATGTTCCTGCGGGGGCGCAGGCGCGCCGCTGGAAATCTCCAGCGGTACTCAGTTGCTGAGTGGTCGGCGGCGCGCGCACCCTTCCCAGCACTCACGAACGAATCGAATTGCATTCCTTAGTGTTGATATTTACTTGATGATTTTAATAATATTTAATTAAATATGGCGACAGTTCAAGTGTCCGAATGGAACGAAACGGTGAATAAAGAGAGTGAAATATTACAGAAATTGGAGGAGAAAGCACAGAAGGCGCAGGAGGCTTTCGAGAAGGAAGAGAAGCTACGCAAGGAGTTGGAGGTCCTCAACGCTAAGCTCCTCGAGGAGAAGACCAACCTACTGGCTAACCTCGAGGGCGAGAAGGGATCCCTCTCCGAAGTCCAGGAGCGTGCCGCCAAGCTCCAGGCACAAAAGGCCGACCTCGAGACCCAACTCAGGGTAAGTTAACATTAATTAGATTTAAAACGTTAGAGAACATTTCCGAATTAGAACGATTTATTTCTTTAATAAAAAATATTTGATTTTGTGAATGCAAAATTTATCAAACATAATAATTAAATACTTGCTAATTAAATGCTTTATATTAAAACATTCAGATTCCGTTTATATGTGTTCGTTAAACGTATTTTTATATACCTTTATTTCAAAGTGGCTTTAGATCGACATCATAATCTGAACCATAGCGAACCATAATCAGATTTACTTAGTACTGTATAAAGTAACTGTAACTAGTAATTGCAAAATTCCATATCGAAACATAAATAGCAATGTTATTCAGGTCACGAATTAGGCCTACGCGATTAAAATTCTCAGCTAATTAATTAAACAGGTTATCATAACACTATTAATTAGATAGTGTTGGCACCTGTTCACGATAGAAAAACATTCACCATCTTCTAATATTACAAGCCAAACGTGTATTACAAACATACTGAGTTGCGATATACATTGCTAAATTTGTCCGACGTGATTCTTTAAATAAACACTAAGTTTGTTTATACGGGAAATAGTATGAAAGTTAAAAATACACATCTGCAAGCTGCACGATTTTATTGCAAATCATTATATACAGAACGATAGAAAACAGGCACACAGTTCTAGACATTAAGGCAGATGTTTCTCTTATTGAATTTTTTACTCTTTACGTAATAATTTTATTTTATTTTAGGACACCCAAGACCGCCTTACTCAGGAGGAAGATGCCCGTAACCAGTTGTTCCAGGCTAAGAAGAAGTTGGAACAGGAGGTTTCAGGCCTGAAGAAGGACGTCGAGGACTTGGAATTGTCCGTCCAAAAATCCGAACAGGACAAGGCTACCAAGGACCACCAGATCCGCAACTTGAACGATGAGATCGCCCACCAGGATGAGCTCATCAATAAGTTGAACAAGGAGAAGAAGCTCCAGGGTGAGAGCAACCAAAAGACCTCTGAGGAACTCCAGGCTGCCGAAGACAAGGTTAACCATCTCAATAAGGTCAAGCAGAAGCTCGAACAGACCCTTGACGAGCTTGAGGACTCTTTGGAGCGCGAGAAGAAGTTGCGCGCCGACGTTGAGAAGCAAAGGAGGAAGGTAGAGGGCGACCTCAAGCTTACTCAGGAGGCGGTCGCTGACCTCGAACGCAACAAGAAGGAGTTGGAGCAGACCATCCAGCGCAAGGACAAGGAAATCTCATCCCTTACCGCTAAGTTGGAGGATGAGCAATCCCTTGTCAGCAAACTGCAGAAACAAATCAAGGAACTGCAAGCCCGCATCGAAGAGCTCGAGGAAGAGGTTGAATCTGAGCGACAGGCTCGCGCCAAGGCTGAGAAACAACGTGCCGACCTCGCCCGTGAGCTCGAAGAGCTGGGTGAGCGTCTTGAGGAAGCCGGCGGTGCCACCTCCGCTCAGATCGAGCTGAACAAGAAGCGTGAGGCTGAGCTGAGCAAGCTCCGCCGCGACCTCGAGGAGGCCAACATCCAACACGAGTCGACCCTCGCCAACCTCCGCAAGAAGCACAACGATGCCGTTGCCGAGATGGGCGAGCAGCTCGACCAGCTCAACAAGCTTAAGGCCAAGTGAGTATATTTTTTTATATTACTTCAGTAATGAAAAATACGTTATAATTCTTTCTACTATCTTTTTCTTTTTTTTCTATGTGTACACATACCTGCGTACAGGGTGCCCGCCCTAATGATATTACAAAAGCTTGATGTTTAAAAATGTGTATTGAAGGAAAAGTCGTTTTTACTAGATAATACTTTGATATTATTGTAACTGCAATGATAACGCAGGGCTGAGCATGACCGTGCGTCTTGCTACAACGAGCTTAACAACACGCGTGCGGCTGTCGATCAAGTCGCGAGGGAGAAGGTAACATGTCGACCGAGAGGCATGTCTACCGCCTGGGGTGAACCTTGCATGGAGCCTTTTAGAACCTCTCCAGTATATTACTATTACACAACTAAAATTTACACCTATAATCGGACAAAATCTTTTGTTATTATAATACAAAAAAGCCCCTAGACCCATCGGTAGGGATAAAGCATTATATTAAACTGTTTTGTGGTGTTCTATTCATTCAGGGCTGAGAAAGAGCGCTCTCAATACTTTAGCGAAGTCAATGACCTTCGTGCCGGTGTCGACCACTTATCCAACGAAAAGGTACAAAATGATCATCACGTGGAAATGTGTTGGCACCATTACAGGATGAACATCGCTTCGCAGCTTTTAATTTGCAGCAAATCAGTGACTTAATAATAAAGAACACAAAACACATAAAACAAAATAACTCATTATACCAATTAGATACTCGTAATAACAAATACTAATTAAGGTAACTTAAACGAGCTCAATCGGCATGTTAGCAACAGCGCTTATAATTAAAAACGTTTTCATTCCTTAATGTAATATAGATAAAGCATGAATTAATAATAATATTAGCAGTAACGGAACTAAGTTTTTAATCAATATTCATAATAAATACCTCTAACTAATAATAATGTTAAAACTTACATTTCATATAGAATTTTTCACACGAATAACTGATACATTGAAGCATAAACAGAAAAATGACTCATCAATTATTTTATTCTCCACTTATTGTTTTATAGGCTGCCCAAGAGAAGATCGTCAAGCAACTGCAACACCAACTCAACGAAGTCCAAAGCAAGGCTGATGAAGCTAACCGCACCCTCAATGACCTGGATGCCGCCAAGAAGAAGATGTCCATCGAGAACTCTGACCTGCTCCGCCAATTGGAGGAGGCCGAGTCACAGGTGTCACAGCTGTCGAAGATCAAGGTGTCCCTTACCACCCAACTGGAGGATACCAAGAGGCTCGCTGACGAAGAGGCTAGGGTGAGTGAAAAAATCGTGTAATCTATCGAAAAAGTTAATTTAAATATCACTTCATTTTATTATTACTTTAATTTAGTAAGTATGTAAAAATCAAGTAATTATATAACAGACAGTGCAGAATCAGTAATTAGAATAAGATTGAGACTTGAATCGATTACTTTAATTGAAAAGGCGGTAGAAATTTAATGCCATTAATTTAAAAATACCCTGTTTATCAATGGTCACTATTTAAAATATCAAACCATATTTTTTCACAGGAACGCGCCACACTTCTTGGCAAGTTCCGCAACCTGGAGCACGACCTGGACAACATCCGTGAACAGGTTGAGGAGGAAGCCGAGGGCAAAGCTGACCTGCAACGCCAACTGTCCAAGGCTAATGCCGAAGCTCAACTGTGGCGCTCCAAATACGAGTCTGAGGGTGTCGCCCGCTCTGAGGAGCTTGAGGAGGCTAAGCGTAAGCTCCAAGCCCGCCTTGCCGAGGCCGAGGAAACCATCGAGTCCCTCAACCAGAAGGTTGTGGCCCTTGAGAAGACCAAGCAGCGTCTTGCCACCGAGGTCGAAGACTTGCAACTCGAGGTCGACCGTGCTACTGCCATCGCTAATGCTGCCGAGAAGAAACAGAAGGCATTTGACAAGATCATTGGAGAATGGAAGCTCAAGGTCGACGATCTTGCCGCCGAGCTTGATGCCAGCCAAAAGGAATGCCGCAACTACTCCACCGAATTATTCCGCCTCAAGGGTGCTTACGAAGAAGGTCAAGAACAGCTTGAAGCTGTCCGCCGTGAAAACAAGAACCTCGCCGACGAAGTCAAGGACTTGTTGGACCAAATCGGCGAAGGTGGCCGTAACATTCACGAGATTGAGAAGGCCAGGAAGCGCCTCGAAGCCGAGAAGGACGAGCTTCAAGCCGCTCTCGAGGAGGCCGAAGCTGCTCTCGAACAGGAGGAGAACAAGGTTCTACGCGCTCAGCTCGAACTCTCACAGGTCAGACAGGAGATCGACAGACGCATTCAGGAGAAGGAAGAGGAATTCGAGAACACACGCAAGAACCACCAACGCGCTCTCGACTCCATGCAAGCTTCCCTCGAAGCTGAGGCTAAGGGCAAGGCTGAGGCTCTACGCATGAAGAAGAAGCTCGAAGCTGATATCAATGAACTTGAAATCGCTCTTGACCATGCCAACAAGGCTAATGCCGAAGCCCAGAAGAACATCAAGCGTTACCAAGCCCAGATCAAGGACCTCCAGACTGCCCTCGAAGAAGAACAACGTGCCCGCGACGACGCCCGCGAACAGCTCGGTATCTCAGAACGTCGTGCCAACGCTCTACAGAACGAGCTTGAAGAATCACGTACCCTCCTGGAACAGGCAGACCGTGCTCGCCGCCAAGCAGAACAAGAACTTGGCGATGCTCACGAACAGCTCAACGAACTCTCTGCCCAAAACGCTTCCCTGTCCGCCGCCAAGAGGAAACTCGAATCCGAGTTGCAGACCCTGCACTCAGACCTCGACGAGCTCCTCAACGAGGCTAAGAACTCTGAAGAGAAGGCGAAGAAGGCTATGGTTGACGCCGCCCGCTTGGCTGACGAGCTCCGCGCTGAACAGGAACACGCGCAAACCCAAGAGAAGCTGCGCAAGGCCCTCGAACAACAGATTAAGGAACTGCAGGTCAGGTTGGACGAGGCCGAAGCTAACGCGCTCAAGGGAGGCAAAAAGGCTATCCAGAAACTCGAACAGAGAGTCAGAGAACTCGAAAACGAGCTTGACGGAGAACAGAGGAGGCACGCTGACGCACAGAAGAACCTGCGTAAGGCCGAAAGGCGTATCAAGGAGCTGACGTTCCAGGCCGAGGAGGACCGCAAGAATCACGAACGCATGCAGGACCTCGTCGACAAACTGCAACAGAAGATCAAGACATACAAGAGGCAGATCGAGGAGGCGGAAGAGATCGCCGCCCTCAACTTGGCTAAATTCCGCAAGGCTCAGCAAGAGTTGGAGGAGGCCGAAGAAAGGGCAGACCTCGCCGAGCAGGCTATCAGCAAATTCCGTGGCAAGGGACGCGCAGGATCCGCCGCGAGAGGAGTCAGTCCGGCGGTAAGCAACTGTCTTTCTTTGTAGATCCGTTTTAATTATTCAAAATAATAAACATAAATTTTTCCATTCAGGCGTCCGTTAAAGGGCGTCCATAAGTCAGCACTGGACATATGTAAGTTGGCAACTTTTCGTTGCACGCTCCCCACAGCACACGGAACAGTGCTGGTCCCTTTGTTGTGTTCCTCATCTAGTATCAGATAGTTTTTAGTACCCGACAAACATCAAACCGGCATGTATCCCGCATGTCATTACTGACCTCATGGCATCGAATGATGGTCCGGTATTAACGTATGGTTATTCTATTGCAGCCCCAGCGCTCGCGCCCCACCCTGGCTGATGCCTTTGGCACCTTCCCACCAAGGTTCGATCTGGCGCCCGAAAACGATTTCTAAACGTTCCACTACACAAAAAACGGACTGTACAGATTTTTCGTTGATATATGTAACTTAATTTTTTTTATACATAGCAGTTGAATATGTGTTACGAAAGCGTGAAAACGAGAAACTGTAAAAATGTTTTGTAAACCACAAAAAAATATACACTCTAGTGATCTAATCTTTTTACGAAAGGCTATTTTGTAACTTGTTGATATTTATTTATATAATTTATTACCGTGACGTATGTATCGAGGGGGGGTGCGGGGCCCCGTGCGCTCGCCGCTTGCCCTATAGAGACACGACCCCCAGCCCCTTACCGGCGCCCCGCCCGCGGGGGCCCGCACTCCCTCTGATTTGATATCTAATAAAGCGATATCGTTGTCATAAAATACTAAGACATGCAGTTTTATTTTTACCGTAACGACACAAGACCGTTCAAATTTAATTTAGAACTTGATATTTTTTCTGATTAATATCAAACTCAGAAAGACATAATAGTACACCTACATACAATATGCTGCTTCAAATTAATAAATTAATAAAATCAAAATATATATGAAGAGTTATTTTAGTGGTAGTAAAAGTAATATCGTAAACTTTTATTTATTAATTTTAAAATAATTTCCACTGCAATCTAATTCTTGCATAAATAATTTTATTTGGAAGTGTAATAATAATATTAATTTGTACATATATACATATTAATCAAGCCCAAGTATTTGCTTTTTTGGATAGAATAAATACTTAGCTTAATAGTTCCATTCTCGAGGAAAAATATACAATTATGAGTCGAGCAATGACGAGTAAAATCGCGGTTCACAGCTAGTGGGCTATATAAATAAAGGCCTTATCTGTATATAAAAGAAATATCATTATAATCTATATTAGTATTATAAAAAAGAAAGTTATTTGTTTGTTTCTGAAAGTTCTTTCACCTACTAGAATGTACATAATACACGGGCTATATGACCTGCAAATGCGAAAGTTTGTGAGGATGAATGTTACTCTTTCACGCAAAAACTATTCAACGCATTTTGATGAAATTTGGTATACAGATAATTCTAAGCCGAAATTAACATTACTACTTTTAATCCCACTAAACGGTTCTCTAGAGATAAAAACTGGCAAAACATCGTGTAAGCCACGCGGACGAAACCTCTAGCAGAATGTTATAAGTAACGTGGGTAAAGACGCGGCAAAACAGCTTTATTAAATAAATCATCATCATCATCACCATCACCAGCCCTTTTACGTCACCACTGCAGGGGCTCAGGCCTTCCTTATGGATGGTTAAGGAGGATGGGCCATGACCCTCCACGCTGGCCCAATGCAGATTGGAGGGTATTAACGACTGCAAATGCAGCCGGGACCAACGGCTTAACGTGCCTTCCGAAGCACGGAGTAGCTCGAGATAATAATTTTTTGGTCACCCATCCCGTGACCGACCCTTGCGAAAGTTGCTTAACGACTACGATCGCGGGCCGCGGCGCTTATCAACTACGCCACCGAGCTACTCATTACTATTACTATTAAATAAATGTATTCACAATATAAAATTGATCGTTATTTAAAAGGTAAATACGTGAACAATCGAGGTATACTTGAGACGGACCAGCAACAAGGCAAACAGGTTCGAATCCTGGCACAATCACCTGCTACGGTTACATTATTTATGTTCTTGAAACTACAAATTAGTAGCAACTGATATGTGCTCAGCTGATTTTTTGAATCCATGAAAATAAAATATTGATATTTAACCTAAAATATTAATAATTTCATAACATACACAATAAGAGAACGGACATACAACACAATGTTTTTATATCCAAGTAATCGTGATCAACGGATGAAACGATTAAATTAAGCAAAATAACTGTAACAATATGTAAAGGTACATTTCGATATTATTTTTTTTTATAAATAAAAGACTATTACTACTTCTTATTTCGAGTACATACAACATGTAGTTTTGAATTTAGACCCAACAATTGAGACGATCATTATTTTATAGTTTTTATCCGCGATGGGTATAAGATGATTCTAGAAAAATTAAGATATTTATTAACATTTCGTTGCTTCTCGACACAACAAAGGTTTTTATAATAATTGAAATTCTTATTATAATTCGAGTTATTATAATATGAATACATTTGACAGTATATCTGTGCAATATTGTTTTGTTTACCATCACTTATTACATCTTTGTCTTCATAGGAAGTCTTCAATACAATCTGGGACTCTTCAAGGCAAGAGTGAATCGGTTCCTTCTAGGCAAGCACGCTCCATCTTAGACCACTGCATTGCTTACCAGGTGATCTGTGGTCAAGTGCTTGCCTATCTAGAATAAAAATGGCATAAACGTTAGTTTTAAAAAATCCATAGATATATCTATATATTGCAACTAAAAGGTTATCCATCTGCCGGTTTTTTTTTTGAACTGCCTTAAAAAGGAGGAGGTTCACAATTCGACAGTTTTTTATTAATTTAATTTTCATACATTCCTTTTTTTTTATTTCAAGTCGTATTACGTATAAATATAGGTTAGCAAAGTTTCATAGTGTCACTAGAACAATATTGGTAAAGTTTCATTTTCTATTTTAAATATTAATAAAAATTATCTATTAGTATGTTTATTTGTTTGTGAAATACCTCCCCCGAGGACAATACCTATATAATCCATTTATCTACTGTACTATATACTAGTAGAACCAACATGTTTTATAGGTCATCATTATCAAAAGATGTGTTTATATATATTTTATCATTATTATTATTTATCTACTGTACTATATACTAGTAGAACCAACATGTTTTATAGGTCATCATTATCAAAAGATGTGTTTATATATATTTTATCATTATTCTCATGGTACAAATACTGCAGAGGCAGAAAGAGGCGCAGAATTTTATTGAAATGCACTTAAAATTCATCTCAAAGCGCCGTTAACGGACACAAACATATTGAACCAGCAGATTATGACAGCATTCGATTCGTTGACTCAGTGTACGTACGACCACATTCAAGTGAAGATGTTCGCACGTCTTCTCGTATTTTGCTCGTGTGTTTTCCACGTGTTAGGTTTGTCTTGTTATTGGAACAATAAGTGTACTTATACTAATTACGGTAGCAAAACAATATACGATGATGTCAGAGGCGATTTAAGAGATACACCAGAATTAGAAGGTCAGTACGTGACAATGATAAGGGATCAAAAATAAATATTAATATTTATATAAGTGACAGTAATTAATTATAATAATATTATATATAATTATATCATAAATAGGTATTAGAGAACATCACATTAATAGCTCGGATTATAAAAAGTAGCTAATACTCTTTTTTTTGGAAATTAGAAACAAAAAATGCACCAGAAGAGCCATGCTGGACACAATGTAGTGACATTTATTTTCTATATTGACTCAACCTGAAATCGAACCCAGGTATGGTGACACTATAACGGCATGCGAGCCGCTCGGCCACGGAGCTCGTCAAATTAAATTATTGAAGCAATGTTATGTTGAATTGTAAAACTATTTTATTAAATAGTTTTATAAATATATTTTCACGTTAAAATTGATAATCATTTTTTTTATTACTTACTAGCTTTCCGCCGGTGGTTTCGCCCGCAGGGTCCTGTATTATAGATATAAACATTCCTCTAGAATCACTCTGTATGATGTTGAAAATTGCATTAAAATATGTGTATAAAAAATCTCAGTGTACAGACCAGCCCCTGCAGTGGGCACGTAAAAAGGCTGACAATGTACAGAGAGCGGGAACCGTATTTGTTTTGTACTATGTAGAAAATATAGAGATAAAATGGAGATCGACAAAAATCGTAGTCGTGAGTCATAGCAATGTGGCTTGTGAACACGATTATTATTGTTATTAATAAATGAATTTACATATTTTTATATATCTACTGTAGGTATAACAAAACGCTTATCTTTTTTCTTTATAGTTATTTATTTTACTCAGTTACAATGTTCGCACGAGATCACAATAAAATTGATAATCCACGTGACGTTAGAGGTCGTTTAAAATTGTTATTAAACAAACACGTCGAGTGTATTAAACACTATTCTGCAAAGTACTTAACTCGACGTCGAGCGCAGTGCGGTGACAGCATAGAGCTTCAATGAAATAAAACCTTTAGTGCCTTTTCAAGAGGGTTTCGTTTCATTGAAGATCATTGTTTGACAGAAGTGCGCCTGTCATCAGGTTCGGGACTGTTCTTTTGAGAAAATAGCATTAGTGGAACTGTGGGTTAATTGACTGATCGTTTTCATAAGTATATTGATAGTGATAAGGATTTATCACTATCAATATTTCATCCTATGTCAAGTTCAATACTTGAGTGTTTTGGTGACGCGGCCATAACTTGCCGGGTTTCATCTCCCATGAGACGGTGTCATCATCATCATCAGCCCTTTTACGTCCCCACTGCAGAGGCTCAGGCTTATTCACTACGCCACCGAGCTACTCCGAGGGCAGTTCACTATCGGGTTCACGGAGGAGAATCCTACTCACCCCCTGTTGCTTGCTACGTAGCAGAGACAATGTCAGAAGCTTTTCCACGACGTTAAAAAAGTTAGATTCACGTCAACTGAAGTTAAGAACGTAAAGGCAACTCGATTTGTTTTATTTTTTTTCTCTTATTACAATTTTTTATGTTAATACTATTTTTGTTTTTTTTTTAACATACAAATTTGCTGTAGATACATACTTCAAAGTTGGTATTTTCAATCTTCGCCGGAAACAATGGTTTATTCATTTGTCACAACACATATAATATTACGCGAGTCTGAGGATCGGTTCAGAGTACCTCGGTGGCGTAGTGAATACACGCCATGTCTCGCGATTGTAGTTGTTAAGCAACTTTCGCAAAGGTCGGTCACAGGATGGGTGACCAAAAAAATAATATGTCAAGCAACTCCAAGCTTTGTAAGGCACGTAAAGCGATTGGTCCCGGTTGTATTTGCAGTCGTTAATATCCTCCAATTCGCATTGGGCCAGCATGGAGGGTCATGGCCCATCCTCCTTAATCCATAAGGCTCCTGCAGTTGGTGACGTAAAAGGGCTGATGATGATGATGAGGGCCGTTCAAATTTGACGGGACCTCAGTTAAGCCCCTCGCTATAGATCGCATAACGCGTCTTACTGCTATCCGTAACATACATGCAGTATGGTATGAGTATGAAACGGTAATGGTATGAAAAGAAATGCGCTTGGTCTTTGAAAGAACTCGCAGTTTACACAATAGAGATCGAGAAAGTAGTTTCGATTGTCGCCAACCCGTGTTGCCTTCATACTCCACAGGCGTACCGCCGATAAGTTTTCACAAGGTATAATGAACTAGCTGTTTTCCCGCAACTTTGCCGCAAAATTATAGCCTATGACATCCGTGATGTAGCTTCCCGTAGGTAGAATCGCTCTGAAACTATCGGTCCAGTAGTTTTGGGGCAAATTCAATGCAAACAAAGAAACAACCAAATCTTTCCTCTTTATAATATAAGTATATCTTAGGTATAAGAGGTTCGATGGCGTAGTGGGTTAGTGCATTCGGATTAAATTGCAGTGAAATAAATAAGTAAAATACTGCACAACAAGGACATACTTATTTTACATAACCAAGTACAAACGACAATCTCATCGCTAGCAAGCGATTTCTTCTAGGCAACCTAGCATTACATGGAAAATAGAACAATAAATAGCCGATTGTGCATACATATACGTGATGACATCCTAACGCCTATTATAACCCCAATCCTAAACAAATCCATTGCTTCTAGTATTTTTCCAAGAATATGGAAGGAAGCTCAGATAATTCCCCTCCCTGAAAATCCAATCCAGTTACGATGTCTGATTTCCGACCTATTTCCTTACTTCCTTTCCTATCCAAGGTCCTAGAGCGTCTAATTAACAGACAATTAAGTGTCTTCCTAAATAAAAATAACCTATTCAATCCTTTCCAATTCGGTTTTCGTCCCGGTCATAGTACAGCGAGTGCCTTAGTTAAAATCGGCGACGACATTCGCTCTGGTATGGAGAAGCGCAAGCTTAAAGTATTAACATTACTTCATTTTAGTAATGCTTTTAATAATGTTGATTTTGACATACTGTTAAGCTTTCTCAGTTCCCTTAACATATCTCCAACTGTTATTGTCTGGTTTCGTAGTTATCTACACGGACGCCGGCAACGTGTACGTATAGGAGACTCCTTCTCTGAGTGGAGCTTTACCGGTGTGCTTTCTCCCTTATTATTCGCCATTTTTATTAATTCTATTACCCATAATCTAACTTTCACCTACCACTTGTAAGCTGATGAACTTCAAATTTATACACAAGAGCGATTTGATAATTTGAACGATGCTATCCGCAAGATCGATATTGATTTAGATCGTATAGTGAACTGGAGTTCGTCATTTGATTTGTATGTTAATCCTCAGAATACTTGCAGATGTTTGCTATCCAGACCTTACAGTTGAGCTTCTTAATAAGCTAGAACGTCTCCAAAATTTCGCCATAAGGTTTATATTCGGACTGCGTAAATATGACCATGTCTCTCACTACCGTCAAAGATTGAATTGGCTTACCATTCGCCGACGCAGAGACCTACACATATTATCCCTTCTCTTTTCTGTGCTGTTCAATCCATTGACACCCAGATATCTCAAGGAGCATTTTAAGTTTCTTTCTTCTACTCACAATCTTCCCCTTCGTTCATCTGACAATCTCCGCCTTTACATACCCCCTAACTTTTCTCAATTTTACAGCCAATCTTTTACCCTGCGAGCTATCTATTTATGGAATTCCTTACCTGAGAATGTTAAACGCTGGAGTCTTTCAAATCTCTAGTTGCGAAGTTCTTTTTGTAAGATGAACAGAAATCTATTTGAAATGTTGCCTTCTTATTATCTTAAGCATCGTATATTTATTTATTTTATATACCTTTATTATCATATTTATATTTGTATTGATATTATTAAATTTATTTGTAACGCGCACTGTAGGTAGGCACATTATTGATATCATTGCTTCTTCCAGTATAGGTTGCCTGAAAGAAATCGCTGTTAAGCGATAAGGCCGCCTATTGTGCAAAGGTTTTTATGTTTATAAGTTTCTCTTCATTTATCTCTGTTGTGTGTTGTACAATAAAGTGTTTTTATCTTATCTTTATCTCATATAATGTCGTGGCCATATCGTAGAATTGATGATTTTATGATCCGGCAGACCATTTTATCATATCATTTAAGCGTCAACGTTAAATCATATGTCAATCCACGTTTGGTCATATCATTAATGTAGAGTGACTAAAAAAGATATCGAATCTGAAAAACGACCTCGAAATTTAATACGATCGTAACGCTACGCTTCATCATTGTCTTAAATTTCTAACCTATCACGTGGCCTAAGTAATTAAACTTAAGTTCAGTTCATATCTCAAAAACTTTTCTATCCATCCTATAATATATTATCATTCTCTGGAGTTAGATCACAATCCTGTATTTATCGTAACCTGCGACATATCCATAAAACTATAGAAATAGCCTTTGCTGCTGCACCTTCGCACTGGACTCCTACATTTATCTCACTAAACTTAAAATAATAAGCCAAAAATTAAAATAAATAATGTATCACAAAAACAATGCCACATCAGCGCCTCTTACTGAGACTTACGTAACTATTTCACGATATGATACTTACGATGGCCACTTACTCTTGGCCAGATTATGAAGAAGTCATACTATCAGTCGCCCATATCGTTAAACGCAAATCAATCATTCATTGATCTGGCCAGGCCACATCATGATGTGGGGTGCAAGATTTTTCCATTTCATGAAATACAAACATTTCATGAAATGGTCAATTCTACGATCTGGCCACGACATATATACTTGAAAACCTATACTAAGGTGCTCACATAATATGAATGAACAAATGTAATAAAATAGGATTTGTGAAAATTATCAACATGAAAATCTTAGGTTAAAACCTAGCAATACTTATACTCAATAACTAATTACTGACGAAACAAAAAACACAAATAATTGGAATTTCTTTAATTTAAACTTGGAGCAACATTTTAATATTTTTCATTTAAAGCCTGCGCAAAGTTCTTTGATCAATATAATAGCTCGATTTAGAATATACTCGCCATCAGCTGGCTGAAAAGTTATTCTAGGTAAATTTTCTAGTAAAAAAAAATCTGCGATTTAGAATTCATTTAACGCCATCTAGTGTAATTCCTATAAATATGATATAAAAATAATTTTTATTCCGTAAACAAAATTACTTGAATTTGAACATTTTTATCCATTAAGTTTCAAAATGTAACATTTTAATTCCCTATAAAATCTTTCACTCCCATTTTTATCGCTTTAAGTGCTAGTTTTCGGCATAAAATATAACCTACTACCTTCCTAGGATCATAAACTACCCAAATACCAATTTTCATCGACATCGCTCAATAAACAAAGAAGTTTCATACAAACTGTTTCACCCTTTTTGACCCCCTTCGTGGTAGAATTTCCAAAAATCCGTTCTTAGTACATCTCTACGTATTAAGGGGAATGTTCCTCCCAAATTTCAAGTTTCTACGACCAGCGGTTTAGGCTGTACGTTGTCTGTCAGTCAGTCAGGACATCTCCTTTTATATATGTATAGATAAGATCGTGAATATTGTGTTGAGTGATGAATAAAGTACAACAACACATAGGTTATTGAAATATACATTTATTAATATAATGTGTATAATTGATATATATAGTTTGCCAACTTGAGATATTCTTAATATAATGCTACACATCGACTTGATAACGTATTTCAGGATGTCATCCAATCGGAGTCTGGGCGTTAATGAGGCACGGAACACGAAACCCGACTGACTCTAACATGGAAAAAATACAGCATGCTGTCAAGTTTAAAGATGCTATAGTGATGAGAAATCTAACAGGTGACCGTGGGAAGTTGTGTGCACAGGTACTACAATTATAAAATAATTTCGATTATTTTTTTAGAGATTGAGTTTGAGCCAGATTCGCAGACTGTTTACCTACTTCTATTTCCGTTCATCATCAATGCTCATCTATTAATTAAGTCTGAACGACCAGTATCGTACAGTATGTTTAGCAAGGATTTTCAGTGTAAGTAAATTATCTAGGTCAATAAATTATTTTATTAATTATTATGATCACGTGTATGTTAGTATTATTTTGGTATCTGTTAGATAATTATTATAAAACTTGCTGTATATGTTAGATGTGCATACATATATGTCGCATCATCTTTACGAAGATCGTTTGATTTAGTTTCTTTTATTTTAATTGCTAGTTACTCGATTACTTAATTACTCGATTGTAGAGAGAACGTGATCATCGATACTTTTAATTTTATTAGAATGGTGACATGACTTTGACAGTTCTTTAACAAAAAGCAAATTGCCGCCATTTTTCGCACACATTCTGTTTCCGATCGCCGAGGAGTAAAGACAGTCCATATCAGAGGATATGGACGATCTATTTGGGCTTCGTAATAGGCCCTTCTGACTACACGCCGTTATATACAGCAAATTTTATAATAAATATTCAAGTTTCTCAAGCATTTTTCCTGTCCTTAATATCAAAAAATCAACAAAATGGACTGAGCTAACTAGGGCTCGTATACTGCCAATCCAATGAAAAGAAATTGCTTTTTAACGATAAGGCCGTCGTTAATAATTGTAGTGTAAATCGATGCTTGTATTCATATTTTTCTTTGTGGTGTACAATAAAGTGTTCATTCATTCCACTAGAATTTGTTTTCCAACTCTCACACACTGGCATCTAATTCTGGAACGCGAGGATATACTTTAAACGTAGCATTCTTTACGAATAGGTTAGGGAACGCTCCAGGTATGAACCTATTCTATATTTGCATTTACTAGTATTTTTTATGTTGTACTTGCTTGCGGATTATGGATGTTAAAACTGGGATCCATAGGAACTACTCAACATCCAGCTCCCGCACTTGAACTAGTCTGACATACAGAATAGAATAGGCTTTTACTTACAAATGGTTTATGCATACCTGATGTGAAGACTACATCCCACGTTTACTTGTAAAATTGTTGGTTACTAGGACGCCATCAGCCTTCTAAAGTTCATAACTATGTTTATTTGTTCTTGCCGTCTTTGTAACTTAGACCATCAATATTACAGGATGTGAGCAACCTTCAGATGTGGTCTTGGGATGACAGCATCAGCTCAACACCTGGGTACCTGACAACGAATGGCTACAAAGAAATGTATGACCTTGGCTCTAGATTTCATCAGAGGTTCTCGACTCTCCTGCCTAACATCAACTGGTATGAGTTCAGGCCAACTTTGGAACAGCGGACTATCAAAAGCGCAGAGGCCTTCATTGAAGGGCTGAATCAGGGACAATGGTTGTTCACCGACTCGAATGCGACGGACCGAGATGATGTTTTGAGAGTAAGTTTATTGAATGCAAGAAAAACCCAAAACGTCAGATGTTTTTCAACATGTACGGGCTATGAATAGTTGAATGTCGAAATTAAATTAAATGTCAACTTAAAATCACTGAGGGATCTTTCTGTCAATGTCTAGTGATCGATTGATCCATTAAGACACATGGCACATCGCTATTATTTCCGAGAATACGAATAATAAATTTATTCCATAAAATTTATTTCAAATACATGTACAAGCTTTTCTGGTCCCCACACTAGGCCAAGCCTGACTGGTAGCGAGCTTAATACCAGTTACAATCTTCTTATTACATTTCATAGGGCACAACAACAACAACATTATATTACAATGCAACGTATGTACTTAATCGTTACCAAACAACATTTTTATATTATTCTAACATTAGACTTCTGTGTGTGACGAGTGGAGTCAAAATAATATTTATTCAAATAGACTGCTTAAAAGTACTTTTGAATCGTCCAAAATTTTTTTTCCTACGAGTGCGTTCAAGACGTCCTTTGGCTGATAAGAAGAACGAGCAAGAAACTCACCAGCTCTAATGGGAGTAACAACATTACCAGATCAATACATATTATAAAAAGAGAATAAACAACTATGATCTTATAATAATAAAATAATAATTCAATAATGACAACAAGATAATTTTGAGATGATAATGAGTTTAGAAGAAATCACCTACACAGTTAACTGGATCATATTAAATCGAAACATTCTAATCTGTTATATAATCAGATACCTTATAATAAGCTTTTTTAATAGTAGATATATATTGTTGTATTTTGCTTGGGACCTTATTGTAGAGACGCACGCAAAGATCCCTGAATGAATTATTAACTTTTTGCAGTCTAGTGACAGGCAGGAGTGTGATTGATATGCCACTTTTAGATCCTCAACAGATTTTCAGTATCTTCATAGTCAAATTCCAGAAGCTTCTTAGATAGCATTACTTTTATTTACTTAACCGGCTCTTTTTTTAATTTAAAATGCATTAACAAGCTTAATGTAAAGTGGCGAAATATAAGGTCTGAAACGACGTACGAAGGTGAAAAGGCTTAAATGGAAAAAAAGTGTCTTATTTAAGAAGTTCTTTCTGAATTGACGTTTAATCTACCACTCATAAACAACATAGAAACTATAAATAGGCGTATATGCATCTTGTTAATACCGCTTTCTCCACTTGGAATGAAAAACGGAAAAATTAATGTTCTTAAAAATGTCCGTGACGGTTCGAATGATTGTAAATATATAACAAATGTCCGGTCTGAACGATATACGGAACTGGGCGATGATGCAACACCACGCAGTATCATAATATTTTCAAAAATGTATTTTCTTTATGTTTTTAATCATTATATATTTTCAGCCGTATTACTATTGTGCGAGACATAACATCGAAGTATACAACGGGCAACGTTCTACTGACGAAATGAATAAATACATGGACACGTTAGAGTTTCGAGAGGTACTTGTTTTTTTAACAGAATACCACGACAGACTATTGTTGTATATTATGCTTTACGCAACTGTCATATAAGAAGGGGTATTAAAACACGAGAGTCTGTTTATCTCACGAGGCGAAGCTGAATGCGATAATAGGTTGACTCGAGTGTTTTAATACCTAAGTTATATGCATTTTTATACACTACTTTATCTTCACTCAAAGGAAAAATTTAAATATTAACAAAGTAGGTAGGTTACAAGGAAGTAATTTATGCGTGCGCCTTTTTTTTCACAGTTTAAACTGCGCATGCGTGCGCCTTTTTTCATATTCAGCCTAAAACCATGGGCAAGTTTAATTAATAAAAAAAGATAGCGGTACTATAATGAGTTTTTATGTATATGCGTTTATAAAGTGTGCGTTTGTATAGAATCGTCTTTGAATTCGTAATTCGAATTTTTCGATTTGAGTGTAGATAAATTTACTGTTTCCATCGAATTATTCTCTGACGATATAAAAAAATATTATTAACAAATCTAATAATATCTTCTGGACTTATTTCTAGATGTTGCATCGCCTACAAAACAGATCTGGCTTAGATGAACGCCTGACGTCGTCAGAAGCAGTAGCACTTTACGATCTGTGCCGCTTCGACAGAGCCTTCTCCTCGACCAGGAGCTCGCCCTGGTGTGCCCTCTTCACTGATCGAGACCTCATAATCTTAGAGTACTTGAATGATATCCGACATTATTACAGGTATATTAGAATTCACTAGACAAACCAAATTAAAATTTTGTAAACATACAGAAAAAAAATATCAGTCCACATGTTTTAGAGAGTTTTCAGTTCTGTATTGGGTCCTATTCTGTTTGCAATATATACCGCGAGCATAGATAGTAGCGCCCATTCCAGACTCCATCTACACGCAGATGACAGCCAATTATATATATACACGTTATCTTCAGATTGTGATGCCTGTCTTGCTGTGTCTTGGTTTATCGCAGACATTAGAGCGATTACCAATTGTTAAGAGCATGGCGTAATGCTTAATTCAGCTAAAAGTGTTTCATTTACGCCGGGAACTATCAAAACATATAAACGTTCAAGTGAAAATTATCAAAACATATAAACCTCCAATTCAGGTTTTCGACACGCCAGTTTCCCTTGAAAAATATGTAAACAACCTGGGTGTTAACGCATTAGCGTAGTTATTGAAGTAAATTAGTTTTATATATACATGATTATCAGTAAACTGTAGGTGTGGTTTATTCATACTTAAAACTAGATGTCGCCATTTGTTTAACATAATATTGTTTGGTCTGTTCTGAATCGCGGTATTAAGATTTCTGCTAGTATGTATAAGTCATAGATCATAAGGTTTCTTTTTGAACATAAAATTGAGTCTATTCACTTGAACGGTGGTTTCATTGATATTATCTTGCCCCATTCAAGGAAAGTTTTTGGGATTGAACACTGGGGCTGATGATGGATGAATGTTTGAGATTCCACAAGCATGTTCTTTGTAGAGATGAGACGTACTAGGTTAAACGCGTACTAAGTCTTGCAAGTACGAGTACGCTGAAATACTTATTCCGTAAACCTATTCCACGAGTATTTAGAAGTATGCGTTTTTAAGACTATTGACACAAATTTTGTCCCAAGACATTGCGACTGCTTGATGTATGATCCGAAGTCATTGTAGATTGGGAATTGCACATGAATGAATACTTTGACGGGAAAAAAATAAACCTGACGATTGCACAAGCCAAAAAATTATTAACACTAAAAATTGAAGCACTAAAAAGTGTCACATCTTTGTGGAATTTGAAAACACATAAATTGGCTCGGTACAATAATTATCCATTGGTTGTTATTATTTGTATCAAGCTTAGTTAACAAAAAACAAAGTAGAGAATTTTATTAAAATTATCAAAGTAAAAAATAAAAACAAAAACATCTAAAGCAGTTAAAGTGGAAAGACAATTTATTTTCATTCGTTTTTAAAAAATGGTGTTATAATGAGTTTTGCTTGTTGATATAAGTTAATTTCATCTATATATATAAAAATGAATCGCAAAATGTGTTGGTAAGCGCATAACTCAACAACGCCTCGACCAATTTGGCCAAATCTTTTTTTAAAATGTTCGTTGAAGTTCAAGGATGGTTTTTACGGCGAGAAAAATTAGAATTATTGCTGGAAAAACCCTAAAAATAGCCCTTTTCTTTTTCCCATACAAATGATTTGTAACTAAAACGTAGTCAATTTGAGCTTTATTGCTATGGTATAAAGTTCATATTAAATTACAAGCACTCACTGTTGTCTAAGCAATGTAGGTGTGTTCCTAACGTCAAAGATCATATCTATCAAAACAATGTGCGTGTGTGCGTTGGAGCACAGAATACATAGTTGGAGGAGTTTAATGTCGCGTTCCGAAACTCGCGTTTCTTTTGTATTAGTTTCGGCACGCGAGATAAAATGCATCAGTTTCCACGTCATTACATCAGTCAAACAAAAATCGCGTTACCAACAGTGTTTTATTATTTTTAATATCCAAATTTTAAATCAATAAAACAATTCGTACGGCTTAAAAGGATTTGACTTCAAGTCATATCAAATTAAAAAAAAAAAAAGTTGTCTGTGACCTAATCTACTGAGTTTGCTTTTGTCAACTGATACACGAAACAAATTCGTATATCGTGTTTTGTGCAGAGTGTTTACTTAGTTAGTGTTTGTTTAGTTCGTGATTAGTGAAAAAATAATTTATATTTGATATGCCTCCTATAAGACGAAGCAATTTAGGTAGAAGAACCAGAAATGCTACAAACCAAGCTAATTACCGATCTAATCGTACTGCACAAGAACGTGACGCCGGAAATGAACGTGAAAGAATTCGGATATCACAAACGCGTGAGGCGCGAGCGCGACATTCAACTAATAATCGCGCAAGTTTGAATCGAGCTGCTTTCAGTTACGATGTGTCAATTGACTACAGTATTAATCTAGAAAACCCATGTTTCTCACATGGTCAATTGTATGTTGCCTGTTCCCGTGTTGGAAAACCATCAGATTTGTTTATCTATGCGCCAGGTAATCAAACAAAAAACATCGTATACCACAAAGCACTACAATGATAATAATAATAATTATGATTCACATGATTAACAATAAAGCGATTACTTACTTTTAAATCCTTATATATGTTTTATTTAATTATTTTTTATTCACAACGCCCTATCACCAGGGTGACGGTTCTGTTCAGGAGAATTTTTTTAAATACGTAGGCAAAAAAACTGCCACATTACAAATCTTTTTGACAGGACGAAGTCTGTCGGGTCAGCTAGTTTAGATATAAAACGTTTTTTTTACTACAAGTTATTAAATATTAGTACTGTTGTAGTTTTGGACTGACCCAAACAGAATTCATGCTCAAAATAAATAAAATATATGATAAATAAATAGATATATTGCATAATGATATATAATAAATATAAGATAATTAGTACATTGTATAATTAAATAAATTGGTTCCAATTTGAGATAACAGATGGTGCTACGCCAGTATGAATCGCGGTATGATCTCATTTCTATACGATTTATATAAATTTTTGTGATTCATGTAATAAAATTGCTCCGATGAAAGTTCGTTGCCCCGTCAGGGCCCGCAACCAATAGTCCAAGGCGGTGTTTAGTCAGTAGGAGTCTGACATAACCCTCACAGCCGGCTGTGTTGGTAGGGATGTGAGATTAATAGAAAATAATCGATTTAATAAAAATCGATTTTCTTTTATAAATTATAAATCGATTTGTCAAAAATCGATTTTAATGAAAATAAATAATCGATTTTTGCGAAAAAATCGATTTTTTTTTCTATTATTTAAAATCCTACATGCTTTGCATATTCCAATAATAAACCTCAAAGATTCATATTAACAATTAATCAGATAAAAAAAATAAATAATATGAATAAAAAAATTGACAATTCAAAACTAAAAATTAAAGCAAATGTTCTTTTAAACTTTCAAGGTAAGGAATAATAAAACCAAATATCATTATTGATAGAAATTCTCAGTATCTTTAAACGTTATATAATAATTAAAATTAAATGAGCACCCCAACAAAATGACAACCTTATTGTCGCAAAAAATTAAATATAATAATAAAAAAAAAATGTCATGAATGTAAATGTTTAGTTTTCGATAAATATCAAACATCGATGTTGGACTTACGATGATGATATCGATGTCAACATCGATGTTATTCTAATGTCGATCATATATACCTACATACCTACAGATGGCGCCGTTTTTATATAATCAACTTTTAAGTAATAATGCTTCGAGTTTTTTCATTTGGCGCATAGATGATGCTATTTATGAAAATCGATTTAACCGCGCAATTTGTTTAATCGATTTGTTAAAAATCGATTAATATGACATGGAAAATCGATTATAAAAAATCGATTATATTAAAATAAAAATCGATTATTTTTTAACATCCCTATGTGTTGGTATCCAATGAAGGATTCACCGCCTTCTTCCTCCGTTGATGGGAAGGTGGTTCCGAACCCGTAAGGTTGAGAACACAAAAAAAAAAAAAAATTGTAATAAAAGTTTTGACTGTTTCATTTACTTTGACGGCAAAGGAAACTGATGATTACACAAGCATTTAGTAAGAAAAATTTAATGTGATTCTTTGTGGTTTGCGCTATCTATACCTATCCTACTATCTTTTCGATTACATTTGTAACCACATATATTGCTGGGCAAATAATTATTATACATTGGTTGTTATTGTTAATGTCAACCTTAGTAAGCAAAAAATAAAGTAGCGAATTAAATTAATCAAAGTAAAAAAACAAAACATCTTAAACAGCAGTTAAAGTGGAAAGACACATTTCTCAAATGTTAACATACATTTTGTTCACATTAGTTTCTAATAAATGGCGTTATAATTTTGTGTGAATAGCTGTGTTAAGAGTTTTGCTTGTTGATATAAGTTAATTTCATTTACATATAAAAAGTTATTTTAACAATTCATTGAGTTATTCAATATTAGTACGGTAATAGTTAATTTTTTTGGACTGACCCATAGAGTATTTATGCTCAACATATATAAAATAGGTATACGATAAATAAATATAATGCATAATAATAAACAATAAATACAACATAACAATATAAGTTAATTAGTACATTGTATAATTAGATAAATTGATTCCAATTTGAGACAACAGATGGTGCTATACGAGTATGAATCGCGGTATTACCTCATTTCTATACGATTTATATAAACTTTTGTGATTTATTTACTAGAGTTTTGAATGTTATCATAAATAAACTGTATGGCTAAAGTTCCGTTTTTTGATAATTCACTCAATAAGTTAAATAAATATATTAGTCCAAACACCCCAACACCATAAAAATTATTATTTTTATTATTACGTGTAAGCATCTATTAAGTACTACTTTTTACAATGGTAAACAATACGAAATGCCGAAACGACTGATGTAGTTAATCAAATACACGACAAAGATCCAAGCTAGAAGCAAGATTATAGACTTTATTTACATTTAACACGTGACGGCGCACAGTGGAAAATGGTAGAACAAGAGCATATCAAAAATACTTTTACGAATGTCATAATTTGTTTGATTTGGTGATTTTATTAGGATCTCGAATAATCGAATTATAATATTCATTAAGTTTTTTTATCGAAAATGCACGAAGTTACATTTTTTTCATAGGTAGAAGTACATAGAAGACGGGAGTGCCGAACTCGAGTCTACGCATATACATGTTTCAAAACCATATTGTGCAATATATATTGGGTACATATATGCAGTATTATACATTTTTGGAAAGGTTATTTCATGCTTATTACGTTACAGCTTTTTAATTTCTAAAGCAGCGACAATTATGTCAGTAAGTAATTAAAAAGTGGCATACCTTATTTTTTACTTTTCTTTTTTTTCATCTAAGGTTTTCAATATTACCCACGGCTCCCCACGCGCAACTTTTTATGTTGATTGATAGTCTAACTATTCAGTAACAGAATACAAAAAAAAACAGCTGCGGAAGTTTGCGGTTTTAGAAAATATAAGAAATAATGTGTGAAAAGTCGGAAAATAAAAATCAGTATCTTTGACGGTTTACCACAGACACCGTTCACAAGGACAATAATTATATTACTTTTGGAATATTTTATTTATTTAGCGATAACAAAGGAATCTTATCAAATTTGCACTCGTTATGCGTGAGAAATTACTAGATAATAATTATGTGGGTAGCAATTTGATATTGGAAACAATTTGATATGGCAATACAGCACGAAGTTTTTTTTTTTAAATTACACTTGCTCAGCGGAAATTACGGGTGTAGACGAAACATTCGATCAACATCGAAAATGCACAAAGTTACATTTTTTTCATAGGTAGAAGTACATAGAAGACGGTAGTGCCGAACTCGAGTCTATGCATATACATGTTTCAAAACCATATTGTGCAATATATATTGGGTACATATATGCAGTATTATACATTTTTGGAAAGGTTATTTCATGCTTATTACGTTACAGCTTTTTAATTTCTAAAGCAGCGACAATTATGTCAGTAAGTAATTAAAAAGTGGCATACCTAATTTTTTACTTTTCTTTTTTTTCGTCTAAGGTTTTCAATATTACCCACGGCTCCCCACGCGCAACTTGTTATGTTAATTGATAGTCTAACTATTCAGTAACAGAATACAAAAAAAAACAGCTGCGGAAGTTTGCGGTTTTAGAAAATATAAGAAATAATGTGTGAAAAGTCGGAAAATAAAAATCAGTATCTTTGGCGGTTTACCACAGACACCGTTCACAAGGACAATAATTATATTACTTTTGGAATATTTTATTTATTTAGCGATAACAAAGGAATCTTATCAAATTTGCACTCGTTATGCGTGAGAAATTACTAGATAATAAGATAATCCTATTGGACAGCTGTCGGAAGACGCACAAGAGTCTCGCAACAAAGACTACAGAAACATGCGACTTCATCATGCCAAAAAATGTTCCCGGTCTGCAACAAATGAAGATGTCTTTAAAATGCTTTTGTGAACGTCAGATCCATATATAACAAGTTTAAGAAAACCATACTTAAGAAATGTAAAAAATCTTGAAGTGGAGGCAATAAAGTCTTTTAAAAGTGGTACCTGAAAGTGAACGCACGTTTACTGACCCTGATCCTGAAGCAATATTGGTACCTACCAAAATAAAAATAATATTGATATTTAGTTATTAGTAATGTTTGTAACGAGTTATATCAATCTCTGAAGCTACAGGCCTAATATAGTTTGTTTGTTCAGCAAAAAAATTTTTTTTGTATTTTTTATTAATTGGGTAATTTTGTATTTAACCGTAGTTTTAGCCTTTTTAGTCATTAAAACTTGTCTTTCTTTTGGAATTATTTTTTTTACCATTTTATTTTTGTGTTTTCCCATTTTTTTTACTTCTATGACATATAACATATATATGTATATAGAAAAACACTACAAATTATACATCATTTGAATTTCCAAACCTCACTGAATATTTGTAGCAAATTTCATTGCGGTACTACAAAAAATCATGAAGTTATACATTTTTGATCCGATAACGACCGATTCTGCCCACCGTGCGGCGTCGGACGTTTACCTACTTACTGTGTAAACAAAAAGCAATTTTATCACATAACGTTAAGATTGAACCTAGGAATAGCAATTAATTAACTCACACTAAGATCGAACGCGTCCGCGTCTTCGCGTCTCGGAGAGCCGAGTTTGTAATTACTGTGTAAACAAAAAGCAATTTTATCACATAACGTTAAGGTTGATTCTAGGAATAGGAATTCATTCACTCACACTAAGATCGAACGCGTCCGCGTCTTCGCGTCTCGGAGAGTCCGAGTTTGTATGAGTACAAGACTTCTAAATACTCGAAACGTGTTGGACGTCTTGAGTCTGCGTCCGCGTCTTCGCGTCTCGGGATTTGTGTGAGTAAATACTTCTAAATACTCGATACGCGTTGATTGCTTATTCGATACTTAGTATTTAGACGTCCAAGCAAAAACTTATTCCAAAGACTTATTCCAGTAAATACGTCTCACTCCTAGTTCTTTGTATCAAATCGACGAAATGTTTTTGCATTCTTAAGGAATCTCTGTAATATAAAATATTTTCTTAGACAAACACGCTAGACTCTTCGTAATGCTCTGGTATTGTCCCATTTAAATTATGCGGACGTTGTTTATATAATTTAAAAAAAAACATTGAAACTTGTACAATGAATTCAAAACGTCCGTATGAGATTCTTTTTTCTTCGAAGAAGCAGAAGTACACAGCATTTTGTGCAAAGGCAATAATTTTAACGCTTTTATTCTCAAATATTCATGTTTTCTGTGTAGACTGTTTCACACTCAATGCCCACTTTATTTATGTGCACAATTATCAATAAAAAAGCAATCCTTCATTAAGAGGGGTCCATGTTACATTTATGATTATGTACATTAGTCGGGGCAAGAGGTTGCTTCAAGTTTCATCATCATCATCATCATCATCAGTCCTTTATTTCATCCCCACTGCAGGGGCTCAGGCCTTCCTTATGGATGGTTAAGGAGGACTGGCCAATGCGGATTGGACAGTATTAACGACTGCAAATGCAGCCGAGACCAACGGCTTAACGTGCCTTCCGAAGCACGGAGTAGCTTGAGATAATAATTTTTTGGTCGCCCGTCCCTTGCGAAAGTTTCTTAACGACAATGATCACAAGCCGCGGCGTTTATCCACTACGCCACTGAGCTACTCATTCGTTATCAATTAACAAAACTTAACATACTAAGTTTGCCTCTGCTTAAACATGAAATTATGTACCACCTTCGTAAAAAATAATATAGTCGCAATCTTATAACATTTTGTATATATTTTATAGAATGGGTAAGACAGTAGTCTTTGATTCTCTCGAGTTCCTTTATTGGTGCTTGTCCTCCACGTTTGTGTACAAACATTTAGCTTTCTTAGATTACTACTAAAATGGTGGAAGTCACTGTATAAAACTATTGTTGTGTAGTGGCATAACTTATCAGTAATCTGTGGAAATGATTATGACAGAATAACAGAGGCTGTGGGTCACTCACCGTTACTCTGTCAAAAACCGTTTTGTCTGCTATTACTTTGGATTTGAAATTTTATTTGTAATCATATAGAGAGAGGTACCTAAAACGAAAAAATAATATTTTTATCATATAAATATGTGTAATCATAATAATCTAAAATCTATTGTTGTATAATTTAAAACAAACAAGTATAATATCGTTTGTTAATTATCTTTCAGAAACGGTTACGGCTCGGAGATTAACGGAAAACTGGGTGCTCCAGCACTCAAGAATCTGTACGAGAACTTTCTCTCCGTCGTCTCCAATGATTCCACCAGCATCACGGGTTATTTCACCCATGATAGTTTGATGCAGATGGTGTATACAGCACTACAGCTATTCCGTGACTATCCAGAGGTATCTGGGTTTGAGAGGAACGAAGACAGAAAATGGCGGACGAGTTTCATGACTCCATTTGCTGCTAACTTCGTAGCTGTTTTGCACAAGTAAGTTTCTTCTAGACTTCACTACCGAAGAATAGGGACGATGAATGGTTAAAAAAGAAAAAAATCTATTAAGTCCGTCGGTCAAATGATAGAAAAATATCAGATACGTATTTATTTCATTTCAAATTAACAATAAATTACATAGACTACAAGCATTAAAATTGACATCACAACTACGTAAAAAAATTAAAAAGTTGTGACGTCATATTTAATCATTGGGGCTATTACGAAGCCCAAATAGATCGTCCATATCAGAGGAATATCTTTGAAATAACACTGCAGGCGTCTATACCAACGTGGATTTGTTCCATTTTATCACTTTTCACGCGAAAATGTCACGAGATGAGCGTGATGTCGTCAGATGTCTTTACACCTCGGCGATCGGAAACAGAATGTATGCCAAAATGGCGGCAACTTGTTTTTGTTAACGAACTGTCAAAGTCAGTGTCACCATTCTAATAAAATTAAAAGTATCGATGATCACGTAACTGCGACATATTGCTGAGTGGACACGTCTTTAGTATCTAATTTTTAAATAACTTGTAATTTGGTGCTACATTTTTGTTCTATTCTATTCTTACTTACATGTCTATGTAAACTTTCAAGTCTATCGATCATTGGGAAATGGGACAAATTTGTGTTCTAAGATTTGCGCACTAACAACCATACTAACATACAAATAAGGCAGGTTAAATAAAAGCTTGTAATGAATGTAGAAGTAAGCGTTTTTGTACTTTAATATTTATAATTTAGAAAATATCGTTATTTTTGTGTTTTAAATGCTAATATATGAATAGATTATGCTATTATTAAAGGTAGTCACTAGTAACTACATCCTGTTATGTCTGATTTTCAAAAGGCTATATAATGAACAATAAATAATATTGTTTATAGGTGCCCTACAAGAAAACAGTCAGAACTGTATCAAGTGCAATTCTTCATCAATGAAAAAGAATACCACCTCTGCAACGCCAGGAGTTGTAACTGGAAACAATTTCACGAGAAATTCTCTAGATTCCTTGACATCAACTTAGACGAGTGTAATATTGATAAGGAAATTTCACCACTACAGAAACTTACATTTAGAAACGTTACTTTGTAATATATTGTTTCAAGCGTCGTAATTATTCACCGATTTACCTTATTTTAATGAATACTCGTTATTTTGGCGATATTAAAGCGTTATGAACGTTTTGAAACTGAGTGGTACAGCAGGCCAATTCTGCTAATGTTAACATAATAATCTCATAGCAATAGAAACTCAAGTACTTGCATTTTGTCATTGTTCTATATCTACCTGTTAATTGTTATATATTGTTATATATCTGCCACCATTTATGTGCAATCGGAATAGACTAACCATAGCAACCTCCCGCTTAAAATTACACTCTACTGGCCCACTGGCAATGTCAATAAAAATATACAATAATCTACCAATCTCAATAAAAAATTTAAATAAAGAAAAATATTACATAAAAAATTTAAAGAATTTATTAACTAAAAAGAATCATTATACCATACAAGAATACCTAAGTGAAAAACTTTAAATATAACCTAATTAAAAAAGAATATTCTACCTCTATTTTTTAATTTTAATATCTACTTAATTTAAATATCTGCTAAATGGGTAAGTTTTCAAAACATACATTATTTAGTTTGTAAAAGAAAGGAACTACTTATTACCAATATTTTAAAGCAGTGTCCTCCCCTCTCTCCAAATTGCTGTGCCCGACGGGATCCATAATGATACTTTTGTTTTTTTTTATAAACATCCTAATACAACATAGTAAAGTGTGGGCCGACGGAAGGCTTCATAAAAAAAAGGAATTTATTTTATAATAAATATTATATTACTTTATACACTAGTGCTCATGATCGAGCCTTACTTAATACTAACGTCGGGCGATCCGACATAACCTAACTTAACTTCTAGAGTTACTAAAATATAATAATAATTGTCTCTCGATCTGTTAGTGTCAGCTCTTTTATATCTGTATGCAACAGAGACGTCGTTATTTTAATATTCATTGTAATTGTGCCGGATGCTATTTTACCGTTTATTGTATTGGGTCACCAATTTACCGAAATGTTTGGTGTTTCATTGTAATTGTGCCGGATGCCGTTTATTGTATGGGGTCACCACTTTACCGAAATGTTTTGTGTTTTATTTATTAGTATACAGGTTGATATTTAACTTATTGGTAAGTTTAATATCTGACTCTATTTATATGAAGGGTCGGTAAAAATAAATAAACGTGTTCACAGTTATGAGCTTACTTTCAGACTATCTGATGTTGAAGTGCCACTTACAAAATACAAAATATCATAGATTACGTTGCCACAGAGTGGTCGACAAAGATTATAAAACACATGTGCCACGCTATTAATGATTTTGTTTAAGCTAAATGGTTGCAATAAAGTATTTAATCGAGTCCCAAAATTTAATACAAAAGACACTTATGCTGCATACATATATGCTTTATTATGTACTAACGTCTACAACACGTGACAAGACATAAGTCATCATAACTTCATTGTGGAATGCGATAAATAAATAACAATATTAGATTACGTAAACATTAGCAGAATTGACCTACAGGTATCATAGTAACAAGTATTGAACGTAAGAGGATTCGAAAGAGGGTAGATCGATATATCTGTTAATAACATCTACCCGCAACTGCTCAGTTACTTTGTGCTCACGGCGCGTTCAAAATATCGAAAATATAAGAACATCAGTGAGTATAATGTCACCTCACACATCTACTTATGATTTAGATTTACAACAAGGTACACCCAGCAGTATGTTAGATTACCAGGTTACAGTAAATAAAAAAAACATCACATTTCCACCGCTGATTTTTAACTCTATTTTAATCGAGAGGAAAAATCTAAAAGTTTTATATCACCTCATGTACCGTTGACACAGACATCAGATTACCACCGTATGTCAACTTTTGTTGTTAGTTTTAAATTCTACCTTTACTTTAATGGAGAAATTTATCATTTTATTTTAGCCGTTTTGCTGTTGACTGTACGTGGTAACAATCCCGTGAATAATTTTAATTACTCAAACCGATTCTGTAGCAAATGGTCCATACAAATAATTAAGTTGCTTTTTTAAATTATAATTGACTATACCATGTAATTTTGTTTAACAATAATATTTATTCAAGTGGAGAAGAAAGAAGGGATTTCATTTTCTATAAATGAATGACTGATTCTTTTGACTGATACTTTAATTCAATCAAATAAAACATCATATGTTTAGAAAATAAAATAAATCATAAATATACACTTATAAAGAGATTCATTTCCATTAATTAATTAGAACCGGTCACAAGATCGGTTCTAATTAATTAAAACTGATATAATAATTACAATAAATGTATTATTTCTGTAAATATATAATAAGATAATTTCAAAGATGCTGTATATTTTATTTGAATTCATATTGAACACAGAATTACCTTTAACCATCAACTTCCAACTGCTGTAATAGTGTGAACATAGAATAAGACATCTTGATGATCTGAGATAAAGGAAATTAATATAATTAGATATTAGAAAAAATTAAAATCTGTCAATATATTATAAAGTATTATATATATTGACAGTTTTTGCTGGGTAGAAAATGTGAATCCACCACTCTGGGCTTCGACTTTGCTAATGTTAACGTGATATTGGTAACGTCAATGGTTTAGCAATTTATTACAATTTCCTATTGTATTATTTGCTTAACGCAATATTGCTGTCTTGATGATATATCTTTATGGGGCATAGTGACAATAACTGTACCAAAAAAAGCTGCTACCAAAACGATATCATTAGAAGAATTGAGTCCCAAGTCTTTATGGCTTCAAAGTGATTCTCCACATAGTATTTTTGTAAATATTGCTCTTTTATTAGAGCTAGTGGATTCCCTACTCGTTCTTCTTAACGGTCAAAAGACGTCTTGAACGAGTAGTAGGAAATAAAACTTTGGACAATTCAAAAGTACTTTCAATAAGTTTATTTGTTTGAAGATTATTTTCATTTTAACATAGAATTTCAAGATAATCATCTATACTATACTATCTAGATGATCACGTAACTTTTACTGTATCCAAAATGTATTATGTCAAGCAAAGCAAGTGCCTCTGTTGCATCTGCCGTCATTAATACCCAATCAACTCTGGGCTCAAGTAGTACGTCATGGTCTTCTATCACTATTTGATTCTGTCCATAGAGAAAACCGATGTCCCAGCAATGGACCGATAAAGATGATGAATGTTACTCACTCCAGTGAAAGAGGCGAGGGACAGTGTAGTAAATCCTGCAGCAGTTATCTTGGTGACGCGCCTCGACCTCGTCATAATTATGAGCAAGGAGCGTCGCAGTGGCGTGGACATCACGTACCAAGGGCATTCGTAAGCTGCACCAGCTATCTGTGTACTCTAAAACCAAATATCTTTATTCCTATCTCAAACTTTCACGATGAAACTTTTGCAGAATAGACAGAAAGAAATACATGGCACTGTCATTAACTCTTTCAATTGCTTGTTCTTTCAATAATTTTGTATGCCTTTTGATACCATTTTAATAATACATATCAATGCATAGTGTACAAGTTAAAAACATAACAATAACCTTGAGTGAAATTAGAAATAGTGTAGGCAAACTATAATATTTTTTGTAACCTCATTACAGATAAACTTAAAATGAACACCATTTGTTCTTTTCCATAAAGTGCCATATACCTTGTTATTTGCTTGGTTCTTGATATTGGTTCTACTTCTAGTCTTAGTGGCTGCATGGCACAATGAATTGAAGATAGAAATTTAATTTTGAGGAGGTATCCATTCCCAAATTTTGAAATGGCACATATCGTCTACGTCGACACTAGAAACCAACTGTTTATGGCAAGAAAAATTGTTAATCTTTCTTAAAATTAGTAGTATTTCTTACCTCTTCTGATAGTTGATTCCCTTGGTAACAGTATAAGAATACTTGGAACATCATATTTACCAAGTACGTACCCATGGCAATCAGACGAACCGGATTACCTGTCACCTGATGACAAAATGAAGAATTGGTTTATTTTTTTATTAAAAAAAGCCTTAAGACTGTTCTATTAATCTATCTTCGTTGAAAGCACTTCAACGATACATACAGCGGTGTTCCGCTAGAGAGTAGATGCAGCTACATAATAGCATTTGGAAAATTTTGACAGCACAAACTTAGACAAAAAAGCTTAACTTTCTGGAAACGATTCCAATACATACCGAAACGAGAGCTGGTTTGGATATTGGGTATGAGAGAGCATGCAACTAAGATTACATTACAGATGCTCAATTCAATTAATAGAAAGCTGACCTGAAAGATAGTGCCAGTGTAAATGTAAACAAAGAAATGTTCCGTTTGTTCGAACATGCAGAAAGAATGTTGAAAGAAAGAACAATGAAACTGGTGTTTTATGTGGAAGTGAAATGGATACTATGGGAGGGTGATATCAGAAACTATATTAACGATAAGCTGGCGTGTATCATGTCAAAAGAGTAATGGATGTTGAAGAAATTAAAGACGATTATAATGTGCCGATTGGCGCTTATATCTCAATGCTTACCTTGTAAGGGAGGATTACGTTAAAGTGGTTTTTTTTTAATTAATTTGACTAACCAACATTTGTTTACAATGATACATACTATTGATATCATTAATTCTTTTTTTCCGACTTTCTGCAACAGGCTCTTAAAGGTTAGCTCCGCATCCATAATGAGCTTACAATATCTATTTAATTATTAATTAATAACAGACTTATATGTTCAAAATATATTAACACATACGTAATAAGCCATATATATATATATATATATATATATATTATAGATATATATTTTTATTCTGTCTTTATATACAATACCCCTTACTTTGAATAAACTTTCAATTTATGTAGGTATTACTATATAATTTTTGTATCTTTGAATTAGCTGTTTAGCGCCTCACTTACCGATACCAGCTGGAAAGCAGTAACGCATATGATAAGTAGTGACACATTGAACTGCATGAACACCTGCTCGGAGAAGCAGTGCTGGAGCATGCGAGCTGCCTCCAGCGCGCTATGATGCTGCTTCACGCTCACTAGTAGACGAGCTCTAATAACTGATTCATGATCTGACGTTAGCAGATGCTGTGTTAAAAAAAAACAGAAATTAAATTAACAAACAAAGATTCAATACAAGAAACCTATTTTATATCAGAGCGAAGATGATTTAAATGAAAATTTATCTGCATTCTTTTATGAAAACACTTTGAAATATACCTTTTCAAAATAAAAAAAGGTTCTCATTGCAGAAGTTTGATTTATTTATTACAAAAAAGTCGTAATACATCAAGCTAACATATGTTTCCGTTAAAAAACGCTTATATGATTAGATTATATAAAAAAATATTCAAAAATCAAAATTGTTTATTAAGTCTAGACTGTTATAAAGCACTTGTGAAAATCGAAAACTACGCCAACGGTTCGCAAAACTACGGCGGGGGACATTGTACTGAGAATAACCGGCAAGAATCCCAGCAAGAGCTCTTTTTTTCTTCCTATTTTATTTCACACAGAGAAGTCTTATTGGAAAGTGGCTTAATTAGACAGATACTTTCTATCACTGAATAATATGCTGGTTACCGAGTTATACCTACTCATAATACAAAGGCACAATGTTAATCGCATTAGGTTAAAATATCTAACACCATGTTTTATTGTCATTTAGATATTCTTTGCTTTGTAGACAATTGTGAATACGACTTTTAAAAAGAATTATTGGCATTAAAATTGAATTTAAATAAAGAAATAAAGTCAAAATAATACATTAATTATTATGATCAAATATTAATAATAATGTCGAAAACCTCCTACTTTAAAAAATGAATGAACAATATCCAAACCACAGGAGCATTCTCATCCAAAAAATGAGACACGTAAGTCATATACATATTAAACCTACCCCATTAGTAAGTATACCCCTACATAAGGTCTTCAGTGATAGTCCTAGCAGTTGCAGCCTGCATCTACACTGAGCAATCAGACAAGTGACCAGGGTATCCTTGGCCACGTTAAGGAACGCTGCAACGTACAAAGCCCCGATCTGATACAGGTAGCTGAGCTCGTAGGCTGGTGACTTAGTTACATCATAAGGATACCTGAAAAATAAACGTCCGCTGTACCCGAACTCACCCAATAGGCGAAAAGTACGTAACGTTTTTTACCATTACTTTCCACTATCCGTACCGGCCGCACGGGGGGCCAATTGTCTTGTTTTAAAATCAAGCGCAATCCCTTTCAATTTCACGCTATAACTATTTGATATGTGATAACTATTGTGAACTTGACTTTTTTATATTGATTATAAAAAAATACAAGATTGTATTGATTGAACCATACCGTTGATTTGATGTTAGTTAGAATTGTCCAAATCAAGCGTTAGACGCAAGTTTTACTTAAAGAAACAGTAAAAAACGAATTAATGAAATCGTTATTCGGACACATTGTTATTATCCAAAGGGTTTATTAACAGTATACCGTTTAGTTCATACTACTTATGATATTGTATTTGGTTACAACAGTATTAATTTTTTAATTTGAAAGATGACAAAAATGTTAACAATTTCTGTACAAAATCGAGGTCTAGAGTCCATAAGAGACTGAAGTTTAGCTATGGAATTTATTTATATATACGGGCAACGAACCTTCGACCGGAGCGACGTCGCAGATGATACACAAAATTCACCTACATGAATTTTAGCCGTTAATCCCGTAGGGCTCAGCTCATTGGATTAAAACCTTTCACTAGGAATACCGCGATTTACAATAGGTAAGCGCCATCTATTATTCCAAATTGCAACTAATTACATTATGTAAGTATATAATAACATGTACTATTTACTTTAAATTATGCTATAATGTTTAACTATATTTATTGTGTATTTAAATACATTTATTTATGATATCCATGATACATACATAATACATTTATTTATGAGCCCCTTCAGTGGGGACGTAAAAGGGCTGATGATGATGATGATGATGATATCCATTTTATCTTAGAGTATGAACAATTACAGCATTAGAAGTTTATCACAATCGTAATATTGAGTTATTTCTAAATATAAGATAAATGTTAAAACAGAATTATAATATTAAAGTCATCAAACATTAACTAAAATTTAATAATAACTATATAATCTATAAAATATAGAATATTTTATAGATTTTATTGTTTGTTTATTTTAAAATGATATTTCTGAACTTCTATTTTTCAAGATTTACTAATGAATATATTCAAATGATTTCACGCAAACCCTTGTATCAAATTATATATGTATTATTCAACGAATCAAATTAAATTATATGAGGATAAATTCTGTGCAATATTAGTCTTAGGATTTGACAGTAGCTCGAAGGCGTAGTGGATAAGCGCCACGGCCCGCAATCGTTGTTGCTAGCTTTCGCACGGGATGGGTAATCAAAAAAATATTATCTCTAGTTAAGCTACCTCGTGCTTCGGAAGGCACGTTAAACAATTGGGCCGGCTGCTTTGCAGTCGTTAATGCCCTCCAATCCTGAATGAATATCATAATATTATTCAAAAAATTATATTATCTGAACATCGTCTCACCATGCTCTCAGTGGCAGCTGACCTTTCTCAGCACTAGTAGCCCACCCCAACATCGTCACGAAGGTCAGACAGCCGAACATAAGTTGCTGTATTATAGTCTCCCGGTTGCATCTAAATAAAATATAAAAAATACCCTAACTGTAACATATTATGTATACCTAATTTTTTTTATAAAATATATCTGTATTAGCAAAGGTTACCGTAATTGCGTCAGTGTTATCATCACAACGCTGTATTTATAAAAGACTAAATCAAAATCAAAATTATTTATTCTGTCTAGGCTGTTACAAGCACTTGTGTAAGCCGAGAGCTATCGTCGTCGTCATTGTCGAGACTATAACTGCAGCTGTGATTGAAGGCTATCCTCGCCTCACTTTACAATGCTTATTAGATGTGTTATAATTTAACCAGAAACTGGATTGGATGTTAGATATGAGATGTATGATTTGTGCTTTATGTAAACTTAGTTCTTGAATCTGACCCTTTTTTAAGAGAAAACACGCGATTGAGGTAATTTTCCTTGGATCTCATGCGAATGGTAGAAGCCATTACAATCTGCGTTTGTTGTCTCTTGCAAGATACAAAGTTCAAACCTGACCTTTTCACGATTGCTCTCGCCTCATCACCGTCAGCAGCTCTCAATGCCTCATCAGAATCGTTAACGAGGTTCCATATAAGTTTTCTTCGCCAGAACAGATTAGTAAACTTCACCAATTGAGCTATATTGGTGAACAGTACGAACGATACCCCTGTCATCAATGGCAGGTTCCCCCAGATCAGGTACATGTCTACCATCTGGGAGACGAGGTAAGTAC
Source organism: Diatraea saccharalis (assembly GCA_918026875.4). Lineage (NCBI taxonomy): Eukaryota > Metazoa > Arthropoda > Insecta > Lepidoptera > Crambidae > Diatraea > Diatraea saccharalis. The sequence goes on along the minus strand of OU893347.1, from coordinate 1,715,612 downwards.
CTGCGGGTGGATTATTATGTTTGATAAATGCATTAACAAACATATTGACATTTATCACAGAATTCAAAGTTTCTTTTGAAGGGATTCGGTCTAATTGAAAACATCTTCCTTTTTGGAGCCATTTAAAAAGAGAGAATTATGGATAATTTCTATTAGACAATAGTAAAAATATCCACTTATGACATTATAAGATCCAATTACCTAGCAAAAACATGAACCAGAAGAATCCATAGCAATGGTAGAGGAACCTCTTCGTTTCATTCAAGCCATCTGGTGGCCAAAAACCAACCAACCGTAAAGCAGTTAAAGACATGCTGATAGAGGTATTAACATTTTTTACTATCATTTTATTTTTTTCGTTGTGTCAGTTACTTATGAAGAATATTGTGTGACTAATGCCTTTAAAACTCGATTGGAACTACCCAATCCTGTCACAGAATTGTTAATTATGCTAAGGCAGAGATTAAAAACATTTAGCATTTATATACGTTCATATAATGCCTAATAGGCCTTTGTCATAACATACTGACCGCCTTAAAACGATTATATTTATACTGACTGTACGAATGAATGAATGAACGAAAAATTCTTTATTGTACACCAATGGACATAAAACAAAAATATATATACAATAATATGAATGCATAATTGGCGGCCTTATAACTAAAAAGTAATATCTTCCAGGCAACCTTGCGAACTAACCTGACATTTGATTTGACAACTGACGGTACAGGCATTTGATAATAAAATAAACAAAAATTAATTTCATAAGTAACAAAGATTATAGATATCTGTGATAGAAAAAGAGATAAAATTATGCGGAAAGAATTTACCGTAACGAAAATAATATTAAAATTACTTTTCTTTATAAATATCCAGAAGAGCGTTTCAGTTATAAAACAGCCTCGAACTCGTCGACGAGTGCAGTGCTGCCTTAGCATAGTTCAATCAATAACATGTAGTTCAAAAACTTACAAAGGCTTTTCTTCATTGAAGCTCTATGACGTCAAAGCATTGCGATTGACACTTCAAGACTTTTGGCAGAATAATATAACTATACTGGCTGGCTAGAGAGATAATTGTGTTTGCTGTATGAAAGGATTTATAAAAAAAACCTAATAATTTGTGACAGAATGTTTACCACCCCTGTCGTGTGTAGTTGATAATCAGTTAATAAGAGGTATACAAAATACAAATATAATTATGTGATTATATTAAACATAGCTTGGAACTTTTAATCACCTCTAATAATTCGGTGGTTTCTTATAATTGTACATATTTTGTTGAAAACAGAAATAATAACGGTAAACAACTCTATGGAGCAGTGATTAGTGCTCGCGGTACTGATATTTTAAGACTTTAAATAAAAAAGACAAAACATTTACGTAACTTTTATTTAAAGTGTTTTTTTTTAAATTCAAATAATGAATTTATCCACTACTCCGATTTATAACACTTAAAAAAGTGCCAAACACCTTGATTCGCTGATAATTAAGACGCGATTTCAGATTCAATATTTATCTTCTTGTACACATAAGGACACTAATTTGAAATAGTTGTGGAAGAGATCTTACACCCGGTTTCCGAGTTGAGTATGTAAGTTAAGTATGTCTCAAACTGTATTTAAATGTCACTTAAACAAGTTTTCGTTTCTGATTTTATTTTTATTTATGATTGATTGTTTGTATTTTGACGAAACTCGGACTTTTTGCCTCGTGAAACGTAAAAAACTTAAGTTATTCAGAATAATCAGATGGGATTTTATACTTTTCTCAATTCAGTTACCGGCCGTTAAATAAACTTGCTTTATGATTTTGTATAGAAATGTAGTATGAACTATTGATTGAGTAGCTCGGTGGCGTAGTGGATATGTGCCGCGGCACGCGATCGTTGTCGTTAAGTAATTTTCGCAGGGTGGGTCACGTGATGGGTGACCAAAAAATAATATTATTTCACTTTCGCTACTCCGTGCTTCGGAAGGCACGTTAAGCCGTTGGTCCCGGATACATTTGTAATCGATAATACCCGCCAATCCGCATTGGGCCAGTGTGGAGGGTCATAGCCCATGCTCCTTAACCATCCATAAGGAAGGCCTGATCCCTGCAGTGGGGACGAAATTAAGGGGTAATGATTATGATGAACTATTGATTACTCAACTTGTAACTTAAGTACTCAACGTTACACTACACTCGTTGAGTAATCAATGGCTTACTTCTCTTTATAAATATATAACAAATTCAAACTGACAGTTTATTGATAATTGATTTGACTACAAATCTGCTAACTAATGACAAGTACTACGTCATCGGTATGTGGCTACAATATTTTATCTTCTATATTATTCTAGTCTCCATTTTCCAACTGCTGCAGTAAAGTAAACATAGAATACGATGTCTTGATGATCTGGAAAATATAAGATGACGTTCACATAAGTTGGTAATAAAATTATAAATTGTTTTAACTCATTATGTACCTCTATGCGGAAAATAATTGAAATAATTCAAATTAATATGTAAAGAAAAAATATGACCCCTTTTTAGGAAAATTGCGGGGTCGGAGTAATATAAAAGGCACAATTTAAATCTTTATGGAGAAGAAAATGCACAATACTGATAATTAGTTTAAAATATTTATTTTGACTGTTTGGATGGATTCCTGAACATGGATGAATGAAAATACGGTCACTAGTAGCGAAAAGTCACAAGTCCTAAAAAATTCGTCGGTGCTGTTTATTCTCGGTTAGTTCTGTAATTAGATTGTCGGGTAACGAGTGCTATCTCGGGGTACCTAGGGCTTGTTAAATGTTTTAATAATTTTTCATGAACGCTAATATTTTTTATAGACAATAATATTATACATTAAATTAAAAAAAAGCACATTACCCACACTACCATGAAAAACATTACTGACGCTACCATGCCTTTGACATTTTGTTAAATGTGAAAAAAAAATCAAGTGAAAATACTCAAATTAATTTTTTTCGTAGCATTATTAGAAAAAATATTTTTATGCTACAAAAAGAAGTGGTGCATACCAGACCTCGTGCGCAGCTCGTCTAGATGTAACATTGACTTTGAATATAGTAGATTTTAGTAGAGTAGAGAGTAGCTCGGTGGCGTAGTGGATAAGCGCCGCGGCTCGCGATCGTAGTCGTTAAGCAACTAATTATATGTTATTAAGAAAAATGCTTAAAAACCCACTTTGTCCTTGGCATTTAAGCAATTTTCAATTAATTAAATAATTATAATTAAGTAAGCATTTTTAATTAGGAATATTTTTCAGTATAACATTGTTCGATCGAGTAGCTCGGTGGCGTAGTGGATAAGCGCCGCGGCCCGCGATCGTAGTCGTTAAGCAACTTTCGCAAGGGTCGGTCACGGGATGGGTGACCAAAAAATTATTATCGCGAGCTACTCCGTGCTTCGGAAGGCACGTTAAGCCGTTGGTCCCGGCTGCATTTGCAGTCGTTAATACCCTCCAATCCGCATTGGGCCACCGTGGAGGGTCATGGCCCATCCTCCTTAACCATCCATAAGGAAGGCCTGAGCCCCTGCAGTGGGGACGTAAAAAGGCTGGTGATGTGATATGATAGTAGATTTCCTGTAATTAACGAACCGTCGAAGGTTTCAATACTAACTGTCGTAAAACAGGAGAAGGAGACTGTGGTGATCCCCGCCGCTACAAATTTGGCGACGATCCTCGTTCTCATCATGATGATGAGTAAATTTCGTCGTAACGGATTAGACAGAACGTACCAAGGACAGTGGTAAGCCGCGTCAGCTATATCTGCACTCTGTAAACATTATTGTCTATACTAATGTTGTAAGGTTAAGATTTGATTGTTTGTTTGTTTGCTTTTGGACCGATTTAAAAAAATCTTTTACTTACGGAAAGTTATATTTCAATCTGGTATAATTTACGCTGGCTAAGCGGAACTACAATAGCTACTTTTTGAATAAATTTTATACAACATTAATTAATATATGGCTCGGATACCTACTTAAGCTAAAAGCTTGTTCATTTATAATTATTTTTTAATTATAAAATACAATCTCTAGATAATAATGTGTAATGCAAAAAAAAATTGTTTAAATTGAATCGAAAACGGATCAAAACCGAACGAAACTACAGTTTTTAATGGTTTTCCTATTCTACAAAGTGACATACGAAACAATTCCAGTTCTATTTTAGCTTTATTATTTAACTTTAATTTTGTTTTTGATTCGATTTAAACAAAATTTATTAAGTAGAATTAGCCCCCTGTGCTCCTCTTTTTGTTGTAGTCCAAAAATATATATTTCAACATAATTTTGGATACCTCCTGTGATATTCTGCTTCCTTGATAACAATATAGAAATACTTGAAGTGTCATGTCTATCAGATAACCTCCCGTGGCCAGCTTATGTGATTGGTTGCCGGTAACCTAAAGAAAACGAGATTTTAATATTATCATGATATATACATGTCGCAGCCAAGTAATGTAATCAGTGAACCAATTTGGTGGCTAGCCCTTTAATCGAATGGTGCCATTCATTTAACGGGCTGACTTTCAATCAGCCCAACGCATAGTTCTACAATACGGCTGAACTTAGGTCAGCCAACTAATTTAGTCTCAATTCAATGGTTACAGCCCCATCTATGGCAAATAAAATTAATCAATGTATTTAACTACGATTGTTTTAATATGTTATAAAGTTATTTTAGTCCTGATCTAGTAATAGGTTACAAATTTAAGACGTTCGCGAGGCATACCGTAACGATCGTCTTAAATTTCGAGGTTATTTTTTAAACATATAACAAAACTAAATGAAAGTTTTGGCGGCTTTTAAATCAGCCTTCTTGTTGAATGGTCCAATTATTCAACTAGAAAACTAGGCGTGCAATTGAACGGCTGTTTATACCAGTTAGAGCTGCGAGATATATACATAAATATATTTTATATTCTCACAGCTAAATTAAAAATAGTGTTAAAAACTTAGCCCTTTCGAAATGATGATGTAGCTGTTCTACTTTCACAAGTACTTAAAATAGCCTAAACTAAATAAATAAATAAATTATCCTATTGCCGGAGCACAACCCTTCCTTATGAATGAAATCCAATCGAATCAAATTGAGAGAATGAGCCATGACCCACTAAGCGGGCCTAGTGAGTTTGTGGGTGTAAACTACTGCAGATGCACCCGGTCCAAAGGCTTAGTGTACCTTTATAAGTAAAATTTTTGGTCACCCAACCTGTAACTTGCCCTTGCGAAAAATGCTTTTGCATTACCGAAACAAGTTGGAAGGCAGTCACGCATATGATCAACAGTGACACATTGAACTGCATGAAAGTGGAGAATGAGAAGCACTTCTGTATCTTTTTCACAGCCTCCAGTGTGCTATTGTGCTGCATCACGCACTGCCGTAAACGATCTTTTACTGTCACCTCTTCATTTGCCGTTAAGAGATGCTGGAGAAATAAACATACTACGTTAATAGAAATAAAAGCGATTTAACATTAGTAAATGACTAAGCTACGATCTACGCACATTACGCTACGAGACTACAGTATTCTGATCGTAGGAGGTAGGTGCTACGATTTTTAAGCGTTATATTAGATCCTTATTTATGAAAATGGCATTTTGTCGTACTGCTCCTCCTTGGTTGGGAATTCCAAATTCAAATTTATACAGCCATTTACACATGTATTTGTGTTTCGTTAGGTAGCTTTCATTTGTTTTTTTGCAGTCATGCAGGCTAAAGAAGGTTCTATCGTCATTTATGGGTCAAGGTGTACACTACTATAACAAAATTCCTATGGAAATTTTAAATTTACCATCACCTAAGTTTAAAACCCATATTAAGAATTGTCTACTCAGTAAAGGATATTATACTTTTAATGAATATTTAAACGACAAAACTACTTGGAGTTAAATATGGCTCATTTTTCATATATATTAAATTGTTAATCGGTGAGCTTCTTTGGCTACAAATGTGAATGGATTGACGAAAATACTGGTTTACTCTTAATATTGTGTAATATTGTAATGGAAAGTGACTTCAAATTTTAATGAAGTCATTTTTCAATCTTGACGCTCTGTATGAAATAAAACAGGGAGAAAAAAGCAGCCCTTGCCGAGTTTCTTGCCGGTTTTTCTCGGTACAAGGTCTCCCGCCGTAGATTTACGAACCGTTGGCGTAGCTCTCGACTTTCACAAGTGCTTGTAACAGCCTAGACTGAATAAATTATTTTGATTTTTGATTTTTTCTTCTGTTTGTCCTACTTACGTCACACAGCATAAAAAATGAAAAACTTGAAAAATAGTGTTATTTACGAGTACGAATTCCACAATGGTATTTTTTAATATAATAAACATATTACATTAAAAAATATTCGACTTTATGTTCCTCCCATACCAAACACCAATTTCATATGTAAGGACCTAATATTTATATAATACTCATATAAATATTGCCGACAAAAATGCGAAGCCGCGAATAATCCCCATACAAGAAGATGAATTATTTCATACAATGTTATTTAAATTGGACAACATTATTATCACTCATTGATTATTATTATTATTAATTTTCAACGAAGACGTAAATTTTGCTATATAATGTTGTATTAAAAATAAAACATAGAAATCCTTTTAAACCTCAGTAATAGGGATCCCACGGCACACAGTCCTCAGAGAAAGCCCCAATAACTGAAGCCTGCAGCAGCACTGCGCCATCAGGCTGGTGACCAGCGTGTCCTTGCTTATATTCAACAGAGCGCAAATACTAAGAGCTACCATTTGATATACGTAAGTAATTTGGTAGGCTGGACTCTTACCGACGTCATATGGATACCTGGATGGACAATTAGAATTGGAACTCTATGATAAGGCTGGTGATCTGAAAGCTGGTTTGTACCTCCAGCGAATTAAGAGGAATTAATTGCTTTTAGCACATTATCTGTCGGTTATAATTTGGAGATATTTTTTATCCAGTATAGTTTTAGTTATATGTATAGCTTAGGTAGGTGAATTAATATATTTCAGTTGTAACGTTAAAAAATATTCCAGAGATTTGTCTATTCTGAAATAATGTAGGTACCAAAACTAATAAGACACGCGAGAACCTAAGTGAAGCCAGTTTCTGTTTAGTAAAAGAGTGTAACTGTTTATTTCCTTTGTTTTTGCAATGTGTTAGTATGCGTTTTCAAATAGTTTCATCAAAGAGCTAATGTGGTAGAATTACTCGTGACTTAAAATGCGTTACTGTTTGTGTTTTCACCAGATCGGTTCCAGCAGAAGATCGGCGCTGATCACAACATCAGCATATGCTATTGAACCGTGTTGGGACAAGAAAAAATCGTCTAAATGTGACTATGTTGTAATAAATTTTTATTTCCCCTAATAGGGATGATGACTGGGTAAAAAAATGCAATTCTATTTAGTCCGTCAGTCAGATAATAGAAAAATATTAGACACGTATTTTTTTTTACTTCAATTTAACAAGAAATAGCTTAGATAACAGCATTAAAGTTGAGGAGTGGGGGCTCGCTACGTCACAGTTGAGTAGAAAACGTACCCTAACGTGACGTCATGCGAAATTTCAACTCCATGTAACGCCGTAATTTAATGATTACGAAAAAAATACTTATTTAATATTTTTAAACACTCTACCTGACGGACAAATAAACAAAAATTAGTCATCATCCCTACTAAATGGATTTTATTTATTTATCGTCACCGACACATGCTTTTTGTAGTAGCACACACAATAAAGCTTCATGAATACACATGAATTAGTACTTTGAATTACTCACCAAACCCTCAAAGGTAATTGGCCCTTCTCAGCGCTGTTAGTCCAACAAACTAGAGTAGCAGCACTCACACAGCAGTAGATAATAACGTGCAAGGCTGTCTCCCTGTTGCATCTAAAGAAAAAACTAATCCATCTTATTCCATAAGACAAATATCAATATAACAATTAATAAAATTAGGTTTGCTTGCACCAAATTACTTTAACAGTAACAAACATGTTAAAGTACAAAATAAGCAAAATGAGTTGCAGCAGTTGGCAATGATGAGATGACGTCATAACTTAACTGTTAACTTTAACAAATATTCAGAAAAAGAATGTGCAACGCATTCCACGGTCAATGTTAAAGACAGCTTGATAGTTATTGTCAAATTTGACATAAACCTAAACATCATTAAAAACTTATAATACCGGATATTAGATGCGATTTTTAAAAGTGAACTTCATCTTTAATTGATCGTGGAGCAATCTAGCCTAAAAAGTCTCTGAACTCGCGTCTGTCTCATCTAGTCATGAGATGAGTGACTGATGACTGATCTGATCGTCTCATGCTCCTTCTTGCTTCAAAGACACCTTAAGCCATTTGTTTCAGTTGCATCTACAGTCATCAACACTTAACAATCCGCATTAGATCCACCGAGTAAGATATATTCAATTCAATATCATCCGTATACATTAATCAGGGCTTGCAAACGTTTTGGATAAACCCATTTCTAAAGTTTATTATATACCCAGGTTTTTCAAAAACTGTTTGGACGTCATTAATCTCATTTTTTTAATAACAAGTTATTGCTTTTCATTAACAAATAGTGACAAAAGTGTCTTGAGATTGCGAAGATATAAATATAAGATAGATGGGCGGAGTAACTAACATTTTGAGCAAAAACCGAAACTATTTTGAACTCTAACAACAAGTTGCAAGAACGTTCATTAAAATTATCATTAGTATCAAACGACATTACCCATACTTTTACATTTATTAGAGCTTAAAAGCATTATTAAACCTTAGTGGACGTTTGTGCCACTGACTGTGAACCCATACCGAAATGCAACGCTCCTAAAAAATACCAGGTTTATTAATAAATCCAGGACATTAATAGTACATTATGTGCCCTGTGCAAGCAACAATGTGGTGAGCCCCAAAGCTACCTAGCAATATGCATGAGCTGTGCAAATAAGACACGCGAATTCCGCACATATACATACTTGCAATTAACACACGCTTTAGGAACATCCTCTTGTAACAAAATCTTTATACCTTCTACAAGTGCTATTTATTTAATTATTCATAAACACCAACAAGATTTACATTAACTTATTCACGTTACTACATATTAAAGATAATCATTATAAATGCAATCTTAATTAATGTGTATCACACACATTAGAAATGAAACAATAAATCATTCACAAATTAAATTATCCAACAGAAAAATAATTGTACATATGTTTAAAATTGTAGAAATGCAGTTGAGATTATATTTAAGTTGCACGTCAATTTCAAATAAAATAAAAAAAAATTGTCAAAATAAAATGAAAGTTGCAAATCGAAAAAAAATATACATAACAAATTTTAATTAATAAATATTTATGTAAGTGTTTTAAATATTAAATTGGCACTAATGAATAATTAATAATTATACGTCATTGTTACAAAATTCAATTTAATATGACATCAGGCAAAAAACATAATTATACAAAACTTTCATAAATTACATACAATAACATTAAATATAATAACAAAGTTAAAGCATGCAGTTAAGTAACTACTTAATATTAATCTTAAATATAATAAGAAAATTTGAGAAAATGTCAATGTTAACAAAAGATTGATTATAGACCGAAATTTTACTTTTGGATTTGAGTGAATAATTTCGTGCGACATTTTTGTACAAATTATTGTCGGTTATTACTAATATATTCATCGGCGAGTAGTGACCTTGACGTGACTTTCTTTACTATGTTATGTACGTGTGTACGTTATATGAAATCGTAGTTTTGTATGTAAAACAACACCTAAGTCACGAATCCGGTCGACCTCAGATAATGCATTGCTATTTATGTTGTATGACCTGTGCACTGTTTGCACTTTTCTTGTAAACCTGACCACGAAACATTTGTTTACTTTCAGATCCATGCCGTTTTGTTACACCAAGTAACTAAGCTATTTTAACGGGCCTAAAGAGTTTGAGATCGTCAGCATACAAGTAATATTTTGAAAATTGAGAACATAACTGAATATCATTCAAGAAGATATTAAAATATATAGGTCCCGAATGAGAGCCCTGGGGAACGTCCGATGATGCCGAAAAAACGTTGATGTATATATATCCTTTGAGGACGGCGGTTTTCTAAATAAGATTCACACCAAGACAAAAGAGCCCCTGATATACCCGCTACCTCAAGCTTCCTGATGAGTATGATAGCGATTGTAAAGACCGTGATTTGAAGGCCGTGTGTCGATAGAATTACCAAGATCTAGGGCTTTAGTGAGAAAAAACCTTATAAACATCTTACGTAGCAAACGCCAAAGAGCTGATGTAGTTGCACGAAAAGGCGTTTTATTCCTAGAGAAAACAAAAGATTACAAATATCAGGCCCCAAATATCAGGTTCATTAGAAGCAGTGTGAGAACCATTGTTCATTTTCGAAGGGATAGTAGTCGTGTTACCTTTGCGTTTATTCCCCATAAAGGCTCATACTATAAATTAATATAAATTAAAGAGTAATCTTACTTTAGGTAAGTACTTAGCATAAGAAGCAGTTAAGAGTGAATCAGTTTTTTTCTGAGAAGTTTAAACGTTAAAACATCACAAGGGTTATTGTTATACTTAAGTAATCTGATACAGTATTTATTTTCTTTTCTTTCAACTATCTGACCGAGGATGGTGTAAACCAGCAAGGAACTGTTGTTTTACTGCGTGGTCTATACTTACGAAAGCGGTTCGCAATCGAGCTCCTAACTATATTATAACAAAAGATCTAACATCTCATCAACAGAATGGGCCTCGAAAATAACTATATTACAATCATGTTTGTGTTCGTTATGTGTATTATCATATAGTAGCTTGGTGGCATAGAGGATAAGGGCCGCGGCCCGCATTCGTTGTCATTGAGATTTCGATAATTTTCGATAGGGTTGGTCACGGGATAAGTGACAAAATATATTATTATCTCGAGCTATTCCGAGCTTCGGAGGGCATAAGCCGTTGGCCCCGGCTATATAGACAGTCGTTAATACCCTCTAACCCGCATTGGGCCAGCGTGGAGGGCTATGGCCCATCCTCACAAACCACCCATAAGGAAAGCCTGAGCCCCTGCAGTGGGAGCGTTAATAGGGCTGATGATGATAATTATCAATATATATCTGATTCCTTTGAAGAGCTTCAACAGAAAATGCATTGACCTTTGCACTATGACTTTCCCTTCTTCAGAATCAGCAGCACCTCTCATTTCTTCATCGCCTTCATGAATCACACTCCTTATCATTTCCCCATAGTACAATATAGTAGCGATTTTTAACGTATGTACCAAGTTAGTAAACAAAATATACGAGACCGCTGTCATCAGCGGTAGATTTCCCCACACACAATACATTTCCACAAACTGTAATATGATGTTATTACCTGCAAATGAATATGGTTGTATATGTATGATACAAACTAATATTAACCATGTTATTTTTAAAGCTATAAAGTTTCTAATTTTGTTTGTTTGTTTGTAAAGGGTCGTCTGCGGAAATATCGATCCCATCAATGAAAATTCTTTCACCAATAATAAGCTACATCACACGCGAGTGTATGGAGTATGATATTATTTACGCGGAGAAATTCTAAATCAAAACGTGACTTCGGTAAACTTCGCATTTACTTTCCATTATATTAATGATCATCTTAACTAACTAATTATGTAAGCTACTCAAAATTATTTTCGTTACTAGTTATTGTAAATAAAAAAAAGTACAGTTGTAATTTCAAAGATTTGACACATAAAAAATATGGTAAGTAAAATAACTTTTGAACGTTTATTTCAAGATTTCTGATTACTCTATTGGCAATGATTATGTAAATACCTAATAGAAACATAAACCACATGAAACCATAGCAGTTGTAGAGAATTCTTTGTTTTCCCATCATATTCTCCGGCGACCAGAAACCAACCAACCGCAAGGCAGTCAAAGAAAAACCAATTGATGCATTAATATTACTTATAAACATAATTATTGGTTATTTTATATTTATTCTTATTTCAAATCTGTGTCTATATTATAAAGATATATTTTTTTTATTTCTTTGAGAAGTCTGTGTAATTTTGCGCACTTTCAGACTACTGCTGTTAAAATCTTGTATCAACAATTCAAATAATACAACACAGCGTTAATTATTAATTTGAACAGGGCCGACAAACAATTTTTCTTACTGTTATCCTATTTTATTAAGAAGCTTTCCACTTTCCAATGAAACAAATCCTATATTATCTTTGAAGTAGATGTTATTTGAACATTTATGCTTTAAGGGCGCTCTTGTCGACGTCGAGTTCGAGGTTGTTTTTATAACAGAATAGAATTGGTCACACTAGACTGAAACTAAACATATACAAGAAAAGTGTTACTCCTAAAGTTCGTCTACCTCTAAATTCAATTAATTTTTATAATGATATTTATGATTAAGCTGAAATATATAATAAGAATTAATATATAATAAGTTGCATTTATAACACGCTATGTTTGGTCTTATAATTCCTCGTTATTCCAAACTTAAAAAACAAAATTTTACTAGCACCAAACATTAAATTTTTGGTAGAAATTCTTTACATAAACCTGTTAATAAAAACGTCTTATAGAAAAGTACTTAAATTACCATAAAATAATATATTTAATGAATGCTAACAAAATGTTGATGTAGATGTACCATAATAGCGCACTAATAATTACTGCTTTTACTTTGTATTACGCGAAATGCAAATTAAGTTATTAACTTGAACAACATGCACGGCTCGAATACAATAAATTATTTCAACTCCTTTCTCTAATATTGTTTTGGTTCAATAATCAACGTTTATCGTCTACTAATAAAAACAAATCCCATATACTAAACATTGTAAAATTATAATTTCTGATATCTTGAAAGAAAGATTTTTTTTATAGACCCGACATCATGGACGAATATGATATAGAATGAATATAATTTGCTTACCTTTCGCGACCGTCACATTATCAGCCAGTTGCACAAACGTCCATTAAAATGTTCATTAGTTTAAAGCGACATTGACGACCTCCATAGCCGAGTGGTTCACACGCCGCTTTCAAGGTGTCTCTGAGGTCCCGAGCTCGATTCCCGGTCGGGTCAATGTAGAAAATGAACTTTTCTATATTGACTCGGGTCTGGGTGTTGTGGTACCTTCGTTGTCTCAGATACTCCATAATACGGGGGCTTTAGCTACTCATCTTGGAATCTGAGCAATGTGCGTGATGTTGTTTAATATTAGATATAATATTTAACATTAAATTAAATATTACATACATAATTTGACATTCATTAGTGCTTAAAGGCGTATTAAAACTTTAATGGGCGTTTGAGCAACTAACGTCATGTTTGATACAGTTGTAGTAAACTTGGACACTGTAGGTCATTTTAATTATGTTATTGTTTGCCAATTATAGTTATTTTACATCACTTTTTGATGTCAAAACAAATTAAAAGATCTTTTGCAAATAACAGTAAAAAATATAATTTTATTGAATTCAATTTTAAGTTTGGATTTAAACTTCCATACTCATATAAATAAACGAATAAATTAGCTCTGTCTGTATGTCTGTTACGTTTTCATATCTAACAACCAACCAAAAACTGAACCAACTTTAATCAAATTTGGAACACAGATAGAATGAACTTTCTTCTAGGGCTTCCAATCCCGTAATAATGAGATCTCGGTATTGCGGGATCTCGCGTCTTTTAACCATCCCGCGTGATGCGGGATTACAGGCGCGGGATCCGCGGTGTTTGCGGGACTGAAAAAAAGCGTGCAGTTTGCGTAGAAACCTTAAAAAAGATAATGAAGGAATTTGACCTTGATTTAGACAAAGATGTTATTACAATTACAACTGACGGAGCCTCGGTTATGGTTAAAACCGGTAGTTTGATTCCAGCATTTCAACAACTGTGCTATGCCCATGGGTTGCAACTTGGAATATTAAACGTTGTTTATAAAAAAAAACAACAAAGTGACGATGACCTGCTCTACAGTTTAAATATGTTGTTTTTCCTTCGCAAACATTTTCAATTGAAAGCTTTAGCTGACAAACTAAATAATTAAAGTAACGTAGGTATATCAATTTCAGTTGAAAATGTGTTTTTTTTTAGTTGATTATTTTTAATTTTGTTGGTGTATTTTTGAAGATAGTTTTTTTTTTCGGTTATTGTTACTGTTTTTTGCAAAGAATAAACGAAAGTGTAATTTGATTGATCTCATACTAATAGTAATTAATACTTAAATAAATGTAGAGTTAGTTGATTAATTTATTGTTTTATTTGCCTTATATAAATATGAATATTTGCAATATGCGGGGTCCCGCAAATACCGAGATCTCGCGAGAAGTTAAATATTAAACCTTATTTTATTATAAAAGACATATTATACAGATACAATAAATAAATAAATATAAGGCAATATGGCTAATATCACAGATTTCTCAGACAGCTTTTTAAGCATTACGGAAATTCAAAACAACAATGGTACCACAACACTCAGACTCGAGACAATAGAGAAAAGTTGTCGGAACTGAACGGAATCAGAAATCTCGGAGATGACATCAAAAAACCTCCTGATATGTTAGATTACCATGAAACTGACGTGCGTACCATTGCACCAAGGAGATCGTCCCATCGATATGATACGCGAGGACGGCAGCCATGCGGGCTTTATCTACAATGTAACACTACCACTGAATCATAATTATAATATTTGTTTTATCTCTGTTAGTATGTTCACTAGGACCTTTCATGATTCATTCTCATATACCTCTCTTTTTATAAAAGACTAACTATCTACTCCCTTCACCGACTTAGCCCGCGTAAGTGAAAGGATTTTTAAAATTGGTCCAGTATTTTTGGAGCACATTTAATGTAAACAAACAAACATGCAAACAAAAAAACAATCAAATCTTTCTTATGAAATATAGATCAAAAAATATTACTATTTGATTTGACGGCAACTATGTCATTTACCCCAGAATTTTCCAACAAAACATATCGTTTACAAACGAATTCCCTCAATTTGAAGTATGTCGGTAAAAGACAAGAAAACATTTACCCGAATACAAGAGAATCTTCTTGTTTTTAACCACATTTGTAGTTGATAAGAATATTTAGAATATTTGAAGTTGCCTTTTCTTTTTCGAATACAGAACCTTTTTCAAATAACAAATAAGAAATCGAAATGAGGTGATCAACAACACTGGAATCCTTTTTACTAACGCAATCCAACAAGTGGTTTTATTCCAGATCACTTACCCAGCACCGGGCGCTTAATCAGGGAATCGATCCCGGGCATTCGGAATGATTGGTCAAATCTGCGAAGATCACACAGACAGTAGGCGTGGCTGGCTACTGGATAAAGATATGTTTATTTATCTGCACGAGGTTTGGTAAAGCTTAGGACAGACGCGCTCAAGTTTTTTCTTCAACATAGAGTTGTGCCAATCGACAATATCCTTCCACATAATGTAGAGGCGATAACTCTATTTGTTACTTTACACGTTTAGACCATGACGTAAATGACATTTGTAATTTAATTTATATCTCATACCAACGAAACTCTCGAAAGGATAAAGTACTTTTTTAATCCTGGAAATCACATGGATAGAATTTATCATGATTATGTATGAAGAGTCATTCATTTATTTAAATTCTTTTATGTCAACAATTGTATCAATAAGTTAAAAGGCAGATCTCTGTGCCAACCGGCATGACGAGCCTTCTATAGACGCTTGAAAAAAAAATGATTTTATTCTATTCAAAACTTACGCTTAAATCAAACAAAAGAGACCGCTGTTAGATTTTTTTTATCAATGTGTTACATATTTCTTTATAATGATATCAACGCTTAATATTATAAGGAACAAAAAAATTTGATATTTTTTTATCCGATATAAGAAAAGACTAATTTTCAAAATATGGCGCTACATTATAAAATAATAATATGCTGTATTTTAATATTAATTAAGCGACATAATTGCTGATTGACAAATAACAACAATTGGAACTTATATAAAATAATGGCCATCAAATGGTCCATATGATGATCAGCCTGTGTAGACCACTCCTATGGCCAACGTTCACTTGTTGGTGGTTGGGCGTGTCAGGCCCCGCCTCCGCTCGCTTCGCTTGTAACCGCTCAGTCGGGACCCGACCGCCGGCGCCGCTCGCTCAACATGACGCACATGCTTCGCTTCGACATGAGGCTGCTGTCTCCGGAGCGCTGACGACTACTGAAACACAAGGTAAGATAATATAGCAAACACATCAATGTGAACTTAAAATGTCATTTTCAGAAGTTACAGCGAAACTCTGTAGAAGCTTTAACTTTTTGCATAATTATAAGTGATTTTCAAACTTAAAAATTAAATAAAAACTCCATTGCAAGGGTCATCAACAAATTGAAAAGTTATGTATTGAAAAGTTAGAGTATAAACATTACAAGTATTTTTAAGAAAATAAATCCAACTTGACGGGTGTGCTTCATACTTAATTCATCACTCTTATAATTGAATATAATTTATTATTTTATTTAATGACCAAAATATTATCTCGAGCTACTCCGTGCTTCGGAAGGCACGTTAAACCGTTGTACCCGATTGCATATGCAGCTGTCAATACCCTCCACATTAGGCCATAAAGAACGCCCAGGACAAGCCCCCGCAGTGGGGACATAAAAGGGCTGATGATGTTGTCTTTAAAGTTATTTGCAATCGGTTCATCATATTTCGGATAGGCTATATTCGGATAGGTTATATTTTTTCTTACGTTTCTGAAGTTTCCGTTTTACAAGAACTTCTTTGATATCTCAACGAACTAATAAAAAAATAATTAATAAAACTAAATATGTATAATGAAAGCCGTACCTACATATTAAGTAATATAATGTTAAAATTCCATTAAGGTCCTCGAAATTTCGCAACAAAAAACATGTAAAAAACAATACAAAGGGAACGCGAGAGAGTAAAACTATGCCAGCCATTCCAAACATTCGTGTTTAGGGAAGAGCCCTCTGGTTTCCATCTTATGTTTTAATATAAAAAACAGACCTGCGTAGACGTTGACCTCTTTGGTTTATATTATCTATTCTACAATTATTTGTAAAGGTACATCACTAGTTTTGGAACACAATATTAGAACTAGATAGAAACATTGAGTAGCTCGGTGGCGTAGTGGATAAGCGCAGCACCCCGCGATCGTTGTTGTTAAGCAACTCCAAGGGTCGGTCACCGGATGGGTGACAAAAAAAAATATCTCTAGCTACTATTTATAGCTACTGCGTGTTTCGGAAGGCACGCTAAGCCATTGGTCCTGGCTGCATATGAAGTCGTTAATACATTCTAATCAACATTGGACCAGCGTGGAGGGTTATGGCCCCTCCTCCTTTAACCATCCTTATGAAAGGCCTGAGCCCTTGTTGAGGGGACATAAAAAGGCTGATAATGATGGACATTTGTTTACTAATACTGAATTGTTCTAATGATCTTAATAGGGATAAGTACAAATATATTCTTAAAAAAAAATGACAGATATTAATAAGTAGCCTATTTAATGTCTTTATTAACGTCGTAACTTCTTTTAGAGCCGACGAGTTTCTTTACTCGTTCTAAACTAAGCAAAGATTTAGCTAATACTAGGGTAAAAATAGTTACGGATATAATATTATTTACTCTCTGTTTAATAATATGAATTTTGACTTACATTAAGCACAATCTTAGCGTAAATTACTCTGGATAATACTGTTTATTACAAACCGGCAAAATTTGCAGTATCTTTATATCAGTACAATAAAGATTGTATAGCTTCTGTAGCGGTTAATTTAAAGCATCTTCAACACCAAAGTTGGAAGGACGGAAGCCGGTCGATACGAAACTTATCCAAATAGGTAGTTATCAACTGCATTTAACTTTGGAAAGCTGACTGTCAGGAGGCTATTGTAGCTAACAACTATTGTTTACACCTGAAAACATACATAATAATCCAAGTATCAAGGAAAACATACATAATAATCCACGGATCAAGGAGTAATACTCAATCTTTCTATTGAAAATTAATTGCAAAGGAGAAAAATCGCTAAAAGTAAAGATATTAAACAACTACTTAAAAACGCCTTAAAAATGAGGATTAATATAATCTTAAAAGCGCTATCCGCTTTTGACATTAAAGTAACATATATTGAAATCGGCCGATTAATATTACTAACTTACAGAAAACACGCGTTTTGCATTTATTGTCTAAGTATCACTTCATTGTCTATAATATTTTCTCCAGAATGCGTAAAAGTATAATCTTACTTCTTAAATAAGTTCTACTTGAATAAGATAATAAGGACAGCAATCCATTGTCATAAAAAATTAAAAGTTTACATCTTTTTCTTTCATTTTTAAACGAAAGACATTTAACAATTAATATGAACAAATAAGGGGCTAGCGTAAGGAGATCCCATATCACCCTTTCTATTTAATTTTGTTACATCTGAAATATGTCACCAACTTCAAGATATCATAATTTCATAATACGCTGATGACTTTGTTATTTGTGTATATAGATTTTCATTCAATTCATTTTCATTTTACATCTAGAAATTAATTTATTCTTTTGACATTGGCCGAATTGTGCGAAATGCGTAAATAAGCCATTAACAAAAGAAGAAGAAGATATGTGTATTTATTAGTTATATAGTTGCCGGTAATGTCATTAGTATTTTATCTAAAATAATAATAATAATAATAATATTCTTTATTGCACAAATATAGGACACATTACAAAGAAAGAAAAAAGATTAGACAGTACAAAAGGCGGCCTTATTGCTATGCAGCAATCTCTTCCAGGCAACCAATGGTAGCATAGAAAACATAGATAAACAGTAATGAATGATAACGGGGAGTAGGTGCAATAGCGAAAATAATGTTATAGGAAGTGGAATTTTAGATAAAGTAGTAATGACATTATAGGAAACTAAATCAAGCTATTGAGTTTTCAGTAGAGGAAGACGGAGACGATTGCCTACTTTAAAAATAAATAACTAAATTTTAAAAGAGTATAAAATATATAACATTTGCTAAAAGACGAGAGGGAGTCATTTATGAAAGAATTCAAATTAAATGTTTTAGATATTGTATTAATACAAAGTATTTTAGTAGAACCTAAATCTATCATTACACAAAAATTATGAAAATTATTTATAAATTTAAGATAAATTCTTGTATATATTGTTATATTATGACTTTTTATCTTTATCTATTTTATTCACAATATAGTACATTATACAGATTTATCTATTTACTTCTCAATCTTGCACCCCCCTCTTTTTATTATATAGTTCATGTATTTCTTTGCCTCGGGTTGCCTGGAAGAGATTGCTACGTAGCAATAAGGTCGCCCTTTGTAATCTTTCTCTTTTTTCTATCTTCTCTGTATTATGTCCTGTCTATCGTGCAATAAAGAATATTATTATTATTATTATTATTATTGATGAAAATATGCTCTGTAGCGATAAAAAACAACAAGTGCTTGATAGATCCGTCAGTCCTGTTAGGTCCTGCGTAGCTCAGTGGTTAGAGCAGTCGCCCGGATTGCGAAAGGTCATGGGTATTCGAATCTTATCTCAGAGTGCCAGGGGCAAAGTGCATTTTTAAGCATTTTTTATTATAGCCCCATAAATGCAAAATTGACCAAATACAATAAAATATTTCAATTCATATAACATTTGAAACAATATTAACATACTTTAAACAGGTCATAGTATGAATTAGCGAGTTAATAAGTATTTTATAAAGATTGGAACAATACTGTGCTAAAACTCGAATCAAACTAATAAACTTTCACTAGCAGAACGAGTGATCTTCCAACTGAGCTGCTAGAGAATTGAATTGAAACGTTTATATCTTATTTTTATTAATTTTAGTACTTGTGACAAAAGGAACGAGAAACGAAACATTTTTAAATTCAGTATAATGATCATTACATTATACAAATTTTGTTTACGTAAATTGCGTGAAATGTAGTAAAGTTTAGATGGCGAAGAATTGCAGGATGTCAAGTATTTTATACCAAAATGAAATTATTAAAAAAAATTACACACACAACGTTTGACTATTTGTTTATTGAATGTTTTTATCTTTGATATAAAAACCTGAATATCCTAACATTACGGTCTAATTTCGACAATTGTTCGACCACTAATAATGAATAATAGATAATAGATGTATGCCAGAAGTTAAAAGTCAGTGTTTGCTAATGCAGCCACCAGGTGTAAACATTTTACAGTAAAAAAATACTTCAAATGTTTTACTTAAAAGGAATTCTGTACCCCCATTCGCATTACCCGGGGCGGACGCGCGGACCACTGAACCCCTGAAAAGGCATAGCCATTGTTTTTAAAGGATCTCAACGAGTGTAAAGCCACCTTGTGATTTCGTAACCTTGATGCTTATATTAAAAAAGAAAAAAAATATCGTTTGTCCTAGTACCAAACGTTAACTCGTCCAGTAATATGTTCTTTCTTATTCTTTTGACGAACGTTTATTTTTAAATTCAAAATCGAATGACGGCATTTATTTTTATAAGTATAGCCAAGATTTAGTTTTATAAGTATACGCGTTTTTGTTTTTGCTAAATTGCGGGACTAATAACATCTTGCGCGAACTAAACACCTTCAAATAAAAGCTCCCAAATTATTTCGTCACTACTGTAACTTGCAGGGCCCGCAGTACGGAGTGATACGAAGAAATTACAAAAAAATGCACTTTACAGTGGTTATTACAGTATGAGCGAAATGTGAGACTTGTTGCTAGCGCGGATGGGTGCAGAATACTGACTCGCGAAAGGAATTGTTATACATCTTTGCAATTTATTATTTCACTACACACTAACATTTATAACATTGACAAGGTGAAACAAAATATATTAATGAGCGCGTCGTTTACAACTACTCTTGCTAAAATAGTCTGTTATTATAGCGTACTATAGCGTGACTAAAGCGAAGTTAAAATAGCTTTTTATCTTCTAGGAGAAGTCTTTTTTTATTTTGTGTCTGAAGAAACAAAACTACAAAATAGTATTTATTCATAAGTAAATAACTCAGGGATAAGAACATTTTGAAATTGGAACAAAGCCGAGATCTCTATTTTATGCTTTCTTACTTTTTCAATACATATGTAGTTTATCAAATATATTTATTAATTTAATGTTTGTTTCATATAATGTTATATTCATCATCAGCCCTTTTACGTCACCACTGCAGGGGCTCAGGCCTTCCTTATGGATGGTTAAGGAGGATGGGCCATGACCCTCCACGCTGGCCCAATGCGGATTGGAGGGTATTAACGACTGCAAATGCAGCCGGGACCAACGGCTTAACGTGCCTTCCGAAGCACGGAGTAGCTCGAGATAATAATTTTTTGGTCACCCATCCCGTGACCGACCCTTGTGAAAGTTGCTTTACGACTACGATCACGGGCCGCGGCGCTAATCCACTATATAATACTAGCTATAATAGTTTATATGATACTAGCTTTCCGCCCGCGGCTTCGCCCGCGTGGTCCTGTATTATACACATAAATCTTCCTCTTGAATCACTCTAATGATGAAAACCGTATTAACATCTGTTAGTGTAATATAAAAGATCTCAGGGTTCAGACAGCGTGAAGCGAGTTTGTTTTATACTATATATAGATAGATTATACCTACACTATGGAAGGGCACTTAAGTAAGTCATTGTTGTGTGTTGCATTTCCAGATGATTTAATGTTAGTATTGAATTGTAACTCTAGAAGTGCACTTTCGACGTGCTGAAGGCTCCGCGGACCTCAAAAACAAAAGTTCCAATGCTATTCTGCCATAAAACAATCTCGAACTTGAGGTCGAGTGCAACGCTGACGCTGCGCAGAGGTTCAATCGAAAAAAACTTACTTCAAAGGATAGTAAAGTTTTTACGACTCCCGTTTCTTTTGAAGTTCTTTATTTTCATCCCCGTTTCTTCTTTTAGATACATATGTCATTGTTACGGTCAGTTGCATAAACGTCCGTTAAAGGTTAATACCGACTGTAGATTACTTGTTGGGTTGGTCCATGCACGAATAAACACCATTTACTTGTGAAAATTACTTTTATTTTTATCAAAGCCAAATTTTACAACACACCGTATTCGCAGCAGAGTTTAGAAGACATAATGAAAAAGGTAGTGTTGCCACTACCAAAAAATAACAAAACTTTTGGTCGGGTTGCCAACAGCGACTTTAAACTCTAAAGAATGGGATTTTTTTATGGTCTAATGACAATTTTAATGGACTTTGTGCAACTGGCCGTTAGTGTTCTGAATGTTAAAAGGCCATAAGTTGAACATAAGAGAACAGATTTTGACGCGCAATTTGACAACAGACCGGACAGTAGTTTATCTTTACGCACAGTATTAAGGCACCGTTTCATTGATTGATACAGCCCGAATGCGGGCTGCACGAGATATCTGTAACGCATACATTATTAATTATTGCATTTACAGAACAGAAAAATAGTTTGCATTACTATTGCATGCAGGTATTATAACACCTGTGATCCTGTGATGCAGGAAACTTTCACACATAGTGGTCCTCCACTGAGTAGGTCTGTTAGCAGGGGAAAGTCTCACACGCCCCTGCCGTCCCGTCAGGCATTTTTTTTAAGTCAAAATCAAGGTTTTGTAAATATTACTTGAAATGGCAGAAATGTCGTCGGATTAAAGCATTATTTTCTTGTAGTAGCACCACTAACCCCTGAACAAGTTATAATTCTTTAATTCAATGTCAAGATTCCACAAACGCAATGACAAAAACGACTCGGACTGTTTGCCGACCGAAAAGCAATTACCCTACAAATTCCGCGAGTGTCGCTACCCGCTAGTGGTGAGCCACGCTCGACAGAGATATTTCAATTCAATTAATTGAATCTTTTTATTTACTAAACTACTTCAAAAAATTAAAAAGTAATAGCTAATAAGTTCAAAGTTGTAAACAGTTTTAGGAAACCCCTTATAAAGTTCTTCACAACCAAAACACCGCTAGAACCGTAAGAATTAACCGCAATTGGAAAATTTATTTGTTTTTTTTTTATTTTTACTAGACAACTTACAAAAGTATTTAATAATACTTTTATCACCCTAAATTTATAAACAAAATAAAAGGATATTATTGAAGTCAATATTTTAGAATCATCAAACAAATAATGCTTGAAATAACTTGTCTTAACTAATAAGGATTTTTAGGATTAATAATGTATAGAGGCACTTCTGCAGAAATGCCTAAAATGTTCGTTTGCCTATTTTCAATGTGTTTTTCAATATAAACTTTAACGATTTCAAGACTGTTCGACATACTTTCTACCACATCCCTATTTGTTTCTACAAGTTGTTTGAAGAGTGAATCAACAAACTAACGCAGTTTTTGCTGCAGCCATTCTCGCATTTTACGGGCTCCGGTATAGGGTTGCCAACTGTACCCTAAAATTGTACTCAATATCATGTACGCGTACTCTCGAACGACGATAAAATTCTTTTGTTATAGTTTTTTTTATTTATGATACTAGTACCAGTCACGCATAAGTTTAATGTGCATAACTGTTATTGTAACCAAAAAACTACCATAAATACATTTTTAAGATGGTAAATAATTCTTAACCTTTTTTTATCAGTCCGTGCTCTTTATTTACCTCTTTTGTAATCAAATACACTTTATTTCTTCTAATAATAATTGGCAACCCTAATCTGGGAACCGATATTGTGCATTTTAGCTTCAAATGATTATTTTACTCACAGGCACATGGTATTTCGACAGTAGCATTGACAGTTTTTTTTTAATTTTAGTACATTATCTGGACCAATCTTAAAAATTCACACGCGAGTCACATAGGCTGTCATTTATGCGAGCGGAGTCGCAGAAAAACAGCTAGTTTTAATTAAAACGTTTACCTTTCGAATTCTGTTGACTAACAGAATCGGCATAAGCATAATCAAGGGCCATTAAAATACGATGTTTTACGATGCATTTTCAATTTTCTTTTACTCAGAACTCATATATTTCTTAATTTTTATACAGTACCTTTTTATACAGTGAATTTGCTAATGTCCTGTAGCTAAAAAGACACGAAAGACGATGCTTGTGATGTCTAATATTATGACATTCAGCAGCAATATCTCATAACATACGATCGATTTGATCTTGGAAGTATAATAGCTTAATTCAACTAAAAAACCAGCGAAATGCGTGTCAGACTCACGCACGAAGGGACCGTGTGAGCAAAAAAAATCACGTGTAACAAAATTACATTACATGCAGTCAGATGACAAACGGACAGACGGACGGACGGACAGCAGAGTCTTATTATTAATAGGGTTCCCATTTTACCCTTTAGTAAGAAAAGTGTAAAAAAAAGAACTTTTTCAAAGCTTTTTCTAATCAATGACTGAGAGATAAGTAAATAAGACATTCAATCTTCTAAGCTAAATCGATGAATATATAAATTTATTAATTACAAACTTTTTTACGATTCAATATTCATGGGGGAAATTTTTTTACGGCTGTACCTTATATTGACTTTAAAATATAACCAGAAAGTTGAAATTCATGTACACTAAGTAACGGGATATTATTTTCATTGTCTTTATTATGCCATCATAACCAATTTCGTTATTTCTTACATTTTGTCATTATTAACTATTATATAATCATCCAATGATAATAAATTTAATAAAAACTTTTTTGCTCTCCATTTCGATTATTCGGATCCGTTATTGTACAATAGGTTGAACTGGAAGCCTAATAAATGGTCATGTCATAAAAACTTAAGTACTCCCTTTAGTACACAGATACATAATTATTGTTTCAAGTAATGTTCCTTTTCAAATTATCAGTTTCTTGGTTGTATATCGTTTATTGTTAATGTGTTGTGCTTGTTTACCACCTAATTAAATTGTGAGGGGGCTGGTGATGGTGGATAGTACGGGGTTTGAACCTACACAGGCACCCGTCTCCCACGAATGAAACTTTATAGGATAAATCTTAATTTACATCCTTTT
This sequence comes from Diatraea saccharalis, assembly GCA_918026875.4. NCBI lineage: Eukaryota > Metazoa > Arthropoda > Insecta > Lepidoptera > Crambidae > Diatraea > Diatraea saccharalis. Next base: position 1,690,517 of record OU893347.1, on the reverse strand, counting down.
ATAATGTTATTTGTGGTGGAAACGAATGTTATATTATTATTCTTATTAATTACTGACAAATTATCAATTCACTTTATTTGGCAACAAATAATACTCAACTTAGTTAAAATGAAATGAAACTCTTTATTGTGTGTACTTTAAAATATACTACTTTAAAATATAATTCGGGATAATACAGATAAACCTTGGCAGTAGGGTTTATTATATTGTACCACTCTATAAATGTTTATTTGAATATTTTTTATGTTTTTACGTACATGTAATCAAAGAAATAAAGCTCTTGTGTATAATAAAATATAATATGTACTTCTCTTATCTTAGGTAGTAAATAAAACAGCGCCGGCTCAATGAAACTTGGCGCCTTAGGTCACAACTAAACAAAAGACTATTTGTTCGCACATCAATTGAAGATGTATTTCGCCAATGATAAAATGAACTCTTAATGAAGGTAGTGTAACGTCTGTGCACATCACTACATAATATAAAACAAAGTCGCTTTCTCTGTCCTTATATCCCTTACGCAACTACGCTTAAATCTTTACGCAACTACGCAACGGATTTTGATGCGGTTTTCAACAATAGATAGGGTGATTCAAACGGAAGGTTTTTATATAACTAGCTTTCCGCCAGCGGCTTCGCCCGCGTGGTCCGCTAGTACCTTACTCATAGATCTTAATCCCCGCCTTGGTGACGTCCACTTCGCAACGGGCCGTGCAGCAGATATCGTAATATTTTAATTTCGCCATAACTTCAAAACCAATCGTCAAATTTTAATCATTCAAAGACCAAATATCAGCTACATAAACTGTCCTTAGTGATGAAATAATTTATTTTGGTAAGGATTAATAGCATGAGTAAAATAAAAGATAGATATAGTGTGTCGCGGACTTTTTTGTAGATATTTATAAGATCTACAATTAAATAGAACATTTTATGGCTCTATCTTTTATAGGCAGGCAAAATAAGTTACTTTTATGGTTGATATTTTACTCCTTGTGTCCGAAAAACCCAAATTTCTTACGGAACCCTATTTTTTTCCAAAACATAATATAGCCTATGTTACTCGTGGATAATGTAGCTTTCGAATGGTGGAAGAATTTAAAAAATCGGTCCAGTAGTTTTTGACCCTATTCATTACAATTAAACAAACAAACATACAAACAAAGTTTTCCTCTTTATAATATTAGTGTAGATACAAGACCACGCGGGCGAAGCCGCTGGCAGAAAGCTAGTTATTAATAAATTAAAGAATATTACGGAAACGCATCTTTCATTCCACGTAAGATTCTCTTTTTTTGATTGAGTTCCACAACTCAATCAAGGACTCGTATTCAAAGACCAAAAGTTGTTTTATAGGGCCGGCCCTGGTAATAATCACAATTAAAAACGAAGTTTAACAGGACTATTTTAGGTTAAATTTTGTGTAACAGAATTGCTACCATTATTTTAAAGCGTTATTTAGATAAAACAAATACATATTATTGGTCCAATTTAATCAACTTAAAAACACCTAAAATTACCATAAAATTAAGAGAAAATCTTTAATAATATTCCCCTATGAAGAGAACTTTGAAGAGATTGACTTTTTGAGTTTAGTATACGTTTTTTGTGTATATGGTTTTTTATATTTTAAATTGATCTATAAAATTTACGCAATAAATTATTCCTTTATCCGGGGCTGTAATCGTTTAAGCTTGCAATGGATGATGCTAAACAGCAGCCGTTTTATCGTCAATAACATTTGAATGTCCCATAAAGAGAACACAAAGAGCTTCACAGAATGTCCCTTACGTACGACATTTTACATTTTGTTACTGAAACATAAGCTATTGTACTTAAGTTATTTATGCAATCCCCGAGGTCACCAGGATCCCGAAACTGTTACTACAAGAACTTTAAATGTAATATCGATATCGGAGAAAGATAATTATGTTAAAATTCGACATCGATTTGCTGGAGTAGGAGAAAGCATAAACAAATCTATGTTTCCAAAAATGATACTCATAGATATACTCCACAAAGCATATATCCGGTTTAAATTCGCTCTCTCGGATTTACTGTCAAAAACGTTGCATACCGTTTTTAAGGCATATTATATCTGTTTATATATTTTATGATTTTGATAGTATTTGTCAAAAAAATATATTAGCGTTAGAAAATTCATCATCATCAAAATATTTCATGCGAAGTCTACCTCGTTTTCGAGTTATTTAGATATTTGAAACCTGATTAAAACCTGCATTTTCGTATAAAAAATAATTATGTCAAAATATTAATTTGTGAAATCTGATACATAAAAATATATACACCCACGTAGGATATGAAAGAGGTTTTACAATCAGATTAGTAGTTTCAACGCTCATTCAATGCAAACAATCATATCTTTCCTGTTATAATATTGTATAGATACGCATTAACTAAACAACCTTCTCTATTTTTTACCGTACAAACCTTCTTCTTGCTGCCACCATATTTGTTAGAACACCTACACATTTTGCGAGTAAAATATATTTTACAAACGAATTCCCTAAACAGAATGTATCATCTCGAAATCATTGAAAGTGCTCGAGCCAGTGTCTATATTCATTAGGGATATCCTCGCATCCATTAACACTAAGCAGGATCGCTTTATATCCAACAGGAATAATTGACTAACCGAATTAATTAGTGAAGCCGCGTCGAATCAAACACGTTACAGGGCAATAAAACCTCCAGTAAACGGATTTTGCGTGGATTAAACATTTTACTTGGATATTACGTGAAATGAGTAAATACTTACTGAGTTTATACATTTACAAGTACCTGAGGATCTAAATAGCCATTCGGTTCGCATGACGGTTTCAAGGTGGCCATCTGTAAGATCCTAGATTCGATTGTGGTTTGAGTCGATAAAGAAAATTATCTTTTCATATTCTCCTGGGTTTAAGATCTGTACCACTCGTTTCGCAATTTGAAAAATGTATATTTTTCTTATTACAAAACGAGTGCTTTTTATAACAAAATACAATGTGTGAAATATTAAATTATTTACTTAAGAAATCCAGAATCTCATTGAGAAAATTACTTTTATATAGCGCCTTTATGGCGCTAAAGTTACTGATTTGATTCCAACCTGATATCAGACAGTCATTAATATTTCAAGTATTTTTGTAACATACCTACATATATTAAACATATAGTATAATTAGCTACATATAGTATACTATAGTATAATTAAATGAGCCACGGCAGCGCGTGGCTCAGTTAATTATTACAGACTGAAATAATTTTGTACACTTCATTTTAACAAGAATTGTGATAAAAACTGGTATATTTACAACTTATAAACACACGTGAAGTTTTATTAAAACCAGTTCTATAGTTTATGTAGACATACTAGTTTTGTAACGATAACAATAATCTATTTATTTATTAATCGTCAAATCGTGAGGGCAGTCATTCTTCATTATTGATGTTTGCCAAGCAATCTGTTTCGCATCTTCATTGGGAACATCTCAAATTGTGCGTGTGTTTGTTTAGTGTGCGACAAGCCTACCGCGCATCACAGAGGCCGCCCTGTGTTGACACGTTTAAACAGCTTCAAATATAACTTTCTTTTCCGGAAGCAATTTTGTTTACAAACAAAATTTGATATTTTTATCTTCAATGTATATTTAAAAATTCATCTTTTTGGTACTAGACTGGTACAAAAAAAAATGATGTCTTATAGTTTCTCATTGAAATAATTTATCGCTAAAGTAATACTTATTTACAAGGGTTAGATTCGTCTTGAGAACAGTACAGGTTCATTTATTTTTAAGATATGCATTATTATTATTACCATTTAACGTCGTCACCGATACATGAACTATTTGTTGTTTAAAAAAATTAATAATAATTTATTTGCAGGGCGAGAGCCCTGGGCCGGAGAGGCGCAACGGCGAGTGCGAGCCGTCCGGCGACATGCCGCCGCCGGAGGCACCGCCCGCGCCCTCCGCGCCGCCGCCCAACCCACCAGCATCGGCGCCAGCGCACACCAACGTTAGTACACTGTAGCACGGCTACAGTGCAGCAGAGATAATTTTATACAATGACCCGACTTTAGATAATTAACTGTTTCACTCGTGCGCAAACATTGTTATTGCGCTTGCACAGATGCATCTAGCCAATTTTGTCACAGCAAATTAAACCTAAAATGTTTAGGATATCTATTAGTAAGGTCAACGTATGCAATTAATCCGGCAACCGTTCTATACCCTTTACAACAAGACCACAATCTCCGCCGTCGGATAGCGCGCACGCCGATTTCAAGGTTTAAAATCCCGGGTTCGATTCCTGAAGGCCTATCCTGTTTGCCTGAAAAAAGGAATTTCGCCTATTTTCAAAATGCTAATATGACTCCAAAGATACTAATTTTTCGACTATTTATGATACAACTGAGGAAGCACCTGATGCGCAGATAATCTACACGGATAGGATTTTCATAGAATTATAAAATGGTTTCCGTATTTAAAGGCCGGCAGCGCGCTTGGGCCCCTCTGGTGTTACAGGTGTCCATGAGCGACGGTAATTACTTACCATCAGGTGATCCGTCTGTGCGTCTGCCCCTACCCATAAAAAAAAATCTTATATTTTTTTATTGAAGATTACGTTTTGCAATCACATATGAATTCGATATCTGAGCGCTTAGTGTAAGTTTTTTTGACGTTTACGTTCACTGTCGATCGTGAGCGCGTTAAGATTTTAGTATGGAATCCGATACAGCGCCCCTAGCGGTAACTAACAAGAACTACAAATCTCCATACAAATGCTTAACGCGCTCACTAGTGAACGCGTTAGCGTAAAACTTACACTTACCACTCTGTTGTCTATATATAAAATGCGAGAAGTATGATCACATCATGTAATTTTCAATCATGATTATGTTTTTCCTGTCTTTCATAAATTATTATGTGTCGGTGGTTACAAACCAATTAAAATATTTTTAAGCAATTTTTAATGTGCAATAAATAAATATATCTGCTAATTAGCTATGTGATCCAACAGCCGGTTAAAACCCGTTCTGTGGTGGTGTCCCTGACGCCGCCGCGGGAGCGCGAGACCTGGGCCAAGAAGGCGGAGTTCCTGCTCGCCGTAGTTGGGTTCGCTGTCGATCTGGGCAACGTCTGGCGGTTCCCCTACATATGCTACCAGAACGGTGGTGGTCAGTACCAAATAATAGTACCTATTACACATAGGCCTACATCTTACAATAAATATTTATCTTATATTATGATATTTAGATTATTTTAACTTTGATCACGTGTTATGACACGTGATCAAAGTTAAAATAATCTAAATTCAAATAGACTTTTCAGTCCAACATTCATTCGTCCAATTAATAGCTCAACATTTTTTCCCCGGAACGTCTTTTGGCTGATAAGAAAAACGAGCAAGAAACTCACAAGCTCTAATGGGAGTAACGACATTTACAAAACCATGTCATTACCAAAGCAATACATTATAAATAAAGAAAATATATATAAATATGATCTTAGAAGTATAACGTAGATAATGGCAACAAGATAATTTTGAGATATAATGAGTTTAGAAGAAATGTTATGACTATCCAGTTATGACAAATTAAATGTACAGCCTTAAGACTTATTAACAAATGTTTTATTACAAAGCAACAACTTGTTATTCACCAAAAAATAGTTGCTAAAGCTTTTGTTGAATTAATAACATTTTAAATTGACATCTCTATTTGCTTTTTTATAGTATTGATTTAGTTACGATTAAAGGTTACGATTAAACTTAATATTATCAAATGCCAGGTGCATTTCTGATCCCATACTGCGTGATGTTGCTGTTCGGTGGTCTGCCGCTCTTCTTCATGGAGCTGGCGCTGGGACAGTACCACAGATGCGGGTGTCTAACTCTCTGGAAGAGAATCTGTCCAGCACTCAAAGGTAAGCTCTAAAATATTACCAAGAATTCCTTCAAACGACCAGTAGATGACACTTAATTACCTTTCTTCAAGGCACATTTTAATCTATTAGTCTTTTCCCCTTTTTATGACTTTTCTTAGCTATGGAACAGAACGTGCGGTAGAGCGGACTCAAGATACCGTTTATAGATCAAAGAGGTTTTATCTCCTACCATATAGCATAAAAAGTCGAGAAAGATTTTTTATTTTTATGAAACAACCCGATAAGTACAAATCAGTGAGATTGCGCTAAGTGATTGTGACGAGGTTCCCGAGGGACTCTCCCCCGCGGTTGATTTGCCTCCTGTTATATTGAACGTCCCTTAAACATCCTTTATTCTCGATTTTAGATCAATGACGATGTAGAATCAGTGCATAACATACTTTTCTATTTTATACTAGCCGATTTCTGACAAAGTCATTCAATTTCAATTTTGTCTTTCTCCTTTGTTTTGTTCTGTCAAACAGTGAAAATTTGTTTTCTTTATACTTTTCTAAATAAAATGTAAATTTCTAATATTTTTAAGCTATACTAATTTTGTTTTTAGTAAGAACCTTATTTGTAAATAGATAGTAATTTATGTGCTATTTTATTTATTTAATAACTAATATGCAGTTCTAGTTCTTTGATTGACAATTATTAATATTTATCTAAGTGCGTTGCTGTTTTACATGATTAATATATTTTTTGAATTAATTATGTTCTATACTCCATTCATTATAGCATTAGACAGAAGTTAAATAAGGTTCTTTTTATGGTATACTTTGTGACAAAATATCAATAATCATGTTACTCTTAAGATTGACGACTAATTTGCTACATATCCACTTAAATACCAGCTGCTATACTTAACTGTTGTCACTTAAGCTATCTATTAAACTAATTTATGAGTATTTGACTAACTTGAATGATTTAATAACATTTACAATAAAGAGTGTTCATCATAAAGAACCTAAAGAAGCAGGGTTGGATAGTTTCGGCACGATTCTCATGTCACTATAATTCTATTAAATTTAAAACGTCGCCTAATCCTTTCAAACGTTTCGGCAGTACAACTTTTTACTTTTGTCAGACTATGATGTATTCATAATTGTCAAAATACATCATCTGGGATTTTTTTCTTTCTTGTTGTTTTGCCGTTTTCCGTTATTAAGTTGTTATTGTTTTATTTCTATTTTGTAATAGTTTTGTTTTTGTTGTCAAGTTAAGTTTTGTTAAATATGGACGATGCCGGTGCAGGCCCGAGTGGACTACAACAGTAGGGATGATGACTGGGTAAAAAAATGCAATTCTATTTAGTCCGTCAGTTATATAATAGAAAAATATTAGATACGTTTTTTTTTTTACTTCAAATTAACAAGAAATAGCTTAGATAACAGGCATTAAAGTTGAGGAGTGGGGGCTCGCTACGTCACAGTTGAGTAGAAAAGGTACTCTAACGTGACGTCATGCGAAATTTCAACTCAATGTAACGACGTAATTTTATGATTACGAAAAAAATAAAAAAAATACGTGTTTAATATTTTTTAACACTCTACCTGACGGACAAACAAACAAAAATTTGTCAACATCCCTATTACTCTTTAAGCCCCCAAACCTACCCTCAACCTTTGACATTTCAGGAAGTTTTTGCAATTTCTTCATCAATAGTCTATTATCTGAGTAAATTTTATAAAGGTAATAATAAAAAAATCCTTTTGTTTACCTTTCTTTCCAGGGCATAGATATAACTAAATTCTATTCTAATTTTATACACTTACTTAAAATGCTGGTCTCATCTCAGCCCCGAGGTATCATAAAAAATGGAAAATTGCCCAGCTCTTTCACACTAACTAACGTTCAAAGTTTCAACAAAACTATAATATTTATTTTTTAAATTTATCTTGAAAATAAAATGTTATGCACTGCTGCTTCTATGACCCTCTTTTTTCTAACGTTATAATGAATGGAGTATAGCGGTTCAAAAATGTTCGTAGACCTTGAAAATTTATCTATTACTTTTATATAGGTATGGAACTAAAAAGAAAAAGAATGCAAAAGAAGTTTTGTGCAAAATGTCGTTAACCTCGTTAGTTATTTAATTATATTTTACATTAAGTTAATCGTGTTAAATTATGGAAGTGCCCCTTTGAAAATACAACTTTGGCCCCAGTTAATTCGATCGTCATTAATAATGTGTTTATTACTGTACATAACTTGAGTTTTGAATTGTAGTCATTGATGATTTGATTGTTATTATGAATTCTTGTTTTTGTTTATTTTTTTCCTATTTCTACAAGCCGTTTCGTATATTATCTGTGCCATGGTCTCCGGTTGACTGCAAAAAAATGTTATTTGATTACCATTTTCAAGTGTGAATTTTCTATGAAACTAGTCGTTTCTGCGACCAACTGAACGAAATATTAGCAATCAAAGAAATCTGTCTAAAGCTCTATGAATGGGAGGCTAGTATTAGCAGTAATACCGACGTCGTGCGACCCTGCAGAGGCTGGCGAATGAAGATGGATGCAAATATTTGCACTTCAGATCTGCCTCCACTTACTGCCGGCCTTGCCACGTGAATTATGACGTATGCGTTGAATACAGCCAAAATCTAACTTCAAATTGTTAATGAAAAGAAGTCTCAATAAACTGAAATGTAACAAAAGAGGAAACTGCATAATAAAACAATCTCAGTGAAGTAGGTACACATGATGTAAATTTCTTAAATATTCTAAATATGAAACAAAAATGTTAGTTTATTATGATACACCTTATTTTTTATTAAATAAAATAAATTAATAGTATAGAAAAATAAAACGTCGATTTAGAATTCGACAAAATCCACACCAATTTTCATCAGATTCATGACAATACACTCTATAGTTAGCCCCTAGAAGGTCGATCGCGTGAAGAGCCATCGTTCCCATTTCATACATTTTAACTAGACCCACCCGGCCAGCATTTGTCTTGACGCTAAAAGCATTACCTCCTGTATTATTTATAAAGACCCGATGGTTCGGAGTAAATAAAAACCTTTTGTACTTACACAGATAGCCCAAGAAGTGACCATAGTATCTAATGACGGTCAGATTTAGAGAATTTTGTGATTTGTGTCTAAAAGAAGTGTGTTTAGTGTAGATGAAAAACATATCTTTATCGAGTAATAGACTACAGTTGTAAACAGAGAGCTAGGCGGTCGAACGACTGCGAAGGCTTCGCAGGGATAACTTTTCTCAAGAAATTTCCTAAGCTGTGATAAGTGTATCAAAATAAATTTCTGTTATGATTTTTAGTTAAAAACATAGAAAATACTAGAGGCGTAGGACGGCTTAAATATACTTTATTACTTTAATAGTACTTTATTGTCACACCATTTTTTAATAGTACACCAACGTACTTTACGTACATTTTTAATAGTTGGTGATCTTATCGCTAAAAGCGATTTCTCCCAGACACCACCTTTGGATGGAGAAAAATGAACAGCAGTAATGAAAAGGGGATGTAGACCACCTAATAAAGTATATAGTTTTAAACAAGGGTGTAGTCAGAAACAAACGTAATTCTTGAAATCAATTCCATAAAAGGTGAGTCTTTTAAAGAAAATGGCACCTAAGTACAAAGATAGTAAGTTCGTGATTTATTGGCCTGGATCGTTCCTTTGGCAACAGAAAAAGTTTCCCGAGTCTTGATTTGACCAATCAGGGGTGCGCTTAGGACACGTTTTTGGAATCTCTTGACGCCTTTATGGAAAGAAGAAATTACACCTTTATTGTAACATATTATTAGTAACAAATATTATCTCGTAATATTAAACCTGGCGCACATTATGCTGTATTATTATATACAATTTATTCTACGATTTATCAATTTATCTGTCAAATTTATCAATCTATATAATAAATACAATTTATATATTAATGAAAAATAACTTCACCCGAACATTCCTAATTTAAAATTTAATAGTCTTTTTTAAATCCTAGAATGTTTTTAAGATTTAAGCTATTGTTTTTTTTTTTTGAATCAGCATATTATGATGATGAAATTCAAATCGATCTTTGTTTACAAACCTACCTCTTATTCAACTTTTGTCATTAGCTCATCGTTGGAATTAATAGCTACATTGTTTTAAAAAATCACATTATCATAATAATCAGTGACATCTTACTTATGTATTATATAATTAGATTATAATTTTAAATTCAATTAAGCTCATAAGTGTTTGCCTAAATTTTGTATTACTACTTATTTTACTATTTGTGTATTTACACGTATTAAATCACTTAACATTAAGTTAAAAATTTACTTATCTACCTAATTACGTGTAAACCAGCCATAGGTACGAGGGAAATTATAAGCTGTGCTATGTGACACGGTTTGTATCAATTGAACCCATAAAAATCAGTAAGGGTGCTTTACACCCCATGTTTATTCCTGCCTCTGCTTCTTATCTGAGGGAAGAGCGACCCTAGAACCAATAAACACTTGTATGTTAAGAATTTATGTCCAAATGTCATATCGCTCGGTACACGAAGTGGAGAACCGATAAGAATTTTTATTATTACAATCATCGTCATTTTTGCAATTTGAAAGCGTATTAAGTAATTAAGTAATAAATTTAGAAAACAAAATAATACCTGACTTAATGTTAGAAAATCTCCCTATGTGCTCTAGGTTTCGTAGTTTACATATCGACAAGGTAAATAGTTGCTTCTGGAAGCTGTTGAGATGTAGCATTCTGGAATATTCTCTTAATGAATGAAAAGAATATTTCCTTTGGGAACTGGCACCGCTTTTGCACCCCTCGACCATTCCTGTGGTCTTGCGATGACACGAGACCAATAATATAATCTAAAGAGATACATGTTTATTCGCACGTCAGGTTATGCAAAACTCTTAAATATCTTTTAAATTTTAATTATTATGGATGGTGTACACACGGTTGCGCGACAGGTTACCAGAATATGTCAATGTTCTACGGTTGATTTTGAACTCTACTCTCATAAGATTAAGTTTTAAAATAAAGAGGAGAAATGTGACAGATTTATGTAGTCTGACATATTGAAGATATCTGACCGGGAGCCGTGTGTACAATCGTATCAAATCAACTATCATATTCCATATTTTTTTGTGTACATTATTTACTTAGTTACACTAATAATATATTCAACATTGATTAGGTACTTCACGTCACTCCAAATAAGTGGCGTTGCATAATATTTGTGTCGAGTCATAGAGTACAAAGGAGTGTGATATTCAACGTCTTGTTACAGATACACAAATCGCGCTTTTGCTCCGTGTATAAACTAATTTGGACTCGATGCGATATCATTTGATTACTCGACAGATGGCGCTGATTCGATTTCAAATATGGTGCCAGCATCAAAAGTTGGCACCAAGTTTACGCGGCAAATTGGCAATGCTCGCCTAGATTAATTGAATTTTGAGCTGTTTGAAGATTTATTATGAGAAACGTTTGAATGCACTGTATTAATTAGGGATATTTCTTAAACGTCAATGGGATTGAGTTAAAAAATAAAAACTATTGGTTTTGTACCTACTTGAGGAAGAGCAAGACAATGGTCCTGGAATACTGTTTGCAAGAAGGATATAGGTTTTTTTCATAATAACTGTTTTCCCGCGACTTCGCCCGTCTAAATTAGAGCCTATGTTACCAGTATATGCGGTAGCTACCCCCATAAGTGAAAGAATTTTCATCATCGGTCCGATAGTTTCAGAGCCTAATCAAGTCTAAACAATCAAATCTTTCCTTTATTATATTTAAAAATCTTAATAACTTCCATATTTATTTATATATTTTTTATTTGATAAAAACCTATTCAATAAATTTTTTATAACGATTGTTTTTCGTAAATTATTATATTGTAATTGTTATTAAATCTTGTAAAGTTTCTTGTAGTCATTATTCTGCATAAATAAAGGCCTGAATAGGTAATAGAAACGAATGTAAGAATTATTAATGCAAAAGAGTTGTATAAAGAAAATTTTATCATTGACTTTGTATGATAGGAGTCGGCTACGCGATATGTATGATCGACATCTACATGGGCATGTACTACAACACTATCATCGGCTGGGCCGTCTACTACCTGGTGGCATCCGTCGCCTCCATCAACTCCGTGCTGCCGTGGACGTCCTGCAACAACGAGTGGAACACACCACTGTGCACTCCTGTCACATCACCACAAATACATCCAAACGCAACTACACCTGCTAAAGAATTCTTCGAGTGAGTTGTAGCAATGAGGAAGTATTTTAAGAAAAAAAAAGAAAGCGCTAAAAAAGCAACTCACCAAAAATAGTCATTTCCGTTCCCTTTAACTAACATATTAAAAAAACTGTAATTTGAAAAGTTCGAAACTTAGATATCAATACAAATAAGAAAAAGTACAAATAGAATATGAGTTGTTTATTGAGTTTTGAAAATTAATTTACTGTTGTGTTTGCCTTTAAGAATTTGTGACAATTAGATAATAATGGTGAAATTAGTAAATAATTGAGTAAGGAATATTGTAAACAAATGTTGGCAAACCTAAATAAATAAATAAATGAAAGAAAACAGGAAGAGTTGTCATGAAGAAATCCTAATAACATTATAGGAAGCAAGCGAGTACATCTGATGTTGATATCACCAATCGGTTGTTCCCACAGGCGAAACGTCTTAGAACAGCAGCGGTCGAACGGGCTGGACGACATGGGCCCCATCAAGCCATCACTCGCTATATGCGTAGTCAGTGTCTTTGTACTCGTCTATTTTTCTCTCTGGAAAGGAGTTCGGAGTACTGGTAAGGTAAGTGAAGGTCGGTTTGATTGTTCAAAATTACTTTTCATGAGTTACTTGGAAGAAATTGGCGCAGTCAATCTTTTGTGTTGTTTTCTTTTCTTGCTTCTTTATTATATTACTTTTTCATTCAAAAGATTAATTTATGCTAACATTAACATTAATTTGAATAAAAAAGTATGAGGCATGGACATGGATAGCACTGTGGTCCACCATGTCATGACGTAATTCCACTTTACTTCACTGCACAGTAATACACACGCTAGCTTTTTAAAAAAATATTGAAAAGCTATAAATAGCAAATACTTTAATATAATAGCTCTTTTTAGTGATAAGAGTGATATTTTTGTTGCACCATGACGCGATTTTGAGTGTTTAAATTATAAAAGCCGGTCTACGCCTAAGTTATAATGTTGACATATGGAATTAATACCAATCCTAAGGTGAGATACTTCGAATAATATTTTCCAACATTTTATGTACCTTAACAAAAATTGTTAGAACTGAATTTGATAAAACGGACTTGACGATTATTATTTCAAGGAAAACAACATTTTATACTTTTAACCTCGTGCAGGTTGTGTGGGTGACAGCTTTGGCTCCATACGTGGTACTTCTGATTCTGCTGGCGAGGGGCGTGACTTTGCCAGGTGCAACTGAAGGCATTAGATATTACCTCACTCCGGAGTGGCACAAACTATTGAACTCCAAGGTATTAAATTTCCACGAACACGTCTGTGATCCGAAATAAATTTATATAGTTTTATTATAACATCTACTTATTTATACTCTTTCTTTATTGAAACATTCTGTCTTGCATTCTCCTTTTCGTTCAGTCGCCAAACAGAGAGTATTTCACAGAATAATTCATTCAAGATCAAGATCATGATCTTGTTCATTCGTGCTCAAGCAAATTAGTATTCTCCCACAGATTTATTTACCCAAAATTGTTATGGTAAAGTTAACCTAAACCCATCAATCCGCAACAGACCCGCATGGTGGGTTATGGCCCTTTCTCCTTATTTGATTCGATTTGATTTATATCCACAAGGAAGGCATGTACCCCAGTAGTATACATTGATAGGCTGATGACGATGAAAATGAATGAAGTAGTGGCGCAGTGGATAAGTGCAGCGGCCCGCGACCGCTGTTGCAAGAAACTTTCGAAAAGGTAACTCACGGGAATGGCTGAGCAAAAAATATTATCTCGAGTTAGTGCTTCCAAAGGCACGTTAAGCCGCTGGTCTCGGCATTTTGCAGTCGTTAACACCTTCCAATCCGCATTGGACAAGCGTGGAGTGTCATAGCCCATTCTTCTTAACCACTCATAAAGAAAGCCTGAGCCTCTATGGTGAGGACGTAAGAAGACTGAGAATGATGATGGGTGAGCCACACTGCGGCATGAATGGGCCGGCTCGACCGGAGTAATACCACGGCCTCACAGAAAACCGACGTGAAGCAACGCTTGCGTTGTGTTTCGTCGTGTGAGTGAGGGTACCGGAGGCCCAACCCCTCCCTATTCCCTTCCCTCTACCCCTCAACCCTTCCCTCCCTATGATCATATTCGTCCCTCAAAGGCCGGCAGCACGCTTATAGCCCCTCTGGTGTTGCAGGTGTCCATGGGCGACGGTAATCACTTTCCATCAGGTGATCCGTCTGCTCGTCTGCCCCCTATCCCATAAAAAAAGAATGTAAACCTAAAACGTTTACTATATGTATCAGCAGCCCCAAAGGTCAACGTACGAAATTTTCTGTCTTTGGTGACTGAACTATACCTGTCTGAATTTTAAATATAAAATCTATTACTCTTGTCTGGATGCAACAAGGTCAGAGACTAGTTCCCTTTTTAAATGGATGTATTTACTATGTGAAGGTGTGGATAGATGCGGCTTCGCAGATCTTCTTCTCTCTGGGTCCCGGCTTTGGCACCCTTCTCGCTCTCTCCAGCTACAATAAATTCAACAACAACTGTTATCGTGACGCACTCATCACCTCCTCCATCAACTGTCTCACTAGCTTCCTTGCGGGTTTCGTCATATTCTCCGTTTTAGGGTGAGTAAGGTAGACCTAATATACCAAACCATTACTAGTAGTTGTTTTGTTTTTGATACAATGTCGTACCTGGTCGTACCAATCCATAAGACTGTAAGCTCTTTTTTTCATTTTAACGGTTAAATTGCAAGTTAAAACGATAAAAAAGTCAAAATTTAAAATTAGATATACAGTTTTTTGTAAAAAATTCCCATAAAGGTATTTATATAACGGAGAGTTAAATATTTCATAAAATTCTTAATCATATGAATGCTTAAATTAACGTGCACACAGCAACTCATCAGGTAACAAAAAAATAACTTTCCATCATTAATTAATTTTGAGAGTGAATATCAACCGATCAAGAATCCTAAGAACGTTTCTCAAATTATTTGTTTATCAAATTTATTTGTGAATTTTCGAGCGAAACTTTCCTTAGATATATGGCACACGTCCAAAACAAGAGCATCGAAGAGGTGGGACTGGAAGGTCCTGGTTTGGTGTTCATCGTTTACCCGGAAGCTATCGCCACCATGACCGGCTCCGTCTTCTGGGCCATCATCTTCTTTCTTATGCTCATCACACTTGGTTTGGACAGCACTTTCGGTGGTAGGTTCCATTAGATTACTACCCTATATACATAAGCATCGTTATGGTATGACTATTATGAGGCTATTATTTAAATCCTGGAGCATTCTCCAGGATTTAAATAAAGTATACTTTTTTATGCAGTTTTTAAGGTGTCGCCATCTCTGATTTATTTCTGTTCACTGAACGATCGAATGTAGATTTAAAACAAAGATAATTAAAATGAGTTACAAAGAATATAAAGCCTGAACCTGACATTAGTTGACTTCGTATTTAAAAGTCTATTCTACAGCTTTAGGATCTATTTTACATTTGTCAATACATTATTCTATATAGGTCTCGAAGCAGTGACGACAGCGCTGTGTGACGAATACCCTCGTCTCTTGGGGCGTCGACGCGAGGTGTTTGTGGCAGTCTTGTGTCTGTTCATCTACATTTGTGCACTACCCACTACTACTTACGTAAGAGTTACAACATTTACATTTTATTAACATTATGAAACTTATTATGGTA
Organism: Diatraea saccharalis; assembly: GCA_918026875.4. Taxonomy (NCBI): domain Eukaryota; kingdom Metazoa; phylum Arthropoda; class Insecta; order Lepidoptera; family Crambidae; genus Diatraea; species Diatraea saccharalis. The sequence continues at coordinate 1,674,656 of OU893347.1, read as the reverse complement.
TACTCAGTATCGTTTATTCCAGTATCCAGTAAAAGTAATCCGTAAAGTGATGCCATTGCATCGTTTCTTAGAGACGAATGCAAGTGTGAGTCAGAGTATGAATTCCTGCTCAAAGTAATGCATTCTTGCTAAAGAGATCTTTACCAAAATATATGACTCCGTGTTTAAGATTTTATAGTGTTAGACGTGAAATATCAAAATTAGTAACGATAAGACCGCCAATTGATACACTATGTTATTATCTTAAATTTGACAAATTCATGTATTGTTTGTTCCTCTATGATCTAGAAAATCTAGAATAACTATTATTAGTGCATGTGACGACACAACTCTGTTAGTGTTGTTCTTGCATTACTGGGATCCCCATATCGGTGGATTAGGCAAGGAACACTTCCTTTATAATCATGAAATATTAATATATACCAGTTAAATACCAGTCACCTCAAACGCAAGCCTGCAAGCACTTGTAGAGGCATCGAGAACAACCGGTAAGAAGCCACAACAAAGATTATAGTAAATCACACTCAATTACTTTTTTCATCACGTCTATATTTTAAACTTTCGATTCTGTTGATATAATTTCTAACTATTCAGCAGAATTCGAACCTGCAACTTTATCTACATCAATATAGGATTGTAAATGCAAAGTTTTGCAAATATAATAATGTGTTTTTTGTATTTGGTAGTCTAATATTGGAAAAGTTACACACTAATACAGAAAAGAGCCTACAAAGGCACAGTGCTCATCTAGACGACTTGCAAAATTGCCAACAACAATGATTATTGTAAAACAATGAACAGTCGGTATTAATTGAATCATACCCACGTCGACTGTGAGCGAAGAGCCCTCGATAAATAACTCTTATGTTCGTTATCTCCGGCCAATGTTGCATAATTCATGGCGCACTCACGGCGATGACTGACCATCGCAGCGATACAGAGATTCATTTTGGGTTTTAGCTCACTCACCACAATGATAAATGTGCTCGACGTTTGTGTATGTGGCCTATTAATGTTTAACATTAACAAGGAGTTCCAGGTGCGGAAAAAGAAATTCTCAAATATAGTTTGAAAAATGTGCTCTTTACTTACATTCTTAGATTTTTGATATCTATTACTTACTATAATATGTTAACGTCTTTTGGGAAGTAAATTATAAAGCAATATGTGACACACCATTTGAATGAGCTCATCTACCTATATATATAAAAAAAACACTGATCGTTTGTCTTATTAAAACTCGACAACAGCTGATTTTAGTTTAAACGGTGAGAGATGTTCCGGTTTCGATTCCCGGTCAGGCCAATGTAGAAAATTAACTTTTCTTTATTATATCGGGTCTAAATGCCGTGTAGCCTTCGTTGTCTCATATACTCCATAATGCAGAGTTACAGGGGCTTTGGCTACTCATCTTGGCATCTGAGTTATGTGTGTAATGTTTACGGAACCTTCGATGCGTGAGTCCTACTCTGGCATAGCCGGTTTTTCTTTAACTCTTGTAAATTTAGTGAGTATCAATCATGAATGATTAACAACACTGCCATTTTTCTAAACAACCCAGGGCGGCGTGTATCTCGTAGACTTCTTGAACGTTTATGGTCCGGGACTGGCGATTTTGTTCGTGGTGTTTGCGGAAGCGGCTGGGGTCTGCTGGGTGTACGGCGTGGACAAGTTCTCTGCTGATGTCAAGAGTATGCTGGGTCATTCTCCGGGATGGTTTTGGCGAGCCTGCTGGTCTTATATCAGGTAGTAATTAAAGAAAATTTGATATACACATTTACGCAAAAATAAACTAACCTGGATGACTTGATAAAAGCGAGTTGGGTCCTTAAAAAAGACTCGAAGGACCAACTATCAAACCTTAAACTGTGAATTTTGTAATATTTATTGATATTCTTAATTAAAAATGCTAAAAAAAAGCCAATGGTCCCTGGTACTCTGAGATGGGATTCGAACCTATGACCAAGCAATTGTTACTGTTTCGCTACTACAGAGCGTTTTCTCATCAGTGTCAGGCAATCTACTCAAATATTTAAGCATTTTTCATTAAGAATATTTTTCAGTATAGCATTGTAGCATAAATGTAAAATATAATAATATTTATTGGTATTGAGATTATTTGCAATGGACTTACTTCTATTTTGAAATTAATTTAATTATATAATTGTATTTTAGATTTAGTTGTATTATTTTTGGCGCCCAACGTGGTACTTTTCCACTACATTGTAACTTCAAGCTTTTGAGTGTACGGTATAAATTAAATAAATAAGTGTATATTCTCTTGTCGTAGTCCCGTTTTTCTACTGGTCCTGTTCGTGTTCTCACTCCTGGCGCACGAGGACATGCTTGGTGGCGAGTACGTATACCCGTCATGGTCTATCACCGTCGGCTGGGTGATGACCTGCACCACTGTATCGTGCATCCCTCTCTACATCATTTACAAATTCATTATCACACCGGGCACCTTTTTGGAGGTATAATATTAATATGTACAATAATAATTTCACAACTTTTCGTTGAATCTACATAATTCGACACAAAAAATCTAAATTTAAAAAAAAATTAAAACTCTGCAAAGGCCTTGTTTAGAGATATTAAAATTGAAAAATTGCAATAGAATAAAGTTCCTATTTATAAAATTACAAGCTAACATAACGAAATCTCCTTTCATAAATAAAATAAACCTTCGTCACTTGCTAATAATGAAGCTTTATATTGATAAAAGATTTAGAAAAATCGGTTTAATAGTTTTTATCTATCAAAACCAAGTAAATCTTGTCTGTTTTTAATATTAGTAAGTTGCATATATAAGTATGAGTAATGAGTCTATTGTTTTTGTTTAGCGTATAAAGACGATCCAGCGGCCGGAGGTAATCACGATACCGCCGGCGGACGCGACGCTCCGCACTCTGTGACCGGCGCACGCGCACGCCGCGCCGCCGCACGCCAAGGCCCCGCCAATCGAGTGGCTCGTTTAGATTATAACCTAACATCTGTGCTCGTACTCTATGTATGCGCTCTTCGAAATTTTTGCAGATATAGAACGATTGTAAAGATGTATTTTGTAATTGTCAGCTGCGTAGTGTTGTACGGATGATGTTAGTTTGTATAATATAGTTTTTGTCGTATAATACTTATTTGAATCACTTGTTTGCTTCTTAAGCAAAAATTACTGTGTAATTTGCACACCACATACATACATCAAAATTATATTATACTTAGGAAAAAAATGGTTTTTGAAATAAATATATCAGCATAGATCTTAATATTGTGTATCCTCATGTGTTTATGTCTATTATTGTAGCCAATGTTGTGTGTGTGTTGAATTCCGGTTGATGAAGGCACTTCTTTCTCAGGAACTCTTGCAGATGGTCAAGTTTAAGTTATTAAATTGCGTCGACTCAAACCGATTATATATTGTGAGTAGAGAGAGATTCAGATAAAAATCTCTGGACAAATAGCAGGCGCTGGTTATCAGAGTAGTAGCTGAAAAGTAAATAATCCTCCTTTTTCTTTTTATTACAGCGTAAGTTTAAATATATATTATTTCTATTGGAAATATATGATAACTGTTCCTGTTATGTAGTGACCTTCGAATAATAGATAAAATAACTTATTTCACTACTTGATTTGCTAAATTATATTTTAAGTTATAAAAGATTTCAATAATAAAAGTTAATACGTTTTCCATAAGTCGTAATTTTATATAAAAGATTTAAATGTAACGTGTAGTTAGTAGCAATAATTAATAAATATACTAGTCAGTTAGTTATAATGAAATCTTATAGAAAAATAAGTCGACCTTTAATGTTCATTTGTTTATACATGCTATACACTACAATGAGTGAGACACAACACTAGTATATTTTCAGTTCAGAGTTAAAATTTAATCTCTGAACAACGGTGGCGTTATAAAGCGACCGTGATAGAATTTTACGCCGACAATCACCACTCTTAATTTTCAATGACGCTCCTTTTTAATCATGGCATGACGTCACCACTATCCTGAAACAATATACTTCAGAAATGTTGCATATAAATCTTCATTTTGTCTCTAAATATAATAATAATATATAAATGTGATCGTAGATGTATTGATTGGTGGTTATATTGATGTTATGTATTAGAAAATGTGCGACAAAAAAATTAAGCAATATACAGTTAGATTTGTATATAGAAAATGTTTGCCAAGTCTTCGAAAGTATTATAATTCATTATAAACAAATTCATTATTATATCAATATATTTTATTATAAAAAAACACAACGAACATTTGTATTGGAAATATAATCGTGTAGACTGTAATTTGTTGTATAAAAACTACATAATATATCTATATATTGTAAATAATAAAATTATTGCTGGTCAGACTATAAATTGAGACAAGATGTAACATTAAAAGTGTATTCATTATTTTCATTTATTAAGTAGAAAAAAATAATAATTGGTGTTATATGTTACTATAAATGTCTAAGCAAGCCCCATGTAAAGTATATTTGTAGTATACATAATATATTTGATATAAACTTTTGTATTCGAGGGCAATGAATACAAAAGTATCAAATTATTTAAATGGCAATAAATGCCAATATTAATTATAATTTTTAATATAACAATTTAATATATGTAGTTAATTATATAATGATTGGAAGGTGTTATGATATACATAGATATTTAGATACGAATAATGTATTGGAATAATTTAATTGAAACCTCCAATTAGTCATCGTTTGGTCGTGTGCATTATAATCATGGAGGCATAAGGTCATATGTAGATAAATTAATCATTATCTTATCTACTTTTCTATATATTTAACTGAATGCCTTTTACGTAATGAAAAAAATTTACTCATTTTTAGTGAAAAGATTAAATTATTTTATTAAATTGAGTATCAAAAAAAGAATCCATGTACTATTATATAATAAGTTTATCCCAATTATGATAGTGATTTACAGAATTTAAAACTTCGTTTGACACATTAGAAACTTAGATTTAGTCTAGTGCGTGCAACAAAATTGTTAGAAATATTTAAGTAGTCTATATAACTTTCAAATAATATATGTACATGCAAATATCATAAATTAAGTAAAATATAAAGCTCAACGGTAATAAAAATAATAGCTTATTATGGGCAAAAAAGCTTCACATATTTTTCTTCGCAAATATTATATTAATCTATAATATAATTAACAATATGTATCGACATTAGTGATGTACGTACAAGTGTAGTGATGTGATTAATCAAATAAGTGTTTTTATAAAAAAAATGATTAATAAATAATAGTTCATATACCCACAGATATAATGGATACTTTTGTTTTTATCTTTAGTTAAAAAATACTATACATATAATGTATTTAAATGTATTTATTTACATGATTCTCGATTGATCATTAATATATGTGTGGATGTTGTTGCATTAATTATATGGGTGTTGTGAACATTCTGGGTGTTTAGAATAGATGAACAAATATTAAGAATGGGCCTGTAGCAGCCATTACAGGTCCATCTGGATATTTGTGTTATAAAACTGTTGTTTCATTTTAGAATACAAAAGATAAAACAATTTAATCTACTTTTAATAATTTAGTTCTTCGGTAATTTATTAACAATATAAAAGGCTTCCTGAATAACCAGCCGACGGTGCTATTATGTTATAAAAAGCCTCAAATTCAACGCCAAGCTCAGAATTATCATAGCATAGAGATTCAATAACTTAAAACCTACTTCAAAAGATAATAAGGGATTTCTATGATTTAAAGTCTTTGTTGTCACAGCGCTGCTCGACGTCGAAGTTCGAGGCTGTTTTTTAAACAGAATAGCACATCTGATCAGAAATAACGTATAAATATTTAACCACATCACATATATATATGTACTGTGCATGAATAGCCCAAAAATATGTTTTCCAAAAAAAAGTCTTGTATCGTAATTACAACGGCGTAGTTATAATGTGCTACGACATAATTGCCGTAGTATGCTACGCCGTAGTTGTTGTAGCTTGTTCGAAAAAACTTAAGGTCGGTCGAAAGGTAGGACGGACACGCCACTAAAAAGATTTATACATAACTCATTCCACTTGATTTTGAACCTAAATCCGTTAAAGTATTATTAAACAGTTTTCCCTATTTAGGGTACGTGCCAGCCCTATAAAAAGTCACATAAGGTAAAGTAATAGCTCAATTACTGTATAAATTGGCCTACATTAGCGAAAGTTGCTCGACCTCGACAATCGAAGACTGAACGTGTCAACCACTGCGCTAATTAATTCCAATTAATATCAATGAAACCCATATGAAATCACCACAATCTGATGCAGTCTAATGTAACTAGCATATGAAAACTTTCCCAAGAACCTTTTTCGATGCAAGTATGATCAATATAATCGTAAAATACCAGAGTATATGTAAATTTGAACGAGGCTTTGTAAAACGGTAGTTTCTTACTTACTCTATGGCTTTTGACAAAGTAATGTCAATTATGAGCACATATTTATAAAATCTTGTAATTATCCTCTAAATTCATAAGTGAAGCAACCACGTTAATGACATGCTTGAATGAAGATGCAACCGGGTAAAGGTTGTAATAGTATGCACCAGCCGCGTGACCCGCATGGCGGACAAATCTGTACATTTTACTGCCTCTGTGAGTATAATAATGTTCTCCTTTATCTTCTTAAAGTGCCTCTGCAATTAGTAAAACATGACCATTAACTTCTTGTGACCGTCCCTCCTCGTAAAGTGGAACCATTCGCTTACACTACCAATATTTCGGAACCACAATTTTGTCCATTATGACATGTTGGAGAAACTCCTATCTCCAGTGTCGAAGAACATGATAGATAGGAGACTTTTTGCCGTCGAATTTAAAGCACGGATGTTCGTTTTTAAACATACGTTACAAAAGCTGCTCCGACTCCCAGGAACTAGGGACGGTTGTAAAAAGCTGATGGCCAACAGTCACTAGTTGGAGAGCCACTTTAAAAAGAAGAAGACTTCCTTGTTGATCACCATCTGAATTATTTACCTGTAAGTCCACATTTCAAAATATTCTACGCGTATTTAGGGTGTTTCTTAACATCAAATCGTAAGAAATCTACTAACTAATATTGATAATATAAAAAAAACTTGTATCGATTCGATTCCATTCGAATTCGATTGATTTCTAATTACCAGTTATTTAGTTGGTCATGCCATATTGACACTGAAATATATCTAACAAAAACATTAATATGTTTTTAGTAAAAATCACATATTTTTCACCTCCAATGTTCACATTTGAAATTCTTTAATAAAACAGTATATTTTGCGGATGTCTCCTTAAGATGTTACCTGGTTACGCGTTCCAGAACTTGTATGATATCGAGAATATAGCAAAATGGTTGAGTTGCAATGGCGAGGTGTGGGGCATGGGGCCGACGGCGGTTTTCGCGAGTGCCGCCGCCCTATTCTTGTACAACGAGCTGGAGGCGACCGTGTTCGTCCCTGGAGATCACGCCCATGTCTCCGTGTTGGAAAAAACCCTCATTGTAAGTATGAAGCAAACCACATATTAGTTAGTTTTCTGCGCAAAAAATCTAAAGCCGTAAATAAAAATGCTAGCCGGAATGGAAAGTCGTGTTCGCCGAAATGCACACATTGTTTCTCTTCTTTACAGTATTCTGTACAATCCTTATTCACCAGCTTATCTTAATGAATGTTTTAATTTCCTTCACAATACACACACTAGAATTTTGAGGTCATCAGAGAACTTGAAATTATCAATACCGATGCATGCCAGTAAATTTATTGATAAATCATTTACAGTCCAAGCTGCACGTCTTTGGAATGCATTGCCAGAAAATATCAGGCGTGCTCAAAGCATACACATTTTTAAAGAACTAATCAAAGAGCATTATCTGTCACTCGCTCTGAATCCCGTCTGATTCTTATATATCATCTAACTAAAAGCTTATATGTATGTATTATTGTATTTATAGGTACTTATTATTTTGTGTATGTATTTCATTTATTCATTTAGTATATTTAGAGAAATGGTATCGTAATAAAGTTTGAGACTCCATAAGCTACCCTAATCTAATCTAATCTAGATATAATTTATGTTCAGTTTGCAAGGTTGCCAGGAAGAAATTACTTTTTAGTAATAAGGCCGCCAATTGTGCATTTATATTTATAATATATCAATATATTCGTTTTTTGTCCATTGGTGTACAATAAAGAATTTTTAATTCGTTCAAGTGGCTTAAAGTGCCCGATCAAAATTAAATTTCTTTTAGTAATTATTTTTTATTGTCATCTTTTCCATTTCCAGTCAACAATGATGCTCGGAATGCTTGCACTAATGATACATCTCTGGGTCTGTTCAATGCGCTTCTTCCAATATTATTTGGATACACTGATTAAAGATGTAAGTACATTAAAATTATTATCTCGTGCTACTCTATGCTTCGGCAGGCATGTTAAGCCGTTGGTTCCGGCTGCATTTGAAGTCGTCAATACCCTCCAGTACGCATTGGGCCAGCGTGGAGGTTTATGGCCCATCCTCCTTAACCATCCATAGTAAAGAAGGCCTGACCCCTGCAGTGGGGACGTAACAATGTGATTCTATCTACTAGTGTTTCGTATTTTCACAATACAAGTACTAAGGTTACTTTTTGAGATCTGAGCAATATATGTGATGTTGTCTAATATTATAATTATTTATTTATCTGAATATCGGAAAATACACGCCAGATCTCTTTCAAAAATTATACAGGGCCATCATAATGTAGCATTTTTGACAGAGTCCTAATATGCTGCTGGAGATGACGACAGCTGGACTCCTCGGCGGGCCGGAGATGATGCCATTAGGGACCCTCACCAGGTTTCTCAGACAGCAGCAACCGCAGATCCATATAACGGTGTGCTGGTTCCTGTCGTTATGCTACGCCGATTATGTACGCAAAAACTACTGCACGCGATTCAATATGCCTTATTTGGAACAGTGGTTGGTACTGGACTCGCCGATTTGTTTTCTTCAATTCTTACACGTGTCACATCACATTGTCATCTCATGTCAATTAATAAAGATTACACATCTATACATGTTTGAAAAGTATTTGAATACCATACATAACATATTAGTCAAGCTTGCTATTGCTTTATTAGAAATGGCAACTCTAGTGGCAAAGTCAGCCTACATCGAAGTACAAATGATTTATAACACAAGGATATACTAACGCTATCACAGCGGTACTCAATGAGCTGTACACTCTCGGTCTCTTAAGAATTCAGTGGCAGTCGGTTAAATCACTCATATAATATGAAGCGCAGCAATGTTGGTTCTGGGTCTGGATGAAAATTGCAAGAAGAAATCCCATTAACCAGTATTTCTTTTTTAAGAGAGGTAACGCTGGACCGTTATCTCCTGCCGTAGCAAAGCAATTCATTCTTGAATTTCATTTTGCTTTCCTTGTTTTGTTTCATACCTCTCTCCCTTTCTAATTTTATTGCGATTGTCTAGTTACCATTAGTTATTTTAGAAAAAATAAGAAAGACAAATTCCATAAAAACTTGAAGAACAACAACGGTCTAAACTTTATTATTGTTTGGCCTTCTTTAATGATGAATCCTTCGTCTCCTAGTTATTAAGTAGCAATAGATCGACTAGGTAAAGCTATTTCCACTGGTGGGTACAGGCAAACCGAGCTTCACGAGCGGGCCGCGCGCGGGGTACGGCGCACCATGGAGAAGGTGAACAGTTTCGTCGGCAACGTCCATCAACGGCTGCGTGGATACGCGCCACCCGCCCATCACCGGACACCTGACACACACACGTAAACACACAAACTATTCACTACTCTTGTCAGTGATCTAGTGGAAAAACATGTGTTCAAAAGTGATTCGATTGAAACTCCGTTGGCACGTTATGATTACTTCAGTGTAAAACAGAACTCTCCTGGTCGTTTTCATTGAATTCCAGCTGAGAATATAACCTGAAACAGCTCAGTAATTGCAGCACAGCGCAATGCAAACTATCAAGCCACGGATTTCATCGAATTGATCACTGTTTGCGGTATTTTTGGCCGTGATATATCAACTTGCAGTATTATAGTAGCTTTAGGTCATATATTGCTAACTAGAGTGAGAGCTCGGTGCCGAAGAGACCGTCGTCGATGGCGGTCAGCAGGACCAACAGTTCCATGGTCGAGTGCGAGCGGTCACCCAGCGATGCGCCCACAAGCAAAGAGCTTTGCGTACGACTCGTCAGTCAGTCGAGCGAAACAACAGTTGATGCAATTGAGAAACTCCGAGCCTATATCACAGTAAGAACATGGACCTTCTGCCTAACTATATATAGTCTGACACCCGCATATGATGTAGATCCTAGTAGTTAAAATGATCTTTTAAATAGTTCCCGAGCAATGCAATCAAACAACTAAATCTTTGCTCTTTATAATATTAGGATAGATTACTTGTCATATAATGCGTGGTGTCTTATCGGTCGCGAAACGTCAGAACTAAGAAATATTTAAGTATATACGATAACCTTGAACACTCAATAAATGAGCCTTCTCCTCGCCTGTCAAATATGCATAAAAGCTTTTAGAGTTTTTGATTTGTTATTATAAATATCTTAATGCTAATAATATTGCTAATAATGTTAAGATTTATGTTATTATTATAGAGAGTTTTGACTTGCTTAGTAATAATATATATGTTTGCTTTATTAGTAACTAGATTTTATTTTACTGATACCGTCATTTGATTTTACTGTACATTTTCACCGGTTTGACTGATAGAGAATGCCTTTATGACATCAAGTTCCAAATTTGCTATTATATAGGAAAAAATATTAAAGACCATTCCTATTAATAAAATCAACAGGCAACAAGATGTACATGCGCTTCACACGAGTCCTGCGTCGCTGGAGCTATCTGTGCAGACGCTCACCAGACAACGGAGCCTTGACAAATTTATCTGGCGCAAGATTGTTAAATTACTTTTCGAATAACGTTTTATATGCGACACAAACTTTATGAAAATGTATTGTTTTGAAATCATAGTTTTATTTCAAACTAGCTGACCCGACGAACTTCCTACCACCACCATATTCCCGTTTTTTATTACATTTTCTTATATACAAACCTTGTCCTGAAAATAAATAACACATAAAATAAAGAATCGTCAAATTTGGTGCAGTTTTCGGGAGTTATGCGCTAAAATGTGCTAGAATCTGTTTTCTTTTTTTTTTAGTTTGTATTCTACTCATTTAAAATCAAAGAAAATGGTTTAGTGATTTGGGCTCTGATGATGTTGGGCAGATTTATTAACCTCTTGAAGCCTTTTGATAATGGAAAATAGATACTCGGGAAGGAAAATAATCTATGAAAATAATAAATCTATGAGCAAAGTCCTAACAAATATAGGAACAAGTGACAAATTATCATGGTTGACGGTTGACTGACATTTAAGTACAAAGTTGACTCTCAGATTATTAACTTGAGCATACAAACATGCATACAAAAAGCAGAGCTTATAAAATACTAAAATATGATGTAATCTGAGCGAAACACTGGATTCGGCGAAATCCACAAGGGCAATGCCATTAATTAAAAAGAAGAAGAAGATCTGAGATAGCTATGAATAGCTAGCTTGCATAATTATACTCTAAGATTACTTCATTCAAGGTTGACATTTTTATGACAGATGTTGACGTACTACAACATAATATAAGAGATATGCCCGTTTGATGCTCAATGTAAAAAACACTTTATAATGCAGTCGTGTCCAAATCACAACCCGGATCATTTATAACACTAATACATCGCTCAAAAAATCAGATGTTAAAATTTACCGTTTTTAATTTAGTGGAAAGAAATTAAGATGTGGCAAGACTTGTACAGTTTCTTAAGAACTGAAGGTTATAAGGTAGAAGACCAAAACAAACAATTTAGCATTTAGTGTTTCTTAGAACAACACATCAGGTATACAGCTGGTGTTACTAAATATATAAATAAACTCCACAATTCTACCTGTCTTCACTTGTATCCCAGGAGTGTCACAGTATTTATGCACTTCTTTAAATTCCTTGAGGTTCTTAACACTCATATAGAAGCTCGCGGGATTTTATGGCTTCTTACATTATCTTCCGACAAGCGAGATCATTTTATCGTGAAGGGTGCGTCTTAGTCCTCGCCCGCGTTTCTACATTCTTCCACTTTCGCTCATAATTTAATGGCAATCTCTCGAGGCGATGGAGCATGCCCCTGTTAACTTAGTAATATAATTGCGTGGCAATAAACGGATAATTAAGTAATTATGTTTCAAAGTAAATGTTTTCTCGCTATAGGTAATAACTTTAAGATTCTACGTTTTCTCTTTTGCTTTTCCTAACATCAGCTGCAATAGGTGACATACCTTCGAGATTATAATGTAACGATCAACCACAACATAATCATAGTGACGATAATCCACCGTTTTCACTAGAATATGTCGCGAATTATGTCTAAGTTCTTCCAGTACCTACCTGCTGCGCAAAAATAAATAAATATCAATTTATAAACTCGTACGTAAGTTCGATTACGCGAAACTAGTAGTCTTTCTACGAGTTACATACACGGACAAATTAAACAAATTGGTTAAAGCAAGTGCAAAATCCCTTGCATATCCATATACGTGCTCAGTCAACAGATCCCATTTTGCCTGAGATGAGCAAAATGTAATCCTGATTACATTTACCAAACTAAGTTCTGTACATAAGTTATCTTATTTATTTCTTAATAATTTGTAAATAGATTGATAGATAATGAATTCATAAATTAATAAGGATTCCCTAGTAGCAATTTAAGTTGGTCCGTTCTTTGACCTCAAATTAACCGGCGGCCGAGGGACTAACCTAAATTTCTATTAGATTTACAATTATAACATGTAATCTTCCATCAAAAATCATAGTACCTGAGTGAAATAATAGATCAATATTACATTTTACTCGTTTCTGCTTTTAATATCTATATTTCGTCGTTAAAGACAGTGCAATGGGCGAAATGCGGCGAGAGCGCAGTGTCGACAGTTCCGACTGCGCTCTGGGCTGTCGGTGCGGCAGCGCTGTCGCACCGGCTGCTTGGTGCACTATTCAGGCGGTTCCTATTCCGACGTGTGCCTCTGTGGGAACTAATTCTACAAGTACGACCGGTTGCAAACGTTACATTATACTTAGTGGCACATTTAACCAGCCACCTACATTTAGTCAGTTTTCCAAAATTCTATCATTACACATGTAATTTCCTTACAAAATCTACATTAATTTTGTGATGAAATTTACTGGTTTAATTAAGAGAAAAAAAAAATAAAAAAGGGATGTTTATTTGAAAAGAAAATCATGGTCTAAATTTTAAAATAAATAATACAGATTTCCTCCTCTGGCTCTTATGACCTCTTCGAATCGATTTGGAAGCCCGTCCATTATGTCTTGGATGTCGCTTTAAGGAATGTTCTTCCACTCCTCAATAGCTACAGTTTTTAGCTCACTGATGGGCTTTGGAGCTGGATCCGTCTTTTGAAGTTGTCCCACATATGCTCTATTAGGTTCAGATCAGAACTCCGAGTTGACCAAGGTAATTACTGAATATTGACAGCGTCGTAGTGATCGGTAACAATTCTTGCTGTATATGCGCGAACGTTGACTGTATTGAAATATAATTATCGCCAATAAATGATTCAACCGGAATCACATCTGATTCTAGGACTTCTGTCGCATACCTGTGAGCATTAACACCGCCTCAATTGCAGAAGACCAACTCTGTACGGGCGTCGTAACAAATGCCACCCCACAATATTGTCGAACCTACTTCGTAGCCCACTGTTTCAACCATAGCACATTCAGCAAATCTTTTACCGCGGCGTCATTACAAACTCTGGCGAATTCGGCCCTCGCAAAGCGATTGTTGATTCATCAATGAAAATAATTGCCTTCTTTGGATTGGCAAATCTAAGTCGTGCTCGTCTGTGAGTTGTGGTCAGCTGTGGAACTCAAACTGGTCAAAATGATCTCAGCTCTCTCTCTCTTCTAACCTTCTTATTGTTCTTAAGCTCACACTTACGTTTCGTACCTCAAATAAGCGGTTACAAGCCTCAGATGCTGTTATGAATCGATTTCGCAGAACGTTCGAGGTGATGTAACGGTCATCTCTCTCTGATGTACACCTTCTACGACCTTGCCCTGGCCTTCCTGTATAGGTACCGGTCTCTTTATCTCGTTGAATAGCGCCTTGTATAGTGCATCGTGGATATCCAAGCATACTTCCGATCCGACGCTGGCTAAACATAGCGACTGCAAGTGCCACAGCCCTGGCTACTCAAGCTGCATACAATGGCATCTTCTTGGTGTAAATGAATTCACGGTACACCAACACCTTGATTTTATAAAAAAAAATGTTAGCATAATGTTTTAAAACAAATGTATCCTTCACACAATATAAGCACCGAGAATATAAAATTTCGACTAAACTTATTTATGTTAAATAAAAATCACAGAAGTGAACTAAACGTGGGTTTTGTTGCATCGATTCTTGCAGATATACCCGCTTATTTATGTATGCCTTAACAGCTTAAGTTTATATAAACAGAATTATTCGATATAAGATGGGTGGACGGTTAAATATGCTCCGGAGTGTATATTTGAAACATCCTACTTAATTATTTAAAAACCAACGAAAGGCAAACTTACTTGGCTACTACTATTTATCCAAAATAAGTAAAAGACAAGCATCTTATAATTTCTGAGCCGGTAAAGAAAAAAGCTGATCATGTTCTATGAAACATAACAAACAACAAAATAAAGTTGTACTCAGATAATTCTTACATAGGAGCATTAGCATTTTCAAAAATTCAACTTCTTGCATTTGCTGATATAGATACATAGATTCTTCACTAAACAAATGCAACAGACTTGACCACCGCAATGGAGCTCTCGAATGTGACTTAGTAATTAAACTATAAGTAATTCTGTTTTCAGAATCTATCTGTTTATTTGGTTGGTGATATACAGCCTACATTTCTGGACGGTGCTTGTTAGAGTAGTGAATGTCATAGTCGAATACTGTTTCGATGGGGTGAGTCATGATTAGTGTTTTAAAATAATCTTTCTGCAACAATGGTTGTTGAATTCGTTACAACAATTCTAGTAAAAGACGATAAAGTGATTTCATCATGTACAACCAACTTTTCTTGTACTTACTCATCATCAGCGTAGTAGCTATCGCCGTATCAATGATACGGGGCTCCTTGGCTACAGGGGCCCCTGTCATGTGTAAGCAAAAACCTTTTTACCCTCCATTTAAGTCCCCCAACTAATTTTGATAAAGAGCCCCTCCAAGGCAAGCTACTGCTCATCATATGTATAATTCAGTACTGACCGTGTAACTTATTGAGAAACTATGCTCACTGCTCGCTAGGTTTTCTTTATCTGCTCCGTATTGAAATTTGGTTTGGCGTGAAGATAAGGATAAACCTTATTTGGCTCATTCACAATTAGTTTCTTAGGTTCGCCTTCATTGGGTTCATATGATATTGATATTTACAAATAGACGATAATGATGATTGCTATAAATGTCTTTTCTGTGATTAGATCGATATGATGCCACAAACAGACGAAGAAACGGAGGGCAAGAAGCTGATGCAGCAGTGGATTGTCTGGATGTGCGGACTGGTGCCTCTGGTGGTGTACCTGCAGACACGTCCCCGACCAGAGACTCCGTCTCTCATGATATGGTTATTCATTCATACTAACGTGGTAGTAAAGACCTCTTTTCACAGACAGTGGTGTGGTATGTTTCTAGACATGGGCGAAGTCCCATTATCGGTCCTTTTGCTTGATACCTAGATGTGAGGTCGCAAGTGGGAATATACAGACTATAAAACTCAGAATCTCCATCTAAAGCAAAGGCAAATTACAAGTTTCTTTATACGCTATGTTAAAAATTATTCTTTTCTGTGATGGTTGATCGGTAAAGAACGGTGCTGACCGTGCAGGATAATTTGGTATTGGCGACTGAAATCTTCAACACTAAAGTTGTGAATGCTATTTTATAGTGTTATAATTACTTGCAGGATAACACCGAGTCCATGGCAACGTCGTGAAATGGGCCCCTACGGATACTACCTGAACCGCCCATTAACTTCTCTGCAGTCTACCATGCACGTGACTAACCACAGACAAGCCCTTGCCCTCCGGAAAGCGTTCAGTGACACAAAGATAGCTATGAAAGAACCGCCAAAGAAAAGACGATATTCGAAATCTGTTTAAAAATCGTTAGTATATAAAAAATTAAATTTGAAACTGTTCTGGCGTCTTTTTTATTTTTACTGACCCAATAAAAAGTATACGACTTCCTTAGTCGAAAGTGATTTCAACGGCTGTTTGAAAAAAGAACATTTCTTCGAAGCTATAAAAAAGTCATTTTTGTCAACGACCCTAAAAACAAAAACATTGCAAAATTGCCCAACAGATGTCACTGATTGAAAACAATCAAATCGCGGTGTTAAGATTTTTTCAAGAGTTTTTATATAGGTGTGTGTTACCATAAAACAGCATACTAACCTTGCGTAGGGTGTACCGTGATCAGGAAGGCGGATGCCCCGGGCTGGTTCCAATCATTGCACTGCGATTGGACATGGCCAGTCTGTGACTATCCTAATATAGGATACGTTGTACGCACAATTTTTGGTAGTTGGACTAGCGTGCTGCGCGGTCCTCTTATAAACTTAAATCACTATTCTAATTTGTGAATTGTTGAAGGCAAACGCGTAGTAACCCGCAAAACCAAACAAAATTGTTTTTTAGAGCAGAAAAGCTTTTTTTTTCGATAAATAATTCGTATAAATGGCCATGGTAACAAATAAGGTGTTCCTAAGTCAATTTATACTGAAAATACATTTTTTTTTGAAAAATATAAAATTTTTCCACTCTAAATATCCATTTTGGTTTTGCAGGTTACTACGTGTTTGCTTTCCAGAATCGATATATTGAATTGATTTTGTATGTTACGTCAATTTTAAATTCAGCCCATTTATCTGACACCGGTATCGATCACTTTTGGTATCACAAATTTTGTTTTTATTTATTATGATTGGAGAAGCGAAGACAGCCTTAAAACCACTTTCCACGCCAAAGCTGTCACCAATCACAATCTGTAAGGTCTATCACATAAATACGCTTACATCGATTATTCAATCCTTGACGTCGAATTGAATTATAATGCACTCAACTTCTGATACTGATAACCTTGTTTAATATCTGTGGTTGAGTGCATTGGATTCAACACTTCGATTCATAACAAATAATTATTGATCATTCACTGCATTTTGATGAAAGGCAATGTCAACAAAATCAAAATCATTGTAGTTATGCGATAGGTGTGAAGGGTTAGATTTGAGAGCAGGCGAATTCTGCAAATGTTTACGTAACGATCACGTCTCAATAGAACCCAAATTACTTGCATTTTCCTATTGTGATATGTACCTAAAGTCCAATATTATTAGTGACACTCTTTCTCACATATAAATGGTCAATATTGGACTTCAGGTAGAGAGTACAATATCAAAATGTAAGTAGTTGAGATTATATTAATAAGAGAGTTGATCTACAGGTTTATTCCCATATGTGAACACTCGTGTAAACTACATCAACAGTACTGGGAGGCTCTGGAGATCTGCAGGCAGACCAAACTTGCACTACCCCGAGTGAACGCTCACCTGTCCAAAGCCCTTCTACAGCTACGTAAACCATTTTTGCGCTTGGATTTGGTAGCTTTTTAGTTTAGGTGTTTTAGGTCTAAGCGTATCACCTTCATGGATATGACAATCCATAAAAGTGATACTACCCACTCTATAAACCATCACAGAGCGCAGTTCTCATTCTTCGTAGGTATATCGTGGTGAACAGACGTTTGGGTAACCGTAAGTAATAATAGCATTGTCACTCTTTGACTGTTGTTAGATAGTACTTACTAAAGTTGAAGAAGTCACAACAAAATACCTATCAAAGAGTGTCATTTTACCAATGATAAAAGAAACTCTTTAAGTAGATACAGCTGGTCTGAAAATTTTATACTTTTGAATCCCACGGACATGGCGAGTCCATGTCAGTGGGATTCAAAAGTGCAATAGTACTGCACTGTTCAAAGAGCAATAGTACTGCACATAGGTACTTTTTTAAAACTGATAATATTGAATAATATATTTTAATTTGAATAATACATTTCTAAGACTTAAATGATGGGAGCTAAGGTAATCTGTTTGCTATGCCATGCCGCCCCACAAATGCGCCCCAGGCAGTTGCCTATATGGAAGGGCCCAGCCAATAACCAATTACTAAGAACCAACATATACAGCTGAGACCAACATGCTTAGCGTGCCTTCAAATGCACTTAATATAAATTTTTGGTTACCTGTACGAGAGATGGCTTTTGCAAGTTGCTTTAGAGCAGAGGTTAACCGGTGGTTCATAGACCAGTGGTGGATCCTGGAATTATCCCAAGTGGTCTGTCGAACGGAAATTTTATTTAAACCTCTTATTTATTTACAATAGGGATCACGACTGGGAAATAAAGATAAAAAAAAGAAATTCTATTGAGTCCGTCAGTCAGATAATAGAAAAATATTAAATACGTATTATTTTGCATTAAAGTTGAGGAGTGGGGGATCGCTACGTCACAGTTTTGTACAAAAGCGTGACGTCATGCGACATTTAGAAAAATATTGGATACGTATTTTTTTGCTTCACTTTATACGAGAAATGGCTTGGCTAATAGGCATTAAAATTGAAGAGTGAGGGATCGCTACGTCACTGTTTTGTACAAAAGCGTGACGTCATGCGACATTCCGACTCAATGTATCGGCGTAATTTATTGATTGCGCAAAAAATAAAAAAAATCGTGTAAATATTCTTCAATAATCTACCTGACGGACGAACAAACAAAAATTAGTGGTCATCCCTATTAGAAAATGCTTATTAAACCAAGTGGTAGCAAGCAAGACTGAAATTTGTCAGGTGATCCCTAATGACTAAAAGATTTAGAACCACTGGTCTAGAAAAAGAGCAATCTGAAACTAAGCGCACCAATTACTGCGTCTCATCCAGTATCAAATAAAAATAAAAAACAATTTAAACGAATGCAAGTTTATTAACACTTCAACAACTGAAGTATAAAAGTAAAATTTACTACTTTTTAAACATATAACATAGGTACAGTTAGTTCCAACTACATAATATATCGCACGTCATGCGCACTAACATATTCCGATAATGACCGAACTTAAAATTAATAATGAGTCTTGTTTTAATAATCATAATGCGTAAAATACAATGTCTCAAGTGTCCATCTCAAACCGTTAACACAAAGGTTAACGTACGAAATTCTATCTTTTCGGCGACTGTGCTATAGACGGGGGTAGGGTAGAGCGCTCTACTTGATTCATTCTAATTATCAGACATTTATCGCGCTTCGAAATTCACCTTTACGCAGATAAAACCACCATAAGCCACATCAGTTTAATCTTACTGTAATGTAAAATGTGACTGAGTCTATATGTATAACATCGGTGACTACGTCATAATGCGGGGCACTAATCGCTGGTTTACACGTATCAACTAGATAAGTAGTTAACTAAATTGTAATCAATATGTTTGGGCTTATTTAATTTTATTCGACAATTTAAATAGTTCTATGTCAGTTTAAAGAATATATAGAACCTACATTTAATTCGTGTTTTGGTGTTTGTGACGAGACTGTGATTCCAAAATTATATCTGCACCAGCAATGTAATAATAATAATTGTAATAATGATACTTATTGAATTGTTGAGGGTAGGTACATATTTTTTTAACGCAAGAATCGCTTACACGGTTACGAGTCTAAACGATTAAACAGACACTTACATAACTAAGTATTTGCCTTTATTATTTTATCAGGCACTTTTCCTTGAGATAATTTAAATAATTGCTACATCCTTTATTACAACAAAATTAAATGAATAAAGTACGACAATAACATACAACAAAATTAAATGAATAAAGTAAATATGTAACAATTATTGACGCAACACATTTTGGGAAGCTGCATGCTTGAATTAAAACTAGGAGGAGACCAGCCAACCAAACAACAACAGGATTATTTCTGAATATAATATATAGAATGTATTCTATGTAGCAATTATTTATTATATGGAGCAAATATAAGCTTATAAATACATGGTGTATAGTTTGCTACTATACACCATGTATTTATTGAAATATAAAATTTATTTGAAGTTATTATATTTGTTTAAAATCAAGTTATATAGTTGTTAACTTATTACGTGTATAGTAGCCTTAAATTACTACGTATAAACTTAATACGTGTAAGCCAGCCGTAAGTTGAAATAAAATTTGATATTTTCTAACAGTATACTGAGTTGTTATGACAACACTCAGCGTTTCACACCCACACCTCCATTGGCACCCGAATATAATATGATACTGCGCAGACGCCATTTTGGTTCAACTTACGTATACGTACCCCGAATTAAAACTTACGAGCGCCTTAGAAAGCCTTAAGACACGCTGTTAAGAGCTAGTCTTGCGCTATTGATTTTTATGCGTTATGCGTTTTTATCCGTTTTATGTAGTGGTTTATCTGATTTTATTTAAAATCAGATAAACCACTACATAGCGTATATCAACATTAATTTTATTATTTATTCTTACAACAATATACTTAAAACGAATTAGAACACATTTTGAACCAGTGAACTATCACTAATCAAACGGGCAGGATGTATCAATGTATAATTCTGAATGTAAAATTGTCAAATATAATTTATACCATTTTAATGATAATTATAACTTCGTAAATAAAACACAATTACATTTATTAAACATTTATATAATGTATATAAACCTGCTTAAAGAAAATATTATAGAAAATGCAAACGCAAAAGCCAATCAAATAAATACATTTGATAACTCTGGAGAGTCGGTATTAAAATTCAAGAGAGTCCTCTTAAAACCTGCTTCATAATACATGCGTTTGGTAGATGTTTTATTTTTAATAATATATATACATAAATTTTACTTTCGAGGAACATTCTCATAAAAAAATATATTAATAAAATATTTTTTTTAATGATTTAATGTTTCAAAGGATATAAGTTTTAAATTGAATCCATCTGTACTATCCGATTGTATAATTACGATCGTTAGTTACTAATTAAATGTTACGTGTCGACTGCGGTGTTTGTTTTCGCCTTAACATCCAAAGAACGCAGCGGATCTTTTTGTCGGGCCTGCAATAAGGAAATGCTACGTTAACAAACGTGCAGGCGGGATCGCCGAGCGCTGAGGACTGCAGATGCAACATCCAGACAATCTTAATCAAATAGACTTATTATAAAGTACTTTTGTATAGTCCAACAAATACAAACGATGTCTAAGACTCAATCGAAGGTCGAGACAAAATTTTGGTTACCCAAATGACTATCGGTATCGTAAATGTAACATAATTTCTTCAACCACAAATCGTGCTAATCACAGACCCAATTTACTAGAAAATCCGTAACAATATTATAGCCAAAAGGGTGTGTTTGTTTTGTTATTCAGTCTTGTAGGTCACAATGCATCGTTATGGTATATTTTTGTGGACATATTGGATAGTCTTATATAGTTCTCAAAGAACTAGCTCCCACAGACGAACTAAACGAACTAGTTCGCACATTTCGCGGTCCATAGTTCGTGACATAACGTGTAAAGGTGAACGTAAAAATTCGACCGAACTAATGTCATTAAAAATATAAAGGCGAAAAATATTATGTATTAATCATTAAAATATATTTTATTAATATTAGTTCATACGTTTATTTATGTTATTTATGTGTCCAAAAATTTTATGTAAATGTACAATTTTCAATAATGTTGTCACAACAAGGAACAGTATGAAAACGAGCGAACAAACTGCCTTAAATAATTCAAAATAAGGCAGACCGTTCGCTCGTTTTAAAACTCCTCCTGCTGAAAAGATCGATGAGTTAGGAATCTAAACGAACTGCAAGAGCGAACTAGTTCGTTTAGGAGTCGCGAACTAAGTCGTTCGATCTCAGTTGCGAACTATTATGATCAAGACTAATATTTGAAAGGATCTAGCCTTTTACATAGATAAGAGTCGTGTTGATTACTATGCTACTTTACTGACCTGATACTTCAATCTCTTGGCATTACTATAATGATTGGTTTGCTTCTTCTTCTTAGGAGGAGGAGCTGATGCGGCCTCCTCAGCTTCCACTGGCTCATCGTTCCTTAAAGCGGCGGGCAACAAGTACTCCGGGATGTGAGCCAAGTGTGGTTGCAATCTCACCGTGTGCAAAGCCTTATCTCTCTTCAAGGCCGCGTAATCTGTGGGATTCTCTTCAAAGTAACCCTGCAAAGATACACTTGATTCAAGTCCCATTGGTAAAATTCAGTGCAGAAATACTATAGTCGTGTATCATCATCAGAGAGAAGATTAGACATTCATCAATGTGTTATGTTCTTATACTTGTCATCATTTGAACAAAGATAATGAAAAAAAAAGAACAATTGGGTATTCTATTGTTTGAAATAATACTTGTAACTGTTTATTTCAATTTAAAAAATCTATAAAACAAATATTTCGGGAAAATAAACACGTGTTTTTTGGCTTCAAATTAAATCATCTTTTTTTACACCCCCGAAAAAGCTGTCCGTCATATTCATGACATCATTCTACACAGTACACCAAACCAATCAAATACGGTTTTTCTGATTAAGAATTGTCTAGAATAAACATTCAAAAACAAAAATAATGAAAGTCCCTTTTGTTAAAAAATATTTTATTTATGTATCTATATTTTTATTTCACTTTTTATTCAATGTGATTTGACATTTAATTTTTTACTTTAGTTTTGTTTGTGTATTTTTCAAAACGACGAAATAAAAATTCGATAATTTAAAATATTCTGCACCACCTCTAATAAACTTTTCATAAAAAGATAACTTCTTGCTTCTTTTGTAGGTATTAAAATGATATGCTTAATTCTGTTACTCTGAATCATCAGAATAAACGCGACTATAAAATATGACGTCATAAAATTTATCCCATGGAAAAGGATAAATATCCGGAACCGGGTACCTGAAGTTTGGTTTAAAAATAAGGGTATGACAAAAGCGGTCATGCGCTGACCTGTAGCTTCTTGCAGTTGAGTAGCTCCTGCTTGATCTCCTTGAGGCGCGCCTCCCTGACGGCCACGCGGGTGACGGCGCGCCACGCGTCCCGCGACCGGTAGCGGAACCCCTCCACCTCCTCCAGCGCGAACTCGTACTTCCTGCAGCACACACACCGGTACAGAATGTTCGCCCGCGTCAATTGTAGCCTATGTCAGTGTTTCAAATAGCTCCAGTTGTTTCCGATCCTATCCGACGCGCACACATAATCATATCTTTCCTCCTTTTTATTGGTATAGATAAATACAGAGTAGCGGCATAATTTATCCGAGTGTTTTTCTATTGGTATTATCTTTTGATAAATGTGTTTGTGAAGGACAATAAAAATAAATTCTCGATTTCCCTACTATACAAAGTATCAATAAATAAATATTGGACATACAGCCAGTTGCACAAACATCCATTAAAATCTTGATTAGTTTAAAGCGACATTACCCATACAAATATTACATTAAATAGAGCTTAAAGGCGTCATTAAACCTTAATGGATGTTTGTGCAACTGACCGATAGACAACCCAGATAATACACTCGTATTATGGAGTATCTCGTGCAAACCACTCGGCTACAAAGGTCATGTAATTGAAACGTAATAATGTCTGTTATCTCCGAGACACTGAATGTCTCCGTGGACTAACAGAATAGGAATAACGGGTCATAATCAACCACCAGTGCGGATTCGGTAGGTGCACTAACTAGTTTGTTATGGCTACAAATGCAGTCGGGACCAATAGTTCAAAATGCCTTCCGAGCACGAACAAGTCGAGACATTAATATTTGACCACCTTCCAATAATCAATTTCTGGTTTCAAAACTTTTTATTTTACTTTTCAATTTATTGACTTTACTTTCGATAAGTTTAAAAAAAATAATACTTATCTTAAAATACAGTCGAATTGAGAACATTCTCCTTTTTTCAAGTCGAGCCTTTTCTTTTTTATAAATAAAAATAAGGAAGTATTCACTTACTGTAAAACCTTCTGATTGTTGAGTCCTTTCGCGAGATGCTCTTCGACAGCATCCATTAGTGATTTTTCCCGTATTGATACGAAGGATAGCACTGAACCCTGCACAACGAGATAATTTCATTCGCCCCACTATCAAGTAAAGGTTTGTAAAAAAACTAAAACTATGTCATCATCAACAACCGTATGATGCCAACTGCTGAGCATAGGCCGCCCCCATTGATCTCCACGTCGATTGGACCTGCGCTGCCCGCATTCAGCGGCATTTCTTTATAAAATCATCGGTCTACCAGATAGACGATCGACCGACAGACATAATAGCCTCACACAGACGCTTTAAGAAGTAAATTAGAAATGGAAGTTTCAATTTTCTATATTTATACACATTGATTGTATTACTCCACTCAACCAAGCGCAAAAGCTTCCCTTAATATAAATATTGCTACTGACCTGATTCGTCCCCCTAGCGGTGCGTCCAGCTCTGTGCACGTATGAGCTGACGTCAGATGGGAAGTCGAAGTTGATTACATTGGCCACGTATTGGAAGTCTATGCCCCGTGACACACCGGACTCTTTGTCGCGTTTGCGTTTTGACAATTGCTGTTATAAAAAAAGTGATTAGTAAGGGAACTCTTTATGTGCAAAGAAACTAAAGTCTGCTCATTATTTAAATTTATGAGGAAAATCTAACCTTTTTCTTTTTAGCTCTTTCTTCAATAGGCAATATGCCACCATCAGGTTTCTCCAATGCCTTCTCATCTGAAGCAATTATGATTTGATACCGTCCTCTGTTGAACTGGTCCACTGAAAGACACCTGACAGCTGCAGGCAGTTCTGAGTTAAGAACACATGATCCAATTTTGAACTGTTCCAAGTATAGTTTTAACCTGGAATGCAATAGACATTGTGATAATAGTGCTGTTTTTA
This sequence comes from Diatraea saccharalis, assembly GCA_918026875.4. Lineage (NCBI taxonomy): Eukaryota > Metazoa > Arthropoda > Insecta > Lepidoptera > Crambidae > Diatraea > Diatraea saccharalis. The sequence continues at coordinate 1,649,515 of OU893347.1, read as the reverse complement.
CGATACATCAAAACTAAAACCACAGAATTCAATTTCCCGCTCACTTATGTATTTAAACAAGTACATGAACTGAACAAATACATCTAAGTCTTTTGTGTGTTTGATTAATTTAGGAATATATTCTAGGAGACAGATATCTAGTTCAATATACAACATTTTAGAAACAACCCTGAGACTTAATCTGTTAGTAATGGAGTTCTTAATTGTTACAGGAAGGTATTCTTAACAACTGAATTGCACTTACTTATAGCACCTATCTACTGTTCTGACAAAAATTATGCTTTTCCCACGTATCAGATTCAATTTTAGCAAGGCATATAATATGGCAGCTTTATCATCTTCCTCAGCGAACAGATGGTAATGTTGCAACTGTGATGACGGTGCCAATTCAGGCTCCTCCAGTTTTAAAGTGACAGGATTACGTAGAACTATTTTCTTCAGACTGAGGACATCATCTGAAAGTGTTGCTGATGCTAGTACGGCTTGATAGATTTTTGGTAGGTAACTGTAAATTATATATGTAATCGCATATGTTAAAACCAACTACTGAATAAAATGTATAAAAGCGTAGCAGGAAATAAAGGAACTTACCCTAATAACTCCTTGATTTCAGCCTCATATCCAAATGAAAATATTAAATCAGCTTCATCAACCACCATTATGGATAAATCATCTTTTAATCTCATGTTATTTGCTTTCAAATGTGTCAACGCTCGAGATGGAGTTGCTACTACAATGTCAGGTTTGTCCAACAACTGTGATTTCTGTGCCTGTGTGTCTATACTAGCAGAAATATCTACGCAGCGCACTTCTCTTGCACACTTTATAGTCAAATCACTTATTACAGAGGTTATCTACAAAAATAGGGTAATCAATTCAATACAGGTGTAGACAATAAATTAAAATAAATATTTTTTTTTTCTAGAAGTGTTTTATATACTGTTAGAGGCCATCCATAAATTACGTCAGACAAAATTCAGGATTTTTAACCAAGAACCAAGAGAATTCAATGTTATGAAGACATAGAACAATATTAGTTTCATGGGGCTGTGACACCATGACAGAAGTGGTGTTTTCATAGGAAATTTTGAAAAATAGATTAATTTTTAGATTTAGTTTTTATATTAATGATACTTTTTATTTATTTTTTTTTTAAGTTGTCACTACCCCTATTTAGTAGAGCAATTGGTAGCCTTATCGCTAAAAAGCAATTCCTTTCAGAATTCGGAGATGGGGAGGGCACAAGAGTCATTGTTTGTGGTACAGGTTCTGATGCAAAAATGTATAGACATGTAGCAGGGCACCTTTTGATTACCCTTCTCAACAATATAGGATTGGATGAGAGAGAACTTTGTATAATAGAGAACCTGTATTGGAACCAGCGAGCAACTGTCCAGGTTAGAAGGAGAGAGAGATAGAAATTGGGAGTGGGTACGACAGGGTAGCGTTTTGTCACGAACTCTATTTAATATCTCAGAGTCAACCATGTCAGAAACTCTGGAGGGACTAGAATGCAGTGTTAAATGATATATAAGATTCCTTTAACATATTTTTAAACCAGTTAGGTGATGGAATATGTCCATTCTGCTTATCCTGCAAGGGAAAGGGTATGAAGAAGTAGAAAGAGAAAATGTATATAATATAATAATAATATTACCTGTCCACAAAGCTCCTTACTTGGTGATAATATGAGAGCTTTTATACTCTGATATCTGCTTGTATTCTTTAGGTTCAATATTTTTTGAATAACTGGTATGGCAAAGGCTGCTGTCTTTCCCGAACCAGTTCGGGCTCTGATAAGAACGTCTTTACCTTCTAACAAGAGAGGGATAGCTGTTTCTTGAATCATCGTTGGTTCACGCCAAGCTAACTGCGACACAGCCTGCAAAATGCGTTTATCTCAAAAAATTTTGAAACCACATCACATCATAAACTTGGACCAGCGATTCAATAGTAACTAGGTGTTCTTTGTATTCAAATTAACTTACCTTTAGTATACGATCATCCAACTCCATTTCGTGGAACATAACCTTTTTATCGTCCTCCATGTCGTTTCTTTCATAAAAAATCACAAGGCGTAAATCTTAGGTTACTGCTTTACCCTATGTTTTAGATCATAGGGAAACTGCTTTACGCACCTATGAATTTACAACTCAATGTAATACGGATGAGTAAACTTTCATAATTAAATTTAATAAAATTTAAACATACAATGAAATCCCACATGTAAATTTCAAACGCACCTGTCAATGTCATGTATGTAGGTAGGTCCGATATGTCAGACATGTCAGTCAATAATGGTTGTTATTAAGAGATGCGAAAAACTATCCATAACTATCATTAAAAAAATTAATTGCGATATTGTCCTAATGAACCATTCTTTATTTAAATATTTTGCCTACATATAACATTTCATCAATAATTTTGACATAATTGGAAATTATTAAAGATACTAATCAAAGTACTATCTCTTAAATCTATTCAATTATTTTTCACTCTCCCGCCAGTCTCATCTATTAGGCCTATTCGCTAACTCAATTGACAACCTAAGGTCGTCATCACCATGACACCCGAGCCACTCAAAAGTGGCACAATCACTTTTTCGTATTTTCTATCAATGGTTCCCAATTTGAAATGTTAATGTTGACGATTTCCACTGTACTTTATTTTCACACTTGATCTTATATCGATAAACTACTATTTCGTATTCCGTAATCAATGGTAACCATTAGAGTAAATTTATATTTCATCTTAATTAAATACATATCGTACCGTCTTTTCTGATCGTAACCATCTTCTTCTTCTTCTTCTTCTTACAACGGGCGTCTCCGCAACTCGACGACCAAATTGCGCCTATTTTGCGTGTGGAGGGTGTGTGGCTGGATACTACTCCAGCCAGCCCAGCTCTGCCAGGAACGCCCCGAGCGCCTTCACATCTGCGATGGCCTCTTGGAGGTTGCCCGGCGAGCCGAGGTACTTTGCCCGGTAGTTGGCCACTCCGTTGCATTCCAGCAAGACGTGAGTGGCTGTTTCTTCCAATCGTATCGTATCGATTGATCGATCGTAAATCGATCGTAACCATATTAGCACATTGTTGACAAGAACGGAAAACTTATGGACAATAAGCCCGCCAATGTGATCTGTTCGTTACAATATTTGTATAAGGGAAAGAAAATTTCACTCTATTGTACCTTTATAATGTTATCATTCAAAACCGGGCAAAATTGTCTAGGAATATCCCATTGCCATTAAAGCATCTAAATAGTTACTTTTGAGGATTCCGTACCTAAAAAATAAAAAACGGGTCCCTATTATTAAGTTTACTGTCCGCCCGTCTATATCATGACCAGTGATAGTCAGATAGTTGATTTTTTTACAGATGATGTAATTGAGTGATAACAAGTAATACTAAAAACAAAATAAATATTTAAATAGAGCTTAATTTGGAACCCTTTGGTCAATAATCCTACTCGCAATTGGCTAATGTTTTAAATATTTTAAATTTAATACAAATAATCGATTGTGTTTGATACGATTTATTATAACGATAACGTTATTTGTACATCACTTCCCTATTGTTATTGTTTGAGTTATTTTATTAAAAGCAACGGAATCTAAACTATACACATACAGTGTAAGAGTAAATATTTTTTTCTGAAGCCAGTCTTATTTTTAGAAGTTCATATTATAAATACATACTTTACTCTTTGGATGCAAATGTAATTCATCTTTAGAATTTTTGAAGCCCGTTTCGTGTTTATAAACCATGCTTAAAATTGTCGCAGAGTTATAATGAGGATGTATTTTAAGAAAAACAAAGAAAGCGCTAAAAAAGCACCTCACTAGATGGCAAAAGTCAATTTTTGCAGGAAACCAATGGACCAAAGATAGTCATTTCCGTTCCTTTTAACTAACATATTAAAAACTGAAATTTGCAAAGTTCAAAACAAACTAAGATATTAAAGCAAATATGAAAATTCACAAATGGAATATGAGATTTTTATTGACTTTTGAAAATTAATTTACTTTTATACATAAAAGAATACCGGAAGAGTTGTCATGGAGAAACCAACGAAGTAACGTAGTGACATCTAGTTTGATTTCGGGAACTAATGTTTTTTTAAATACTTCCTCATATTCACTGCTTCGATATCACTCCAATATCACTTTAAAAAAGCTTTTTGATAAACATAAAGGAATGAGAAAGTATTTAAAATAAAAACATTAGTTCTCGAAATGAAACTACATGTCGCTACGGTACTTTCTTGATTTCTCCATGATAAAATTAATTTAAAAAAGTAAATTAATTTTCAAAAGTCAATAGACAACTCATATTTCAATTGTGAATTTTCGTATTCGTTTTGATAGCTAAGTTTCGAACTTTGCAAACATCAGTTTTTTAATATATTAGTTAAAAGGAACGGAACAGACTATCTTTGGTTCATCCGTTTCCCGCAAAAATCAACTTTTGCCAAAACGCCATCTAGTGAGGTGCTTGTTAGTGCTTTTTTTTTAAAGGCTTCCTCATTCAATCATTCATCCTAATTTCAGGTAATATTCATTTTTCATTTGGATTAAATTTGCAAATGCTTCTTTATATGTAAGTGTCGAAACAGACAAATCTACCTCACAGAAATACATACTACGTACTACAAATAACTCAAGTCTCAGAATAATAACAAAAGTAAGCTAGTTTAGTTATTATTCTGAGACGCAAATAACGTCTTTGATGTCTCCATCTATGACGTTTGCCCACTATCCAGCAGTAATTTTACGAAGCACTTTTCCTATATACACCTGATTATAATGAAATTTTTCAACAGCAATTTTATTAAATTACACTCTACTGCTCAAAATTTATCATGGGTTTTCAAGGACTTGACTATAATAGATGCCACATTTGTCTAAACTAGAATCTACTATTCTACCAAGATAACAAATTTGGTAGAATTTTGTTTTTCTGATGTAAACATCGAATGAATGGCCGAGTTGTTTCTGCGTTGTGTTATTTTCTGCTTTTGGAAATTTACAGAGCATTTTTACCCATTTCCAGTTCAGTTTTTCATTAGAATAAATTCAGTGATGACAATATTTGTATCGGTGCTGGTTTCGTAACAATCCAATGATGTCTCCATGTGAAGGCGTTACGGACTACAGTTCATTGCCTTATGTAAAACTCGAAATGGTGTTTCTTCCGTGAACAACTAAAATATACAGTGACATATGTGTAGTGTGAATATTGAAGACGAGCGCTAGTTAGAAAAGTATAAAATGTCTAACTCGACAGCGCAAGTGTTGATGAAGAAAGGTAAACGTGGGGCAGCTGCCTACATACACGCGGACTGCGCCAGCGGTTCTCCGCAGCATTTGGGTCCTTTACTTGACGTGCTGCTGAATCCCAGCAAGGCTATAGATGAGTGGGAGACTATGGATTGGTGCCGATGGCTCATTGCCGGAGGTAGAACACCCGACGAGTTTGCAACCATAGGTGAGTATTTATTGTGTAACTGTACTTCCACATTTTTATTTTAAGAGTTTTCTAGGTTATAGTAGAATTATAGCGCAATCTGATGAATTATATGTGATTTAATGAAAATGAGCTCATGAATTTTAGATGATTAGTTATTCAACTATGACCTTTATGTCAGTGACATTTGCACTGTTTATTTTTTGTTTACTCTGAACATTACACATTCTTGTAAGAACCAGCTACAATTGTATTTGGTTTCACTGTATTATGACTATATGCTACAACAAATTTGTTTTAAAAATTAAAGAAATTTGCTGAACCCATTAGATGTTCGGTTCACAATGACATAGGTCATATTAATTAGTGCACAGTGTATCACTAATAAAATATTATATTATCATTCAGCATGTTATAAAATCAAGCATAAATCTTTCAATGTGATGTGCTGGATCAGGGGCATTTGTCAATTTCAATCAGTAATAATTAAATTACAAGAAAAACAAAGTACAAATTCTTTATTAGGTCAATCCTAAAAGTATCTAAGCATCATACTCTTACTTTAAACAGAGTTCAATAGTATAAATCCTAAATAAAACAAAGAAGTATTGATGTGAACATAAATAAGGCATGCATATATAACACCAGATTGTGTACTATAAAATTAATAAAAAGTATTAACTGCATAGCTGTTTTATGATTTTATAGGATCATAAAATTATCCAATAATGTTTTTAGGAATAGAAAGAGCTTTGAAAAGTATTGGTATAATAAACAATGTTATTTTCACAGATAAGATATTTGTAGGTAACTTGGTAATGAGATAAGCTTCATTTTGTTTATATAATTGAAAACGGATAAACAATATGCAACATGACTTATGTATGAAACTTGTTTCATAAAATGTGCAATATGCACAGAATATGATATCCAATTTATGATAAAAATTAATTTGGTGCATGGTCCACCTGTCTTTTAGTGTATAAAAACTGGTGATAATAATTTTACTCAATCAATTTTAAACCACATCATACCAATTCTATTATACCTCTTTCTAAATAAAAAAAAAAAAATTATGTGTTGGTTTGTTTTATTTATTCCATAGTTTGGGAGTGGAATGGAAGAGTGGGAGTTCCATAGTTGAGACTAACTAATTTAAGCAAATAATGATAAAATGCATGTATGTGCGTGCGAGTGTGCGTGTACGTGCGTGCGAGTGCGCGTGTACGGCATGCATACGTACGCGTGTACGGCATGCATACGTACGCGTGCGTGCGTGCGTGCGTGCGTGCGTGCGTGCGTGCGTGCGTGCGTGCGTGCATGCGTGCGTGCGTGCGTGCTTGTGCGTGTGCGTGTGTGTGTGTGTCTGTCTGTGACTGCGCGTGCGTGCGCTTGTGCGTGTGTATGTATTTAACTGTCTAATTGGTTTGAGTTTGCCTTAGTTATTCCTTTTGACATCATAAGGATTTTTTAAATGCCAACTGGTATGTTTCATCTGCCCCAAATGTACATTGTGCAGCCAGATTTTATATACCATACTTTTGCAAGTGTTAGATATTTTTCATTATAGGGTGTAGAAAACATTTTTTTGAAGCTTGTTCTTTTGTAAACCATATCTATACTGTGCATATTATGCTGAAATCTTAAACACAACAGATCACAAAACAGACACTCGCAACAATGTGTTTACATCAATAACATAGTGAGATCAAGAAGAATGTATATATGTATAATACAGGACCATGCAGTTTAAACCACTCGAGGAGATCTAGTAGGGCACATTGTGATGATTTTGGCAATGACAGTGGAACATGTTCCTAACTTGTGGTATATGATCCCCGTGTATGGTGACCTGTAGATTCCTTATCATAATAAATGTGCCCGCCATAGTCCTTAGCATAAAAAATAGAAGGCGAAAACACATGTTTATGTCATGTTATATCTATTTATTTATATATAAAAACAGCATTATTATTTTCCTATACACAAGTTGTTTTTAAACAAGTACCAACCAATTGTCCATTTTTGTGGTGACAATGTCATGCAGATGTTATGCAGCCTTGCAACTTGTATGATTCATTTATTTATTAAAACTTGAGTGTTGCTTCAATGTTATGGTAATAATTACAAAAATTTATTGATATGTTTATGAAATGTTTCATGGCAGGTTTTATTACATTAGAAGGAACATTTGAATCCTATTATTATTTAGTAGTAGTTTGCCAGTTCAAAGGTCTACTTTGAATGAAAATAATATAATTTCATTACATCACTGCATTAGGAGTCGCTTATAAATTACAAATATAATTATTTGTAGTTCATACCTTGATAATAATCTTTATTAAAAAAAAAAAATTTGTTGCTATGATAAGAAATACTTTGAAATGCTAGACACTATTTTTGTAAAATGAGGATAGTCGCAACAATGGCAATCCAATTTAACCATCTCCTAAGAACACATATTTGAATAACATCTCAATACTTTACACCATAATCTGTACTATAAAAATATTTTTTTACAAACCTTTCTTATTAATTCTTTGCTGCTATTTCAATTAAGCTCAAATTCCGATAAAATTTTATTGAGTGTGTTATTAGCTTATTCAACTTGTTAAAAGGCTGAGTCATCATTCTAATACACCGGTGACAGGTCATTGTAACTACAAACCACAGCGACTGGTCATGAAGGCATCGTTAACATTTTGAGGTGGTCCACGGGTATCGTGCGCCTTGACCCCGATGTGAGCGCACGCGGCCTGCGCGAGCGCATACTCATTGTATACGTCACGTGCACCATTATATGCACAAGTATATTGGATAACACCGTGTTATTGTTCCTGAAATTAAAACAAGCTTTAATACAATTAGTTACGTTAATCAGTCGTATAATAAACGATTATTGACATACTCTCGCATATGGTACAAAAGTTTTAATGTTTCTCTACTTAAAGGAAGCTATTGAGAACCTTTTAATCTTCCAGTATCTGTTTGTAACAGAGATTTAACTTTTAAACTAAAGTAGGTAAACAGTTTATTGTTTTAAAGGTTAAGTGTTACATAACACTACAGTCCCGCTATCACTACAAATAATAAAAATGTAACCACAGGAGATAGCAAATGAAATGGTAGGTATGACGTGTCATCAAAAATACAAAAATCCTTCAACGCTAATAGAAAAAGCCAAAAATAATAACTATGGTTGTCGAGCCATAGAGGATGACATTACGCCTATTTTTTAAATTATAGACATATTAGTTTTTTCTAGCGGCTTCGCCCGCGTGCTCCTCTATTATACATATAAATCTTCTTCTTGATTCACTCTGTATATTGATGAAAATCGTATCAAAATCGGTTGTGTAGTTTAAGAGATCTCGCGCGTGCATACAGACAGCAGAAACGTTGTAAATAATCGGTTGATATTTTGTTCTTTTCTCAGAAACCGGCCTTTAAAAAATTTTTTGATACTAGTCTTTAGTATCAAAAAAAATTTTTTTTCAAACTCACGTAAATATATCATAGTAAAATCAGCGAATACCTACCTATGTAGCATACTTTTAAAACTATCATAATAGTTTTTAGAATATCCGATAAAATCTGGATGGGCGGTTAATTGATTCTTTAATTGTATATCTTTATGGTTTCATTATATTTTCCATGGCTCGATGACACAGTGGTTAGCGCGCTCGATCTGCGTTGCAGTTGCAGTGGTGCTTAACTTTCAAAAGGCCTATCATAAGATGGGCGACCAAAAATTTATTATCTCGAGCTCCTTTGTGCTTCAGAATCCGCGCTAAGTAGTTGGTGAGCAGAAAACTGAGCGCCTGTGAGATTCTTATACATCTTCTGCTTCTTAATTATGACATTTTTTCATACGGGCTCACCCTTTTTTTATCTTTACTTCCATACTTAATTTTCTTCTAATAATACGCCTGACATACAGGTGTTCCTAATTCAGGCACTTGTGTTATTTTGCTTAGTTTATAATACGTGTTTAATAATATATTCAATTTGTTTGGCCATCTTGTACGACGCAACATTGCGTCATTATAGTATGCTTTAGTTATGTAGAAGACTGGAAAGTAACATAGGCTACTTTCCAATCACTTTTTGTACACACGGTAACTTTTTACCGCGATAAAATAAATACTCGTAATTGTTATCCCAAAGGGTAACAGCAAGTATTGTTTATAACATTTTAGGGAAAAACCGAATATTTCTTTATTTGTAGTGCAATCATTTTTGTAAAATCTGTGTCTTGGTAATATGCTCTAGGCCTGTTAACGGTCAACAATGTAGTTTGCGCGAGAGGCCCGTCAATAAGGTCACTGACACGCTTTTCGGCATTCGGTGACTGCCTGTCATCTTATGATGTTTCATCTCTTATCACAGAAACAGGATTCAATATTTTTTCACTATATTTGTGACTTCATCTCTGTATTCATCATCATTCATAGTTTTTAACTGCTTATTCCTGATGAATATGCAGTTAAAAACTGTTAAATTATATACAAAATAGCAACCTTAGTGCATATTGCAATTTATAACTCAGGGCCAATGTTCCAATGTTGCTGTCTGAATTCCTAACCTATGACATTTTACACAAAAATACCCTCTAGTGAAATTTATACATATGTTGTTTCTGAACATATCGTATCATTTATAAAAAAATTGCATCGGTTGTTTTTACTTAGCCATTCCATTTAAATGATAAAAATCCATTTAGAATTGCATTACATTTTAAGCAGACTTCAAAATCGAAAAAGAGGTTTAATTTTCGACGTATAAGTATTTTTTTATTTATGCGTGTTCACAACTTCGCAACGAAGTGACCGTCTATCAAATTTTTCATTTAAAATCCTATGAACTAGGGATTACAAACCCGGTTTTTTTTTTGCAAACGGTTTTCGAATTTCTCTTACGATTAAAATCCGGATAATTCGTGTTATCTGATTTTTTTTGTGATTTAACGTGTTTTGATGAAATCTGCATTTATTAGTAATCCACGACAGAAAATAATAAAATAGTAAAAATAGTAAATAAACAAAGCTTCTGGTATTTTTAAAGAAAAATATTTCAATATCCACCAACCTCAGATGCCCCGAGGTTAGCACTCGAACACAACTTCTCGCAATCCGGGCTACTGCTTTAACTATTGAGCTACTTGAAGTCCGACACCAAACTTAGGAAAATCTCTACATACTTACTTGTATATTCGTATTAAAAATACCGCGGTCAAGTGGTTAGGGAGATATCATATTTAATTTACGTTAAAAATGTAGAATAAATGTTCCCCTTTGTTGTCATGCCTATTATATAATTATGTCCAAGTGTAATCTCGACGCTGAGATCAACAGCAGGATCTTTACTGCAGCTGCGGCATTTGGACAGCTGTCCTCCAAGGTTTTCCGCTCGCTTGATCCAAAGTTGACCACCAACTTATATATTCCTCCGATGCATGGTGTTTATATCGTTACCACATACGCTGTCTGGATCGATTCCACCTACATCATCCGATAGGGTATGTTATACTGAAGTTTTTTAGACTGCCCAATGTCGGTGGCATAGAGACATACTTAATACGGCAACTTCAGTGGTGCGGATATGTATCGCGTATGACGCAGAAGAGAGTGGTGAAGTAAATCATCTTTTCTGAGATCGAAAAAGTCAAGCAAAAAGTAGGCGTATAACTTCTCAGCTTCAAAGATGTTCAGAGACACCAATTGAAAAGTTGTAATCTGAGAGGGTTCTCTCAGTGGAACGATTTAGCAGCGTAGCGTCTAAAATACTGCAGGACTATGTATAGCCAAGTAAGGAATTCTGAGCAGAACCGTCAAGCAGATCTTAAGTAATCTTGACAATAGGCGTGACGTGCTGAAAGCCCAGCAAGTTAATGCCATTCACTACCATTACACAGACGAATTACTTACATGGTATTTTTGCTCGCGGGCGCTCCTGTATAGACGGGCTATGATAGCCATCTTAGAGAGCATGAGCGCCATCTGGATTAAGAGTCACAGCTGTTGCCGTGGTCGAAATAGGATGGAAGTATCATCATCATTATTAGAAGTGCAGAAGTATTTTTTTACAGTTGCGAGTATTACATATTATGAACGCTCGAACCACTATCGTGTTGTTTATTCCCGCTATAATATTTTGGTGTAAAAATAAAAAAAACAATATACTTATATAAGTAGAAAGTAGAGAGTTTGCCAACGAAAATTATAGACGGTCTCAGTCAGAAATTTCAAACGAGACAGTTGACGATTGAGCTTTTCTTTAAAACGGAGTGGTGAAGAATCCGAATTTTCATCAAATGTGTCTGAAATGGAGTAGCGAGATACACTCGCGTGTCATCGTGACAACGCGCAGCTCGGTTTATTTTTTTTTGTTTAGTTATAACGCAAATCCGAAAAAATCGAATTTGACTTTTAAAAACCGGATTTTAAAATGTTTTGTAATTCCGAATTTTTCGGTTATTTTCGAATTTCGTAGTATCCAGATTGCATTCTCTACTATGGGCCTAAAAATATAGAATTCCGATTTCTTCCATGGCGTATTTATGTTATTAAAGAAAATAAAAAGATCGCGTCGTTTGCTTTGCTTTTATATGTCACTGAAAACAATTATTTTTCTTTATTGAAAAATAAAGCCGACTTCAAAAACGTGAAAAATATAATTCCATCATATAAAATACGATGTCGACATTTTAGTCTCAATACAACCGCATATCAAGTAGATTAATAAAAGTGCAGTGTATAAAAAAACTCCTGTATAATATAATGGAATAGCACGCGCTGCCTGGGGCGTGCAATGGAGTTGCAAGCATCAATTATAATTATGAATACAGTAAACTTGGATAAGTAGTATCTTAGGGGCTATTGGGCCGTAAAACATTATCTCACTGTGCTTAGGGTGGATTTGATCGGACCAAGTTAGTCTTCCTATTTTATTGTGTGTTTGTTCATTTTATGTTGGTATGAAACAGTGTTGTTCCGATACCGATAATTTATCGATGGAATCGTGATATTGCGAATATATTATTACCGATAATCACGATTTTATACTTATTATATTTTTAATAATACTTAAATTAATCATGAAGCCTCCAGCTTCTTCAAAATTTCGGCAGAATTCATTTCTGTGGCGTGTGTGCAATAGATTTAATTAACTATCAAAGCGAATAAACGGCAACCTTTTTAACACTAGCGAAGCGTCAATTAGGCGCACTGTAGGTAACCTATTTTTTGAAAGTCCTTAGTGTTATAAATTTAATTATAGTGTAAGCAGAGTCGTGATGATAGGTCTCTTCCTTATTTACTTTTAATCGGTCTTTCTTACTTTTATACTACGTCTATATGTGACGACCTGTAAGTGGCTGTCTGTTTTTATCTAAGATTTTTATTTTGTGATTTTTAGCTGTTGGTCATCCATGTACATAAATAAATAAACGAAAATATTTTATCCTCGTCACGTGACTGCAAACAGCGCGTGACCTCACACCCCTCTTATTCATATCAGAACATAGAGAATTCAACCTTATTGCACACATAGAATGATATTAGTTTCAAAGAGCCGTGACACCAGAAGTGGCGGTTCGGTGGGAATTTTTGAAAATTAAATTAATTTTTAGATTTTGACTTGTATGAATGATACTTTTTTAATTTTTTTTTTTGAGATATTAATAAGGTTGTCTACATCCCTATTTAGATAGTAATCAACAATCGATAGTACAGAATGTAAATATACTGTGCAGTAGTATCGCCTATTTGCAGTCTTTAATATCCTCCAATCCGCATTGGGCCAGCGTGGAGGGTTATGGCCCATCCTCCTTAACCATCCATAAGGAAGGCCTGAGCCCCTGCGGTGGGGACGTAAAAGGGCTGATGATGATGATGAATACATATAGATGAAGTCGATTTAGTTTATTTTTTACCACACTTATACAAAAGCTTATTCGAATATTTTTTTATTATATGTTTTAGACTAGTCTACTAGTAGTTACTAGTTTAGAATAATTCGTTAATAATTCGTATTCGTAATTTTTTGATTCGTTGCATATATTATAACAGCGCTCAAAAAATAATAAAGCCACCATCTTGTTTCATTCGTTTTATTACATTTAAAATGACGTAACTAGCTAACAATGCATTGTTATCTAATCCAAAGTATACCTGTATGCGAAATTTTAACTTACTTGGTCGAGGAAAACTGTCGTTAGGGTCGTTGCGTATATGACGAACTATGCGTCGCGTATCGTCGGTCGGTTACAAAAACCGTACACATAAGTCTTGTCTGCATTGCCAACCACCGTTGAGTACCTATCATAATTTAATGTTAGAATATAAAAAAGAGAAAAAATCTCACGGAACTGTCATATGTCTCTTTCTTATTGAATATACATATGTGGGATGGGAGAAAGTAATACGATCATTTTGCAGATTTAGTTAGTTCATAGCCACGCAGAAAAGAAAAATAATTTATATACGAGTTATAGGTGATCTTCGACTTCGAAATAATTACGATAATTGTAACTCTACTGGCAAAGTAACTTCATTCTACTCTATTTGTTACTTGATCAAATGGCATACGTATTTATCAATAACAACACTGAAATAGTTAACTGGCGGCGCCCCGACTCAACTTTCGCATAGTTGTTTTGTCTTTTTTTACCACCTGTCTGGTGCCAGGGGTCGGCATCGTAGTCTCCTGTATGACCTAAATGTCAACTAGATATTTTAAATATACCAGAACAAATTTATATGTGGCGAAGAGAAATTCTTCGACTTGCACTTATTGTGAATCGGCCATAAAATTGGTTAGTTTAGTGTTGCAATAATTGAAGTTCAGTATGTAACCTGTTTGATGGCACACTCATATGATTTTCTGATTAGTTAAGAAGTTCGTTCGTTATTTAGAAAACAACGAAAAGTTACATAACTATTCGTTGTTTTCTAAATATGGGTCTAACTCTAAACTCGTGGCCTTCACCATACCCTTGACTCATAGTCGGACTGATTCACTGGTTGCTGAGCTTTGATACATCGCCTTCGCGATCACAATGTAAACAACTGAAACATCATTGTATCTCATAGTTGAGGCTATGTATTGGATCAGTTATAGGATATCGGAATGGATGATCACTATGATGAGGTATGAAATTAATTATTTAGATAGACAAGGTGTACTGCATCCATTTCTTTAATAACATTTATCTTCACACTTCAAAATAATACCTAGTCATATTATCATCATCTTCTTGCTCTGTTCCCAGTTTATGTGGGGCACAGATGTGATGTGGAGTCCGGTAACTTACTTTTAAAATGTTAAGTTATTTATGAAAACAAGCAAGTATTAAACCACCCCGCCACCTTATAACTACTTGAATTAAAATTTGGAAAAATACCGAAAATAATTAATTCCTGACAGTTTACAAGAAAACGTGTAAGAAGTTTTTATTAAATATTGTTCTAACGAAACTCCATACGCCTCACTTACATGCGATACTCTCACTTGGCGGTTCTTTTATGTTCAAAACGTATTGTGATCCTATTGACATCACTTAATCTCATCAAAAAACACTACTATTGTTTGTACAGCCAGCTAGATTATGTGTGTCGATATGTGTACAAAGCCAAAATCCAACCTGAAGCAGGTTAAGCGCGTGATTAATTGTTCATTATAATGTCTTTTCCTTTGGCAAACATTAATTATTCAAACATTTAGAATATCAGACGTCGTTGAAATAATCCAAGTATTCATTAATGTCTGTGTAAACATATCATCACAGACATTCACGTTTGCATAGTTAGTCTGGCCGACCGGTTATATTGCTTGTCTTAGAGGCGAGTACGACTTATTAACAAGAGTTTATAAGATTTCTGCTAAATTGACAGGGAATTCATATATTAGGATTGATGGAGCATATGTGTATATTAGCTGGACCGCTGGACATTTTTGCCCTGACCAGCGCCACTGTTCGGGTCCAATTGCGGATCTAAACTATCCAGGGAACCAGATAAATCCAGATCAGTTTCGACCTAGCATTTTAGGGGTTTGTTATTTTTCCCTATTGATAAATAAATAGGTAGGCAAGGCATATGTTTTTAGATATATAGATAATACAGTGGCAAAAACAATTGAAACGCCGTGAGACTCATAATTATCTCATTAAAGATTAGCAAAGTTTCGAGCCTTGATCGTTTTGCTGTGGTTCTTCTAGAATATGATTATATTGACAATTTTTTGGAAAGTGTTTAAATCGTACATAATATGGCTTGAAATGTTGGCTATTTTGGTATAATATTCGTTCCGTCATCAAACCTATCAGCAGGTGAAGTAAAGTCAAAATATAGAAGTAAAAATATATATAGTATTTTGAATTTGAATACTGATTTACAATAATATTAAGTTCTATTTGAATTCAGACAAACAACACTTCTATTTCGAATGCTACTGCGTGTACTATATTTAATCGTTCTAAAATATTTTTTGCCAATGGCCGGTGAAAAGTAAACAAGGCGATAAACGTTTAGTTGTTATATGAAGAGATATAACTAGCGATATAATATTATTCTAATTTCCTAACATTATTCTGAAGAGGTTACTGCAGAATGTAGTGATTAGAATAGACATTATTTTCTATTCTATCATTATTTAACTATCTTTCGTCCTAAGAAAATAATAATTTAATTAACCCTCTGGGTTTTTATAATCTTTCTAAGCAAATGACAGATAATTTGTCTGCGTTTAGAATGCTACAAGAATTGTAGCTGGCAAAAATGAGTCACAGCCTGTCGATTCGAAACTGGCGAGTTCCGCCGAGGGTTGGTGCCACCACGCGGCGCACCATTCGTTCGCGAGGTGTCTTTACACCGAGGAGGTGCGTTGACTCCGCGTTTCGTGCCGTCAGTACTGGCGACCGGCCGTTTGCGCGCGCGGTCGTCGAACCGGGCGAGCGCACAGCTGATCGACACTGCTCGCCCGCCTTCTGTGGTGCCTCTGCCTGTTTGTTGCAACTAACATCCGCATTTATCAATTTCGTATTGAACACTCCTTAATGTCAATCTACTGCATAATAGGGAAATTTATGATACCCTGATATGTTTCCTGATAGGTATCTTTTGTGTTGAATATATAATTTTGTTTGTAAAAGTATAAATGTGTAAAGCCGTAAAAAAGTACTGTTGGTTTTTAAATCATTTGTTGTATTATCGACACCATCTCAAGTTACAAAAATTAATTTAGAAAACTGTTACACTGTATCATTACTAAATTAATATGGATATCTGACACTTTTGGTAACTAGATGTGATGCTATGTGGTTTGTTTGATTTAAAATGAAATTCTCCTGCCCAAAGATACAATTTTTATAATTATTTTCATTTTACTGACACTAGTTTAAACAGATTTTTAAGAAACGCAGCAATATATTCAATATTTAATGATAAGTATGAAATTTTGTCGTGTATTAGTTTTGTAATGAATTTAATTTTCAAAATTAACATGCTAAAATACGTGCGAATTTCATGTGTCATTAAACTCTGATGTTCTTATTCGATCAGATTCAATGTGCCTTCTTTCAACGGCAGCTTCTTCAGTTGATACGTAAATAAAGAATTAAAAGATCATTTCACGGTTAAAATTCGATTAAGCAAACTCATTGTCGTCAACAAACTTAGTTCTCTTTATCATTCGTCATGTTTTGCACTTTTTTAATCACGTACAATCGCAGCTACGTTAATCAATAATTATAATAAAGATAAGTTATATTTTTGTTATTCACAAGAGCCGTGTATCATCATCATTTGCACGCTATAGTATGGCCCAATCTTCCGATGGGTTTATATTGATACCGTAGGGTAGGCTTGTTATTTCGCTTGGGCTTCGGTCCTGTGCCATCCGCGTTAGATCCCGGATCCTTCCGCCTTCGCGAAGCAACCACACTTTGATCTCGCTCCTCGGTGCAGGTCCTAGTGATTGGAGAGCCCGAATTTGGGGCATTACATACATTTCTCTTGTGTTAACAAAAATTCTTGAGTGTGAAGGAGACATTATTAGGCTGATGATGAAGTTAGGACGAGTTTTCTAAGAGTCCCCCGTAGGCCGAAGACGCGTCCATCGACCTAAAGTTTAGTCGAGTTGATGTGCTTGCGCACAAGAACTGGGCTAATTAAACATTTGAATTTGACTTAGTGCGCAGACCAGCCGACCAACAGTCGACCGATCTATTACATTCATACTAGAGATGGTAGAGAGATAAGTTGCGTATAATGTTGCTTAGATATATTATTATTTCTTTATACTCGATATAATTAGCAACTCTATAAACGTAATGCTATATTAATTGTACGTAACTAATGTCCCATATTTATGTCATGATCATAAAAAGTTACAAGGAAATGTCAAATTAATTTCAACAGTGAAAAAGGTCACATATTTAAGATTTTCTAACCCTGCTTGTTTTGAGCGCACAACCAACCGAGGTTAATAAAAAGGCAAAGACCACGGGTATCGACCGACGAAACAATCGGCAATTTTGCGACAGTGATGAGTCCCTCACCGGTGATGTATCTCGTTTGAGGTTCCCGTTTCGACAAAATGAGGGAGGTGGTCTCGAGCACGAGGTGCAAACACAAATATGCCTCGCTCAACAAAATAGTGAGTTACTTGGAATTAAAGGTTGAGTCGGTACATAATAAACATATTAACGATCGATTGAGGAAGTGAGTCGGTGGGAGTAAGTTTAGTTTAGCATTTCCTCGCAACAAGTGTCTATACGTTATCTTAGATAAATAATAATAATAGTTTGAAGTAAGGAGAAACGAGTTGAAATAAAAAAAATGTAGTGCAATTAAAAATAGCCGTAAAAAATACGTATTGAGTGAAGAAAGAAATTCATAACCAAAATGCATTCTGCGTAAGAAAATATTTATACAACAACTTTTTTTACAACAATATTTAATTATTATAGCTTTCAATATTCGATCATCTATCACAAAAGTTTATATCGGCTCGGCCGACGAGTAGAGGCGTGCGCAAAGCGACATACGGTCAGTTGCACAAACGTCCATTAAGGTTTAAGGACGCTTTTAAGCTCTAATGAATGTCCAATTTGTTTGGGTAATGTCGCTTTAAACTAATGATAATTTTAATGGACGTTTGTGCAAATGGCTGAGAGTCTCCCTCATTTGCTTTACGTCTCGCTACATACTCAATTTTTTTTCATTCTCTTTACCTCATTTCAAATGAGGGGTACCTCGCGAGTACCTTATGAGATAAAACGAGGTCCTCGCTCATCCTCAATGAAAATATGTGAGTTACACAACCCTAGTGTGCGAGCAGAAAAAAAAACCCATATAAAGCGGTCGGCTGACAGTTCGCCGATAATTTAGTTTGCAAATACAAATGTGGACTCCTTCAAACTTTTTATCGGCCGATACAAAATCTCTGTAATGTGCGTACTTATATACCTCTTCGTACTGATTAAGAAGCCGATTAAACTTTCGGCCGATAGAATGTATGTAGTTTGCGGGGACTTATAAAACAACATTGTGGGATTGGTGTGGGGACATTTCCATTCTATATTTGGGTTCTCTCGTGTGACGTTAGGTTATGACGGCACTATTTTTATAGTTTATATTTGTCTGATTGGTAACAAATAGCCGTGTTTCATATTGCTAATTTAATTTACATCAAAAATGACTAGTCATGTGATTAAAAAAAACCGTCGCATATGAGTCATTTGATTTAAAATAGTTCCGGTACTGTAGCGGTACAATTTTAATTCAAAACTAATTGCAAGGAATCCAAAGAATTGTATGCATACTACTAGATAAGCCATTTAGAAATCAATTTGTGGCACAACCAGCTGTCCAATGTGAAAATATTGTTTTGGTCACTCATGTTTAATGTTCTGCATTATTATTATATTTTTACAAACAATCAATCACCGATTGTATGACGTGGTTGGCAGACTAATAGTACTGTAGAGATCACATCGGTAATACAATCACTGACTCTAAATGAACACAGAGCTCAGTCTCCATGTTATTAGAATACTATCACGCACAATCTCCAACGACAACATTAGCAATTAGCTGTTTTATAATTATTTCGTAACTGTAACTGTTTGCGCTGTGATTCTATTTAATGCGGCACAAGATAGATAGATAGATAGATAGATAAATTCTTTATTTGCATCATGCATACACAAAATTTTACAATTTGGATTTTACACAATATTAGAAACTAAAACAGGACAATCAAACATTATGTGTACCGCAGCGATGCAAATGGGCGAAAACTCAGTGTGTATTTACTCAAAGAGCAAAGCACTGATTTTCACAGGTGAAAATGTTAATACCTCAGTTCTTATAGGTGTGCTGCAGTTTTTATGAACTATAATCTTAAATAAAGTAACCTAAGTTTTGCTGGGATTAGTTTAATATATATTTTTAAATACCACGGAGAAAACTATAGGATGTATGTGACTTATCAAGTTATCACCCCGCGTAAATCGTAAATATTAAGAGAATAGGTTTTATGCAGTGATGAATTTGCTAGCAGGATTAGTCGGCCGAAGTATACGGCGACAGGCAGCATCAATTGTTTTGTCTTATTAGTCTTATAAAATCAAAGGTTTATTTACATTTAAATGTTTTTTAATCCACGAATAATTCAACATCTGTAAAAGATTTTGTTGTTTGTTTGCATTGGAAAGACTGAAACTACTGGACTGATTATTTTAAAAATTCTTTCATCTATGACACGGATCATTATTATTATTATTTTTTATTTATTTAGCAATTAAAACTTTTGGTAGGAAAAAAAAACAAAGCTGCATTATTCGCGTGTGACATAGGCTATAATTTATCGGGGGGGGGGGGGGGGGAAGCCTAGTGTAATGTATTTCTCCGCTTTTCTATAAGTTGCGTAAACGCGTTATGCTGTTTGAGTAGGGAGGGATAAGTAATTTATACGTACCTACGCTAAGCGTAAGCCACTTACTTGAGATTTTTATAACTCAGATATAAAACAATTTCTTTTTCAGTCTTAATTCCGTGATTTACTTGTGAAAAGAAGAAAAAAAGTGAGATAAATGAAGAATTCATAAAGTTACAATTTTAGGAAGGTGAATATTTTAAAATTTAGCCGTTTCGGGATGGGCGTGGCCACAGTTCAAAAGATACAGTACTCTGACCGACAAGACAGAGTCATTTGAATATGTAATCCATAAGAAAGATTAATTACAAAAGCTTATCTATTGTTGGTCAAACTTACCCAATGCCTTGTGTAAGTTTGACCAACAATTGTAAGAACTCCTATTTTTTTACCGTCTAGTCTTAGTTAGTGTTCTGTTGTCGATTTGAATGTTAGTGTTGTGGATCACGTCGTACCAAATGTCATCTGATTAGTTGTGCTGTGGCGTTCGGGGCAATAACCACAAACTGATCGATACGTGTGAGACCAGCCAGACAGTCCAGACGCCCGCGTGGTCAGCGCACGCGCACCTCAGGGCTGCCCAGTCAATGTTAATACAACAGGGACGATGACTATTTTTTTTTTGTTTGTCCGTCAGTTAGATTATTCAAAAATATTTGCACATGTACGATATTTCTACTATTGTAAACATATTTTTTTTTGCGTAATCATTAAATTCACGCTTTTGTACATTTTCTATAAAACTGTCCCCACTTCTCAACTTTAAAGCCTATTTCTCATTAAATTGAAGTAAAAAAATACGTATCTAATATTTTTATATTATCTGACTGACAGACTAAATACAATCTCTTTTTTTACCCTGTCGTAATCCCTATTACTGATGGTGTTATTTAGTTTAATGCTTAAGATGTCGGTTCATGTTATTATACTACCAAAATAAGTTGCGCAACGTAACTTTAATTCTAATTCGGTTAATTATCTTTATAATTTTTCCGATTAGTGATTTCCAGCAGTCAAACATAAGAGAAACTAATCAGTGACACGCATTTGTTGTGATTGGGGATCAGTGACGTACTTTTTCATTTCTCTAATTTATTGGTCCTGTAGTATACATAACTAGCTTTCGGCCAGCGGCGGCTGTACATTTACTTAACATACTCACAAAACTTTCACATTTATAATATTAGTAGGTTAATCTATAGCAAATAGGAACGTGAAACACCAAAACATCTCCTGTGTGAGTGTGGACCACTGATCCACAAACGAAACATACATCTGGGACGACATATAATTAGCCCAGAAGATATTAAATCTCTAAAAGCCAGGAATATTATAGACTTTTTGAAGTCTACCAGGCTAAAGGAGTTACTATAGCTCGGCGAAACAATAGATCTTCAAGATCGCAGTGACAACAATTCCTCAGGGAACTGCATAACCCCTTATAACAACAAATAATAAACTATGGGATTTGATCTATCCATGAGTGATGAAAACTAAGCGAAAATCGGAAGAAATAGACGGAGCAGTCTGAATAAATATTCTAGGAATACGGGAACGAGTAACCGCGATTATCTCTTTATGAACCACTTAATGACAAATGGATCAGGTATTTGAATATTAATAAGTCTTCACTCATTATCGTGCTTAGATCTATATTGTTGATTTGAAGTCCTTGTATATATTCACGTCCCAAAAGTTATTTGCGCAATTTGGATAATTTTCTTTCAATTTTGACACAAAATAATTCTGGTATTTTAAAATGGTAAGAAGATTATAATTTCCTATTTCCTATCGGGAGAAGTATTAGGGTTGTACTGTGCACCAGCCCTGGTAAACGTCTGCAGTTATCGATGCGTCGCATCCACCACTCGGCTAATGTTGCGTAATAAGTTTACTATCGTGCTTCTGATCGCTTCGTTGCCGTTGCTAATTGAACTATTACTTGCCAATTTTTATGTCAATCCCCTGTTTTATATCGCTGAACCCTGCTTTGAACTACCGCATTCTATAATCACTTATCATCATCATAAGCCATTTTCTGTGTATAATAAATTTGTTACATTGTTAACTTGTTCCTGGTATTTTCTCTAGTGATGGCCAACCGCGGTGTGTCACGTTGTCAGGGTTTGGAGTGTGATAATTATAAAACACCACACGAACTCTTTTTGTATTTTATAACTTGTTATTAAAATGGAATCATTTTAAACAACTATAAAATATGTCTTTTCTGATAGAGAAAATTACCTACAGAAACAGAAAAAAAGTGAAGTCCCCCCCTATATTTTTTTTATTTATTCACAGGTAATATTTTTGATTAATTTTTATAATTTAAAACAATAAAAAGGTTTATACAATTATGAATGCCTTTCTGTATTTTAAAAATTGTTGCCAGTAACTATGGATATTTATCGAATATCATGGTCTAATTATCATGGTTTTTCTTGAAAAAAAAAATTATCTTGATAATTACGAACCCTGCATGTTATCGATGGTTGATATTGATATTAAATAACATTTATATCAAAAGTGACTTATTTAAGAAAATGCTATTTAAGTGGGGCGGAAGTCTTCTGTAGGTTTTTAATTTTATTCTTTTTAGTGATATTAATATTTTAATATAATAAGTAACACTAAAAATATAACAGCTCGATATAATTTTTTCCATTTAAAAAAGTCTTTTATCTACGGGAAGCTACATAATACGCGTTGGACATAGGCTATAATTTACGCAGGCGAAGTCGTGGGGAAACACCTAGTTTGATAAAAATTGATTCACAATTCAAGAAGAAATTGATTGCCATACCTACTTGAACATTCAAAATGAATGAATTCAAAATACGCAATCTTTTGTTTTTTAGCTGAAATAAATGAAGTACAATGCATCATCATCATCAGCCCTTTTACGTCCTCACTGCAGGGGCTCAGGCTTTTATGGATGGTTAAGGAGGATGGGCCATGACCCTCCACGCTGGCCCAATGCGGATTGGAGGGTATTAACGACTGCAAATGCAGCCGGGACCAACGGCTTAACGTGCCTTCCGAAGAACGGAGTAGCTCGAGATAATAATTTTTTTGGTCACCCATCCCGTGACCTACCCTTGTGAAAGTTGTTTAACGACTACGATCACGGGCCGCGGCGCTAATCCAATACGCCACCGCATATCATCTAAATATTTAGGCGATGTATGGTGAAATGCGTATTTTGTTTTGTTATAAAAGGAAAACCACTTATTCGAATTCGATAAAATGTAAATGGGACCACCTCGGTCCATCCATCTGTCGAATGATAAAAAAGTTGGGAAAATCGTCCAATAATTGGTGGAATATGTACTTATAACATGAAAAACATACACCGCCCTCGAAGATTATCCTCCTCCTTTTGGATTATGAAGTCCGTTAAAAAAAAGTGTGAATAAAATTGCCTCTTTGCAGAGTTCTGTCGGCATAACTATAAAAATTAAAAATTTATCTTACAAAGTAAAATCCAATTCTAATTTACAATTGACTTCTCTGGATCTCTAATATTATCTCAATGATCTCATAAGAATATTGACGTCATAGTATGAAGTATAAAGTCTATTTAATACTTACACTTTCAACGTTACACTGTACGTAGTCAAAATTATCGATAAGCTTGACTTACTGAGCCTCATCACTATCTTTATCTTCACAGAAACATCAATATGTAAATTATAATTACAGCGCCAGCTTAAAAATGCTGACGACTCGAATTATGAAATAGGTTTTAAGATTCTTCTTGTAACATCATGTTTTGTTGCCACGCTCGTGCTTTTTAGAATTATAACAAAGAATGTGGAAACGTTAATGTCTATAATCATTACCAATGCCAGAATTCCACTTGTAATCCATTAAATTATATAAATAGGTAGCTAATGTAAGTAGGTCTTGCAAAAAAATCGTTTACGAAATTTTTTATTTTTTTATTAACGAGACAAGAACCAGCTGTGCTCATTCGAATTACGAAATAATGACTGAAATTATTATAATTTAACTATGTATTTATTGGCCCATCCTCTTTAACCATCCATAAGGAAGGCCTGAGCCCCTGCAGTGGGGACGTTAAAGGGCTGGTGATGATTTATTATTAGGGTGTCTTTTTCATGAATGAAAAATTAATAAAAAAACAAACATATTTATTGCACTTCGAAACTCCTAAGTCCGAACATTAATTCGTATATGTTTTATGCAACTTCAAAACTTTAGTTTTAAAACCATTACATATTCTCATAATAATATTATACAGAACTTATTCAAACAATATCTACGTGTATAATCTCATGCCAATTCCTCTCAAGAAAGTTTCTAAAATCTCTTCCTATTTATATCAAATACATAGTTAATTGGAATGTGTACATTCTTTGAAGATTGAACAGATTTGTAATTAATTTGTCATCATAGCACTCTTAAGTACTCGTGCTTTTTTTGTATAAATACTAATCGGCGTCTAATTAAGATGTAGATCATTTTGATGGCACAAAACAATCGAGTATAGAACGGGTACCTAATAATCCTACGTAATGAGTCAGCTGTTTCTGAATTCTGATACATATATTCTCTGTTCTGCACTCATTGTTAGTAACATATGTCTGGCCGTTTATTTTTTTTTTTAATTCCATTAGTGTAATAAATTTCTACACTTCAAATAAAATTAACTTAATAGTTATTGAAGTTTTTTTTAATGTGTTTGTTTTTAATAGAGCAAATGGTTAAAGCTGTTATGTTTAAAATTTCTTCGCGCTTCTTTAATCATTGCAATAACAGATAATAGGCTTAATAAACTTGTCTTTATAATAGTTAGTTATTTACTATTATTATTATTGTTAATTATAAACACTTTATATTCGTCATTGAATATTGAATTCATTATAATTAATCACATTGTAATCAGTCCAGTAGTTTCGAGAAAAAGCTTTGCTAGACAGACAGGCAGACGACAGTGTTATATCATAAAGGTTCTCTTTTTCCTTTTTTGGTACGGAACCCTCGTAAAAAGCTTTTTAAAATAAAATTATAAGATATTTTATTGTTAGGTTCAAGTTATAAATATCATTTTATTTCGTTTTCTAATCTTGTGGAGCTGGAGATTACAATTAACCACTGGTGATAGTCTGAAATGCTGTGTTATGTGTGTTATATGAGTCGTGAAAAATTGCAACGAGAAAACTGACTCATAGCTTTTCTCATAGATTAAAACGAAAAAGAATATATTTTTCATTGTATGATAGTTCTTTTATATATTATTGTGTAGTTTCCGTTTGATATGTGTGGTTAAACGAACATCTTTCAAAGAACCTTAGCAATGACTTTACATAATTATGATCATAATGATAAAAACGGCGAACGTTCATCAACGAGTTCCAAACATTTTAAATAGTCATCGTAATATGGCCATTTGTAGATCTCTATTTGATAAGTTAAAATAAGCATACCTATTCGAAATTATTAGTGTTTAAACATACATTTTAAACCAGACGTTTGCCTTTTGATTAATTATCACTAATCTGTTTATCATTTATCTTGTAAGAGTAAATATTGTTTTGTTTAGGCCTTTAACAATTCAACCTAAGCCATTTCACACAAACTGAGACGTGGTATGGCATAGTTCGCGAAGTAAGCACCACATTTACAAAATAGAAAAGAAACTCGATGTTCACAACCCGCCACGTCTCTGACGAAGATCTTCAAGTCACTTTACATTCGTCTTTAGTTTTTTGACATTATTAACCCCTTTTTTAATAATTGGCGTCCTAATATTTATGCCTTCTGAGAAAATCTTGAAAATCTTGGCGTACTCCGGCATCTACATCCGTCTATTTTACCGTTGTAAATTAAATTCGACATTTTGATACGTGTCCGGACCAACAGAGTACGCGTCACTTTCATTTCATATAGTCAAATAATAATATTAATTGTCCACAGTTCGGAGTTACGACAAACACGACAAATGCGGCCTGGTGTGGATACCGCGTGTGGTAGCGTACCGCTGTCGCACGTGCGGCATCTCACCGTGCATGTCCATCTGCCGCGAGTGCTTCCACCGCGGCGACCACTCCACGCACGACTTCAACATGTTCCTGTCGCAGGCCGGCGGCGCTTGCGACTGCGGCGACAAATCAGTCATGAAGGAGGACGGGTCAGTACTGAGCTCTTTTCATTTATGCATAAAGCTTTGTCGGACCGAACAATTTGATGGAGAATTTGTGTCGCTTATCTGATGACTTCGTGATGGTCTCTGTTGCTAACTGAGTAGCGATACAAAGTACTTGTGGCTGTAAAAGCTGGTGAGATCTTGCAAACTTATCGAGAGCTGGTTGGCTACACGAGTCGTGTTTTATTGACAGTTGAATCGTACTCGTGCCGCAGTCGACGAGTGTAATACCAAAGAAAAGTTGATGCAGATTGCTCAGATAACATTTTGTATTTATTTATTTTATTATTTTAAATTTCTATTTGTAATTAAGTATATCAATAACCGATGGCATTTGATTTCTTATTTTCACACGCGCAATCCATAAATGAAATAACTTTTAAACGGTTTCATCGCGTTTGTATTTAGTTTTATTGACGTTTCGGACCCTCTACAGGTTCCGTGGTCTCATAAGACTAAGATGTTGATTGTCTTTTTAATCAAGAGTATAGCTAAAACCTCCATACTATTGGTCACATTCACAATACAAGAATTTTATACTTTATGGAAAAGATTACATTTATTAAATTAAATGAAGCGCAAAAGGTCCGAAACGTCCATAAAAATAATACCAACGCAATGAAACCGTTTCAATTTTGTTTCTTTTATCGATTGCATTTGAACAGGAATAGATGGTACATGATATGAATGAAGTCACTGATTAAAAGAAGAGAAAGAGAAACAGACTGTGGGTTCCGCTAGGATTAAAATAAAAAGACATATTAAGAATA
The DNA here is from genome assembly GCA_918026875.4 of Diatraea saccharalis. Classification (NCBI taxonomy): domain Eukaryota; kingdom Metazoa; phylum Arthropoda; class Insecta; order Lepidoptera; family Crambidae; genus Diatraea; species Diatraea saccharalis. The sequence goes on along the minus strand of OU893347.1, from coordinate 1,622,169 downwards.
TTACAATACCTATTTAAGGCTAAAGTTATAGTGCAGACTTATGATATTTTAATTATCTCTATTGCAAAGCGAAATGATCTAATTCAACATAATTGAGTTATATATAGTATAACAAAATGGAGCTGTCCGACGTACAGGAAATGGAGTTTATTTAATACCGCGTACGGTTTCTTTTGCAACGTGGATGATCTTTCAATAACATACGAAAACAAACATATTAAGCAATATTTCTAATGATTTTGTAACAAGCAAAACTTTTGGGTAATGTCCAATAATTAGATCAGACATTTTACTCTTCAAAACAAAACAGCAATATTCAGTAACCCTACCAAATAAACCTTTGTTAATAAAACGTAATTTCCTTTATTTAAAAGAGAACTAAAACAACAGTCATGTTGCAGTGAGTCATTTGCCAAAACCCAATACCAAGTTCATAATACTATTTGTACATATAGAGATGATCGTCGTTTAATACAAAAGACATCAATTTAAATTGTATATAAAATTATTTAAATTCTGTTTAGTCGAAGGTCTCAAAGTTTTCTCTTATGGAAAGTTCAAATTTCTTTTTACCAGTTGAATGTTTACACATCGATTGTTTTGTAAGTTTCCTCTCAATAAAATTCAAAAGAGTTTGATGGATTTTGATAACGGAAACGTATACTTCATTAATATAAATAGATTCTTTCTAATAATTTCTACTCACGCAATTTTTCGACATGATAACTTTGTTTATGCATATCATGTACTACTTCTGCTCAATTATCTGTCTGCTTTAATCTCTGAACGCCGCGCTTTTTTTTTTTTATTTGTTTAGCTAAAACTTCAATATCATAATGTTTCAGCTGTATATTTTATAGCTTGGTACTATAAAACTGATATGGAAAATCCGCCACAGCTTTGTTGTTTACCTTCATGAAAACTATATTGTCAAAGTCGTCATTGGACTCTTATATGGTCATGAAAACCTGTCGAGCTTTAGTTGGTATAATACTATACGTAGTAATCATTACCATAATTATTATAGTATTATTTGAACAGTACGCAAAGGTCAAATTTGAATTTAGCAACGTTATGGTGCTAAAAAATTTTCTTTTGCACAAGTTACTGGTATACTGCAATTTATCCACGTTTGAAAAGTTGCATAATTTTCTGACTGTGAACATTTCATATGCGATTGTTCGTCTTGTCATCGAATCTCTTCTAATTTACATTTGTAACTGTATAATAGTTGATTCGAACTTGACCTTGCCCGGACGACCTCACAAAGGTCGCCTATCGTGCGTGGCAAGGCAAATACAATGTGAAAGTTGCGTCCTACTAAACTTTTACCTAACTTGGTTTAATGGGAGACCGCTTTTATCGTTTGTATTTGTGTGTATGCAAACGACGTGAGAAGTTACAGAACGAATTCGATTAGTAATTCCCAATTGCCAATTTTGACGACAATCCAAAACCGGTAATGACTAATCTTTGTCCAAATCTTGTGTTGTATCTTTTAGACAAGGATGCTTTCCTAGTGGTGTTTGGTTGCGTGAAAGAGACGGCTGGTTATGTTCCTAATGGGTCGTGCAGAGAACTTGGCACCGGTGCCCTTGACTCTGTGACGTCACCGCCAAGACGTCGGCCGCCTACTATATTTTATGCTCTGGTTAATAAGCAGGTTGTTTATAGATAAAGGCTCGATCTCTAAAGATATGCAAATTATTTTGTCTTGTATCGATAATTTATGAGTGCAATTAAAAGTAATTGACTTTTTGTATAAAATAATAGCTAAGCTTTCACTCTTTATTTGAATTTTTATTATTTGTTAAGTTATATTATATTCAAAGTATCATAATTAGCTTCTCTTTTTTTTTTAGTTATTTTCACCCTAGCAATTTTCTAACCAAGTCTATACCTCCGTAGCAGAGTGGTTCGCACGCCGGTTTCAAGGTGTCGCCATCTCTGAGGTCCCGGGTTCGATTCCCGGTCGGGTCAATTTAGAAAATGAGCTTTTCTATATTGACTCGGGTCTGGGTGTTGTGGTACCTTCGTTGCCTCAGATACTCCATAATACGGGGGCTTTAGCTACTCATCTTGGAATCTGAGCAATGTATGTGATGTTGTTAAATATTTATTTATTTAATTATTTTCTAGTTTGCTTTGATTGCTCTGAAGGTGATGTCATGTTGGGATAATAGCCTATTGATAAAAGCAATAGTCTATATATTATGACTACTAACTCGTATTATTATGGCTTCACTTGACATTTTGTATAATAGTATTGGAGCTGGCCCCGGTAAAGTTAATCTGCTAGAAATTATTCTGTCTATCTATTAGATTCTAATTCGGTAACAGTCTTGCCTTGCAATTTCAACGGCACGCTTATTGGCTTTGGCTAGCATATTTATATATACACCAGGTTATATATTTGCAGTAAAATACTATTAGGTCATCATTGCAAGCCTTATAAATTTATGAATATAGATTAATAGATTTCACTGCACGAATGCGTTGTATATATGAGCAGCATACTAATGTAGCCCGGTAATGTGTGTACTTGGCAGTGACCGCATATTCTCACCCATTGCCATAGTTTAACCAGGTTATATGAAGTCACCATTGAACTGACATATTCATTATAGGATATCTTATTGATGCAATTTTAATATTTTAACTTAGCCTAAAGAATAATTTGGCTACTTCACTATCACTGGGGAATATCGTAATAATATTACACAATCAGTGTCATCCATTTTCAAAATAGGTTAGTTACTAAGAATTGAATTTAGTTAATATATAAATAGGATACATTTACGCCAGCGGCATCGCTCGCGTGATTTACATGATAACTTAGCAGTACATTTATTCCTTTAGGGAACCGTTTAGTGGAATAAAACGTAACCTATATGTTAATTCAGGCTTAAAATGATCCCTATACCAAAATTCATCAAAAATTAAGTAGTATTTGGTTGAAGGAGTAACAACCACACATCATCTTCACAAACTGGCATTTATGATATTAGTAGGACATAGACTAAATATCACATACATCACTCTTTACCCTTTTTAAGCAATAGCTAAAATGCTTGCGTCATAGAAATCGGAAACGACGAACCACAGCCACTTGTCCAGGGAGGTCGACAAATAAATGAAATACAAAATACTTTGATAAATATATCTTTGTTTCAGATTCTGCAGCAATCACGGTAACAAATGCCCTCGACCTGGCACAGCGCCGGCCGAGCTAATGTGCGTCGCTGAAGCCATGATGCCAAGACTCATACTTCGGCTACTACAACACTTCAGAGAGAACAGGTGAGATTTCTATCATATACTGTAAGTAATGTTAATCGACCTGGAGAATAAAGTTTACACTTATATAATAATTCTTATAATATTTTTCCTGAGACTATGCCCGCGTAAATTTTAGACTATGTCACCCGCGTGTATTAAAGCTTCACGTAAAAGAATTTTTAAAATTGGTTGTAGTACAATCGAATCTTTCCTTTTTGTAAAATTAGTACAAAGGGACCATGTCTTCAATTGTTCTATAGTCGACAGCGTGGCAGGTTACACAATAAAACTAGTTTAAATATTGTAGTATATATTTAAGAGAGCCACATATATTGGAATGTCTTATTGGTGTCAGGTTAAGGTGGTCGATATGGTAAATTGTCGCAAAATATAATTAAGTCTCTGCAGTCCAAGTCGCGTGTTCTGTACTACTGCTACATATTTATTGAAAGTCTATGTGTGCGCTTTCATACAACCCGCAAACGTCAAAAAATTTTATTTCTGTCTTAGTTATGTGCACGAATTTACTCTGCAAAGCTGCAAATGCTTTGGACAATTAATTATATCTATACATCGTATGACAATCGCTTCGCGCTTCTTTCAAACTACTTAACGAATTTTAATGCGGTTTTCATCAATGTACAAAGTGATTCAAGATGAAGATTTATATATATAATAGAGGACCATGCGGGCAAAGTCGCTGGCCAAAAGCTAGAAGTGTATTTATAAATTTTAGCAGTATCTATCAACACAAGAGTTATTCCTAGATCCTAAGCGAGCAAATATGATGATTATGAAGTAAAACCTATTTCATATATAAACGTTTGTGACTAAATGGATTGTGCAATGCTTTAAGGGCATGTAGTATTAACCTAGATATTACGCACTTACTAGCTCTACAGATAAGTTTATGTAAGTCATCTTTATAACCGAGTGGAGGTTGTTTTTTTATTATTTATAAATTATGTCTAACTTCAATACTAATTTGACTACAGAGGATGTCAAAGTGCATGAAAAAAATGATAAAAAACGTTGCTTTAAAATAACTATATTGATAATAGCTAAATTAAAATACTGAGTCTATGATTGGACAGACTATTTCTAATCGGTCAGTGGACGTTTGAAAGTCGAAACGTAATGTACGGATAGTTGGCCACTATGGAACATTAACCGGGATACGTTGAAAACCTGCAAAGGTTCTAAAGAACCTAAAGTGTAACAAAATCCGAAAATCTCTGCTCTGCTAGATATACCTGAGATTGTGCACAGAGCTTTAAAATATAATTTTGCATTCAGCAGCGTTTTTTAGAGTTCCGTAACAAGGGGGTAAAAACAAGGACCGATTGTGAGACTCCGCTGCCTGTCACTGGGCTGTATCTAATAAACTATAAAATCAATTAAAAAGATAATAAAATTAATATATAAGAGGGAAATTACAACACCTATGCAAAAAACGTGTTGTGTTGCGTTTTTTATAGGTAATGTTACGGAACTGATTTACCATGCGTCAGGCTATTTTTTTCCAAATACAGTATATTTTAGCTGTGCCTGCGGTTTTCAATGTATTTCAAAGCCGCGTAATCAAAGGATTTTTAATCGTGCCATAAACACGCTCCGTTGTTACGTGAACGAAGAACAAATTAATATATTTTGACCATTTATAATATTAGTATGAATCTTGTTTTGAAATCTGTATTTCAAAAAATAGATGTTGAAATAACTTCAATTATATATCATACTAGCTTTCAACCAGCGGCTTCGCCCGCGTGGTCCCTGGTGAACTATTTAGTGGGGATAAAAAATATCCTATTATCTAAGTCAGCTAATACCCTATCTGTATGCCAAATTTCATCAAAACCTGTTCAAACAAAGAAACTTTCACATAAATAAATAAATTTATAATTAGGTTAAGTGCATATAGTGCTAATTTTTTTTTGTTGATTTGTTTAGCGACAACTTCAGCGCGTCCCCGGGAGCACAGTCCAAGTCGGATGGGTACAGGATCGCGGTGAACGACTGCGAGTTCTACGTGCAAATGTTGATGGAGTTCAACAACATGGGTGATCTGATGCGCTCCGCCATGACGAAAGCATTGATTAACCCACAGGTATTTCGATAAATTCACTTACAGATCTATATTAGTCAGGTAACAAAATAAGGAGCTACAGCTTTTTGGTTATGGAAATCTGAAATAGCGAAGTTGCCTGCCAGAACTACTCAATCCAAGACAATATAGTAAATATTTAAAAAAAAAACAAGTTTCAACTCGCGTTACTTTCTGCAGATCAGTCAAACCATGAGGCACTAATTTTTCGTATTTTTTATTTTATTGATTTGACGCAAATGAATCAATATTATGGGTAAGGTAACGTTACACCATGCCTCTAATTCCTGGGTAGTTTGACTAGGATCGGCTCTCTTAATTCGTCGTTATTCACCTGTGTGTGCGGTCTTCCTCGTGGCTCGTTCTTCAAGTTCAAATTTCCATCACGAAAGCGTTTAAACCTAAGTATCCTACCGCAGTATCCATCTTTCTTGTCTTAGTTAAATAACAAAAACTATTGAAAGTCGATATAGACATCATGTGAAAATAATTTCTTTCGAAAACCTCAAACCACGAAGATTCTTTGTCAATTCAAGGAACCTATTACAATAAAACGGCAAATTCATACTTTAACCCCTAATACAAAGGCTTTAACTTTGATTTATTGGTTCTTAGGTGTCGCCTGGAGCTTACCATACCCATTCAGTCCTTATTTCGCCACCGTTCGATAAGAGTTTGTTTTGTTTGTGTTCAGATGTATCGCAACCTGGTGGAGCCTCCGTTCCCTGAGACGGAATATGGGTGTTACATGGCCGAGTCCAACAAAATGTACGAACAGGCACTAGATAACTTTCCTGCGCCAGAACCACCCGATGAGTAAGTGTATCATATACGAACTATCGATCACAATTAGTTGTCCGTATAATATATTCATCATATAATAATATAATTTCTTTTTTTGGAGTTATTTAAAAATAATGATTGCTGTATATATAAATGTAAAAGAGAGGACCTAATATTACTGAATTATTTATAAAAGTAAGAATAAAATAAATGTTTTATTAGATACCGCCACTTGCCTGCTCTGGCGCCGCGGCTGCAGCACAACACTCTGTTGGACGAGTTCATATTCTGGACGTTCAAGTATGAGTTTCCACAGAACATTGTATGTTTCCTACTCAACATGCTACCCGATCAAGATTACAAGGTATGCGTGTCTAATTTTTATAACATTTGATTTCGTTTGTATAACTGATTTTATTGTAGTGTCGTATCTATTATATACGTTGTAGGTCATATGTATATCTTACATACTTTCATATGTATATCAATAGATCCAGTAGTTTTGGAGCAAATTAGATGTAGTTTTTAGCGATTGAGGAACGGAATACGCGAGCGAAACCGCTGGCGGAAAGCTAGTTAACAATAAATGAACCTGTAAACAGAGCCATTCATTCGTCTAACTACTGTGGATATTTATTTCACTGGATGTTCAAATTCCAAATTTTTGTATCCTGTATTCACCTACAGGCAAATTTCCTGGGTGTCCGCATGATATTAATAATATTTTTTTGTATCTTTAAATCGTTAATCGGAAATAAACTGTTTATCGTCGGAGTGAGTCTGTTATCTCTGACGTGAGCACGTGTGATGTGTGGTGGTGTGTACAGGAGCACCTGACGCGCACGTTCGTGATGCACTACGCGCGCATCCCGCTGGTGCTGGAGGCGGCCGCGGACCCGGACACGCTCTCCAACCGCGTGGTGCACATGTCCGTGCAGCTGTTCTCCAACGAGGCGCTCGCGCTGCGCTGCGTGCAGCAGCTGCATCTGCTGCACGTCATGGTGCTGTCCCTGCGCCTCATGATGGGCAAGATCCTCGTGCAGGTCAGTACGATATGTCTTACATTTTTTTAAAGACCCACTCTGTCCAATGAGGCTTCTGTTCTTAAATTGCACTCGTTCCTTTTTGTCACAGAATACGTTGCACGACCCGGAACAGAACTTCCACTACGTGATCGATTGCACCCAGCGCGTCATGAAGGAGCACTGTTACTGGCCGCTAGTGTCCGACTTTAACAACGTGCTGTCCCACAAGAGCGTCGCCCTGCTGTTCCTGCAGGACGACGCCCTCATCGATATGTGGTTCGAGTTCCTATCTATGCTGCAAGGTAAACAATTGTGTGATCTCACATATGCGTAACGCGATCGTCAGAAATACGACAATAGAAAAATAATGACGTTCCTGTTCAAAATGACAGCACAGAATGAAAATGAAACAACGGAACAGAATAACATTTAAATGAAACAACTCGGATAGGTATGAATTGTTTTTTTTTTAAGTGAAATAATATGCCTTGTTTAACCGATCACATCACAGGTCAAAATGACGCGTTTATCCGTCAAATTTAAATGTCACACAAATCACGTTTTATTGGCATCGAAAGTTGGATTTAAAATGAAATGCCATTATCGTAGATACGTTTTATAACCTAGTTACATTATGAAAACCCGGACTGAATCGATCCGTTTCATCGTCCGCCGGCAGGCATGAACGTGAACGTCCGCGAGACCGGCGGTCACATAGAGTTCGAGCCGTCGTCGTACTACGCGGCGTTCTCGTGCGAGCTGGAGGCGGCCGCGTACCCGATGTGGTCCGTGCTCAGCCACCTGACGGAGCCCGCGCACGCGGCCCTCGCGCGCCGCATCGTGGCCGCCGCGCTCACCTACCTGCAGGAGTGGCTCGACGCCGTGCACTTCACCGCGCCGCACATGGAGCGGGTGAGGCACCATTTTTGTTCCGTCGGAGAGCCCGATGCGGGGCGATCAGTATTGAACTACAGCAAGTGTGCGTGCACAGACGGAGGTGATGCAGGCGTCGTTCCACTTCCCGCTGCACCGGTACCTGGGCGCGTTCCTGTGCGCGGCCGTGCGCTGCATGGGCGTGCGCGCGGCCGACGTGCTGCCGCCGCCCGACCTGCTGGCGCTGCTGGCCGTGCACCCGCTCAGGGTCCAGGTGCGTACCTCCACATTCTATACTTCAAAATTCTAACACGGCCTCCGGAACGAATGCACTTTTCGGTAACTTACGATGCAACGGAATCAGAACCCGATACCCTCCCTCTGATGCACAGATAAGTTTTAGGGATATATTTCTAACAAAATCATAAACAAAACCGATTAAAAAATGTTCTCTTAAAGTTTCGTGTTAATTCGTTCGAATTGTTGTTCCTTGTTGATTTTTTGTAGTTTTACTTCGTTTATCTTAATAAACACGGCTACATTTTTAGTTGCCGTAATGTATTGAATATCCTGTAGTTTAAAACCGAGGGTTTTTGATAGATTTGTATAATTTGACGTGCTCTTGTTTTCTGAAATTCTTTATATCTTTTTTTCTTTGTCCTCCCTCCGTAACCCATAGTTGGGTATAGGCTTCCTCGATCTCACGCCATTTTGTGCAACCAATTCTTTCCGCACAGACTAGCAATATCGTCAACTTCTTCCATTTCCGCCCAACGCCATTTCCTTCTTGCAGGAGACATATTTCCAACTTCGCTTTAGAGTTTATGGCATCTTCCTATTTTAGGAGATATCAGATAAGTTACCAAATGCAGCCCATCCTAGTCCAATATGGCGGTCTGTCTCCTGACTTTGCACGGTCTTATCCAGAGTAAACAGCTGCCCCAGGTACTCATATTGATCTAATCACTCAATATTCTGATTTGCTATCTGTATGTGGTCTTTGCACTTAATTTTTGAGTTTTTGAGGTGTTCATTCGCAAACCAACTGTTAACTAATGCCACATAGAGATCGTTTGCCATATGTTGGAGGTCGTCTAGGTTTTCGATGAAAACGACGATGTCGTCTGCAAAACGAAGATGCGTTAGTTTTTCACCTTTGATATTTATACCTCCATCAGACCAATCAAGAAGCTTATATATCCTTTAAGATGATATAAATAACTTAAGTCCGCCTGCCTCACTACTCTTCTGGCTGGTACTAGTTCGGACAGGTCGTGCAGTTTTATCTGTAGTGTAGCGGAGCTGTAAGTCTCTTTTATAACTTTGATATACCTTGTATCTACGAGAATCTTTTTTAGATAATATACACAGGCCCTATGTTTAATGGTATCGAAAGTCTTTTCGTAGTCCACAAATGCAACTACTATTGGATGATTATACTCATTACATTTCTCTAAAACCTGCCTTACTGTGTGTATATAATCAAACGTAGAGAATCCACCACGGAAGCCTACCTGTTCAATTGATTGAGCCATATCCAAATGATCGGTAAGACGGAGGGTTATTATTTTAGTGAGAGTTTGTATAAGTGACTTAGCATTGAGATAGGGCGGTAATTCAGTCTAGTTGAGTTACCTTTATTGTAGAGCAGGATTAAGATTGTGTTTTACCACGTATCTGAAGCAGTCACTTCAAAGAGCGCTTTGTTGAATAAATAATTGCAGTTGCTTCAGTACGGGTTTTTCTCGGCGCAATAGATGCTCCAAGTATTTTATCGTCACCGGGAGATTTGCCTTTCTTTATAAGCTTTAATACGTTTTTTATATCCTACAAACTAAATTCTGGCAGATCTTCAGTTCTAGCTCTGGGGTCTTTCTGATCTGTCTCTGTTTCTGGTGTTGTGGAACTATACAAAGACGAACAAAAGTATTCAGGTTCCCTAGGAATCCATCCATACTCGCCGACATATTCTCCATTTTCAGAAGACTTTCTCAACTTAGCATTTATCTGTATCATCATAGTATTTGTCGATCTCCTCATCAGTGCCGTCTGCCGTTGATTCATAAGACTGTATTACTTTTAAACTATACCGTTCACTCAGTTGAAAAGTGGTGTATGTTACCCGAGGTGAATTAATTAGAAGGCCCACCCCCTACAGGACTTATTATCGTATCATTTATAGTAAAGTAAGTGTCCAGATGGTAACTTAGTTTATGGTCCTCTTCTCCGGGTTTCACAAAACCCCATAATATCTTATTTAATTTTAGTTGAAAACAAACAATTCTAATTCCGCATAGCGTTCGCCTGTGAGCAGAGTCCTGACATTGTATGTAACCGATAACATCGTTTTTGGACTGCCTAACGTAACCCAGAGGTTCTTCGCACCCTCTGTCTTGCAGGGGTCCCGACCGCTGTCGTAGCCAGGTCTTACAGGAGGCCTGGGAACTGAGAGCCTTTTAAATTTTCTTTGGATGTTTAGATTTAGGGTGGACTCACGAGTCCACACTTTTAAAGGTATTTAACTCTTCGAGGCTTGTTGTAACCCTTCTGTTGCAAAGGGGCGGGTTAATTTACCACCGACCGATACCCTGCGTTTGGTGCACGTTAAGCACCGCCCGGGAGGTGCGTGTAGGTTGTCTAGGATTTTCTCGAGACGCGAGCAGCCTTCCTCCCTGAAATTAAGGGTTACAAAAATACTTTTATAAGCAACATCGGCAAAATTCGTCACAGCATAAGCGAGCGAGCTACAATTTATAGAGTACCATCACTTGAGATATAGACTTAAGGCGTAACATCGTTGCATAACTTGCGACTGTCGCAACATGTAACAATGCCGCGGTCAATCGGATATACAAACCCGGCTTGCGTAAGGTGTACGATACGTTCGTGGACAGTAGGAATAAAACGGTGTGCTGATTTGTCTAAAAGTAGTTAATGGAGTTGGAGTTTAAAAAAATTTTTTTTTTTCACATGTCACATGGTCTGTTATGCAGCCCATGAGACGTGACATCATAAATAGCTGTCACTTTCAGTGTCACCAGAACAAATTATACATATTTTGTACAGGCCCAGATCAACGATTTTTTTAACCGGGGTAGAAACTTCGCATGGCGCCCTTCCTATAACCCCCTTCCGAGATGACTGATTTTATATTATCATATTTTTGCAGTCTATGATATTTTTATTTAATTTCATTTAGGGATTTCGAAGCATGTTTGTACAGGTCATTCAACTGTAAATAGATATTATATAATGATGTTTTGCTGCCCCCGCTTACTCACCCCTAGATCCGGGCTTGGTTTTGTATTTAACAATACAAATAACTGGATAAAAATATACATAAGAACTAACTCCGTGTTGACATGAAAGCTGAACTATGCAATCATTCGGTGTGGCAAATTGAGGTGGACGTGCTTCATACAAATAAGATATTATTTAAATAAAGGTGAACAAATTTTATTTACAACCGCCCATCACTAGACATTAACTGTTTTATAATGGTAACCTTCTGCAATTAATTCATCATTCAAAAGTGAAAAATATTTTCCCAATTTTTAGCGCAATATTTTCCAAATTAGTGTCATAACATTTTGTTACATATTTATAAGTTAAAATGGTTAAAAATTTCCGAACATATAACAGAAACCTGTATTTTCACTTGTAATACACAACCCTATTAGCCTTTCAACCATCCATATGGTCCTTCCCTTATTTATTTATTTGCTGATACTTCTTGGACAAATTTACAATGGCGGACTTATTGCCTATACTCCATTCATTATAGCATTAGACAGAAGTGAAATAAGGTTCTTTTTATGGTATACTTTGTTACAAAATATCAATAATCATGTTACTTTTAAGACTGACGGCTAATTTGCTACATATTCACTTAAATATCAGCTGCTTTACGTAACTGTTGTCATTTAAGCTAACTATTAAACAAATTTATGAGTATATGCCTAACTTAAATGATTTAATAAGTATAACAATAAAAATTGTTCATCGTAAAGAACCTAAAGAAGCAGGGTTGAATAGTTTTGGCACGATTCTCATGTCACTATAACTCTACCAAATTTAAAACGTTGCCTAACCCCTTAATTTAATTTTGTCAGACTATTATTTATTCATAATTGTTAAAATCGTAATCTGGGATTGTCATCCATTGTGTTTTGTTGTTTTGCCGTTTTCCGTGATGTTATTGTTTTATTTTTGTTGTTAAGTTTTGGTAAATATGGGCGATGCTGGTACAGGCCCGAGTGGCCTACAAAAATTACGCTCTAAGCCCCCATACCTACCCTCAAACTTTGACATTTCAGGGAGTTTTTCCAATCTCTACATCAATAGTCTAACTTATTAGTTATTACACTTACAATTAGAATTTATCAAAACACACAGATAGTTTCAGTTTTAGTTCCATGTTGGCTTGGGACTAAAAGATGAATTTATCAAATGCTGGCCTCATCTCAACCCCGAGGTATCATAAAAAATGGAAAATTGCCCAGCTGTTTCAGACTACCTAACGTTCAAAGTTTCAACAAAACTAATATAGATTTTTTAAATTTATCTTGAAAATAAAATGTTCTGCACTGCTGCTTCTATGACCCTCTTTTTTCTAATGTTATAGTGAATGGAGTATAGGTATTTTCTACTAGTCAACCTTGGGGTGATGTGGAGGCAAATAGATAGTGGGGTGCACAATTGAGGTAGAAATTTATCTCCTCTATAGGGAGGACAAAGAAACATTAATTTTAGGGCTACGATGTTAAATGAAAAAGCAATTATCACGGCGTATGCCTTAATTATATTTACAAAATTAAACAATCGTACTACAAATAAATCGATGATGGCGTTGAGCCTAATATTAGACGTTTACTTATAAAAAAAAATATAATATTATCACTACGTTACACACAATGACTCTCTAATATATATCGATAAATATCATCGCATAAATAATAGCTCAAACATGGCACATTCCTCTATTTATACCATATTTTATGCTTCGACTACTCTTTTTCTTACGATTACTGTCACACAATCCCACAAAATATCATGGTCACTGTATATGTATACCGATAATTAATCTTTATTACACTGAAAATCCTGTCAATATAATATCGTATAGTCATAAATCCATCAGATTATTCAAAATTATCAATTTATTTGCCCAAAGTTCAAAATAGGCTACAAAGTTTAACATTTTGTGGTGACCTGGTGTACTGTTGACCTTTAATATTTTCATTAAACAGAATAGAATTCTAGCACAATATCTGTCACTACCAATTACTATTTAATTTAGACATTACCGTATGACCTTTGGTTTTTGCTAGGAATTATTTTTACACGTATTTAGAATCTTGAGCTTTTAATTATATTAGAAAGTCATTAGTTACATATAAAAAATGAGTATATAATACGATGCTAGTTGATGATTGATGCGAACTCTGTCGTGTCCGCTTCCTCGTCGAACTCGCTAGTGGGCGGTTCCGCCTTTATGTGGGCGGAGTAATCGTACGTAAACAATTTCACTGCTATGAATCCGCCGGAGCCTTTTATACCGCGATGTATGATGCCCGCACCGCTTAACAGACCGCCGCCTGAAACGGAAGGTTGTCTCTTGATCATATTCTATCATCCGCTAATATACTTTATTTAAATTAGTAGTGACAAATTGCTGAAAGTTTGCAATAAACGTAACATTATAACAAATATAAGACCCAATTTTATTTGGGTGTGTGTTTTTAATATGCATTTATGCACACTTGTTACTCAATACGCACGCATTTCTTAGTCATATATATCATATACACTATATAATTTTTTCCTTCGATCTCGCTCCTTTTCCTTTCTAAAAGATGTAACATAAGGAAGAAATTTCTTTAATGTCTTACCGTCTGTTTGTGTATCATGTATGTCATGATTTATGACAAAACCATCCAATAATTAACCCTCTAATCTGGTGGTGGAGAGTGATATTTTGGTATTACGAATCACAATAAGTAGAACATAATGTATGTTAATGAGTGAGGCTTACCTTTCATAGGCGAGACTGGTTGTATATCAATGAACGGCACTGCGCTCTGCGCCGCGTCCGCCTCCAAGTCCGTGTGCGTGAACTCCACGTACTGGTCATGTGTCGAGTCCACTGACAGCGGGGTGTGACTGCGAGTTGGTATATCCGGACGATACAACTCTAGACGCTTTCTGAAACGTTCAAACACTTAATAATAACATGATAGCTTCAGAAAATTCGAAATTAGATCATATTTCTAAAATGAACAAACTATGATATGATTTATGCGTGTGTGAACCAAGTTTATACTTTAACTCATTAACATAATAAAGGAGTACAATATTTGACTGCGAACGTATAAAGGTAAAGTTAGGGAAACGAAACAATATCAATAGCTAATCGATGACATGATATAAATAATATTGGTAATATGCTCGAGTCATCCTATTAGGATTCCGTCGATGAACGAAAAGTATGATTAAAATCTATAATGAGTCTTATATCAATTATCACATATCAATAATAAAAGAGTATTATAGGATCTAATAAGTTGTATAGGATAAGTTACACGGTTTGCTGTAAGCATATAATTTATTGTATTTTTTTTGTAATATAAAACTACTATATACCTGCAATCGTTTGAAAGTTAGAAAACAAGCAAAAATTCTCGCCATTTATCTACGAGACTAGTCGACTTAAATCCATAGAAAAAAGTATATGTTTTTATATGACTCCAAGAAAAGTAGTCTATCGTAATATGGGTAATTCAAATTTAACATTTTTATTGTTATAGTACCCTCGGTGCGCATGTCCACCTCACATTTGACCGTTTGTTACTTATATAGAATAAGGATAAGAATAACGTATTATAGTAATATATATAATACTGACCTTGGCATATCGGCAACGTCTGTGTTATCGTTGCCTATCCAATAACTCCTCTCCGGAGACAATCGTCCGGTCGCGTAATTAAACGGCGTCGCCCTAATCTCGAAGTGCAAATGTGCACCGACCAATGTGAACCTGTATCACATAAAACAATTTAATATCTAAACTTGGCCTGTTATATTTGCATAGGTAATAGTTTGTTCATATTTTGTGTTAGCTAGTAAATCAGATTGTATAGACAGTCATATGTGTATTCAAATTTTTTAAAACTTGAAACTCTAAATAAGTAATCAAACGGAAACTATCGTATAAGTATTAAGAAATAAATGTATAGGGTCGTAATGAAACCAATAACATACTTGACTCCTGTCAATACGTGTCCCGCCGGCGAGTCCAACTCGTCCAAGTCTATAGCTCTTTTCTCGTACGTCAGCTTGTGGTAATCTGTTCCGAGAGTCGTTCCCGGATCGTCGGGATCGAACTTCTGCACTGGCACCCAGTCCCCTGGTGTTATGACCCCGCGTTCACCGAGCGTGCCTTCACTTATTTGAAGGTGGAATACTCGCCCCGACTTCACTATACGCAGACCAGTCACTACTCTGGAAGGAAATTATTTAACTAGTAAGAGAAAAAGCGTTTACGTAATGAGTATGAGTTTTTACTTTTCGATGAAACCTAAATGTATTTTGGACACCCGCACACCCATGCTGTTAGCTTAACTAAATTAGCCTTATTAACATTATTATAAAATACCCATAATTTTAATTATTTCTAATTGACATAATGACTGTAGTTCAGGTCGGTACACCATTACAATGATGCTCTCCTCGATAGCGCTACGGGATATGAGTATGATATAATGTTTTTTATGTATCGCATCTAAAGCTAAAAGACCCCGTTTCATAGTGTGACACTACTGACTTGTTCATCTCAACGTTAGCTAATGCTTCTCTCATACTGAAGAATCGTTCTGACGTCAAGGCATCTTCTTCACAAAGACAAAAGCAGTACGAACAATGGAGTAGATTCCATCTCCACCAGGAGTCGACCTTTGAAGGAAAATGTATCGTTAGTGTAGATTCTCTAATTGCATCGAAGGTTCGTCTCCAACATGTATGACATAAAGCATATTTTCGTTTGTGCGGGTGTCCCTAAGTGAATAGGGACTAACTTGTTATTTTTGACATCGGACGTTGAAGGCCAAAGGCTGAAGTAGCGATCTGACTTTTCGTTGGCTTCGTCGCACAGGCACATGCAGTACGAGCAGTGCCAGAACAACCACCGCCACCAAGAATCCACCTGGAAACTTTCTTAACTCAGGTCACAATGTTTATAAATCCTATTAGATCCATGTTTACTTACATGTTTGTGTGTGGATCAGTGTTAAAAGTCAGGTCAAGTGGATTGATAAAAGTGAACATAGCATAGATAAACTCGCTAGACGGAGATTATGCGGGGCGTGCGCGTGTGTATGCCAACGTTTGATCCAATGTTTGCGGATCGTTGTTGCCAATATGTAGGTTGTATTATTAAAGTTGTTCTCACCTTGGTTGTGCCACTCGCGCAGCTGCCGACTCTGCCAAAGATCCGCCCGTTCTCGTACTCTATCCACTCGTATCGGCGGTTACTGTGGTAACTGTTCTGTAATTATTTTTAATTGTGATATTAGTTGTTTGTTGATACACTATAATTTTTTGTTTCTGTATTTTTTGTCATTTGAGCGACGTTTAGATTTGTTTAGTTTCGGGATTTGTTTTTTATTATTATGTTGATGTTTTTTTGTTCTATTAGCTTAATATATCATAACAATAATATTTGAGTTGATAAAACTTTCTCACATAAAAAGTTTCATAATTTGAACATTTAACTTTTAAGATTATGACCGTGTTGAAAGATTTCAAGAATCACTTAATTTTGATTTCAAATTTTCTTGTTTTATATATAAAATAATATCTACTCACCGCCGGACAAACCCACATATCGGAGTCTATATACTGGCAATCTAGTATCCTTCCATTGCATTTAGTTTGTTTTTCACAGAAAGTGCCACTTAAGCAGTTGTGTCTCTCGGCTACCGTGTAGTAAGCGCAGTTGTCACGGCACGTACGGTCCGAGTTCATATTCACCTCGTTCTCCACATAACCCTGGAGGAATCGGGTCACCTCTGCGTACGTTTCGCCTGGAAAATATACAAATCTTTGTCTTATTTAAATATTAAATTATACACATATTATTTATTCTGCAATGGATACCGAGATGATAATCAACTTTAATACTTTAATTCACACTATGTAATAATCTACATCCGTCACTGAAGTTCGCTATATATCTATTAGGGCTATATGCCCTGCTAAGTCATGCAACGGGTTTCATTATGGTGTAGCTAAGTTTCCCTTGTAGCTTCTATAGATCAACTTAAAAGTGATATTTACATAATGTGCTATCACGGATGTTATCAATCTGATCCCTTTTAGCGGATTATCGTTCTAACCCCTTCCAAGTCCAATCGTATCATTCCGCGTATTATTCCGCGTATCAGTACCGACAAGAATTTGTGCGTAAAGTTCGAATATCTCGTACGTGTTCATCGGTACGTGATGACGTAATAGTGTCACTCACCTTCCTTGTGTTGTGGCGGGTCACACCTGTACAGGTCGCGTTTGGCCAATGACAGAGCGGCTCTCGCTGCAGCGGCGGTCTCCGCTGTGCGCTCGCCGTATCGCTGCCTGGTCAGGCTGGCCTCCTGCGTGAAGTTTCCTGAAATTATTATTCACAACAGGCTATATTACTCATTTATTGTCTCGATGAATGTTTCGTAAACAGACTGCGTATTTTAATTCACAAAGTTCATAAATGTTAGCTCTGCTACTTTTAGATAATAATGAAATGACTTGAGAATTTTGCATATTAATTTATGTGCTTTATTTCTGCTTTTACGCCAGTTTTTTTAGTTTTACAAGTTGTTGACAGTTTAGTCTTGATTTTATATTTATAATTCCGTTAATCGGTGTAGTTCGCATCAGTTCAGTTTAATACGCATTTAAGATCATAATAAGTTGTTTTTAAAACGAGTCTGATAACGTATTAGGGTCATGTTCCCATATATTTAAAGATATATATGTTACGTGTAATACGCTTGCTCTTGTCCGGATTTTTTATTTGTGATCGACGCTATATGTATCTTCTTCCCTTTTACTCCCTTCCACATTCATACTCATAAAGGATAGTATTTTTTGTTACTGTAATATCTATCTTAATACAACGATCGAAACACCTCGGTATGAAATGTTTTTTGTATAATTTTCTTTTTGATTTTTGTATAGTTTTCTTCTGAATCCGATAGTAATTTTAATAAAGTTACTTTTTATTGTATATACATTAACGAGCCTTTTATATCGTCCGATTGGAATTCTAAAATCACAAATAATTCTTCAGTGTATATTATAAGATACTTTTTTTTTAAATTTAGTTTTATATGCTGGGACTTTATTGGTTTAATTACCTTATTGTTTGCAATATTGAATATCGAAAACAGTAAACATAAATAAAAGTAAATTGTTGATGTTTACAAATACTTGATGATATTGGATATTGCGACGTGCATCACAAAAACATTCTTTATGACATTGTACTAATAATTATAATAAGAGGTTTCCGAGAGACGTGACCCGATAGTTTTATGGTGATTCACGGCGTCAGGCGTGTTGTATTTGTTTTAGCAGATTGCAATGTCTCAGTCATAGGCGGGACGTGCAAATATCAACTGTTTTAAATAATAAGTATAATTAGAGCTTTATTCAGTTGCGTTATCGAATTTCTCCACTTTTTATTATTAAAAAAAATACTTAGCTTGTCGTAAATATCCGACACTTACATTTCGATATTTATAGTCCTAGTATATAGAATAGTTTTACAAAAATCCTTTAATCTCGTACAGCAAAATATCGTTATTAGATATAATATTAACAGACTAACGAATTAACTTCTTTGTCTTAAATTTTTGCATGTCTCTTCATATTTTTAGGGTTTTATAAAAAAAAATATTCACCTTTTCCATATATTCTGAGTAGCATCCACGAGAACTGCATCATGGCGTACCCCTTGATTTCAGTGAGAGATATGGTGTTATATGTGTCGTATATCAGCTGGTGTGGTGACAACTGCAACTCGCATAAGTCGGGATGCTCCTCCTGTCATTACAGAATGATATTATCGCAACATTGTTCGGTATCAAAATTGAATACAAAGGGACAATCGATTAAAATTAAAGATTTTTGTTTAGGCGATATCTTGGTTGTTTGCAGTTACCTAGATAGTTCCTTATTCTCATGACAATAAGAGTGAGTAATTGCCTGTAAAATTAAATAACCTTTATTCTGTTTATACCTACCTTTGTCATTACTTTCAATACTGGTGACGTTTCTGACAACTCGTAAGTTTAACCAATGTTTTGCATAAAATATATTCGACAATAAACACGTTCCGAAAAGGTAAACCATGTAATAGCTGCACCTTTGTAAAGTGATTCTTATTTACAAATTCTTAAAATGTGGCTTTGGCAGTTCCAAGAATCAAATAAATTTCAAATAAAAAAAAAACTACTGATTCGTTGTTGTTTTGTTTATTCAGATTGTGTATAAAAAGGGAAAGCGTACGCTAGAACCTACTTTTCTTTGTTATTTAGGTTAGTCAAGTAAAATCTAACACCAGGCGATATTATATGTTTATGTCATTATACATACATCTGTCCACTTGATTACATTGGTTACGGTAAATAAATAAACCGCAACATATAACTATTTATACCATCTGTTCTTTCCGGTTAGTAATGACGTTTGTCGTCATTATAAAAAATCTTGTTGGTCTCTTTTAGATCTATGGTCTGTAGTTGTTATATTATAATTAAGTTAATTAATTTAACAATACGTAGCGTTGGATTATATTTTTGTTAAATACTGTGTTTGACCCCTTGGTGTTGATAGGAAATGGCCCCAATTAAGACCGTTTAAAATGATTAAAAATGACGGAAGGTTAAGTACATTAGTAGTGTGTGCTACTCTATTCAACATTTCTTTGTATAAAAAACTTTGAAACGCTGATTGACGCTATAAATTTTAAATAGACGAATTTCATATCATCGAGTGCTTAGCAAAATTTTTAACGTACATAGACTTTTAATTAACAATAACTGAAAACTTTGCGCTAAATCAGTGTGATATAGTTTACAATTTACTGTCGTACAGAATCGGTTATATTATTAAAAGCGGATCATACACAACGATCGTCTTAATATAAACAGCGGGTCAGTGGCTTGTTGGTTACCAAACACGGCGACCAGCCACGCTCTCGTAACGGCGTTATTTGCCAATCGATACCAGTACCTATCGGCCATGAGTTTCATTAATAAAATGTGCGTGAATACTCATACGGTGCTCGCAATGAATCATTCACGTCCTGTGCCTGCGTACCTTTAATATAGACCGGAACATGTCCCCGTGCTGCAGTATCTCGTGTAGTTTCCTGACCGCTTGCGCTGCCGATGTCTTTGGATCCATCAGCACACTTTCGGCCAAATCCAGCCATTCTTTAACTGGTGCCGGCACCGCCCCGGGCACCGCTTGCCTCCTTACGAATTGTACGAAATTGTCGTAAAGCCCGTCGATTATTTGCAGTTTTTCTAAAGCCCTCAGCCACAGCCAAGACTGTAGAGGCGGTCGTGGCGGCCTCGTCACCTTCGCTATTTGTTCGTCCAACACGACGAAAGCCTTTGTTAGTTCCACATCACCTCCGAGTCCAGTATCCCGCCACATGGGATCCGATACGTTCTTCCATAGGTCCGCCTCGAGTGAATAGAACTTACTTCGTAAGTGATCTACCGGCGATAATTCCTGCGCTAAAACGAACGCGCACAGCGCAAATAGCGCCGCGAGCCTCATCATGTGGCTACTATAAAGTGAAACGCTTTGTGGCACGTCGCGAGCCACACTGCGGAGGGACTGGCGCGAGGGGACCGAGCGAGTGGGGTCGCTATAGTGATGGGCCGTCGCTTATTTACATTACTATCGACAACCTTCCGTTCGACCGTTTAATGCTTGACTGAAAATTCATTGACGACATCCACGTATATTTATTTGTTTTACTCGACCTCGTGTAAACCTTTCGTTGTCGTCTCTCAAATAGCTGCATTGTTTTACGCGTCGGTGTTTCCTTCAGGAAATACTTATATTTGTTTCTCTGGTAGATTGATTATTTTGTGCTTCACGGTATTTAATCGCGGTTCCCATTTGTCATTGAAAATAGCTCGTGCCAGGATTTAAGACTATTATACATGTCATGTACGCAAAAAAAACTTTCTGAATTCCACTGCACATAAACCGTATCGATATCGATTATTTGCAGTTTATAACGTACCTCATCACATCAAACCCGCATGTTAATACTGTTACCTAGATGCAATCTCGGGGATGCGTGTGTTGTAGTTCTTATCCTGTTGCAATAAGATACTCGTTAGATTGTTTTTACTTTCTGATATATTTGTGATTATATATGTTATTATTCGCTCGTGGTGTCGCGTCAGCTGAGCTCCTGTCGCTCTCGAGTACTCAGCCATGTTTTATTATAATCTTTTGTTCCATTCTCGGAACTGTTTACGAGAACAAGTTCACGTTAGTTCGACCTTGCACTAGTGAAATTTTCAGAATGATTCAGTATTTTTTTTAGACGCACAAATGAACACAGAATGCGATTTCCGACATACTAATGTATTCATATACTCGTACGAATTAATATGACACCTGAGGACCTATTATTCAATTTGTCCTCGAACGAAACTTAGGAAAATTCCGACTCGTTTTCTTTGGAGTCGTATTAGCATTTGGTAATTTGGCAAAATTTCGTTTTCGGAGAAATAGAATGAGCCTACAGGTTTGTTAATTCGTATGTGGAGTACTTTGTTATATGAATAAAATAATTTACAGTTTTTTCAGACTTGAATTTATCTGCATAATAAATAAAAATCGTAGTATGGGTTGATGGTCGATGCTGGATTAATTCTTGGAATTGCTGATTAGATATAAGAATTAATTTAACTTAATATACCTGTATAATACTTTGAAAATTAGCATTCTTGGCTATTTATTGTACCCAAATAAATAGTAATTATATCTTTCTTACACGTCGGTTTCATGGCGTCGCCATATACGAAGTACCGGATTCGGTTCCCTGTCGATTCAGTGTAAAAAATGAACTTTTATAATTTTCTCGAATTTGATTTCTATGTATTACACAAACTACGCGACATAGTTTGGCATTTATGATTTATTATATTTTTTTGAAACCATCAATAAAGTGTTATTGTAACAAAGCCCGCTTACACTCTAAACCTACGAAAAAAAAACTTCAATTGTACAAACAGACACAGTTCAAATAAATTAAAATATCGCGTCAACAGCTGAATGTAAATACTTTTTTATCCTTATTGACGATTTGAACGGTTGCAATTTATTAGTAATGTATTCTTTTGTCATTATTGTTGATGTTACGTGCCAAAACGCCTGCTGAATTATCAATAGCTCGGAGGTCAGATAGCAGCTTTTCGTATTGAAATCTCACAGGCATTCAATTAAATAATAATAATTAGATATAAGACAATAGCATTACTTAGATTGGTCATTCTATACAGTAATAGCTGACCCGGCAAACGTTGTTTTGCTATATAAATTAAGGTTGGACCACCCTTAGAGGTAGGTATAAAAATAGGTAACCTATTCTCAGACCTACATACACAAAATATACTTTATTTTATTGGAAATCCGAAATAAAGAAATAGTTCCCGACAATTCACAAGTAGTAAGTAGATGGAAATGGAAAGTAATTTATAAAAACGAATTAATTAACACTTAGAAGGCGACTCGTGCCACGCCATTAAATAAAAATATAGTTTTATACCGATTTGGAAACAAAAAACGTAACTATACTTTTTATGCTCTAATTGACCATTTAAAAACGGAGTAATGGAACATTTACACAAGGCCTGTAGCTGAGACGATCCAGAAGATACCGTTCAATTTCATTGGACTGACTTGAGGATTGTCTCCATTTACACGTTGCCAGTAGTGGACTGGCCCACTGGACTGTGTAGGCTACTGGCGTCGTGTAAATGGATCATTACTGCGTTGATTTATTTTTTTATTGTTCGTATCATGTCGAGTATCGAGTTCTCTTTGTACTGCTTACGGTCCTTGATGATTCACACCATAATGCGAATGATCTCAGCACTCGAACTGGTTTTGAGTGTCACTGATCAATGGACGGAATGTGTCGGATATTTATCAAGTCATTTTGTTCTTTCTTACTAGTATTATTCTCAGCCATTAATAAAATTGCCAATGGTTAGTAGGAAACTGATTTAAAATATATAAACTATAATTTAAAATAAAATTAACTACATGCGAACGCGAATACAAAGAAAATTAACAAATAAAATAAAGTAGGTTTTGTGTTAGTTGTTAATATTAATCGCCCAACCTCAATAGAATTTTCATGACCGCATCAACCGCTTTAAGATGAGTATTATTTTGCACGTTTTTGAAGTTTATATTATTTTTAACATTTGGTATAATGTTTTGAACGGCCAATGAACGCCAAACATTCACTAACAAACCTTATTAATTATGAGGACCAATACAAGCCCACCCGGTAACGGATAAGCTTCATGTGTTTTATAGAGATATATTAATAAGGTCTCTTATTGAATACTGGTTTGACGTTAGGATAGGAAAGCAAAATTTTAGAAGTTATATTTTCAAGTTGTATTTACATAGAAGTCTTGTTTTATGCCGTTAAAATATTTCCCAGATTCTTCAACTGCCAGTAGCAATCAGTCCCTTAGACTTGGATGATGTCCAATAAACTGCCACAGAGAGCAAAGTAAAATATATAGCGGGTTCGTGTCCCGTCTAAGTTGTTATATTATAAAAAAATGTAGGTAGTGCTCGAAAAAAATTAATTAAAAAATGCCTTTGCCTGATCTCATGTTAATTATGTTTTGGCTACTTATTATCTTGCATATGCCTATTAAAAACATTAAAATATTTCTTCTGCAATAAGAATGCTGTAAAAATATTTGGTGTCATATTCCTGGAATCGGAGTCAGTCGTTCTCCCATATCGTTGTTCAAAATAACATACTGTTTGTTTCAAGCAATATTAACCTAAATGTTAGCTTTCTTTGCATCGAATGATTAAATGCCTTTTATTGAAAATTCCTTGTTATAAACAACAAAAACATCTGGTACTAATATGTTGAATTATGATTCGAAAGTATCGACCAAAAAGTGTGATATTTTATTATGGCTATTATAGGCTATGCACATTACATTTTTATCAATTATGAAGAACTTATTCAGTTTTATTCTTATAATAATACAATTTTAGTTAGTTTTCACATTGCATAAAAGTCCAGTCAAAACTAAGTCAAGGCAGAAACGACCATTGTCCGTCTTGTCTACCCAATGTCAAGTAGTAATTGATTTGTTAGCGAGCCAGTCTCCTGTTACAGCCATATCCTGATTATATCCCGTGATGAGCTACCTATAAACAGTTTGATTACAGATTAACGATTACAATATATAACCTTCAGTCGGGATTGAAGATTACATATTTGATTCTATCTTATGATCTTTGAATAAATTATAAATAATTTTATTAAAAAAAAATGTGCTGCACATCTGATTTACCGAAAATCATAAAATTACTCATAATTTTATTAGTAAAAATAACAAGTTTTTTCTGATGATATTGTTTCACCTCAGCTTAAATATTATCTTTATTTATTACAAAACGTATTAGACAAATAAAATTCCAAGTTTAATCGAAAATTTAAAACTGGAAACCCTTATTATACATTTTTTTTAATTATTTATGAAAAAAAAAGATATTTATTTCCGCTATAAAATAATATTTGTGTGATACTATATATTTGGAGGATTTGTTTAAAAAAATTGTATTTGTTGTATCTGACATGTCAGATTGATATGTAATATGATTGATCCGGGCGCATCCTGGCATTGGGGATGTTGATGACCTTTGTACCAAGTCATCGGCCGGTACGTGACACATGCGCAGTTACTGCTCTCTCACTGGTGTTGCACGTCCCTCAGCTGAGGCAGTGTTGTACGATAGCGATACTATATCGATAATATTGTAACCCTGTTTTATGCTTTGAGAATTAAGAAGGAAAAATCTAAGGAGGTAATTGACTATGTAATATTATTTCTGCAGATCGATACTATTGTAAGTGGTGGTGGTGGCCGAGAGACTCTCACGGTAATTAGAAGGCCCTAAGATCGATACCGGGTCAGCAAGCCTATCAAGTTGACGTCGATTTGGTTTGCATTGGATCCAATCAAAATGCTCTTTTTGGTTCATACTGTATTATTCGCTACTGGTGTACGTTAAATAGATGGGGTTGAATAAAAACGTACGATAAATATCACGATCACAAACTTCAGTCAGTACTAGATAAAATGGCTGCTTGGATGCAGAAATCGCTTATACGTGCGAGAGGCCAAGAATGAAATCACATCTACTTCACTTTGAGGAGAAGTAACTGTCCTGCGGTGGAAGTGGGTGACCAAACTGACTGTGTCAGATATCTTGGTTTTCATCACGATAAAAGGCTTGGATATATCGACATTGAAACTATAGTTATTGCAACAACACTGCATCTAGATAAGTCTCCTCGTTATCGCTCAATTCACGAGACAACGAGGTTAATAAATCGCGACGCTCGTTTATATTCGATTGTGTCTGTGACTCGATCGTCTTCGTCATAAGACACCGTTTAGTTGGTGTGGAGGGGTAACCGATCGATCGTTTTGTAACATGTACTGTAATTGAAATATCTCATTGGACCCGCAATGAGGTATGATGGCGAATTGTGCATCAAAAACGGTTTTTCTATTAATTACTCGCAAACTACCTATTACGATTCTTGTAAAAAGTACTGCATTATTTCTTCGGCCACAGAGTTACTGACATATTGTATTATATTTATTCTTACCGAAGATGTTTGTATTCCTTAAATTATCAAATTAAAAGGTTTACTTATATAATATTAGGTATTGAATAGAAAGCTATTTTTTTAACACTTATGTACCTACATGGTTTCGTTTGGATGTTAACTACGTGGAAACTCCAGCCAAAACTATAATGATCGAAATGCAATCGCAATGTTTTATGGTTGAAAGATTATTACGCAAGTCTAAACACCAATTACAGCAGTATCAAAATACAAGTTGAGTTAAACAAACCTATCGTTATTTTATTTATATACAAGTCAGTAACCAAAATTATATTGACCTAACTGATGACGTTTATTGTCACTTGTAACAAACTAGATAATGGATCCTTTGTATGTAGTTTGTTTGAGCCATTTTAATATGATAAGAGGATGGATTGTTATAGTCTCCCTATAAAAACTTATTAAAAGTTCACTGTTTATGAATATGTATAGTATAACATCATCACGCCACCTCATTATTTATTGTATATTGTTCGTTTTTTTTTATAATGCAGCTTTGTAATTATTGTAACATAGTTAAAATTACGAGACTAGACGTTACCCTAGTGCAGTCATAAAAACACAAGATGATCCCAAACCACTCTATTTTACGACCCCTAATGTATGCTCCGTTTGTTATGTTAAACTTTTATATGCCTGTTGCTCCGATAAATTTTAAAGTTAGAAGTGCATTGTATTCGTGTCCTTTTCTACTAAAAGATGATGGTAGAGCTTCAAAGTTTTCAAACAATATGATTTGTTTGACTGTTAAGATTAAAAATCGGATGTACCGCCACTTGTTTACTGCCGTACCCACTGTCCGAACAATGAAACGAAAAACGTTTGTAACGCTGTGTTTACAGTTCCAGTTATGTAATCGCAATAATGGAAACACGATAGGTACTTTTCATACGAACCTGAAGGTCATGCAAAAGTAATTGCAGTATACTGCGCCCCAACAAGTGGTGGTGCGGGGGTGATACCAACGCGTGCACCCGCTCCAGCAGCCCCGGCAGCGCGCTGGGATCATGCGACACGCACCACTCGGCGAAATCAACCAGCGTGCTCCTCTCTAGGCTTTCCTGCAGCCTCACGTATTCCCGCATCTGTCTATTCGCCGACGCCACCCTGCTCAGCAGGTCGGATATCTCTTGTAGTCTCAACTCGAGCTTCGCGTCTCCCCCGCTCTTAGCCAGCAGCATGGCCACGGCGCTCGTCTGGTCCATGTGTAACTCCAGCCTCTCGATGTCCCGCGACACTTGAGCCAACCGCGCCAAAATTTGTTTCTCCCTTCTCCTAATGATCGGAAGTTCGACGCCTCCGGTCGCATTGAAAGGTTTTCCTATGATATCCCACGAGCTGAGCACTTTTTCGCCGATCTCCTTACTCAGAAACAGCACGTCTAGAGTTTCGTCTATGAGCGCGTGTGCTGTTGCCGCGAGCGCGAGTAGCGCGAAGGCGCACAAGCGTCGGCCGGACATAGCGGAGGTTGCGGGCCCACTGCCGCCGTTGCGATCGAGGTCGTGGGGTGACTCGTTCGCCGTCGACATTACCACTTTCTACTGCTAAATTAAATATAACGACTTTAAGCAACTACTCCCGTCCTTATAACAGTAAAGTAGCTCGACACCGATTCTAGAATATTTAACGATGATATATTATCTACTATAACAAAAAATTATTAAACTTTTATATTATGACATTATGACGGTGTTAATAAATCTGTATTGCATTATCTAATAATGATATTTTGCAATATAATTCCATACAACAGTCTCCTCAAACAATTTTTAGCACTTCTGATGTTTTGACTTTGTCTGCAGACAAATTATTACTAAAATCCATTTCCATTTCTTCATAAATTACCAACTAAACGAGTACACTGTTTTGCTCTGGCAACACTTATTACCAGCCCCACGACAACGAGTCCCCTCATTTTCTGTAAACAGAGATTTATTGTTAGAATACTTTCGGTTTCGTTGCGTCCTCACCCACTGCATTTGTGTCGGATTTTTTGTATCGTTCTATTGATTGATTTATGCAGGAATCGATTTTTATTATGTTTGTCGTTCAGTGGTCAAGTATTCGCCGATGTATACAGAATCAACTTGAGCTTTAAAAAATTATAAGATTGTATTATGTAGGTTTTATTTTTCATTGTTGAGTAGCCTTTACATACTTGTAAATTATACGTATTGCTATAAAATATATTCCAATAGCCCATTTAAGGGTTCATTTCCTTAATATTTGGTACACATGAGTAAGTCGGTGAACCAAGATTTGATCGTACCTACGTAAACTAATTAGAAACAACAAACTCTTTTGGGGAAGGATAAATAAGAGAATTTTAAAAAGTTAGGAAACTGCATTATTTATGTGGCATATCAGATAAAAGGGCTTAATACTGTGAGGATCTCAAAAATTTTTCGGAATACTAATTACTTTGTTTTGAAGTCATAGAAGGTAATAGACGAAAATTGCCAAGGATCAGGGAAGCTGTTGGACATAAAATAAAAAAAAAAAGCAAAATATAATCTCATATCTTTAGATAAAATGAAAACTTATAAGAAATTTACGGTTTTAGGGTTCCGTACCCAAAGGGTAAATCGGGACCCAATTACTAAAACTCCGCCGTCTGCCCATCTACCAGGCTGTATCTCTTGAACTGTGATGGTTAGACTGTTGAAACTTTCACAGATGATGTATTGTTGTGCCGAACCGCTTCTGATCGGTTTTTTCATTAGAGCTTATTACTTTTTGTAAGTTTTTTTTTACAATGGCTATGTA
Source organism: Diatraea saccharalis (assembly GCA_918026875.4). Classification (NCBI taxonomy): domain Eukaryota; kingdom Metazoa; phylum Arthropoda; class Insecta; order Lepidoptera; family Crambidae; genus Diatraea; species Diatraea saccharalis. Next base: position 1,593,356 of record OU893347.1, on the reverse strand, counting down.
CATACAATGAATTTAATCTAATTGTTTTCAAATGTAATTACCGTTAACATGCTTTCGCTTGGTATACAACTTTGTGTCACATAAGCTATATTAACGTAACAGCTACACCGGAAATATGAGCATGCATTGAGATATATATACATAGTTCACAATACTTATGCGAGCCACACAGGGTTATGTAGTTATGATTTCAACGAACCTACCTGTTATCAATTATTAGTGTTGTTCCAAGTAGTCCTTATTTATTTTATAATGTATGTAACATTATCTACGCCAAATAAATGTTTACAATGAGTACGGTAAGGTGGTGAGATCGACTGTTATTTGCCATCTTTGGTGTTATTTTGAAATCATCCGATCGCTTTTTTAAAAATAGTAAAAATAATTATTTTAATATAAATTATATTTTTCACTGGATAGAGTGCGGAATCATTGAAATTAACGAGACCTTACTTGATATCTTTAGTGTCAATAAAACATTGGGAAATTGATATATGTAATGATGGTGTGTGTCAAAGGAATCAGCGTCACTGACAAATGCTGAACGAGATGCCCTTTTGACACAGACATGGGACACTATATTTTTTTATCCTTTCTTCTGTGTTTGTTTTTATTCTACTATGTCCTATATCTGTGTTGAATAAGTGAATTTGACGGGTGGTGACTCTCCGTATCCGTGCTCCTGAACGAACGTTAAGCACTTGGTCCCGGCTGTATCTACAGTCGTCAACACCCACCAATCCGCAGTAGGTCCGCGTGATGGATCATAACCCATCTTCCCTATTCAGTCCCCTAGTCTCTTCTACGAGATCCATCCATAGGGAAGGCCTGAGCCTTGAACTCATTGTAATACCTTGAAATACTCGTAAGTTACATAAGTATGTATTACTATAAAAAATTAGGTAGATCTTAGTAGCGTTACCTCGTAGCGCACGTCTCATATTAATAATGACTTCATACTTTTTTAAAACATGATAAGGCTATGGTCGAATGTCATTAATGGCAATACCAAGCTACACGGCTGTACGACCGGGTTGATAGGTGTATTTGTGGAGTTTAAAGCAGGGTTCGCAAAAATTCTATATTTATAATAAATATTTGATTTGATATTTATCCTATATACAATATGTACGAGTATATCGGATATATATCATGCTTATATGAAAAGCTGTGATTTTTACGCTGCTAGTGACTTCATTTAATATTTGATATTTCAAGTCAAAAATGTAAAATAAAGATTGAGTTTGATTTAATTAATATTTGATTATTTATCATAAAAAAATTAATGCGTGGGAATCGTGTTTGTTAATTTTCTAGCTGAGACTCGATACTTAAACTAACAACAAATATTTAAAATATGGTATATATCAACATATATCGTGATATACATGACATTTATCAGTGAACCCTGGTTTGAATATATTCTTTCAATTTTTTTCACACGTCTCAGACGCGACTACAGAAATCCTAAAATTATGTTCGGGTTACATCCTAGGTTTTTGCGTTTCTTGTTTAAACATTTTACTGAAATGAACCACACTGCGGACTTAAATGCAACGGCGATAGAGACGATTAAAACTGAAAAAAAAAGGAAGTAATAAAAAAAATATACCGACTTCAAACTACAAAAAATACTTTCTGAATAATAATTGAACTTGCTATTCAGATAATTATTAGTTCTTACTTTCTCAAGTTTGACGTTAGTTCTATTATTTTTTTTTTATTAGTACTTATATCTCTAAAAATATTAAATATCTATGTAAAAAGCGATAAAGATACTTATTTATACAGGTCAAACTGAGAACATCCTTTTTTTTAAGATGGTTATTTTTTTTTTCTCTTCTTCGTGCAGAGTCTCTTCTACGAGATATTAGCGGGTGTGTGGGTGCGCAACGGGCTGCAGATCAAGGGTCAGGCTATGACCTACATCCAGGCCAACTTCTGCAACTCTATGGTTGATATGGACATCTATTGGCTGCAGATATGCGCCGCCCACTTGCCCGCCGATCAGTTCATCGATATGTGCATCGACATGTGAGTATTATACTTTATGTCACAGATGTTAACATGATTTTTCTTCGATTGTAAACTATGGAATTTTTATTTTTTATTATACCTGTGTGAATAACGTATGACGTAGATTCCCGTATGGAAGAATTAAAAAGAATGGTCAAGTCGTTTCGGAGCCAATTTTCACAGGCGGTATAGCGATTGCGCTATTAAGTGTTTGTTATGTCTCTATGGATAGTTTTCTCATGTCGATGAACATAAGCTGGATCCACACTTAGCTGTCCAAGGTCATTTAATGCGCTCTGAATCTCGCTCCGCAAGAACGCAATCCATTGATTGCGCGGTATAAGTTGCGGTTCTTATTGTTTTTCACGTGCAGGTTTGGTGTCCGTGAATGGCTGAGCATGCTGCCCATGACTCCTGCGCAGGCCGCTGAGCAGGATGCCATGGTGGACGGTCTGCTAACCTTCCTTGCTATACTTGTCTCTTCGCGGACCAACCTCGGTGAGCCCTACCTACTAATTAAATTAATTTCCTTGGGTTTTTTCTTTAATACTAGAAGAAATTTAGTCTTACTTAAAAAAAAAATCTTATCAATTGCGAAACGAAACGAAAGTGTGAAAACACACTTTAAATGCATTATAACTAACATAGAAATTGTATATGATAGTTGAATACACGGAATGTTATTGTCTGTTGTTTCAGGCAACGATGAACTGACCCAGTCCCGGCTGGAGGTGAGCACGCTGCTCGCCGCCGGTGACAAGACTCACTCGCAGCTGCTCGAGCTGATGCCCGAGCGATCAGGCAACGCGCACACCAGGAACTTCGAGACCGTACTCAAGGAGGTAACCACTAATGCACACACGCGTTTATGACTGCAGCAGGATTATGTCTAAATAACAGGCGTTTATTTACTTCGGCAATTGTGATCTCAAATTTAGATAAATCTAATTGAAGGAAATGATAAAATATTTCAATGTGAATTTTTAAATTTTCTGTTGGCTGGATATAAATATACTGCAATTCTTTTCTTAAAGTCTAATAAATAGTAACAATAAGGACAAATGATGTACCTACTCCACCTCATATTAAATAGAATTCTACTTATAGAAATCGAGACAAACTCGGTTTTTTTCTTTGAATGTTTTTTATTATAACTGATTAAAGAATACGAAAGTGAGTAGAGTTTTGAATGACAACAGGTGTCTACGTATCGACCGCCGCCTAAAGGCTCGGAGAACTTGGAGCAGGGTCTGTTCGTACCGAAACCTATAGTTTGGGAACAGTACTATGATCCACTGCACGTGCTCAGGCGAGCTGTACACCGCAGGGACTTTCACTCTTCTATGGACAGATTCACGTCTTAGTGAGTAAATTTTTTTCTGCCATCAATCCGCCACTTCTTGACGGGTGGATTTATTAATATAATGTTCTAAGCAACTTGTCTCTCCGGAGTTTTCTATCACTTTATAGTACGGAACCCGCTGCTAAATCTGCAGTTATCTGTTTTTTGATGAAACTTATTTTTTATTATAGATCTAAGATAGCAGAATGGATTGCAACAGGGTTGCCTGGTATAATTTAGCCGCTATTATTTTTCATAATTTTTTGTAATCACATTTTGTTGATAAATTGCAGTCATATATTTTTTCAGTGGACTCCATATCATTTGAAAGAGAATAATGGGAGGAATTGAAATAACCATGGTTGCCAGTTCTCACCCGCAATCCATGGTTTGCTAGGTGTAAACAATATCTTACTTCCTTGTTCTTCATACATAAGAAGTTTCATCAAAAAACAGATAACTTTAATAACAGATTTAAAAAGTGGGATTCAGAAATGCTTTGCGTTCTTTTTATGAAGGTGTTTACTCGGAGAACATTTTCTGTACTGAATATTTCTGAAATTAATTATAAAATAAGTTTAAACTTTGATTTGATTTTTTCAACGTGATAAGTTTTTTGATATATTATTTGAATTTAAATCAAGGAACTTACAGTAGTTTATCAAACAGAGTAGATCAAGGAATCTATATTTTATGATTTTTTTTTCAAATACAATAATTTTGTATGATAATACACTCACGGGCACAATTAACCCACCTGTATCATTCATCATCCTGTTTACGTGGAAAAGGTTCTTCAAGGTTTTTAAAAATAGTTTTTTGGTCCTTTAATAATTGACATTTTTCCAATATTTTTGTTGTTTATTTTTCTTTGAGTATAGTTTTTAACGTTCCTTTCATAAAATATGATCTAAGTTTGGAGATTTTTGTGAATTGAAGGAAATTGAAAATGTGTATATGAAAAAAAAGGTGAATTGTGTATATGAAAAAAAAAATGATCTATTATATTATTAAATATTTAATTATTAATATTTTTTAAATATATATTAGTGAAACAAAATCATTGACTTTAATTTTTGTATGTGCAAATGTTAAAGTCAAAACGATATCGTCTGACGATAAAATTTATGTTGGTCTAAAATTGTAAAACTATCTTGTGAAAATATTTTCGCAAATGAAGATTATTATATTGAATTCTTGAAATTTGTGATTATTTTATTGAAACCGCATAGCGTCCGCGAGAAGCAGAAAGCGTCGGGGGAAACGTCGCCATCGCCGGTGGGTGACACAGGGTCGGCAGCGGGCGCGGGCGCGGGGGCGGCGACGCCGGCGGGCGGGGGCAACCTGTGGCCGCCGCTGCGACTCCCCGCCCCCGCGCCCGCCGCCGCCGGGGACCCGCGCGCTCTCTGCGCTTCCGGTGCGTATCTTAAAGTTTCTACTGAGCTACTCGGGCCCGTTTCAATAGTATCGTAGATGTGTGACGTAACGACCGTCGTGTGGCAGGCGTGCTGCACGGCGCGCTGCTGTGCGTGCTGCACCGCGGCGTGCACCGGCGCGGCGCGGAGGGCGGGTGCGCGCCGCACGCGCCGCCCGACCACGTGCTGGCGCTGGCCGTGTACCTGCTGCGGGTGGCCGCGCAGCTCGACGCGGAGCGCGCGCCCAGGCGCCCGGTCAGTACCACCTGCCTTCGCTTCTTCGTTTCACTCGAATTCGTTATAAAGCTGTGCTGTGTCATTTTTAACGGTACTAAAAGATTAGGTCTCCGCGTCCTGCGTGCGTGTGCGGTCGATATTTGGTGTAGTGTGGGGACCTGGGAGTACGTGTGAATAACTTTATTTGTAATAGGGTGGAGATGTACACACTACACCTCCCCCGTTAAAAAGAAAAAAATACTTCTAAAGTACATTTTTTTATAGATTATAACAATAATTTTACTTTATTTTTTAATCAGTTTAAAAAATAAAGTAAAATTATTCAACAATCAGTTTCTGTTTCATTTTGGGGTCATGGTTTACGCCTCTTTTAAATGAAAGGATCAGACCCTCCATGTGCCATTTTCATACACATTTCTTTTCATATTGTCATGAATTAAGACATTCTTTGGTCCCCAATAGTATTCAAATGGAAATCTCGTTCATCAATTTTTAAGACTGAAGTACCTGATTCCTATAGTATCCATTTCTTACTGTGGACCTTTTATTCGAACTTATTACTCATAAACTTTCATTCTAATCCTTAAAAAAAAAACATTCCAAAATATAAATAATTAGACTAATAAAAATTTCTTAGCACTTGGGTGATCAGTCCAGCGGCTTATGAAATTTTACGAACCCAATAATGATTAAACATCCAAATATAAACTTTTACATATCATTCCAAAACCTTCATAATAATAAAAACACATTACCATTTTCTTTTCTCATCCATACTGTACCTAATTGCAAACATAAAGTTACAAAAAGTTTTTTAATACAGTTCACATAACTTATATTCTCACGCTATTCGTCTGTACCTAATATTTTTAATACAACTTACACAACGGATTCTTTCTAAAAAAACTTTTCATTACGACCTATTTAACCATTTTTTCGCTTAGATTTATTCTCTAATATTAATTCTTGTTATAATTTCGTTTAAGAGTAATCATTATCGTATTCTTACTTTGCTGCTGTGGCGCATCTGTTTTATAATCTTTGTTGACCACTCTGTGGCAACGTAATCTATGATATTTTGTATTTTGTAAGTGGCACTTCAACATCAAATAATAGTCTGAAAGTAAACTCATAACTGTGAACACGTTTATTTATTTTACCGATCCTTCGTATAAATAGAGTCAGATAGTAAACTTATCAATAAGTTAAATATCAACCTATATACTAATAAATAAAACACATAACATTTCAGTAAAGTGGTGACCCAATACAATAATCGGTAAAGTGATGACCCCGACGTAATAAAATGTTTCAACGACATCGATTAAATTTGCTATAAACACATGTTACAATATTATAGAAGATATCAATTGCCTGTGCAGTGTTATTGTTTGAAATATATATTAAATCCAGATCAACAAACGGCAAATTAAAGTGATATTATTTATGTTTATGTTACTGGTTCACCTAAATGACAGCTTGCAAAACTACAAATGCATTGTGCATTATAAGGATATAGAAATACAATACCTAACTTCCTTTTTTGTTACTTATGTTATTCAGCGCATCGCAAAGTTTCAACTTACTATCCTTTATTTTAAAAGTTTGGTTAATCTATTACAACTTCGGTATTTCAATAAAAAGTTTAACAACCGATAATATTTTATACTCGTAATGTCTGATAATAATATAACTTTTAAAAATATACTTTTATATACGCTATAAAATATTGTTTCAGTCAGGAATTGAACCCGCAGTTTTCGCTCTTTCCTTCATAAACATTTGCTTACAGAGCAAACCTTGGCAACTTGTAAATGTTTGGAGTTTGCTTATAACGTGATTATCCAACTAGATACTATCCTGACTAAATTATTACGAAATTAGTGCCTTATACTTTTAAATATTATTAATCTAAATTATTTTTCTGATAAACATATAAATTTGAATGGAATACAATTTGAAACTTGTCAAGTTTATTTTTGGAAAGATAATTAATATCTTTTATCTTAGTGATTCTGTAGCTAACTGATTTTATTTATTATTTTTCTCAAAATATAAATAAAAAGTGACGCTGTTTCTTTTCCTATATAAAGAAAAAGACACAAATGTAAGTATATAGCATATGTATTTTAAGTATGATAATATATGTAAGTATATAATATCGTTAATAAGCTTTGTTATATTTTATAAAAAGTAAAATAAACAAGATGATAATATTAACTTTTTGTTAAAATAGGAATTCGAAATTAAATCATTACCAAAAATGTTAACCTACATACATTGAATAAAAACTCCTTTATCTACCGGCTCCCTGCTTTCAATTCAAAGAATTTATATTTATTACAAATATATTTATTTAAAATAATAAATTTTCATTTTTCTATATTTTTCACGTTGTTTATTTTTCGTATTGTTTTTTTTTTAATTTGCTTTTTATAACAACGCACGCTCGCACTTATTTATGTTAAAAAAACCAGCTACGCAGAGCTGCCTACGGGCAGCACTGGCAGGGTCGCCATGCAATGGGGGGACCTGGGAGTACGGGTGAAATAGACATAAGTTGCGTTTTGAGTGACTATTAAACTAAACACATTATATATAATAGGATGGATACATCTCCATCCTATTATTACACATTACATTGGAAAGGTGATTTTTGTGTGAATAATTTTACTGAAAACTTTGTACATCATTTAATAATCATAACGTACGTATATGTGTTGTGTTGTGCAGGGCGACATGTGCGTGGCGGAGAGCGAGCGCGGCTCCGTGGTGCGCGGCGTGCCGCTGCTGGGCGCCTTCCCCGGCGCCTGCGTGTGCGACAACGCGCGCACCCTCCTCGCCTGCGTGCCGCCCCGCGCCCCCGCCCGCGCGCCCCCGCCCCCGCCCGCGCCCGCGCACTACCACTCCGACAGTACGTACACAGCACACAACGCGCGCGCCCTCCTCGCCTGCGTGCCGCCCCGCGCCCCCGCCCGCGCGCCCCCGCCCCCGCCCGCGCCCGCGCACTACCACTCCGACAGTACGTACACAGCACACAACGCGCGCACCCTCCTCGCCTGCGTGCCGCCCCGCGCCCCCGCCCGCGCGCCCCCGCCCCCGCCCGCGCCCGCGCACTACCACTCCGACAGTACGTACACAGCACACAACGCGCGCACCCTCCTCGCCTGCGTGCCGCCCCGCGCCCCCGCCCGCGCGCCCCCGCCCCCGCCCGCGCCCGCGCACTACCACTCCGACAGTACGTACACAGCACACAACGCGCGCACCCTCCTCGCCTGCGTGCCGCCCCGCGCCCCCGCCCGCGCGCCCCCGCCCCCGCCCGCGCCCGCGCACTACCACTCCGACAGTACGTACACAGCACACAACGCGCGCACCCTCCTCGCCTGCGTGCCGCCCCGCGCCCCCGCCCGCGCGCCCCCGCCCCCGCCCGCGCCCGCGCACTACCACTCCGACAGTACGTACACAGCACACAACGCGCGCACCCTCCTCGCCTGCGTGCCGCCCCGCGCCCCCGCCCGCGCGCCCCCGCCCCCGCCCGCGCCCGCGCACTACCACTCCGACAGTACGTACACAGCACACAACGCGCGCACCCTCCTCGCCTGCGTGCCGCCCCGCGCCCCCGCCCGCGCGCCCCCGCCCCCGCCCGCGCCCGCGCACTACCACTCCGACCACAGAACACGGAAAAGAGGTTAGAAAGGCGATCATGCATCCTTTGTACGAAAACCGATGTAGCCAGTCTTGCCCCACTTTTAGTCCGCCGTACATCAGACGAATAAATCAGACCAATTATACAAAAGATATGCACACACTTGTATTTTAAATATGCCAATCAGAACGCTCCAATATAACTATAACCAATCACGCTCAACCATAACAGACTTCTATAGTGACATATCACACTAGTGCTTGACATAAAGTTATTTACTATCGATATTGAAAAACAACAAATCGATTAATTGAAAGGATACTAGATTAATGATTTCTTTATATTAAATTGGATATACATTGAATTGTATTGATTAAATGAGTCATTATCTTTTTTCTTTAGATATAAATTCTTAATTAGTTGGTTGATTCAATAAGAAATATTTAAATTACTAATGAACTAACATTGAATCGGTACTAATCGAGCTTATATATATGCATATAATTATTAATAATAATAGTAGGTTTTTTACGTTACGTTACTCGATTTCGTATCAAGTAAACAGATAAGATCGGCAACATCGCTTAAATGAAACTAGTAATATTGACAAACAATATAATCTAAATAAATATATACAAAATAAAAAAATACTATCAGTACAATAAATGCTATTGGAACTTATCCTGAACAGAATCCGATGATTTAAAAAGTATTGTTGTAATGGTTCAAATGGTTCAAAAAAAAAAAACTAGTTTTCTGTTACAATATTAAGAATATAAAAACAGACTTATTACCACACTCATTATTAAATTAATATACAAACGCATTCCAAACGAATTCAATATGGTTAATCTCTGATTAAATTTATTTTTTATTACCACTATTTATATTGTCCATACTTTTATTTAGTTTTTACTAACTAACATACCAAGAATCGATTAAATGTTTCCAGGCATTCACTACCCATCTACCGTAATCTATTATGTTGCTATTTAAAACGGTAATTTCGCGATATTCATTACATTACGTGCTTAGTACGACGCAATGTAATATATATGCGCACTTCTCCAGCAATGTATATTTTCTTGGAAATATTTTTTGTGATTCACACTTTTGATAACATTTCACGATTTTCGACTAAAAATACTAAATTTGAGAAGTGTTCTACTTAATAATGGAAAGAAATCTTTCCTTTAGACCTACTTGAGGATGGGCTTCTTGTTTTGCAATTAATAACTGCGAAAGTCGGCATTTTTAACACTTTTAGTGGCGTGTTTCACAGTACTTACAGCGCGCGCGTTCGTGAATGACTAAACATCGCGATCGCGTGGTGAAGTCACGATCCTGTACATTTGTCTAGGATCGTGGCTCCAGTGCCACGCCCACAAAGCCCTTCTAACGTCTTTCTGTGTTCTGTGACTCCGACAGTATGTACAGACCCTCCTCACCTGCGTGCCGCCCCGCACTAATAAATTACACCGAGACACTGGTGTCTTTTAATTCACTCATAAATAAGCCAGAAGCAAACACAATATTAACATTTGTAATAAAATATTATCAATAGTAATACAATGTTATCGTAGGTGATACGGAATGGGATCCTTCAGAATCAGAGACAACAAGACTGCCTTCGTTGACGAAATCCGTCTCCTTGCCCGCTACCAGTACGGCGTTAGCGGTACCCTCACCTTTACAGGTAATAAATACACGAGTGTCCGATTAGAAGTAAACATACAATCGACTATCTATATTGAAATCTTGAGTTGCAAAAAGTATATCATCAGCGTTCAATCATTGTAATGTTAGATGGTGCCAAGAGAACGCTCGTTACCCGACGACCAATCAGACGCAGGAGGTGATGCTGCACAGATGAGAGCTTTAGAGGTATGTCGTCATCAGCCCTGTTACAGCCCCACTGCAGGGCTCAGGCCTTCCTTATAAATGGTCAAGTAGGATGGACCATGATCCTCTATACTGGCCCAATGCGGATTAGAGGGTGCATTTGCAGCCGGGACCAACGGCTTAATGGGCCTTCCGAAGAACGGAATAGCTAGATATAATATTTTTTAAACCGACTACGTCACCGGGCTACAGAGGTATTTTATTAATATGTAGTAATTTCTAGAAAAGTTAAACTAGAACATAAATTTTCTTTTTTTTTTATCAACTGGTCGCCTCCACCAAAATTTCTTAAAATAAAGTAAACATCTAAATCGTAACAGATAATACAAACTACTTCAATATGGATAGGATAGCTCGACTGAGTAAAGAAAAAGAAATTCTATTTAGTCCGTCAGTCGGATAATAGAAAAATATTAGATACGTATTTTTTTTTACTTCCAATTAAACACGAAATGGCTTAGATAATTGGCATTATAGTTGAGGACTGCGGGCTCGCTACGTCACAGTTTTGTAGGCAATGTACAAAAGCGTGACGTCATGCGACATTTCAACTCGATGTATCGCTGCAATTTATTGATTACCCAAAAAATAAAAATAATATTACTTAATAATAATATTAATTTAATATTCTTCATTGATCTACCTGACGGATAAATAATCAAAAATGAGTCGTCATCCATATTGTGTAAGATGTTAATGTAACCAAAAGATATATTTTTATTTTTTTACGATTAAATAAAAATGTTTAAATATTATACAAGTTACCTGTAAAATTTTAATATGTATATTCAATTTATTCTTATAATTATTATGGTTATTGTCAAAATTACCATACAATAGAAATGAATGAATTCGGGAACAGATTATAATAAGTGTATTAATGAAACACTGGTTGCGTTGTGAACAGGACGCGACGGATCGGCAGGCGTTGGCGCTGCCGTCGCTAGACACTATGATGGACACTGAACCACAACTGACACTCGCCATCGCTGAACCAGATACTCCACTACCAATAGACATAGGTAACACTATCCCCTTGTATATTGTAATTTAGTTTAGGCATATCGATCTGAGATCGATTAATCGAAAAATCGATTATTTAGAGTAAAATAATCGATTTGGAATGCTACATCGATTCTTGAATCGATGCATCAACTCCTCGAATTGGACCAATTCAATTCAAGAACTAGCAATTTAAAATTCTTAAATTGGATACGATACTTTTAGTTTTTTAATATTTTGCTGATGTCGGACGTATTGATAATAATTTGAACGCATAAAATAAATATTTATGAACGCATTCGAATGTCAGTATAGTGTAGCTGTAACTACTGTTACTGTTACTCCAGCTCGTGGAATCACCCATACACAGTGGCGTAGCTACCAAGGGGCTAGGCGGGGCAGTGCCCCGGGGCCCTGAAGCTTAGGGGGCCCTCGAATCTTTATCAGAAAATCTCAATCAAACTCAACTTTTGAAAATTTCTCCCATTTTAAAAATAAATATGACAGGTGACAACTCGAGTTTAATCATGGCAACTCAGTTGTAAGAAATTCCAAAGTTATAAAAAGGTATTCCCTTAAATTATTTGTGTGGGTTGACAGTGTTATTAATGTTTTCATCAATTTGTCGGATATCAATATCTGCATATTATTATTTATCGATATGCGTTTTTATGATTCGCGATTGTGAACTTCCAGTCAAGTATTTTTTCGAGCAGTGGGCCTCATTTTTTTATTTGCCCCAGGGCCCTAGGTTACCTAGCTACGCCACTGCCCATACATCATCCATCTATTATAACAAATTGCCTGATTGGTCTCCTACAATTCCTGCATTACTTGTATTAACGATAAATTATCATCAATAATGCTCTGTGTCTATATAAAGCATGTTTGATTGAAAAATACGCTATTAATCAAAAATCGATCTTTTTTTTCTCAATTTAATCGAGAATCAATTCTAGTATGTTCGATTCGAATTGATTCAGATATTGATTTTTTTTTCAAGTGAATCGACATGCCTAGTTTAGTTACGATACGGTGGATACGATGTCGTCTGTAAGTGTAGATCGGTAAATAAACATTTTTGACGTATCGAGAGTATTTTTAGTAAATAATTTGTTAAAAAAATAGTTATCTATAATTTTTTAATTGTCATTTTATTATCATAAATATAGTTTTCAGCTAAATTCGCCTATATTCAGTGAAAAATCTGGTAGTCTTCTTTTTATTCCAAAATTAGATAATAGGTGTAAACAACTTTTTTTATACATTTTTATTTTATAGATATCCATGAATAATATTTGAAAAAAAAGGATAATTCATATAATTAAAGTAAAAATCTAAAAATAAATTTAATTATCAAAAATTCCCGCGAAAGCCCCTCTTCTGTCATGGGGTCACGACCCTCTTAAACGAATATTGTTCTATGTATGCATACCGTTGAATTCTCTATGTTCTGCTAAGAGTAAGAGGGTCCTAACCTCAGGTGATCTTCACGAGCACGAGTATAAAATATTAATTTTTTCATAATTAAGCAATATTATTAATATAATAAGCATCAAAGAGTGATTATCGATAATAGTATATTAAACATTATCAGAAAAAATGTATTTATTTTTGTTTATTGTTTACATCCGTATTAAAAATCATATTTTAAAATATCTACACTCAAATCGAAAAATGCGAATTACGAATTCAGAGATGATTCTATACAAACGCATATACATAAAATTAAAAATAAGTCTCATTATAGTACCGCCAACTGTATCATAATAGTTATTTAAGATACGAGTGCGGAAAGTAAGGTTTTACGCTCAAGTTTCTTACAACATTTTTCAATGCTTTTTGCGAGGTAATAAATATATAGGTTAATAAAACTAAGTATTTATTAAAGGTAAAAATTATTTGTTAAAATTAAACGTGATATTTGAACATGTTTTCGTGTCATACATTTTTATTTGAAAATATTCGTTCTAGGCTCCTTGAAATACTTTTGCCTCTAAAGTTTGACATATTACCATCATTTTCTTTAAATTTCTTTGTTGTTTGACCAAAAAAAATTAAAAAAATACTTTTAAGCACGTGTGCAGTAAAGGATTTCAGTACATTTTTATTTAACACGTGTTTAAAGACTCACTTTCGGTGGGTACAATGGATTAAAAAAATAGCGCTTTATGAGCAACTGCATTGAAAAACTCATTATAGAACCGTTATCTTTTTTTATTAATTAAACTTGTCTATGTATTGTTTTAGGCTCAATATGAAAAAAGGCGCACGCATAAATTACTTCCTTGTAAATTACCTACTTTGTTTAATTTCAATTTTTCTTATGCTTATAACTTAACAACTGCATATAGCTTAGGTATTAAAACACTCGAGTCGGCCTATTATCGCTTTTTATTACAGACTCTCGTATTTTAATACCCCTTCTTGTATGACAGTTGCATAAACTATTATTTTAATATTATTACAAGTTAAATCAACCATTTTATTGGGTCGTATGTATTCCTTTTTCTGTTTATTTTTTTTTAATCTAATTCATATTTGTAATTCAACAATACCTGTATACATATATTTGTTACCCTAATATTAATGAAACTAGACCGCGTTCTATTTTCCTTGAAACAAGTGTTATATATTTATGCGAATTGTATTGTGGTTATGTTTGTAGACGGTTCGTCCGAGTGGTGCGTGGTAGCGAGACGGCCGGGGACACATCCACAACCATCTACCAGCGCACAGGTAATAAAAGTTTTTTTTTTTTAACTTTATTATAAGGGTTACAAAAATGTTTCTTTTCATTTGATATGAAAACTCCAGTCTTTTTAGTGTATATTTACATTTTATTACAGTATATATAAATATGTAACATTTAGTTCCATGGTTTCCAATCTTGTGGGTAGGAACATAATGCTGTTGGTAAAAATTTAGGGAGTTATCTTTTTATGTTAACCTGATACTGCATAAAGAATTCTGAAGAGGCCAAAGCAGATGGTAATGCGAAGATGAAAGGTTACCGTTTTAAGAAGAAGGTATTAACACCTAACCACACTCATAATTTTTACTAAGTGATAAAAGAAGTTAATGCATGGTGTATGCGAAAAAGTTTTTCTCCGATTATCTATTACATATTACTTTACTTGCTCTTTGTGAGCCAAGTTAATTATTAATTTTAATTGTCCATCCATTTCATCCCATTTGTCGATGTCATTTAAACGATTGTATTTAGACACTTTAGAAATAGGTTAGTGAAGAAGCTATTTTCGCATATAAGTAGTTATGCAATAGGTAATTATAATTACTTATAACTTTTAATTCTTACCAACTACATTAACTTACAATGTGCCACAGGTACAAGTACACAACCAACAAAGCGACGAGTCAATACCAGTGAACGAGTCGATAATATCACTACTGATGAAACTACACTCGCAACTGTCGGGGAAACTCGACTCATTCTCACTCGAGGAGGCGCCGCCCGAGACAGACGAGCCTATAGGTAAATGGATATATACTGGCAGCTCCTAATAAGGTGCAAATTTGTATTGAGCGTGAATAAAAAACTTTAACCCACATGACTTGCAAACAGAATTTAGATTAGAATTTAATGTAGTCTGAATGTAGTCTCTTGAAATTCTTATTTTAAAATAATTTGGTATTTGACATTATTTACTCTAGGTGTAAATAGCACTTTTGTAAAACTAAAAGTGTATTTAAAATAAAATATCAGGGAACGAAATTGTAGGCGATAACGTTTTACGAATAGTAACTATTTTATGTACAATAGAATCTTCAGTGGTGATCATCATCATCATCAGGCCTTTTACGTCCCCACTACAGGGGCTCAGGTCTTCCTTATGGATGGTTAGGATAATGGGCCATGACCCTCCACGCTGTCCCAATGCGGATTGGAGGATATTAACGTCCTGCAAATGCAGCCGGGACCAAAGGCTTAACGTGCCTTCCGAAGCACGGAGTAGCTCGAGATAATAATTTTTTGGTCACCCATCCCGTTACCCACCCTTGCGAAAGTAGCTTAAGCCACCGAGGTACTGTAGTTGTGATCGGAAGCAAACATTATTTAGTGATATTGTTTGAATCTAAATACGTAATATGCAATGTTTGTATGCTGCACCTCGGTAACCGTTCGGCAGGCGACGGCCCGTACTTCATCGGGCAAGTGCTGCGCGCGCTGGCCCAGCTGGACGTGCGGTGCGCGGCCGCCATACAGCACGTGCGCCACTCGCTGTGGCCCAACCAGCGCGAGCGGCAGGCGGAGCAGCGCGCCAGGTTGTACCACGCACAAGTTGCTTTATCATCTGTTGGCGTACTTTACTTCAAGTTATATAATACTCGGCACCGAATAACTAAAATTAATTAACAAATATAAATAATGGGGAAGTATTTAAAAAAAGGACTAAAAACACCTCCACTAGATGGCGACTCTATCAAAAGTTGATTTTTGCAGGAAACGAATGGACATTCCTTTTAACTAACATTTAAAAAAACTGAAATTTGAAAAGTTCGAAACTTAGATATCAATACAAATACGAAAAAGTACAATAGAATATGAGTTGTTTATTGAGTTTTGAAAACTAATTTACTTTTAAACATGAAAGAAAAACGGAGGGTTGTCATGGAGAAATCAAGAGCGTACCGTAGCGACATCGAGTTTGATTAAGGGAAATAATTCTTTTTTTTAAATAATTCCTCATTGACTTCAATGTACTCGATTAGAGGTATGGCATTTTAATTCAATTTGGATTTGGAGTAAATGATTATCATTTTACTTAAGTACTTACTTAAGTCGATCGTAAAAATCGAATAATTACTTAAATCGATAAACAAATAATTGATTACTTTAAACTAAATAGATTTTTTAATAATCCTATAGTTTACTAAATTGGTGAAATGAGAATAAAACTCTTAAACATATCGATGTTAACTATTTGTCACCACGACATCGCTTTACGTGTACGTTTTCGTCACATCTACTCTGTCAAATAGCGTCGCGTTTAAGTTTTTTGCATTAACCGCATTTTTTGCACTTTTCAATAATTGTTTTCCAGACGAAATCAAAAAACGTGGATAAATATTTACATACTTTCTTTTTATAGGTATAAAATTTTAAAACAGTTCTCGCACGTTCCTTGTTTAATACGACACATTCCTCAGAGAGAGGCGGGAGAAAGAGGAGCGGTCGCGTCGCGCGCGCGAGCGGCAGGCGGCGGTGATGCGCGAGTTCGCGCGGCGGCAGCAGCAGTTCATGTCGCACGTGCGCGCCGCCGCGCAGCACATGGAGTGGGACGAGGACCGCGCGCCGCCCGAGCGGCACTACGACTGCGTGATCTGCAACACCACCGCGCCCGCCTCCCACCACGACCCCATCGGGCTGGTGGCGCTGCTGCAGTCCACCTCCGTGCTGGGCCACCGGCGGCGCGCGGGCGGGGCGCACGCGCGCCTGGCGCTCTCCGAGGCGGAGCGCGCGCGCCTGGCGCAGCACCACGACACGGCCGCGGCCGCGCACCACTACCGGATGCACGACGACCTGCACGCGCACTTCGACCAGGTACCGATCGTAGCGGACGATTGCCCGCTTTGACATTTACATGCGTGACGTCACATTTCAATAAACACGAGGACAGTGACCTAATTGTCTAATTTTTCAAGCTATCACAATAATTTTCAAAGCTATAAGATTTATGGAGTTGTGTAACTTTTAAAGTCACAATTACTTTTCATTCCAATAATATAGACATAGATAATTCATTTCGTTGTTTTTGTTGTGATCTATTTTTTAGGATTTCGTATGATTGTCATTAATTCTCCTATTTCGACTAAAGAATAAAAAAAATCATATAAATGAAATAATAGAATGTTAAATCTTATATGCCTATCGATAGGTTATTATAACTAATCATTACTAACCTCTACTAATTTAATATAGTTAGAGATTTATCTAAAGGGGGCACTGCCAACAAAATTTTGAAGCAATACGAACTAAATACATACTTTCTTCTTCTTTTTAAATTAATGGCTTATTCGTACAATTCTGCCAATGTCAAGTAAATAAATAAATTTTTACATGTAAAATGAAAATGAAATGAATTTACATACTTTCTATATGTATCGCTTTTATGTCTAGACCTACTTCTCTTTCTTCATTATACAGAGTACAGTTATTGAGAATAAATACTATCTTTTTTTTTTAGAATAGATTTTACTCTGAAAAAAATATAAAAATGATGACGATGCTGAGGCATTTTAAAACTATTCGATACAAGTAGGTATCGAGTAAAAATATTGATTCCTATGTGGTATTGTTGAAACCCTAAGCTCGTCATGTCATCAGCTTTCAGAAAAGTTGGATAAACTTAGCATTTCATTTTAAGTTTGAAATATTTATTAACAACTGTTAATTTTTTATTTATTGTACGTAGAGTTTTGAGGAAATCTACGTATAAGAAGATTGGTAACCCAATAATGCAGGAATTTATTTACATCGTGTAATAGTCCCCTTAGTGAAATTTGCAAATTTCTGTTATTTAAAAAATAACTGTTTTATGAAATAGTAATAAATACGAAATCAATCAAGTAAATATTTTTAGCATTTTTTTCACCGTACATACTTTAAAGGTGATAAAATAAATTTGGATAAATAACAAATAGTTTGTGTATTATTGATCTTTTCCCGGTACTTAACAAGTTAGTGTGCATAAATAAGTTGCGTATTTTATTTCGCTTTCGTGCCGCATATCAATACAAGTTATCATTATTCGACTTCAATTGAATAGATCGTCTGTGTCGTTTCAAAAGTGACGCGTGCGTCATAAACGAGTATCGATAGTGTCGGTCGTGGTCGGCAGGAGTCGTGGCTGCTGAGCGTGAACGTGGGCTGGGAGGGCGGCGTGCACGTGGCGTCGTGCGGCCACCACCTGCACCTGCGCTGCCTGCAGCTGTACCTGCGCGCGCTGGCGGCGCCGCAGCGGCCGCACAACCTGCACGTGGACCGCGGCGAGTTCCTGTGCCCCGTCTGCCGCCAGCTCGCCAACACCGTGCTGCCGCGCGCGCCCCCGCCGCCCCCGCCCCCGCCCACACCCGCCCCCGCCCCCGCCCCCGCCACGTCCGACGCCGACCAGGTGCGCCAGATGCTGGCCACCAGAGCGCCGCCCCCGGTACGCACTTATTCATTAGCTTATGAGAGACTCTCCTTTAAACTGGAGTCTTTAGACTATATCTAAAGAGTTGGGATTATATTAGTCTCCATCGATACATATTGTACGGACTATGCGAGACATACACCCAACAAAGGGGAAATGTAAATATAAAGTCACTGGTAATAGTAAAAGACAAAGTAAAGTATTAAATACACTATTTCATAAATTAAAAGATAGAGAAAAAAGAACTAGTAATGGTTGTGGTGAAATGATGTATGAGGAAACAGTATAGATGGAGAAGTAATGCTAATGGAGTATACACGCGATCGGTATGGTGGTCGACGTATAACTAACAAGGAATAAAAAACTTATAACTAAGTAAATCACTACGAAACGGTTCAAATTATGCATACGGTACAATATGAACTTCAATGTATGTTACACATATATTCTTTTGCATCGCTCGTTTCCTACCCACGATTTATAGTGTTAAACTTGATACGAACTCTCGATCTGCCCTCGCTGAATTTCATGCTGGTCCTTAGAGCAATCTCTCGATGTTGATTTGCGCATGACCAGCATATGCTTGCAATGCTTATATGCGTATATGTACGTATCAGAGTCCGACTCGGCTGTCGGAGGCGATGGGCAAGGCCATGGAGGACATGACGGCGATGGCGGGCAGCAAGCTGCGGCAGCGCTACGGCACGTCGCCGGCGGCCATATTCACGTTCGTGGCCTCGCTGGTGCGCACCAACCTGGAGTGCGAACTGGTGCAGCGCGGCGGCACGCTCGTCTCGCACCCGCCGCCCCGGTACAAGCCCAGGAACGACTGCATCGGTGAGTGTTGCCGTCGAATCAGGCTATGGATTACGATGTACTTTGTCCTGGCCGGTAGATAAATAGAGAAAGTTTGATGTATATTTCGACGATTTACAGCCAGTTGCACAAACATCCATTAAAATTGATATTAGTTTAAAGTGACATTACCCATATAAATTTGACATTCATTAGAGCTTAACGGCGTCTTAAACCCTAATGGACGTTTGTGCAACTGCCCAATAGACTATCATGTTTTAAGCAAGAAAAATATGACTGCAAAAGAATGTGAATGTTTTATCGCAAAAACCTATTATCTGTATTTCTGTTGTATGGGTTACCTCCAGTTTATACGGATATGTAGGGAGAGGGAAACGTAATTAATCACTATACCCAATGAGTGCTGTTTGTTCATTGTTTTAATGTAATAAAATTGTAAATGATAATAATTAATACGTGAATGTAGGTTGCAGAGCGTTGAACTTGAAACGCTGATCAGACTATTATGTTTACTTACACACAATGTACATGGACTCGTACATCTGTCTTTGTACAGTTATCTCAATGTAAAAAGAACGATAGCATTTATTTTAGCATTTATTGAATTTTAAATGTAAACTTAATCGTGGAATGAAGAAAAATTTGATTTGTCCTTTATTCGAAGGGGATAAATTCATACAAGATTGGTCAATCTTTAAGAGTTCTTGCATTTTGAAAAGGAGACCACACAAAACTCCCAGCGACAACGAGAGCGTTTTGAATATTGTAAATGTTGTGTGGTGGGCAGTTCCGCTGATGGTGGTGGCCGGGGCGCACGTGCGGGCGCTGGAGGCGGCGGGCGCGGAGTTCGGCGCCGCCGACATGTGGACCGCGCTCGTGCCGCCCCCCGAGCAGGCGGGGGCGGGCGCGGGGGCGGCGGCGGGCGCGGGCGGCGCGGGGGCGGGGCCCGCCGTGGCGGCGGGGGGCGGCGCGCGGCCCGTGCCGCTGTTGCTGCGCGACCCCGTGGCGCTGCTGCTGCAGCTGCTGCTGCTGGCGCCCGCGCACCCGCCGCACCTCGACATACGTGCGTTGCATCTCAATATATATACTTATGTACTGTTTTAGTCAACTCCTCCCTCCCTTTCTTCTTTAAAAGTTCCATAGACATTGTCTAATACCTATGTATTCATTCGTTCTTTGTTCATTCATGCAGTAATTTCGGTATAAATTAGTGCAATTTTAGTAACGTAATATGAGAATCGATTCATCTTTAACTACGTGCGTAAATAAAATTTGATTAAAGTAATGTTATTTGAGGTTTTGTTTCTGCACCCCATATACAGTATATAATTACTATTTTATATTGATCGATGCGATCCACGTGTATTACAATAACTACAGAAATCGCTCAACCTCATCGACCATGGTAATTGTGTTGTGCATTGTGGTCTTTCGAGCCGGACGTAGACGAGGGTAATTCAACTCCGAGCAGATATACAAATAAATAAAATTTAATTCACAGAACACTTCACGTGCATAGTGCGAGCTCTATACGCGTTAACGTACTATCAAATAGTATGTCAGTTTATCGCGAGCACCACCGCGGAGGGGCGCGCGGCGCTGGGGGCGGCGGCGGGGCCGGGGGCGGGCAGCGGCCTGCGGGAGGCGGCGCGGCTGCTGCTGACGTCACTCGCCGGCTCCGACCTGTTCACCGAGGACGGGCCCGCCGCCGGGCACGCGCCGCCCGACCTGTCGTTGGAGCCTCAGTTGCAGGTCATACATTTATCGGAGCCGCTGTGACGCTACTAGTACTATACTTTCCTTGATTTCCCTTTTTCCTCAACAAGAATTTTAGAATATTACGGAAGGAATACATGATCGAGTGTGTTCGTCGGTACCATTTTGACTAGGCAAGGTTTAAGTGAGGCGTAACGCATCGATAATCGTGGCGTGTGGTGCGCAGGAGCTGCTGCTGCCGCTGCTGCGCGTGGCGGCGCTGGTGCGGCACCACGTGTACGGCTGCGAGCTGCCCGAGGTGCCCGCGCCGCGCCACGAGTTCGCGCGCCTGGCGCACTACCTGCAGCTGCTGCCCGACGCCTGCGCGGGGGCCCCCGACCTGGCCGCGCCCCCCGCCCCCGCCGCCCCCGCCGCGCGCGCCTGGGCCCGCCAGCTGGGCGCGGCCGCCGCGCGGGGACAACTCGTGGTACACGCACTCTCCTGTACTTAATTACCTACTGTGTAAGCCTGGACGCGGTATAGCAGATAAAGCCTGGTGACAGACGGACCGCGAAGTTTTAATAAGGGGCTGTTCATTAATCACGTGATGTTTTTTTAGCATTTGTAAACCTCCGCTCCCCCTTGGTGATACATGGTGAGGTTTAAGACTCCCCCCCCCCCCTCCATTCAAATCACGTGTAATTTTTAGTACCTACAAAAAAATCTTAATTTTTGACGCCGCTTTTCGGTTTAGTGATCGCGCGTTTGAGGAAAAAATAAATACACGTGATATATTATTACGCTCCCTCTCCATCCTTGTGATGTTTCGTGATTTTTTTACGAACCCCCTCCCCCCTTTCGAGCCTCACATGATTAATTTACGGCCCCTAATAGGGTTCCCGTTAATAGGTCGATACGAAAAAAAAAAACAATTTAAAATTTTCATAATCTTCTTCATCAATTCTGCGTGTGTGTACGCAGACCCGGCGGCTGCTGCGGTCGCTGCACGTGGTGTGGTCGCAGCCGGCGCTGCTGTCGCTGCCGCGCGACTACGACCGGCTGTTCACGTACTACCACGAGCGCGTGTGCGCGCAGTGCGGGGCCGTGCCCAAGGAGGCCTCCGTGTGCCTGCTCTGCGGCACGCTCGTCTGCCTCAAGCAGGCCTGCTGCCGGCAGCACCAGGTCGCCGAGGCCGTGCAGGTGACCATGCCGTCCGGCAAATATTGCAATAAAAAAATATATATGTTACTTTGTTTTATAGTATTAATAAGTTCTCTTCTCTTTGAGTTGACATAATTTCACGATAATACCTCTGATTTGGATAATGCTGCCTTAGCGACGCATCTCTATTGGATCAAAATAAAATAAAAAATTTAAATCAAAATTATTTATTCAGTCTAGGCTGTTACACTTATGAAAGTCTGGAGCTACGCCATCGGTTCGTAAATCTACGGCGGGAGACTTTGTACCGAGAAGAACCAACAAGAAACTCAGCAAGGGCTGCTTTTTTCTCTTTGTTTTATTTCACAAAGAGCGTCAAGATTGAAAAATGACTTCATTAAAATAGGAAGTCTTTCATGAAGACGAATATGGCAGTTTCTATCGCGGTCTCTATGATATCAGTACAACGAAGAGTTGCAACCGCTCGTTTTCGTCTTCTCCTTGCCCTTGAATGACTAGTTTTGGTTCCGGACAATGTGTCCCAAAGTATTCGAGGACCCCTCCAGAGTGTTGTCAGCCAGTCGGTAACGGTTGAGTGTGTGCGCAGCACGCGATGGAGTGCGGGGGCGGCACGGGCATATTCCTGGTAGTGACGTCCACGTACATCATCGTGATCCGCGGCCGCCGCGCCTGCCTGTGGGGCTCACTGTACCTGGACGACTACGACGAGGAGGACAGAGATCTCAAGTGAGCGCATTTACCATCTTATAAAGTACTCAAAGGCGGTATTGTTTTTTGAAAGGCTCGGTGGTTTAGAGTGTAGGTGCCGCAGCCCGCGATCGTTGCTGTTAAGCAACTGTCGCAAGGGTCGGTCACGGGATGGGTGGTCGGTTGGTCTCGGCTGCATTTGCAGTCGTTAACGCTCTCCCATCCACATTGAGCAGGCGTGGAGGGTCATGGCCCATCCTCCTTAACTATCTATAAGGAAGACCTGACCCCCAGCAGGGGAAATGTAAAAGGGCTGATGATGATGATAATAGTGATATGTATTTCTAACTTTTATTCGAAATTTGACGTATGTTATTTTGATTTTGCATATAGTGGTTTTAAATTCTAACCCGCTCCAACTCTTAGTTTTTTTTGTTGCATAATTTTCGTGTGTTTTAATATACTTTTATCTATACTAATTATAGAAAGAAAAAATTATTTTGTTTGCATCGAGTAAGCTCCGAAATAATAGACCCGATTTTGAAGAATCTTTCACCTTAATCGCGGAAAACAGCTAATATATTCTAATAAAAAACTTTTACTGTTATCTGTATACCAATTTAAAATACGGATCTTTGAGCTAGTTGTACAAATGTCCGTGTCCCGTCAGGCGCGGCAAGCCGCTGTACCTGAGCCAGGACCGGCTGGAGCTGCTGCAGGCGCAGTGGCTGGCGCACAGGTTCGATCACACCAAGCGCACGTGGGTCTGGCACAGGGACTCGCTGTGAACACCATATATCCACCCGCACTGATGTATGCCATCATCTAAATCTACCTTATGCTACTTACAAAAATAATCTAATGTTCAAACATGCTTTCCTAAATGGATTATTTGTATTAAAAAAAAAACTTATTTACTAAAATATTTATGCGGTCGCTTTTAAACAGATGCGATTGTATATTTAAAGTGATATTTGATTTAAAACTAAAAATTCTTCGACCGGTCTCTATTTATTAAACTATTCTAAATCTATACTAGCAAGCGAAATCATTCATTCTTATAAAAGTTATCTTTCGAGTTTCTAATGAATTCAATTATCATACTAAACCTATTATCCTTTGATGCAAAACCTCATCATATATTGGGCTTCGATTCATTGTTCTCTCTCTCTCTCTCTCTCTCTCGTATTCCTTCTGAATGACCGTAAATACGTATCTAGGATACATAACTTTATTGTGGCATTAATTATTTGTAGGTATTTAAAAGAAAATTGTTTGTATAACCGTCTCGTTATAAACCTATTTAAGATTAATTAGGTTATTGTTTGAGTTAATTAATATTTTTTTCTTTCTCGGTCTCCACTTCATGATTATTTAGTTCGGTACTCTATTCTAGTATCGCAAGTACTAGATAAACTTGAGTGTAATTTTTGAAGCAATATCACCGCTGTTTTAAATATAACCTTTTTTATGTATTTAGTTATTGTCTTTGCAGTGATACCGATGCAAAAATTACACTTAGAGCTGTGTTTGTTACAAAATTGCTTAGCTGTAATTGTATCTCAACTGTCAGATCATCCACATTTGTTAAAAAATATATAAATATATATAGATAGACTCTTGCTGATCGTCTTGTTGCTGAATCTTAGTAAAATCACCATTTGTTATTAACTTTAGAAACTTTATTCATATTATCGTATTTAAATGTTTATTTTTATCGTATTTATTGATTCGATATCTACTTAATTATTATTTAGATAACTCACTGTGTAAAGTTCACATACTAAATGTATTGCGCAATATGCGTTACAATACAGTCACATAACAGATATATTGTATGTTACTGATGATTGCTATTTATAAGTAACTAAAGGCTCCATCTTCTTATCTCTTTCTTTATGAGATTTAATACAGTATCGACAGATTATAAATACATTTATTAAAATAACTGTATAAACCATGTGCCTAATCGATATTAGAGGATGGTACCTCCGAAAGAGTTATAGCTTCCTGTCGCGAAGCTTTTGCTCAAACGTTGAATGAAAATTGTTATGCCGATTTACCGGTCGGTCAGTGGAAGCTTATCCCGTGTCTAAATTACTATCGGATTGATTACTTTTACTTTTTTAATGACGTCATAGTCTTTGAGATTTCAATATCGAAATTCGATACTTATAGGACGAACCACGAGTGATATACGCCATGGATAAAAACGTTAGAATAGTAGCATAAATAATAGTTTACGTCTCTAGGACGGCGTGACATAATAAAAATGCACTCGTCCCGAGATACGATAAATAGGTATTCTACTAATCTAGCGCCTGTACATTTATTTGTGGTGTTAATTTATTGCCACCTGTAAATAATGTAGCCGTCAATTGTTTAGAGAAGTCCGATGGGTGTTGTAAGGGCTGTGAATATGTAAATTTTACTCACTTCTCTGTTATACGGTTGATGACGACGAGTGACTTAGATTTGTAACAATTAAATTATTATTTTCTTTTCATATGTTTTTTTTATTTAGGGTAAACGTTATAATAACTATTATGTTAGCTTTCCGACACCATCTGCAATATATTGTTCATCACCGAAGTTGATGTGATTTTTTTAGTTTTTTTTTTCTGATTAGAAAATATTAATTATTACCAGTTTTTATAGAACTACGTAATACCCGTGCTTATTCGGTCATTACTTCTGTTCAGTCAATAAGCAATAAATCCAATAGGTTTTTGACCCAACTGTATTATAGTATGGTGCATAGGACACCGGTGTATCTTTTCATGTGCAATTTAGTGGCCTTATTGATATATTTTACCTTTTTTGTAATGTTTTCGTTCGTTACAGAAGTACAGTATTTAGTTTTTTTTTTTGAGTGCGGAGAGAAATCTTGTAAATTTGTCGAAGACATAATGATATTGTATAGAACTCGTAGTCGATTGCGTAGCGATGTCGAGGGGGTGTATTCTTTGTTACAACGAACCAATTTCCGGTATGGATTACGAAATTATTTATTTAGCCTTCGCCTTATCATATCACATTTTCATTGATGGGTTTCCATTTTTTTTTGAATTGTTTATTTTGTGTATTGTGAATATACAAATGTATTATTGTAATACCTCACCGCGCCACATTCGCGTCCCGAACGCTCGCACCATCCGAGGAGTATTTGTTAACATTTGTAACTATAGTTTGTTCTTGTATATAGCTGATCATTAAAGTTGTTGATATTTCATAAGTGTTTTTATTTTCCTTAATGTTGTTTAATACTCTCCAATTGTATTGTACTGAATTACATACCTATAAAATATATCAAATATGTTGCACAATACAACTCACCAGTCTCAAGGACTTCTATATACAGTAGTGAAGTAAAAAAAAAGGTTATAACTTTGAAAAAGTGTTGTGTAATTAATTCAGTGTTGCTCCTGTAGTAAAAGCTGGTAAGTATACTTAATTTATTCACTCCACGAAGTCCTGGCACATAATGATATTACACCTTATATATAGTTATTACGTTATTAGTTACTATTTATTATTAATAATAATCAGAAGTATAGAAAAAAATGAGTTAAGACAGTCGATAATTGGTCATAACGCCGTTTTAGTACACCAATGCATTGTATGCGAAAGCGAAACAACAAAAACTTGTCGGTTGTATGGCAACGTTTTTCATGTGCTTTGTCTCACTCTACCTTTATATAAACGAAATAGCTGTGCCCTTGTCAGTACTGTTGAGCTGCTGTGAAAAATGTTACACATACGCAGACGATTCGTAATAACGGAATTACAATCGGATGAATATAGCACGCACTAGACATGGCCAAGCATAGTGACCAAATAACCTAGTCTATCGCCACTGTATAGCTTCCAATGAAGAAGTATTAAAAAAAAATTAGTTCCCAAAATCAAACTAGATGTCGCTACGGTACGTTCTTGATTTCTCCATGACAACCTTTCCGGTTTTCTTTCAAGTTTAAAAGTAAATTAGTTTTCAAAACTCAATAAACAACTCATATTCTATTTGTACTTTTTCGTATTTGTATTGATATCTGTTTCGAACTTTTCAAATTTAAGTTTTTTAATATGTTAGTTAAAAGTAACGGAAATTACTGTCATTGGTTTATTCGTATCCTGAAAAAATCTACTTTTGCTAGAGTCGCCATCTAGCGGAGGTGCTTTCGTTTTTTTTAATACTTCCTCATTGCGAGTATATACTTTACTCCTTCTTACATACTTTTAATAACGGGTATTAGACGCGATTTTTACACTGACCTGCCCCGACGTTTCTGCCGGGTTGCAAAATCGCGTCTAATACCCATTATTATAAGTATGTAATAATGCAGCGCGATAGTTTAAAAGTTAATACTTTACTCCTTGTTATCCTGCGAACGAGAAAAGAACAGAATGCCTCCTCTGTTTCTTTGAAAACCCATTATCGCTTGTTTTTGAAACGCCCATATGATTCCAAAGAAACCCATTTTTCGGTAATTTGAAACGGAGGTAGGAGCTCATACTGCCTCTGATGCACAGATAATCTTTATGGATGTCATTTTAACAAAATTAGACAAATGATACGAATTTTCGTTCATGGACAAACAGAGTAGGCCTTCAATTGACGCGTCTATGTTTACGAGGGTTGTAATTAATCAACAC
Source organism: Diatraea saccharalis (assembly GCA_918026875.4). NCBI lineage: Eukaryota > Metazoa > Arthropoda > Insecta > Lepidoptera > Crambidae > Diatraea > Diatraea saccharalis. The sequence continues at coordinate 1,565,606 of OU893347.1, read as the reverse complement.
GCTGACTTGTATTGACAAATGCGTACCGGTTCCATTGAGGACGAAAGCGCCTATTACACTACCCAATCTATCGGGCCCGATCCATCGGGTACACTGTAAATTGGGTAGTCTAATTGCAGTTAGAGAGTTAGGGTCCCGATATCGGGTGAACGTGGGCGCCCATTTATCAATATGATATAATTTTTTAAACATTTCTAGATAGCCTTTGCATGTGTCTGGTACAATTTTAAATTTTATATAAATTACAATAATAAAAACGAATGCTATAATAAACTTTATATTATTGTTGTGCCCGATAAGGTCCATAGTGAGACTAACTTAATTATGTAATATTATTTTAAATTACCTATGGAAACAATAAACTTATTGAGTATTTATACTTCAGGTCATGATATGCATTTCCCGTTGCTAAAAATTTTAAGGTTACAGCACAGCTAACCGCTGTTTTGCGCTATATAAGGTATGACTAAGTTTAATATATGATCAAATTGTGCAGAACTCATTCTGTAGTAGTTCAAACTGCATAGTTGGTCTCTTAGAAGCAAATATTTTTCACCCAACATTTTGTTTTGTTATTTACGCCCGCAGTTATAGTATAGGCTATGCCAATTTTTTGGTACCTGCGAGCGAAGGAGCTATCCTTACAACGCCACGTTTGCATGCCAACTGAGTTAGGGAGGCTATCTAGTGCAGTGTAATCATAACGACACCAACCGCCCTAAATCGCGGCCGATATATCGTGCCCGATAGATTGGGTAGTGTAATAGGCGCCGAAGCTAATGTGACGAAAGCCCGTCAAGCGTCTATATTGTTAAGTACTATTAATAAAGAAGAAGGTACACAACGGAATTTCTATCTAGTAGATCCCAATGTCTTCTTTTTAATTAATGACGTTGCCCTTGTGGATTTCGCCAGAATCCAGTGTTTCGCTTAGATAATTCATCAGTTCTAACGTTCCGCAACCGGCAAGAACCGACGCATTTCCGACCTTTAATGTCGTAATTAATATTTACACGTACATTTTGTTTCCATGGTTACAAATTATTTTGGGTTAATCTGTTGGACTAAAATAAGCAAGAAGACACGGCTTTACCGTCTATTTTTTGAAAGCATTTCAGTAATTATCAATTACAGATAGTTCGCTGTAACTATTGGAATAAACTGGAATTCTTAATTTCTCGACACCATTTTTGCAAGCATTCATCAGATTTTAATAATAAAAGAAGATATCCTTGTGTTATTATCATTAAAATTTATATAAAACGAGGATGACAACAATAATGGAACGTGTGAGGGAAATAAAAAAAGCAATATTTTGTTAAAAGTTTATATTGTACATCAACTATGATTTGTTTAGAGGTAGAACATCCTACTCTTAAATTAAACGGCTAATGTGATTACAATTAATTAATAAAATAGTTAATTTCGTATCGATCGCCGCGTTAATATCATTTATAGGCGGAGTGAGTAACCGAACTAACGTAAATTTACAAACGAATATCAAACGACTGCATCAATGTACAATATCGGTGGCGTTGCCTCGTAAAAATACATACTTCTGTCATCAGATTTTAGGATAATTTTTCGGTCCGCGAGTTATTTACCTGTAGACTTACTGTTCCAATTAAATTTCCAAGTTAAGGTTATGCTAATTTTAAATGCGACTGCTAATAACGTAAACTTTTTTGTTATTTTACAAGTTAAATAGCTTTGTCACAGATTTTTTTTTTATAGTGGATGGTGTACACTGGTGTGTTTTTAACATACAAATGAGTTTGGCAAACATTAAAAGCAACCGAGGCAACGCACAAATTGAAACCTGTTCTTGTATAAGTTTCACATATAATAAAGATTATCACAGAAAAAAAATAAATAATACCAAACAATTAAAGATGGCAACTTATTATGCACCACAATGTGAAATAAAATAACGCTACAATTTGATAATATAATCACATCTATAACTTAAAAAAAATAAAATGTTATTTCAAAAACTAAAAAATAGAAGCATTAATATGAATACTGAATTCGTTTCTATTATAATTTCTTTTGTATAAAAATACATTAAAAATCAAAATCAATTTCAAATTTCAACTAATAGAGGAATGTGATCGAACCGATATTATTATGAAATCTATACTTTAATATATCTAACGAATATTATCTTAACAATTAAGCAATAGGGACGAGTTTTGCCTTATCGCCGTCCATTACGACAAACTCAAACACATTATACAATATATTCTTTGCGGCACCGTACCTAGTTTTAAATTATCATTAACACTACTAATTACTGTATTTTTTGTACTGTATAGAAACTTAAGTACTGCCATTGTTTCATGTGGGTCGATAAAGTTAGGAACACACTTGCTCGAATAAACATACACTTGTTCCATTACAGCTAATTAAATAAAGATGACGTTCCAGGAAATCGAGAATTATTTTCCATATTTGTCACGTATTTTAAAACAATGTAATTAAGTATGTCGCGGATGAGCATATATTCAAATGCTTTATGTATAATACAAAGCCAGTGTGTTCTTAGCCCTATACCTAATATAGTCTGATGCTTTTAAATCTACATGTTCCATATTATATAAATTGTTCAATTTCTAAAGCCCTCAATAATTGTCATAGTTTCTCAAACATAATGTTATTTTAATTTAATACGTGAACTATTCTCACTTCACAGTTGATTAGTCTGCACCGTGGCCATTACGTCATTCTAATTTATCTAACAATTATAAGCACTAATATTAATATACACACAAGAGAGCGTCTCGGGTAGAAAAACTATAATATGACCTCTCAACAATATCATATAAACCTGCACTTCGAAAATTGGTAGAAAAAAACATACCGTTCGTACCGCATTCACATTAAGAAACCAGTTATATAAAATTAGAGTCTTACAATTTATAATTATTTACTATACATAATGTTAATGTACGTAGATACAACTTCTAAAAAATTTTCTGAACACATTTTTTAATAAGATATGGGACAATTTTTCAACACCTAATTCCGATACCATCTGTCGTTTCCATTCTCTATGGCACAAGTCGTGTGTAAATAAAAATTATGCACCTTTAAAGTACCCTCAACAAACAGCATGTCAGGTTATAGAAAATTCACAAAGTTCTCCATTCGATTTTACACCTTAAAGCATCTAGAGCAGAGCACAAAATCAACTATGGGAAGTTGTGGTAACCTGAAATGCTGCTGTATGTACAAACATCATAAGGTAAGCTTAACGGAAACATATCAGTTATAGGCCATGTTCACACTATTCTCTAAAAAGCAATATTAATTTACGTATATAGGTGCGACTTTATATGCCATAATAATAATTACTTTTTAATATACTTTTTCCTTTAAATTATAAATTCGTAACAACTAATTCATATTTATATAGTAATTACACATTATCATTATAAACTAATAAAACTGAATAATAATCGTGTGTATGCACCGCCTAAATTATAAAACTTTAGCATACTATAATAATATAATTACTCTTTATTACAATATACTGGTCATTCTGAGATCTATTCGTCACCAATCTGGCTCCAATACTGTTCACCATTTTTTTCATACTCTTTTAAGTTTCTTACAATAATGATCGCTAGAGACTGTTCATAGAGAATATTGTTAAAGCTGACTTCACATTATGTGATTGTATATCATTTTAACAATATGATATTATGCATTTTCAAACACACCGGACGTAGCTCATCGATATCCATGTGCTGCGTCTATCCAACCTTATATTATTGAGTGTGAAAATTACGGGTACGGTAAAAAATTACATTATGTGAACCCAGCTTTATGAACGTTACAATAACAGCTGTAGCAACCTTTAGGGTTAGGTTTATATAATCACAGACACTTTTCATATAAGTATATTATTATTTATGTGCTGGCAGAGTATTCAGTTCGAATAGCTCCGGGAAATTTTGGGATTTGGGATTATCAATAATGATCTTTGCAGGGTAGATGCCCTAGTTACAGCCCTTTAATCAATATTATGTGCGTTCGCTTGTAGTGAATAAATAAGATATATTACAGCGGTTACTATTCCGTTACACTTAATAAACGGTCCAGTGTCAGTTGCCATCAGACAAATCAGCGCAACTACACTCCCCGCCTGTGGTCCACTGCGTTCATTTCAATGAACAGTCCGTTATCGGTTGTATAAAGGTAACTAACTTCTAACCCTATAGTATTTTAGTTGGCAGATATGTTACCGTCTTTTGATATAACATCTCGTGGCATTTTAGTTATTATTTATATATGTATATTAAAAAATTACAATCGGTCGTCATTAGTCTTTTATTACAATTACAAAACTATCATTATACATATGTACGTAGATATTTAACGTATTTTGGATACGCATATTTAAAATTATACTATGTTATTTTGGCGACTATCTCTGTCGCATCCCCGCCATTCAAACGACATTCTAGAGCATGCAGAGTACCCTATACATTTTGGAGATTTACCAAGATATATTTCTGTACAAACGTAGAAAAGGCTACTAACGAATATATATCGCACTTATTCCTGCTGCCATTGTAAAATATTAGATCATTTATGTATCGGCTAAAAAGGCCGAAGTCGATTATGCGGTCCTATAAAATAGACTATCGATGTGCGCGCACACGTGACATAATAAACTTCATGTCTCAACGGAGCGATGGTAAAACATTAAAAGACACAGATGGATATATCGAGTCCTCGATGTGATCAGTCACGGGCGCGGTTTTATCGTGAATCGAATATAGAATTAATCAAAATATGGCAGTATCGCATCGAACGGTCGCGTCGTCCAGACGTCCGCGGTGTTATAACACGTCCGGGTGCCAGTAGGGGGCGGGCGCGGCGTGCAGCGGCGCGGGGGGCGGGGGCAGCGGCAGCGGCAGGGCGAGGGGGGCGGGGGCGGGGGCGGGCGCGGGGGGCGGGGGGAGGGCGTCTATCGCGGGGCAGTCGCAGTCGTCGAGCGTGGTCACCACGAAGTTGCCGTAGTCGTCAGTGAGCGCGCTGTGCCGCAGCGCGACGCACGTGTGCCGCCGCCCGCCGTCGCTCCACATGCGCTCTGACACCACACCACATTACACATTACAAGGACAGCGGTCAGAGATAAACTCGACACGGGTTATAAAGGTGTTCCAGACGGTCGAAAGCCAGCGTTACGACTTAGCGAGCCAACCATATCGATGACTACGAACCGAATTCGACGTGATATTCGATGCCCTCGGCACGCGCGTTTCCAACTGACAGATAGATTACAACAAATACAGTTGCGCAGCTGGGAATTCTGAACGAGGTCGCCAGTTAGGAACGCCGGTTGGCGACCGTATGGACCATACTATATATTTAAAACAATTATCACCGAATTGTGAATTGTCCTACTCTATGGCATTGACATGTGTAGAGCAATATAACGAATTATTTGAATGTCAATTTTAAAAGCACAGAACCATGTAAACTATTTGTAACTCTTATAGAGGCATAGTCCTTAATAAGTTCGTGAAAACATATTGTAAGTATGTTACCTGTACTGATGTCGACATCCGTCATCAGCTCCTCGTTCATCAGTTTCGACAACGCATCGTCTGTGTGGTTAGTGTCTGGAACAACTGCATAAAACAACCTCATGTTATGATCAATCAACTTAGTCTACTGTGTGACACACTTTCTTTTTTTAGTTATACATTGTTTATATTTTATTTTAATCTGTACACTTTACTATTTACTTATGTAACAATTTACTTTTTTATTTTATATACTTTCTTTTTATATACCCTCGGGAGCATGTACGATTACGTACAATTACTAATTTATATTTACTGCTGACGTGCAACCTACTTTGGCGTTCGGTCAATAATCTAAGTATATAATATGTATCGACATTAAAGTTAGTTGTAATTTACACTTGATCAACTCATGTATCTACTAACTAAACTTATCTATTAATTAAATAAACTTAACTATTTACACAGTGCAGTGTTTAACTTGAACTATTATTCAACTTTATCCAAACTAACTACTATCAACTACACTCTTCAAGACCCTAACATGGTGTAAATAATTAACTGTGAGAATTAAAAACTGTAGCATCTCAATTTATGACCTGCACATGAATATAATTTTATGAATGGACTAATTATAATATTGAATTCATTAGTATATCATATAGATGATTTCTCTTTTTTTAATCTACAAACGTCAGAGATAAAAGAAGAAAAAATTTTGTAAACATATTGTTACTATAATTACCAGACAGGAGACAGGATGTGGAAATAGTATATTTCATTACAAGTGCGGAATGGCTGTCATTGCAACGAGTTCCGATAAATCTCTACCCGAGCCTAGGCGCAGCCGAAGGCGAGGGTTGACAGTCGGAACGAGTTGCAATGACGGTTCCGCACGTGTATTGAACGACTATTTTTAATGCAGTTGCGAAAAAATGAAGCAATTTAATAAAACAATAAAAACAAAATTAACTCAACTTACTAATCATTTATTTTTATAAAAGTTATAATTCACATATACATTGAATTGGTACAGTTTTTTATACTAACTGGGGAAGTTTTAGGTTGCATATTTACTGTTTGAGATAAACTATTATTAATTTCGTATGATTGTTCATGTATATTTGTCATACAATGGCGTTTGCTGGTGGATGGAACTGGATCTAATGAATTATCATTATCAACGTCGGTAGATGGACGAACGTTCTCTTCAACGTATGAAGGAGATAGACAGGACTTTAAATTAATGGATTGTGTGATTTTTTCCAGTTTCTTGTTTAACGAATCACCAATATAGCTTTTCGTAACAAACACCAAATAAACACATTTTGTGTAACAAACAACTAAACTCGCAAAGAAAATTTGTGGAAAATGGCGCCATTTTTTGTTCACCCGTCCTGGTAAAGGGGCAAAGGGAACTATGCCCATACATACATAATCTTCAGTAGATTTTTTTTATTGATTTGAAATGAAAATGAAATTTAATGAGATAAAATGAAATTAAACCTAACCTCACTAATTCAATCAAATCATTAAATTTGACATCGATACAAATTAGTTGAAAAATACATACGCTACGTATTTACATGAATCATAGAAACTTCTTTGATTTTTTTTAGTAAAATCTTTATGGTTGGTTTTTCTTATTAATAGACATTAATTTGACAGTTGGGAAAGAGAACGCACAAGTGCGGGTAAAGTAAAAAAAAAAGCACGAGTGTGTAATAGTCCACATCCCGAACGCTATACGTCCCTGCAATACGCCACTTTTTGAGCAACTGTATTAAAAACTTCTTTTAAATTTAAAATATCAATATTTAGATATTATATCTTTTTTTAAATATATTTATCTTTTAACAGTATCTACTAAAGGAAATGAGAGTTTAAAAAGAGGTTTAGCCATAATAGATATCATTGTCACCATACAAAATTGTGGATATTAACTGAACCTTAAATTATATGTTCACAAAAAAAAAACTTTTTAGTAAAGAAAACATTACATATTTTAAAAATCTCAGTCCATCTAGGGCATCATTTTAGAGTTCAACAGGTAGAAGTGTAGTTCGAAAGACTTCCACAAAACTTTATTAGTTACTTTGAAGTCGATTCAACACTATTATTATATATATATATATATATACTTATATGACATGATCTGATCTCTTTTAGAAGTTTTGAAGAGTCTATTGAACAAGACTATAACAAAATCTATAATGTCTGTGTACCTGTTTCGCCGTGTTCCTGCTTGATAGTGAGCGTCGTGGTGTGAGGGGGCGAGGTGGGGGAGGTGGGGGCGGGAGGCGTGGGCGTGGTGGGCGTGGCGGGGGGCGTGGCCGCCGCGTCCGCGCCGCTGCTGTTGGAACTGCACTCCGGACTGTATGGCGCCATCTACACAACGATACACTTGATTCAAACAAAGTTCCCTACGTACTATAGAGTGAGATGATTCTCTACCATTCTCTGTGTATGTAAGGCATTAATTCAGCTTAATTTAATATTTTGTAATAAAGGTAGATAAAGAAATTAGGAAAGCTATATTATACTTGTATTTACAAGGATAAATACTAAGGCTCAATCAAACTGGAATAATGCTAGGCCAAAAGAGATATTTTAAAATTCAATAGGGTATTCTACACCATTTGAAATAAAACTTGTAATTGTTTATTTGAATTAAAATGTCATAAAATAAATATTTTTTTCCGAAATATTAAATATTTTTCTTGCCTAAAAAGTTTAAATTTAAATTCAAATTTAAACTAAAAAGTTTAAATTTAAATTCAAATTTAAATTTAAACTTTTTAATACCCGCAAAAACGCTACCCGTCATTTCCATGACGTCAGTGTGATATGTACAAAAAAACAGATGCATAGATGATACATTATTAAAAGATGTCAATAAAACAAGAACAATGCCATCAAAAGTTCCGATTACGAAAAACAAATTAGAAATAAGATAGGAACAGCGCCATCTAGGAATTTGATTTATATTTAATATGTATACAGGGAGGTACAAAATGACCGACACAGCCGAAAGTTTCAAGTTAGGTTACATGCAAACGTTCATTTTATTTGACAGATATTTAAAAATAGAGGAGGTGTAAAAATGGAGTAAAAATTTTAAATTACTAAGTGTTGACAGCCCTTTAACGCGCATGTGCAATATCGATTGTGCGCAGATTACAACTGACCGCCAAATACGAGGGTCAAACTGAAAGTTCTTAGAACTGGCCACTTATAAACAATATAATAAAAAAATAATTCTAAAATTTGAAAATATAACTCTTTGCCAATATTACTGAGTATATATTTCATTCATTTGTCATTTGTTTTACGATTTGGCGGCAAATTGAAAATTGTCTGTGTCACGTCATCATGAATTTAACACGAGAAAATTTTCGTGCAATGATTTTTTATGACTTTCGATGTCATTTAAGTCAACAAGAAAGTTATGATAGACTACGATTGGCCTTTCACGATGAAGCCCCATCTCGTGCGACTGTTTACAACTGGTTTAATGAGTTTAAACGTGGTCGCACTAATCTCACTGATGATTTACGTGAGGGACGGCCTTCTACGGCGACGACTGAAGATAACATCTGTGTTGTGCGGCGTATGATAGAGACTGACAAAAGAGTGACCTATCAACAGATTCGGACAAGCTTAGGCATCGGTATGAGTCAAGTGCACAAAATCCTCCACGAACATTTAGCGGTCAGGAAGCTTTGCGCCCGGTGGATACCTCATAATTTGACTGAGGCTCAAAAACTCCATCGTGTGGATTGGTGTCGTAAAATGATTGAAAGATTTAACGGAGGTGACTCAAATGCTGTGTTCGACATACTAACAGGTGACGAAAGCTGGATTTACTGTTATGATCCTAAAACCAAAAGACAATCTGCTCAGTGGGTGTTTCCTTTCGAGGAGTTGCCAACTAAAGTGAAGAGAGATCGAAGTGCGGGAAAAAAAATGGTGGCCTCGTTCTTAGGAAGGATAGGTCATTTTGCAACAATTGTGTTAGAGGATCAAAAAACAGTTTCTGCAGAATGGTACACTACCAATTGTTTGCCACTTGTCTTGGAAAAAGTTCGAGAGAAACGACCTCGCAGTAGGATCCTCCTTCACCACGACAACGCCTCGTCGCACACCGCCAAGCGAACGATCGACTATTTGGCGACATCAAACGTTGAATTACTGGGTCACCCGCCGTATAGCCCCGACCTCGCGCCTTGTGATTTTTATTTATTTCCAAAAATTAAAGAAAAACTTAAAGGAAAGCGGTTTATGTATGCTGAAGAAGCGGTGGCTGCGTATCGCGATGCCATTGAAGAGACCCCTAAGGACGAGTGGGCAAAGTGCTTTTCCCAGTGGTTCCATCGCATGCAGCGGTGTATTGACGTGAATGGACAATATTTTGAAAAGATATAATAAAACTAATAACTGGCTAATGTAATCAGTTTTTGATTTTCTAAGAACTTTCAGTTTGACCCTCGTACATTAATTTAATTTAATTATTTACCGATATCTTAATGATAGTCGATGCTGAAAATGTTCAATTCTTCTCTGAAGCCAGCTAAGCACGCTCTTTTGCATGCCAGTGTATGCACGCGTAAAACACATCACATTTCACACAAAACTAAACACAATCTTCACTAAACTAAACTTAACACTCAAGACAAACACTCTAGTATCTTATTAACAAAAATTCAATTAAAAATGCACTAGAACAAAACAAAAATCGACAAAAAAGACGCTTCGCAGCGGTGCGTCGGCGGCGATGCGCAACAACACTAGCGCAAAAGGTCGGCGGCGACTGATCGGCCGGACAATACCAACAGAATAATAAAAATAATGAAGGTGGGGCTTTGATATTGAGGGCTGAACTGGGTTCATATTTTTTTTATTCGTCTTTTGATATCACGTATTTTTCAATGTTCTTTTTAAATGCTATTTTAATAACAAATTCCTCAATGTTTTTAAAACAAAGTTCATTTGTGTTAATGATGAATCGCTGGAAGATTTGTGAGTTTATCGAGTTTAATTAACGATCCCATTGTTAAAGGAGTATTACCCCATTCAAACAATTTTTATGGAGAACTGCTCTTTTAAAATAACGTAGGTTAATGTTAGACTGATCTCTCTACAATAATTTAGGAAATTTTACACTCGGTTTCTTAATTGAGTGTTTAGAGTTAAACGTCTCAAACTAATATCACTTAGTTTTCGTTTTCGATTTTAGTTTTTTGATGATCAGTTGATAGCAGTTTGATAAAACTAAGACTATTTGACTTGTGAAATTAAAAAAACTTAGGTTATTGCGAATAAGCAGTAGAAATTTTCTACTTTTTTCAAATCATAAACCGGCTGTTAGTCTGTAAATCGATTTAAGCATTTTGACTGCCTTGTTTATTGATTGACTGGTAGAATTTGCTTGAAAGCAGAAACTAGTTTATTTCGTTTTTAGAAATGAAGAAGTCAATGACCGATTAAAAACTTTTCCTTAGTACGTCCCAAAAACAGCTGACTCAAGGTTGAATACACTCATTTTTTTTCAAAAACTTTGTAATTTAATATCTCCGAAACTATTTGACCTAGACTTATAAATTTTTTTACATCTTATTAAAGACAAATAGTACTCTCCAGGAACCTCGGGAGTGTCGGTCGTTCTGTTCCACTGAGTATGTTTCTTTATGACTAATCTGACAATTGTAGCCACAGTGACGTCACACAATGACGGGACGAGTTTCAAGTCACGTGACATACAAACAAAAATCATATCTTTAAATTTTAAGATAATAAGTTAATTGTGTGATTTTAAGACTCTATGTTTATAACTTTGTAAATTTTGGTTGTTGCGCAATATCGTGACTAGTAGTAAGTCACTTCACTACCGACACTAATTAAAACTTAACCCTTATACTCCTACGGCGTCGCGGCGTCACTTCGGCCATTTTCTGGCTGGTATCCATCGCCCAGTATGAGCCTTTGCCCGGGTCGTCTTTACTGCGGGCCACTTTCATGAAGCATTTATTTAGGGACAAGTTGTGCCTTATCGAATTCTGAAATGTGTATCATAATATTAATAACTTCACCAACTAATATTAATAACTTCACCAACTAATTTATACTATGCATTATATTAGGGCTTCAATTCAGCTAATTGTTATGTAGGAGTCACCTGTCAATATCTACCTGAAGTTCAATTTTTATAGTGCAATGTCTTCTTCGCAGATTCATTGAATAACAACAACTGTATCATAGAGGGTTGTAATTGAAGTGCTATTCACTTTTTATAACTATGCTAACATTAGTAGAATTGCCCTTTAGGTGTGTAATGTATACATACTTCTTGCTAAAATATATAGGAACTATAATTCCTAAACTCATCCTGATGATCTCACATTTAAGATAGAACAGCGACATTATAATATAGTATTATAATTACTCAAAGTAAAGTTGGGCAAATTACTTCTGACTAATAATTTTCCCACAATATTAACTGTTTTGGAGAACTGAATTCTGACCCAAGTAAATGCTAAAAGCTACTTAATACATTGTGGACATATTTTGATGGAGTTATTAATATTACAATTTGATATAGATGCCACTTACCATCCATCCTTTACCAGCTTCTTTGTAATAAGGAAAAGCATTACAGATATAATTGTAAATCTCATTAAGGGTCATCTTGCCATTTGGAGAACTGCTAATAGCCAGTCTGATCATACTGGCATAGCTGGAAATAAATATGTGTATTATAGGAACATTACCAACTCTTTTATATAGAATGAAAATAATTATACAGAATGCTACATTTATAATGCTTAAAAGCATGATCACATGTGTTTAGGAAGTTATATAGATTCTGTGAATGAATTTTATATTAGTTTGAGAAACATATTTTACTTATTAATTTAAGAGACACTGGCCTAGCATTATTTGATCTATACAGAAATTATTTTAGCAAAATAATGACTATTTGAAGTAGTTGAACATTTTATTTACAGAGAAACATGTCTGGGTTATCATGAAGAAAAAAAATCTTGCAACAGAAAAATATAAAATATACAAAAACCGATTGAATGAACCATCAATAATTTCAAAATATGAATAAAAAATAAAGCTGGTTCATATATTCTGTAACACCCTTACATCTTATTTGAGCAAAATTCACAAGTGGAGTGTAAGCAGTTAATGAACAATAGATTAACAAATCAATGAAATAGAACACCTTTTGAACAAATGGAAGTGCAATTATTTAAAAAATTTTAACATTACATGCTACATCTTTTGCAGGGTCAATAGTCACTCAAGATGTCAGTAGCATGTGGACAAGAAACAAATATGCAATCAAATAATGCTTTACAAGTGTCTCTTTATCAACTTCTGATAGTAGATAATAGGTTTACTTCTCATGTTTTGAGTAAAGTACATAAAATCAGCATTAGAAGTTACACTTTAATATGAATCATAATCCCTATTCAAAGCCTAATACTTAGAGAGGATAATGACAATTTTTACCTGTAAGCTGGTTTAGCATGCATTATTTTTGAGTTCTCCTTTTGATCACCTTCCTTATTGTTATTTTCCTGTTGTAGAGACAATGGTTGGACATCTTCGTATAAAAACCGAGGTATAGGACCTAAAGGGCTGTGGCGCGGTGGTCCGGGGCTGTAAGCTGGGAGCCACTCCACTCCTGGCGAATCACTCATTGTCCCATCAAACCAAACGTACTACTGCTCTCACGATCTTACAGTTCAATGTGTCATTCCTTCATAAAAGAAATATAAACGCACAATACGCACTTTATATTCTTACGATGCAACGCAACAGTGGGCGTATAACTCGCTACCTTTTATGAAGAAGATCCTCTTTGAAGAACATGAGATCCTTGAAACAACGACCTCAAAGAAATCACGAATAACTGCGGCGATGTAAATGTTCAGTTAGTATTAAACAAACAGTATAAAATACTCCAAAGTTAAATGTAAAAAAATATATTTCTACAACCAAAATAAATTTATTTGAACAGAAAATTTAAAATTATTATGACATTTGATGCACCTACAACAAGGAAAATGGCGTCGTATGAACACAGACCGATTTATGAATCAGTTGCGTAAAAGCTATTCTTGTTCCTGTCAGATAAAACAACCTATTCAAGATTTGGCAGCATGGCTAAGTTCTTTTGCCTAATTATTCCTGTCAAATCGTCAAATTCTATAGAGCTGCAGCCTACAGCACAGCAACATGCACTAAAATAGAGCGCAGCGATTTATTTATGTGCATATACATGAAGTGTGAATTTTTTACCAAATATCTAATAAATACAATTTGAAAACCATCTTGGTGTAGTGATTCGTGATATGAACATGTAGGTTTGTATCGGTGTTTTTTATGAGTATCTGTTTACAATAAAACTTTTAAAAAAAGATGCGTTCCCTTAAAGTGATAAATAAAACAGAATTACTTAATTTAGTCATTGAATGTTTGGTTAACGTAAAATTACACTACATGTGCAAGAAAGTGTATACAAATACGAAAAAATACAAATAGAATATGAGTTCTTTATTGAATTTTAAAAATAATTTACTTTTATACATAAAAAAAACCGGAAGGATTGTCAAGGAGATATCAAGAACATACCGTAGCGACATCTAGTTTGATTTCGGGAACTAATGTTACTCCCTCATTGTGCGAAAGTAGATATTATTAATTTTTATAGTCTGGCAGCACTGAAGACTACCGGCAAATCATAGAGGAATAATATTGCGGCAAATTAAAATATCGTAACTGTCAGTTTGAATGAAAATTTGAAGTAGGGTTGTCGTGTTTTCGGTTGTCATTTTTAACGGTTTGTTGATATTGTTTGCACAACTATCAAAAATAGTTTTAAGATACCTGTGTGTGAACTGAAATTTTTTTTTTATAGTGTTATACAAAGTGGCTTAGTGACAATGACGGCCCAACCAGAAGTCGGTGTGTCCGACTTTGTCCTGATGGACAATCTCACGACGGACAAGTTTATAGAGAATTTGCATTTGAGGTATGTAAGTAAGTTTAGTGTGATATGAGATTTCCTATTTAATTAACAACCACGATTAGGTTAAGTGCGTTGATCATTACCCACGATATAAATTAGCGGTCGGATAACATGCAAAATTTAATATTGCAGATGTAGTATAGTGATATGCATCTCCCACAGTGAACTAAATATTAAATTCATAACATGTCGTTGTGTACTGAAGACCTTGCTATTTCATTCATAATGTACAGGGAACCATAGCCTTGATAATATCACTTGAATAAATAAAACATGCGAAACAAGGGCCATTAACTTACAAATTTGGGTTAAATAAATTCCGTTCTTTTAAGCTTAATTTTGGTTGTGGATCATCGGTTGCTGTTTTCATGATAAATAATGGATACCCTATGGTTTACTGTTCTGTAGACCCACTAAGTCCCACCTCTCATTATCAATATTTCAACAGTGGGCTTTTGAATATATATTCGAAATAAATAAATAAATATATAACTTTAAAACTTCAGTGCTTATATAAGATTTATTGAATAAAAACTTTTTGGTGAATAGGTAATTCAATACAAATATTTGTGTTCTTATTAGGAACACTAGATAGGCTTAACAAATAAACTTTGTAAAGATTTGCTTTACTTGTGACTCTTGGAAATTAAAAATATTTAAACATAACTCAAGTTTCATTTAGTTATAGACTTTATTTTGGTATTCAAATTCTCTATCAAAATTACATAGGAAGAAATTAATTCATCACTTATTTTAAAATGGATGAGTCAACACACTTGATGGCCTTGACTCTAACTTGTCTGTGGAATGCAAACATTTTTACTATTAACATTTGATTAATCTAAATATGGTTGTTTATATAATCTCTATAACTCACCTCTAAATCAAAATTTTAAACACTTTAACATGGATAAGTTAGGCATTTCAAAATAATCCAGTAATTTAAAATTTATAAAAAATAGAAATTGTAGGCAAAATGTTATTAGTTACTGTATTATTTATTAGAGATAGTTTCATTTGTCATTTTAGTATTTTATAAATCATGTTATGACTGAGTAACATGGGCTATATGGGCTTGTGTTAATTAATGGGGGTATATTTAGAGCACCAAAATCAGATTTTGTGTACATTAACCTCTCGGAAATTAATATTGACCTTAATATGTTATGTAATATGAACAATAATCTGAGTAACATCCCTTTAATTATCTTAAGGGATTTTAAGATATTTTAATTAAAGTTTACTTAGATTAAGAGTGATAATACTTGTTTCTTATACTTTCACTTGGACTTCAATAAATAAAATAAAACTAGGTACCTTTAAACAAATTTAAACCGTGTATACTTGATTTTATTTTAAACATTTTATGGTTGGTTAATAGTGATTCCATGATCATAAAGTAGCTCAGTGGCATAGAAAAGTAGCTTGGTGGCTTAGAGGATAAGTTTTGTGGCCCATGATCGTTGGTTGGTCACGGGATGGGTGATCAAAAAATTATTATCCTGCATTTGCAGTCATTAATACCCTCCAATCCACATTGGGCCAGTGTGGAGGGTTATGGTCCATCCTCCTTAACCATCCATAAGGAAGGCCTGAGCCCCTGCGGTGGGGACGTAAAAGGGCTGATGATGATGATCATAAGTAAGATGTGTTATATTTGTTTAAAATTTATAATTATTGTTGAAAACATATTATCCGTAACACAAATTCACTTAAAAACTAGGTAGGTTATTGTAATAATTCAATTTTTGCTGTCAGTATCAAAGAACCAAGTGAGTAACATGACACTTGTCGCATTTATAACTTGCTCTTCATATTGTGGATTATACAAACCGAAAAATATTACAAGTACTACACAAAAGTATAGAATGAACTTTTCGACAATAATGTTGAATATACCTAGATGAAAAAATAAATCATGCTTTTTTACGTGTTCTATGCTCAGCTCATAGAGATACATCTTAAAATAGTTTCAAGATTTTATCACCGCCATAGTGTGTGGCTCGCAAGCACGCCGGTTTCAAGGTGTCGTCATCCCAGGTTCGATTCTTGGGTGTTGCCTTCCTCCCCGCTGGCGACCCTTGCATTAACTTTCGTTTTAAACACTATCTTCCCCCCCTACTTTCTCTCCCCGGATCGATTCCACGTTTGAACTCGAAGATTTCAAGTCTTGATTCTACTTCTGAGCATCCCGACGCTCTTAGCGGAGACGCTTTGCTTCGTCAACCTGCCACAAAGCCTATTATTATTAATATGGAGCGAGACATAACCATAGCCATTACTGCGAGTATGATGTCACCCCTCAAGGTGCCGTCTGAGGCGACCTTTCATGCCTTTTTTCCTTCTGCCTCATTGTATTGCGGTCGTCAATTATGTCCTTTGTTATTAGGAATGTAACAGACAAACGTGTGTTGATAATACAAATTGTATGATGACCTAAGCTATTCGAATAGATGCGTGTTATAGGTATATTGATTAACTATACGAAATTATAAATGGCATGCATTGTTTTATAAAAGCAAGATTATTATCTTGCTAATGACATGTGTTATCATGAAAAGGTTTTAATTTGGTTGTTCTATCGGTGGGATATTTATTTTAGTTCAAAACAGTAGTTTGTCTAAAGTTACCGAATCTAAAACGAATTTAAGAAGCATTTAATTAACAGAGATTCGTTCGTTTTTAAATGCCTTGTAACTTTTTTACGGTCAAGATTCGTATGAACATTAGTCCATAATTTCTAAAATGCCTAAGTAAACTTAAGCAAACCTTATCTATTCATAAGCTGTTTATCGTGGCCAATGCCGCTTCTTGTAGATGAAATAATTTTTAAAATCACTCTCAGAGCATGACTTGTAGCCATAAAGATGCACTCACTTTTAGTAACATAGACTGCATGACAGTGATTGATAACAAAACAATTAATAATACGTAACAAATTACTAACGATATGTTACATTAAAAGTTTAAATAACAGGAAACAAATCCACATTTTAAATTATTAATTACCTACCTACTTCTAATTCAACGGCAACTGTAATAAGTGCTAGGTATTCAATGATAACACATGAAAAGAATGCCGATTATAATGATAAAGAAAGCCATAATTAGTGATAATGTGTGTTGAATCGAGATACAAAAGTGTCCACCGCCAATGTTTTTCTAATCTTCAATATCATTGGTTTGAATTTGTAATATATCTTAAAAGATCGATTTCTTTTTTTATTATATTTGATTATTTTCGCATTCACAATGCTA
Source organism: Diatraea saccharalis (assembly GCA_918026875.4). NCBI lineage: Eukaryota > Metazoa > Arthropoda > Insecta > Lepidoptera > Crambidae > Diatraea > Diatraea saccharalis. The sequence continues at coordinate 1,547,771 of OU893347.1, read as the reverse complement.
TACTGAAAATAATCTTAATGATAAATGATTAATTAAATCCACTTGGCACCCCGACATGGGATACGAACCCATAACCTTTCGTTATCATTGTAAATATATTTATTTCGGATGTCTTGGTGGATTGCCTGAACATTGATAAGCATACGCTCTGTAGTAGCGAAAAGTAACAAGTGTTTGAAAGATTCGTCGGTCCTGTTAGGTCCTGGGTAGCTCAGTGGTTAGAGCAGTTGCCCGGATTGCGAAAGGTCACGGGTTCGAATCCCATCTCAGGGTGCCAGGGACCAAGTGGATTTTTTAAGTACTTTTAATCATTAAGGAGATCGTTTTTTTTATAACAAGTGTATTTCTGATCTGTTTACACTGTTAATTATTTGGATATGTCACGTTCGTTAAGTACTATAATTCCACAGTTGGCATTTAGAAGGATGTTGTGTACGCATGAACGGGACTCGGGAGAAAATAATCATACGCTCGAAATAAACCGTGCACAAACATAGAATGCTTACTACTTCCATATATAGATATTCCATTAACACTTTTACCAGGAAACAATGAATAGCTAACCGCTGCTCCCACCACAGCTGTGGTTGCTACGGATTTGGAATTGTTAGAAGACTAGTTGTTACTCGCGACTTCGCGCTCGTGATCGCCTTGATTGGTCGGTAGAAATATAGCGGGCATTCTTCGAAGACGCGATGACTGATAAAAGTCCTCAGTCGATAACTATGAGCGTATACATGACTAAAATGAAGGCCCTATAATAATTATGGTTCTCCAAACTGCATGAGTTACGGATATATCACGAATCACGCATGTGAATCCCATAGACCAATGAAAATAATCTGTCAATGAATGTAACGAATGAAGAGAACTTTCTAAAATAAAAGGCGTAGGTTCTGTGATCTTTTTCTTTTTTCTGTGATTTTTTTCTATATAATGTCGGCAGCTGCCTATCTCACTCATATACACTCCGACAGTCGTAGGCCTTCCAACTATTTCCACACAAAAAATAAATTTATAGATTTAGTAACCATTGACGATGTGGAGGAAGGACCAACAAACAATCATACTTTTCCCGTTATATTTCGAACTGAAGATAGAGCTATTAAACCGCTCCTTGCTACGACCACGAACTATTATAGTGGCAGCGATGAACCAAGAAGTGCCTGGGTTACCTTGCGGTCAGATTTAGTGGTAGCTGGAAAATATTACTGAGTAATAACGTGAAAGCATTTCTTGATTATTGTAAAATTATTATGAGTTAGATGCTTCTATTTGCTTTTACAGTTCTCCTTTCATAAAGATTTAATTAAATTTTGTTTGTTGGATGTACATTCAATGTAGGTTACTAAGTATACATGATAAGATTATTGCTTTAAAAGAGCTAATAGATTAGTACACCTAAGTAAGTGTATTCACCATCAGGAAAAATTAGATTAAAGCCCATGTCACGCACGTATTATGTAACGTTTCCTAAGTAAAAGAATTTAAAAAAATAGTCTAATAGTTTCGGAGCTTATTCAGTGCAAAAAACTCTGTTCAGCAGCAGAGTCTAACTAAATAGGTACAGTATAAGCTTAGATGTAAGAAAACGTGTATTTTGTTTATTATTATATTATTATTAGATACACTGGCATATATCATACATAGAATAAGAGGAATTGTGCGACCGATATTTCACTGTACACCCCATCAAGCTTACAACAAAATATATTCGTGTTCAAAAACAATTGCTTTGTTTAATTTATCAAAGTTATAACTTATAAGTTAAGTGAACGTCGAGCAAAATAGCAGTCTATCCTTCTCAAGGAAATATTGTATTCGAAATGGTTACGGCGTAACTTTCCAAAAGAAACTTTGTAACCGAACATTGAATTTTATGTTTATATCGTGAATGATGCCATAAACGTAAAACATTTCAAGCTAAATCCATAAAAAACAAATCTTAGACATGTTATTGCTTACACTTAATTAAGACAAGTAAACAATTGTAGTTTTGGACGCTAGTGCTGGTCCAAAGCGGTTTTATCGGTAAGCGGCCTCTTCCAGACAATTTTTGAGTCTTTCGTTGAACATTTGGAAAGAAGAGCAGTTATATAAGATGAAAATTACGCAAGTGATAATTTATTTTGAACCGCAACATTTGTGCTAAATTATAATGTAGGTCATCTTGTTTTAATTTTGTTCTTACTTTTGGATTCCCTTATATAAATACTCAACATACCACCGCACTGACTGATTCTGACTTATTGTGAAACGAGGACTAACTTTAGTACGGGGTTTAAACGTTTTAATTTCCATTTGTCTTAGGCGGCCATTAATTAAAAAAAAAAGTTTTTAATATTGTAAGCGCGGTAACTAGAGTTATTAAGTATTTAACACTATTCTAACTTAGTCAGAAATAAAATTGGTATAAATAAATTACGCATTTCATTAAATGTCATGAAAATATGAACCTTTTTACCAAAATGTCAAACGCCATTCTTTGTGTTTCGTCGCTAAACAAGGCTTAAAAGGTTAGCCAACATATACTTAGACGACAAACCCAAATAACAGGTAGAAATATATTCCGAACCAATCAAAATATCTAGATGGTTTAGAATAATTTGGATTTCAAGATTTCTAAGAAGAAACTACGCCTAGTATTTAGAACAGTAAATGTACTACTAATGTAATTTCTTATTTAATCCATACGTCAAAATCCAAGTGTCAGCAATAATATTTTGTGTTTCATGCATAAATGTTCAGCGTTCGTGTCACCGAATACGCGCAGTACTGCCAATTCTCAGTAAAATACCCGAAAAGGTGATGACTGAACATCACTGTATTATACTTGTTTTTTTTTTATATAACGAGTTATCATTGATTTAGTATTTTTTCTTTAAAGCTTAATGTTTGCATGCATCGAAAGTTAGGGCATAGATGATTTTACATTTTGCTATATTATGATATTATGTATTTCGTCGTTTAATATGAACTAGGCATCTCTTATGAACTATATATATATAGTATAGCTGTCTAATTTACAATCGTTGAACGGGTAAAACAATACTGCAATCTGGCAGCATTGCGCACGCTCCAACTAATGGGAGTCAAGGCTAGCAGTTATAGTTGTTAGTCCCCGATTGTCGTTTTGATTTAAAACAGTCCATTCTAAATTTGACAGGGACCAAGTGGGTTTTTTTTTACATTTTTCATAATAATTAGAATAAATTTCCGTCTTTATCGAATGTTTAAATATTTCTTTCGGCTGTTTGGGTGGATTCCCTGAACATTGAAGACAATACGCTCTGTAGTTGCGAAAAATGGCAAGTGCTTGAAAGGTACTGGGTAGCTCAGTGGTTAGAGCAGTCGCCCGGATTGCGAAAGGTAATGAGTTTCGAGTCCCATTTCAGAGTGCCAGGGCCAAGTGGATTTTTCATTAAGTGTTACCTTAGGGGCTCCCTAAATATTTAGGCATCAGATTAAGGTGCCTCCTAAGTTTAGTGAAAACAGGCATTGTTCTCTATTATCCGCATTTAACATGACCTTTTGGTATGACGACACGACGTTTACCCTTTTCCTTTATTTGTTCAAACTTCCTCTTCCTGATTCTGGTATTCTTTTCTATTTTTCCATGATGTTTTTTTTAAACAAGTGTTATCATAATTTATAATAACGTCTCTATATTATCGACAGTTTCGAATACTTTCTCGGGCACTTGAGACTTACAGCCAGTTGCACATACATACATTATAATTGTCATTAGTTTAAAGCGACATTACCCATACGAATTTGACATTCATTAGAGCTTAAAGGCGTCATTAAACCTTAATGGATGTTTGTGCAACTGACCGTAAGACTACAAACTTGGTTAATATCATTGAACGGCTCATCAGAATCTTACATTTCTGTGAGCGTTTTCATTTTTGTTTCGGTTCTGATCAAAAAACAAAACATAAGGGTTTCTTTCTTGATTCCGGTTAATTTCGCTCACATTATTTGGTTACTCTGCTCATTGATCGCTTTATCTGTATCGTATGTCTATTACTTTCATGCCACTTTTTGTTAAACTAAAAGTAATATTATGTCCTTGACAAAAAATTGGATATCGAAGGAGACCGGGATTAAGCTCCACTCCCATTTTCACTTGGAACTAGCCACGTTAATTATTACCAGTGGTACCAATGATAATGAGCATTTTCGATAAACCCATATTATATATATTTATATTTTCTATAGTGTAATATAACAGAGTCTAGGCTAACGTCACGTATAACTGATAGATAAGGCAACTTACGTATAATTGGTATGTAATGAATGTTGATATATTTTTTTATGTACAACCTTATTACCTGCTGTTTGAAAATTATCACCGCCATTATCGCACCGATGAAGTGTGCCTCACAACTGATACATATACTGAAGTTGATAACAAGGATATGTTTGTAGTACAGTACACGATACAGATCAGTTGCATATGCAAGCTAAATACTGACTAGCGAGCAACGTCAGTGCGTTTGTTTTATTTCTTCTGATTGTATTAATTCTGCTGATAACTGTTTTCAATTGGCATCACCTTCCCAAGACTTATTTTTCTGTCTTTCTTCAATAGTGGATTGTTTTTCATTAATCTTTTAAAAAGTCATAGAAGATCCATTCATATGGTTTGAATAGCTAGTGTTTTGTTGTACCTGATAAATTTGTGAATTCACGCCTCGTTTGTCACTAAACAAAATTACTATAAAAACTATTTCATATTTATCGACTTTCAAAAGCTGAACTATTTTATTATATTTAATAGCCGATGTGATATATTTGTATTTTAATGAAATGAAAAAAAATCTTTATTGCTTTTTTATAACAAAATTACATGGGCCATTTAAATTGTTGACGCTGATCCGGCTCGAAGGACCAAACTGTTGACGATGCTGTATAACTGTTGATGATGGTGCAAAACAAAGACGGATTTCTTCTATTGACGATTTATTTTTCTTCTTACTGACTAGTTGACTTAACTGCTACTGCTGATTGACTACACTGCTTGACTGACTTGACTTGACTACTTGCTGAACTGCGAATATGTACAAATTTGGCCCTACCCTTATTCTAAACTTAACATCTAACTTAGATACTAGTGAAGCGCGGCGGCCGACCAATCACAGCGCGTTTTACGCCCGCGCGCCGGGTGGGGGAATCGCCCCCACCGTGCGGACGGCGCCTACGCAGCCAATGGGCTCCCTGATAATTCAGCTAATGTAGGCGCTGTGATTGGTCGTTCGATCTGTACATTTTTCAACACGTGGCTGTCGTCAACATAAATAGTTTTGTTAAACAGGTATTGTATGATTTTGTTATAGTGCAAAAGGGTAGTGGCTCAGCTACTGCTGACATAGGATCGTGTTCCCAGCCAGCGTTGATTTTCAGCCATCCCTACCTCTCAATGATGTTAGGCGAGAGCGAGAATTGTGGATTGATTCTGTTACAAATTACATAATATAAAAATAAATTATATATTAAAACAAAGCAGAGTGAAGCAATGAAACACCGCACTCGGGCACCGTGACCTCGCCAGTAAGAAATGGAAGCATATCCAGCACAGCAAATCCTGTGGCATATTTGTATTACATATTTCATCGTATCGTTTAAAGTCGTAATGGCTTTCGGACCAAATTTGGATTTGAATGGTCAAGAGGCATATTATTTTTTTTTAGGAATATTTACGTCTAACGCTTGCCTTAGACAACACCAATTAACGTTAAGTTAATGAAGTCGTTCATTCAATATCTTAAAAAACGTCTCGGTCGTAATCGCTATCACATGTCAAATAGTTGCTGTAAAGTGGGAACATATTGCGATCGATTTGACAATTAGACCGCGGGCGGGCTCGACTTTAAAAGACGTTTCTTGAATTTTTTACGTCCAAGACATTTATTGATGTTTTTTATTTCATTTTTTTTTTTATATTACGTAATTGTAATGGAATCAGCCCAGAATTCTCGCTCTCGCCTAACATCGGCGGCTGAAAATCAGCACTGTTAGGAACACGATCCTATGTCAATCAATCAAAACATTTATTTGCTTAAATATTGTGTCAGTACAGTTGTTAAATAAGTTTCATGTTCAACAATATTTTTGCCTTATATAGTAGGCGTGCAAGTATTCTATTTCTTATGTCACACTAATTGTATAATAAAAAAAATAAATAATATAATTTAGGTTTGATTACAATGTCCGTCATACATATTATCCAAATACAATATAAAATTCTACAATGTCATTTACAATCAACATACACAAACTTGTCAATATAAATCGAAGAACACCAGAATAGGTCACTTACATAAACAATATTATAATGTTTAATGTCAGTTTTATAAGATAAAAAGAAATATACAATAATAGAATTTCAGAAATATTAATTAGCCTTTTGTACTTCAACATAAAATCTTACCTGTTTGACAAACTAATTGAAATGGCCCATGTATTTTAGTTATAAGAAAACAATAAAGATTTTATTTCATTTCGGTTCTATTTTTTCACATCGGCTATCCAGTTACCACGCAATAGGTTTTATTGTCAATATTTTTTGTTAAAACCTTTTTTATCGTGCAGATTTGATCTCTTGGTTTAAACTTAATTAAACGCTGGCGTCATACTTTTTATTAAACTTCGATTTCAACATAACAACAATGAAACAAATCGTTTCGGACAGATATTTAAAAAGTACCTGCTCCTTGATTGTATAAAAACATCGCCAACAGTTTATTTGAATTCCACGTAAAAACAGAGGTTTTAATTAATTATGTTATTACAAAAGATCTTGTTGTAATTGACATAATTAGTTTATGAAAGTGGCCTGTGATATCGCAACGCGGGGACGGTCGTGCCAGCTCGCTGTAACACAGCTGCCTACATTTTTATTCCATAACTTTGATGCGGCTTACTGATGTGTGAACTATTGTTTTGATGCAATATGATACGAACTTTTTTTTAACTTTTCATAGTAACATTCATTTATCAATTTCCACAAGATGGAATTGAAGATTTAATACATTAAATTACAATGGCTATAGTAACAGATTTTGTTTGTGATTCAAAATGAAGGGATATCTTGGTGTAGAATGCTAATTCGAACCGATTTAAAGATACAGTGATGTTCCGTTAGCATATGAGATGTCTCACCGTGGTTGGGCTAATGAACAGTAAGTGGTTGCAGCATTAGCTGGGTCGGCGACCTGCAGGTCGGCTGTTATGCGACCTCTGTGCAATACTGCCCATCGTGCTTGGATAGTGTGAAGATTATGCTGATAATCTTACTTACTTTTTAAAAATAACAGTTCATTACTACACATAAAAAATATTCTAAAGCTTTGACAAAGGCTTGGAGCAACTATAATAGAAGGTGTCTTTCCTTCTAACAAATGAATCTAAAATGCTAATGGTAATGGTATATCAGAGTAATTCTTGAGAACAGTCTGCTTCTAATTAAGTTTCGATTTTTAATAATGAATTGTGACAGTCCGGAATATTTGGTGCTTAGTATATTAGAATTCGAAAGACAGGACGCTTTATGTGAGACCACATTTTGTGTGATACTTTCTGTTTTTGTCATTTCATTATAGTGTAGTGTACTGTATATGATTTTATTCTACCATTCTTCCGTTGCAAAGGTTGTATTATTGTTCCGTAACTGTTCTGTTGCGTTGTGTAATTCACAGTGTGTAGTAACGGTAATACATATTGCTATTGCACGAGCAGGGAAATCGTTCATAAATTGATATCTGTTTATAAACTCCGCGGTTCTTCGATCGTAGGCGTCTTTACGATTCGAGATGTGCTTTTGACGTGACGCTATTGCTTTTTAGGGTTTATTAAATGAACATTATATATGTTTTGCTTTGTTTAAAGGCGCATAGGCTGTACCCCTCGGAAAATTATCTATATAGTCGAAATCGTATTGAGGACAAATTTCTTTTTTTTTGGTAAACTTGTTCTCTTTACAGAGGTCGGTAGGAGGATTATAAATTATACAAATATCGATATAAAAGTTTATTTTCGATAAAGAATTTTATGTAACTCTATTTGATAAATGAATAATTCAACACCTGTATAAAACTGCTTAACTTTAAAAGTCTTTTAACACCAACGTCAGTGGTTAACGTTTAAAAGTGTCACACAAAACTCATGTGTAAGTATGAAAGCAAAAGTAATGATATTCAATGGATGTATCGCATATACATCGTCGCCCATGTCGTTAACATTCCATATACAGATGCAGCAGCGGTATTTAGGGCAATGGCGGCCAGTACTTTAATGATATGATGTCATAAACATTTGTAGTGTTGCCACTTTCTTGTGTTCGTGCTTTAATTAACACAATTCTATCGTTCCCTCTGACCAGTGGTACCTAGCGTTTCATTAATGTTACGCCGATGATAAGTTTTCTAAAGTTTGAAATAGAAATTATTAGAAATAACAGACATCTTTATTAACAAGCGATGGCGGTAGTAACCGTTTACCAGTATTTGATATTAGGTTCAGTTTCGTTTGATGCACGTCTTAAATCATGTACCATATTAAGGCGGTTTCTTTTTCCTTTATTATATTTGGTCTTAAGTATTTAGTTCTTTGTTCCCCCCACAGAATAGCTTAATTACCGACTGGTTAAGAACCACTGTCTTAGACTGTACATATAATTTAAAATCTAAAAATGAGCTCAAAAGTGAAATCGGAAACTTATGCTGGTTCTTGGGTTGAACCGAAGTGGGTGTTGCATTGATTTGACGTCAACTTAAAGAGCATACACATGTCCCCATGACAGGTATTTTAAGGCTTGGTAAATCCATGGTCCGGTTTCCCCAGAATTCCTTGCCGGGACCCAGACTACGCGAGAGGCAGCAAAGGAATATTCTGACGAATAGGCCAACCGCCTCTACTATCTTTGACCGTTGGACAGTCCTGGGCTGGTCGGCGGCTCGTCCAGTCGTCCAGTTCGCGGCCTTAAGTTCTCTTCGGTAAAAAAAAATGGCTGGGTTATCCAATATTTCCAACCTCAATAATTTTAAAGAAACAAGATGATGTGTGATAACATTAGTCGTCACATGATTATTATTATACTTGACCATCTACTCCCTGCAATAACGCACATTGTTAATTCCTCCCTTAATTCCGGCGTTTTTCCTACCCTCTGGCGTAAAGCTTATGTCCGCCCTCTTCCTAAAATTCCCAATCCAGTTGAATTAAATCAATTTCGTCCGATTTCTATTCTCCCTTTTATGTCGAAAGTGCTTGAGGCCTGTGTCCATAAACAATTTTCCCAATTCGTTCACAAGAATACCTTGTTGAATCCACTGCAATCTGGATTCAGAAAAGGACATAGCACTGTTTCGGCACTCCTGAAAGTGACTGGCGATATTAAGGTAAAATAACTTGTTTAGTTCTGATAGATTTCTCCAACGCCTTCAATACTGTCAGTCATGATATCCTTCTTTCTATACTATCTTATCTTATGGTATCTGACGAAGTGTCTACTTGGTTTTCTTCTTATCTTCGGGAACGTCAGCAGTTGGTGCAGACTGACACATTGTCGTCATCCTGGGGCAGTCTAGAAACTGGCGTTCCCCAAGGCGGCATTCTTTCTCCTCTTCTCTTTTCCATTTTTATTGATTTTATCACTCACCAGCTTCAGTGTTCGTATCATCTGTATGCTGATGACTTACAATTATATACTGAATCAAATATTGATGAATTGGATAACGCCATTGATCAGTTAAATAGTGATTTAGTTGCGATCAAAACATGGTCATCTAATTTTGGCGTTGCAGTTAATCCCACTAAATGTCAAGCCATACTGCTGGGTGGGTCACGAATCATGGCGACAATTAACGTTAATAATCACAGATGTATTATGTATGACGGCACTTCAATACCATTCAGCAGCAGTGTAAAAGATTTAGGGCTATATATCGACTCTAATTTTAATTGGCAGGCTCAAACCAGTACTGTGTGCCAAAAAGTAACGGGGATTTTAAGAGCCCTTTACCGCCTAAAAAATTTTTTACCACCTAATATTAAGGCAATGCTTGTGCAGTCCTTAATTTTTCCTATCATTGACTATGGTGATGTGTGCTATCTCGACCTGAATGCAGATCTCCTCAACAAGCTTGACCGTCTTCAAAACAACTGCATTCGATTCATTTTCAACCTTAGGAAATATGATCATGTCTCTGCAAAGCGAATTCTTCTAAACTGGATGCCAATACGACAGCGAAGGAATATGCGAGCTCTGACCACCTTGTTTTCGTTATTGGACTCTCCTAACGCTCCTACTTATCTCACATCTCACTTCCAATATCTATGCAATTCCCATACTAAAACTCTTCGTTCCCAATCCAATCGTTTACTCAACTGTCCATCTCACAGATCCGATATCATTCACTCTTCGTTCTTTGTTAAGGCTATCCTTCTATGGAATGAGCTCCCCTTAGAAATCCGAATGTCCACCAGTAAATTAATTTTTAAGAAAAGGTTACGTGGCTATTTTTCGAAAGAACTGGATTCGTCGATTTGATACTTTTATCGTATATTTATTATATGTATGTATATAGTATATATAGATTATGTACGCATATTGATATATATGTATTTGTTATAGATTTTATGTATTATAAGTTTTTATGTAACTACTTGTTTGGAAAGAAATCTTTATTCTTTAGTTCCATTGTGCACCTTGCCACCATCGGTTTCCCCACAGCACGCTAAGGTTGACTGGGAGAGAATGCCTAAGGCATTAAGTCCGCCAATGTACTTTTTTGTGCATGAAGAATTAAATAAATAAATAAATAAATGATAAACTACATAGTTGTGGAGTGACAACTGTCGAGAATGGAAGTAGACTAATTGAAATGTGATAATTTATATTTTAATTTTGTTCTATGCGACTTAGTAAAAACAGGCTCGGTGAATCACAGCAAGTGACGCAATAGTCAATGATGACTACAGACACTACACTGTGCATGATAACACCATTGTTGTATCCTCTTGTTTACTTTAAACAACTTACCACTAGTAATTATCTGACTATAATTTCATGCCATTTTACGCTTGGGGTAGGCTGACGTTACATCCCTCCAATGTGCACGATGTAGTTGCACTTTTCTTGCTAACTCTACACTCACAAGATTACCGGTTTATGTTACTCTTGCTCACTCCATACTCACAAGATTGCCCGTTTATGTTACTATGAGTACTCATTTATAACGATTTCAGAATAATTAAAAGTATTCTGAAATCGTTTTTTGAGCATAATCCTTTCTATTTCTTAAATCAATTTCTGACGATGCGTATAAGCGAATCTACTTTTATGACATGATAAAATAAGATACTGTAAAATTTTTTTTAGACATTTTTATTTGATCAAAGATGTGTATAAATACATAAATACTATGAATTGTAAACTAACATACCTTGTGTAACAATATTGTTATAAATGGCTAATAAATAAATTGAAATTAAAAATTTGCCCTTCATTTTGTTAACACGACTGGTACGTCGTGATACGATCATCTAGGTCTTCCTCTTCCAGTATATCAGAATTTCGTTCCTAATTAGAGACTTTCGAAATATTTATTTATAATATGTAGTACTACTACTAGTACGAAAAAACTACTGAACGTATTTAGATGAAATGTTTGTGCACAGATAATACTCAGCCTATATTAGATCTACATAGTTATGTATGTTTTCTATGAAAATTGGATACTAACTTGATAATTTACACGAACATGTCTGCAAAGTTTCACACCCTTTGGAAAAATAGTTGAATATATGCTGTTCTTCAACTGCAATTTTATTATAGACTAATGGCGTAAGCTTTATATTATTTATATTGTAGGAGAGAACATTATTTTCCTTTACTGCTATCAATGTAATCATCGGTATTTGTTTCTAACAATTGTTTTGTTAATCTAAATGATCATTAGGTGTTATAAATCCGAAGTCAATCTTGACTATGCTAATGCTATGACTCAATGTTTAATATTTGTCTTGTCTATTGTCACAGTGTTTTTATGACACAACAGATTAATTATACACTTCACTGGCATAGGTTTTATATCGTAGCCATGCTCCATCACTACTACTCTTTATACACCCTTAAAAGTAGGAGTTAAGATGAAAAACAAAAAAAAAAATTACGCCTGCATTTCCACACTTTAAAAAGATATTTTTTCAATCTTGGAATCGGCAGAAATGTGTAATCGGTTCCAATCATTGAATCGGTAGAAAGGGAGTACTATTCTCTAATATAAGGAGGAGAGCTCTATATTATAAGGAGGATGGCTCCGAAACTACTGAGCAGATTTTTTTTTTTTTTACTTACGGGAAACTACATCATACGCGGGTGACATAGGCTATAATAATTTACGCGGGCCAACTTGCGGGGAAACCGCTAGTATATAAAACCCAGGTCAGGTCTAGCATGGAGTACTGGTCGCATCTTTGGGATGACTTCGCAATGTAGCGGCGTGCTGTACGAATAACAGATGAGGTGTTAACTGAAAATCTTGGACCACTGCAATAAGGCGAGATATTGCCCCATTCAGTGTATCCTATTCTCACATCTGTATCATGGCCCTGTAGAATTATTCAACAACATCCCTCATCCTTTTTCCGTAACGAGATTTTCGTTACCATCCCCAGACTTTGACGTTTGTACTATACCATCTCGTATAAAAAAATCGGCAAACCTTATATTTGCCGCGCCATTAAAATGTGATACAGTTTTCCACTCTACGTGTTTCCAATTACATAAAACTTTTGGGTTCTTGAAAAGAGGCGTGAAGAGGATTTTTAGCAGGTGGGCATATAGAGATAGCTGCCGGGAGTAGTTTCTGACAGCTGTTACGGCTGACGAACTGTAATATTACTTACCATCAGGTGTATTGAAGTCATTTTGTGTGTGCCACAATAGAAAAAAAAAGTATTTATGTAAATTATCTGAATTTCTAATCATCATTGATTTCCAAATACCCCTTCTTAACTTAATGTAATATAATGAATGAACATACCCAGTAATTTGGGCTCTGCGCTGGTCGTCACTCAGTCAGCTTTTATATAATTATTACAATAGAATGGTCATTATTATTTTATTATTTTCGCTGTGTGTATTGCGTTTGCGCAGACGTTGTTTAGATGCTAATTCGATCATAATAGCAACAAGGAACAGTCATCGGCTCCACTTCCCACGATGATGACGAGCTATTATGAGCAGTGATATCATTGAATACGTTGTTTTGATACGGGCGATACTTTTTGAACATATTTGTTTGTTTTTTTATGATAATAGACTTGAGGATGGCGGTGAAAAATTTTACTAACGCAAATTACTAAGTCTCTCGGACAATTTATCTTAAAAATGTTACTCGTATTTATTATCATAAGCAGGTTGTTGACACGAATGTTACACGACTGCACTGTGTAAAATTTTAGTTATATTATCTATGTTAAAAAAAGTTTACTGGCACGACACAATTTTATACGATAGCAATTTAAGAATGTGTCAGAAAAAATAACGACCCTATGTATGACAAATGTTTTCAAAATTCATATTTCCTTCTTATTTCCAAATTCGTCGTGGGATGGTTGACGAAAAATGTATTATTTCCGTGTTTCTAGAAGATTACCACTGCGATAAAAGTTTCCAAACCTCTGATGTATTGTATTTTAGCTTCCTAAGGTTTCTAAATCACGTTACTTTTTTGTCATTTCGTTATTATTTTGACCGGCGATTTTGAATAATACTAATGTACGAGTACCTATACGGTCGCTTCACTAGCCTTCTCTATAGAAACCGTTCATTGGGTCACTGGCACAAATGCAAATCGTATGCCTACTGACGGTAGTAGGCATATTCGGTATCTAGGGTTCCCACTTATCCATATTATTTTTGTATACATAAAACATTAAATGTACGAGTATAAAGTGAGATCAAAATTAACTTTATTCTTATAAATATTTATCGAATAAATAGATACTAATAACATTTGAAAAATTAAAAAACACGAATGCCAAAAATTATTTTACGAGTGGTAACACTATACAAATTATTTAGATAAATAAAATATTCATTGCGGTCGGAGGACCGATCTGCAGGATACTTTATAATAAGGAATTTATAATTGTTTTAAAATTAAAACTTGTTTTAATTGAGTGGTTTTTTTAATTCTCTGTAATGTAATGCAAGGATCGCCAAATAAATTCTCTACGAACCTGGAATTTATTATATTAGTAGGTATTTTTTTTAATTAAAGACATTTAAATAATACAACTTGTTTTAAACAATTATATTCCCAATTAATATAAATGTATAAAAACTCGAATACAATTCAAAAGTGGGTACGTTAATATTAATTCTATTATTATACAAAAAGACTATTCGTAGGTAAATTCAACGTTTGATGTCGCCAAATAGTCGATCGTTCGCTTGGCGGTGTGCGACGAGGCGTTGTCGTGGTGAAGGAGGATCCTACTGCGAGGTCGTTTCTCTCGAACTTTTTCCAAGACAAGTGGCAAACAATTGGTAGTGTACCATTCTGCAGAAACTGTTTTTTGATCCTCTAACACAATTGTTGCAAAATGACCTATCCTTCCAAAGAACGAGGCCACCATTTTTTTTCCCGCACTTCGATCTCTCTTCACTTTAGTTGGCAACTCCTCGAAAGGAAACACCCACTGAGCAGATTGTCTTTTGGTTTTAGGATCATAATAGTAAATCCAGCTTTCGTCACCTGTTAGTATGTCGAACACAGCATTTGAGTCACCTCCGTTAAATCTTTCAATCATTTTACGACACCAATCCACACGATGGAGTTTTTGAGCCTCAGTCAAATTATGAGGTATCCACCGGGCGCAAAGCTTCCTGACCGCTAAATGTTCGTGGAGGATTTTTACTAAGATTGATAACCCTAGCGGGTGTTGGTTTTTTCTTACGGAAATAATCTTCATAGGACGCTACGTCACTTCCGATCGTTTAGAAGCTTATATACTCATCATACATGCTTTCCTTTCCATTGCACATATTGAGGAAAAGTATAGGTCATTCATCGGTCCTCACTGAAAGTACACACGGCAGCACAAAATGTATTAGAGAAGTTCAGTGTTTCGTGCAATTTGACGTGCCTGTACATACGCTGACAGACAGCGATACATCATCAGGCTTGCAATCTTTGTGGATGTGTTGACCTTACACTTCGTGGTTGTATTTATCATAGGAAATGATACTCACTGCCGCTATTTATAAAATCATTGCGGTATTCTGGTACCTATTTGCTGATAAAACGTTTTCCTTAGTTACATATTTTGATATCAACATGGTTATTTGGAGGGAATTTATTCTTCCGGTTTTGGACTTCTCATTAATAATAATTTGATAATTCAGAAGTAATAAATTAATTGAACGCTTCTTAAATTTATACAATGTAGTATTGTTTTGATCCTCCATATGAATGTGGAAGTATGTGAATTTCTTTCCTAGTCATGCGAAAACGTGTCCCCGGATTTTATTTAAAGTTTATTCATTAGTTAGTCCCAAAGGGATAACCATTATGTAATCAATACCGATGAAGTTTTAGCGTTACCTAGGGACATCGTTATCAAAAGATTAGTCTCTTTCCACTTTTAGGCTTTTAACTCCTAAACCACGCATCGAATTTCAAAACGATTTTCGTTCATGAATAGGCCAGCTCGACCGGAGTGATACCACGGCCTCACAGAAAACCGACGTGAAGCGACGCTTGCGTTGTGTTTCGTTGTGTGAGTGAGGGTACCGGAGGCCCAACCCCTCCCTATTCCCTTCCCTCTACCCCTCACCCTTCACCCTTTCCTCCCTATGATCAGATTCGTCCCCCAAAGGCCGGCAGCGCGCTTGTAGCCCCTCTGGTGTTGCAGGTGTCCATGGGCGACGGTAATCACTTACCATCAGGTGATCCGTCTACTCGTCTGCCCCCTATCCCATAAAAAAAAGCGACTGTGCGAAGTTTGGCCTGCAGTTATACTAACACCTAACTCGATTGGCACCTCGATTGGTTTCTATTTTATTGACATTTGGCTCAATAAAGATGCACTCAATCTTCAATACTGTTTTGTTATCATATCGTAACCATTGAGGCCGGCACTCACTAGTGATAGTGACTAAAAATAGAAACGTTTGATTCTTAATACCGTGTCATAACAATCTGCGATAATCTTCTTTTGTAATTCACAGACATTAAAATTATTATAAATAAAGTTACTCCTTTTCCTACGGACGAATCTGTTTTGGAAAACTTTTATAGAATTCGTTTATTTTTGTCCTACGCGGGCGGGCGGTACAGCAAGGGATGCCACACATGCTCGAAAAATATCAAAAATTTCATTTCATTTTCAACTTTATAAGTGTTTGATGGCAATAAAGTACGTTTTTATTAATTGTTTTCTTATAACCGACTTATAATACCGATCGTCCGACTTTTTATAACTGGTTATAATGAAACGTACGTTTTATTTTTACTACACACAAGGATCACTTAATTACTAATAAAACACATAAAAATGTTTTTTTTCGTTCAAGATGAAAGATAAATAATAACTATAATCGCTCAACCCTAGCTATAATCGCACTGTGGTTCCGTTCTCAATCTGAAGACGTCTCGTGTCGTAATGTTATGCTATAAAAATGTCATTTCTGTTTTTTCAGCCATAACTTTATTTTTAATCGGTAACAAAAAGAAGGAGGTTCTCAATTTGTCTGAAGATATTTTTAATGTACGTATGTCCGCCTATAACCTCTTTCACGCCATGGAAAATGTTGTACGGTAAACATTTTCTGTGGCGTGATTCTCTGACCAAACTATTTGATAATGATACTTTTGAATTATTTCTGGGGGCACGGAAGTGGCTCTGCCAAGTCGAGAGCACTAAAGAAAAAAGGGCACGGTCGTACCATTCTTTTCTCGAATTCAATCGGGCCATTTTTGACTGTTTGATTTGACTCCAGACGAGTAAGGCTTCATCGTTTGGCATCTTATTTCAAAAGTGTGTCTGGTATTATTTTTCGATAGTGAATAAAATAATCGTAAGGGACTGATGAAATATCTCAACTGGTTTTCTGTTGATGTTTTGCTTGGTCAAAAGTTTAATGTTTGCTTGGCGCGTGCTCCTCCGACACGCTTTCTCAGTAAAAGCCTTTTGTTTGTATGCGCTATGTGTGCCAAAGTATTCTCACTAAATATAGATAATACACTTGACATTCGACGACAGGTAATTTTTAAGTCCAGTGTTAGTCAGGCATAACGTAACCACGACTGAATTCAAGTCTGTAAAAAATGACTAGTTACGTCATTCCACAAATTGTTTTTCGAATATTTTCCAATTGTTTTAATTAAACATAAAAAGGCTGGGAATATAAGTGTGTATAGTCTAAGGCTTGATTTTATTAAGGTATGAGGATTGGAAAAGACTTTTTTTTTTGCATCCTATTTATTTTTCTTAAGTTAATTAGGCTTTATTCAAATCTACTAGTAATTATATCTGCGGCTAGGAGCGCTGGTGACCTGTGTAACGCGTTTTGTGAAAAAGACTCATTTCAGGTACCAACTCTTCTCAGTAAGGATTATACATGAAAGATTGTAATTCCTATATTGTACTAGAAAAAAACCTATTGTGAAGAGTAAATAAATGAATTTATTATTATTATTATTAATACTGCAATTTATTTTAAATAACTGCTGACTGTCTTAACTTCGATTTTAAAAGATAAACGGCAGTTTGTTTATCGCGATATCGAGTGAATGGTACCCGAATTATCTATCAACTGATAAACACTCAATAGAATCGATAATAGAGTGATAACACGTATCAAGTTGGCATATCAATACACTTGTTGTAGATTTGTAGCTACATTATGAAGAGTCGGCTAATGAGATTGAAAAGATTTTATAAAATACTATACATTTTTGATACTTTCAATAGTATTTTTTTTTAACTGTAGAGGGTAAAGCTTAAACAACTAATTCTTAGTTGTATCGGCACTATTGCCATTGCCTGGTTTTGTCATTGGATGGGAATGTAACTCATTTTTCTTACAATTGCTAGTCCTGTTAGGAATAGCAGTCCCTTAAGGTTGCCGCTGAAAGTAACACGCTCGTGACTTTGAAACAGAATTATGGAATTTTTTTAAATGTCATATCAACTCACATCGTTGTATAACTAACCTGTATTTCCCAGATAAATTCTGATTCTAATTGAATCTGGTTAGACTGATGATATTAATTTAGCGGTAGGTATGTAGGAAGTGTTATTTCGAAGTGTCTTTATGCCTCATGTGACTTTAATTAAAACAAGGATAACAGCATGTTTTGTTTTCCGTGTTCAGGCTACTTGAGAGTCTTGTGTTTGATCGCAAATTTTGATGAATCTACGTAAAAGATGAGTAGTAGACTAGAGTGTGACGCCACTGCGTCTCGTATGAATCATCATGGGCCGGGTTAGCCATCAACTCGCCTATCGTGACTCATCGCGTGTCGTCGCTTATCCTTCGACACGTGATAACCACCTATACTTCAAGTAACTTTTGCAACTAAACGTTTTCCAGTTGATAAGTAATAATGTACAAACATTTTTAAGTTACGATAAGATACAGTTCTTCTTGTCGATTAGATATACATTTATTTTGCCGATAATTATTATTCATGAGTTTTTCCCCTACCATTTGTTCAGGACGTCTTTTAGCTGACAAGAAGAAAGAGCAAGAAGAACCAGCTGCACCAGCTGCTTTAGGTCATAAGTGATGACATTTACATAAATCATGTCAGTTACCATAATTGTTTTTTAATAATTCACCAACAATAGCGAAACTTGCGACCCATAACGAAAATTGTATGACCACGGGGTTGCATCAGGTGTTTATTTATAGTATTGTTCTAAAAATAGTCATTATACATTTCGTTTAACATGTTGGCGTCTCGTCTTAATGTGTTTCTGTTTTTTTTTTTGTGAGATATTCAATAATAGAAGGCAATTTTATTCCTGGAAAAGATTTGTCTGTGTCGCGATTTGGCGAGCGACGAAGTTATGAAGGTCTCCTTAGAGGGAATGTTCCCGCGGACGTGCCCGACCGCTTATTTTGACCGACATATTTTGTTACGATATTACAATATAGCTAAATAATCTGTCATTCATTCACGAATGCCCGTTTTCACTAAAATTAGGAGAGGCGCCAAATTTGACACCTAAATATTGGTTTGATTTTCTAAAGTGAAAATGGGTTTCACCGATGACAAGGATCCACCTATATAACGACTTTATGTAACGTTTGAAGTTAAAACATGCATTGTGCGGCAACTAACGTTGGGCATTTGCGTAATGTGACAGACACATTTATTTACTCTTTGTCCATAACGGTTGATTCAAGGGATAAAAGCAATCAAGTAAGTTGGAATCATGGAGTTTATATATTAGAATTAAGATATAAATGATGAGATTTTTTAATTTTTATATTATGGACAATGACGACTTGGGTGCTCGTGTAAATATAAGACCACGTATAATTTTTCTTGTTTATTACCTCATAATATACATATATATATGTTATTATCTCTTTACTTGTAAAGGCTATTAACGTTAGGTATAAAAAAAAGAACTAAAGTATGCAAAATGATAGACAAACATTGCCGTTGAACAAAGCAAGTGCTTAATAAGGCATTACTTAACGTTACAGGTTTGGTGAAACGACTAATTTGAATATTTTAATCAGGGTTCTGCAAATCACCATTGAGGTTTATAAAAACTATCGTATATCTAATAATTTTGTCAGCCGAAGTAGTACCTAACATTACAAAATATGTATTAGTTTCCTATATAACGTGTCTATTTGGTCGATATTTTGAAGTAAAGAAGTTTGATGCAATATATTTATATGCTTATTTACACAAGCAATTTATTCGAACTTGGTTTGACAAATTTCGAAATCGGATACCAGTCTTCATCATCGCCCTATAATATTTTGCCACTGGTGATGGTGAGGGACAGTTCCTTTTTAGATGGAATCGAAATTCATTTTTGATCACTCATCTTATAATCGACTCTTGTGATAGTTGCTTAATTTCCACATTGTAGACCGTACGCACTAATCACTGCGCCATGGAGCTCTCCAATAAATAATAATAACGCAAGTATTAAATATAAACAACATTAGATGTAAAGAATCTTTGAACATGAGTGACAAGGGAAGGGAGATGAAACACTCGTATCATGATTCGAGACATACTGGAAGCTGAATCATTTTCAAGTAGTCTGATGTTTAGGAAGTAATGAGTAATTTGGATCAGTTCTATTTCGTGTTTGTGTATTATCGATTACGAAGTTAGTAATACTGGCTGACCTCGGATGCTGATCTTGAACTACAAACCGGCTGCGCGGGCGTCGATTGAGGCGGTGACGTCATGCCGAGCTTTACACACCATGCTTTTTCAATTATAATTTGCTATTTAATGTTGCTTATCGCAATATCTAGTAAAATCAACTGTATTACATACTCATCTAAATGGAATAAAATTAATAAATACTGTCAGCTAGTTATTATCCCGTACAATTGCCAAAGATTGACTCGGGGACAGTTAAATTAAGTACGCCAACAGGACAGTCTCCGGACGCCCTTAAAATTAGGATGTATCCGCGAAAACGGAGAGATGGCTGTCCTACAAAGTAAGCGCGGATAATTTGTGCATTTTCAATTTGCGGAATATTTTTTGGAGTGTATTTACTCCTTCTTAGCGCATCGTGGCTTTAAAGCTCGTAAAAAATATATTAAAACCTTCGTTGAATGCGGCAACGATTTGCTGAGTTGCCTTCCTTAGGCGATTTCGCCGGGTGTGTTTATGTTGGAAACAAAAGAGCATCAGTGCTTTTAAAATGACTTTTTATCGGCACTCTTGTGTTTAAGATTGATTTTAGTTTCTTTCCACGTTAGTTACGGTCGTGTGTCTCGTGTGTTGACCGCTGGCTGTGTCTCGCTTCGGGGATCAATGAACTGTGCAATTTTGCTTTTTGGCTCACGTCCGCGGCTCTTATGATTTTTTATGATCCCGAATTGCGTGTGGGTAGTAGTATTATT
Organism: Diatraea saccharalis; assembly: GCA_918026875.4. NCBI lineage: Eukaryota > Metazoa > Arthropoda > Insecta > Lepidoptera > Crambidae > Diatraea > Diatraea saccharalis. The sequence goes on along the minus strand of OU893347.1, from coordinate 1,526,641 downwards.
TATATTAACTGACGATCGAGTTGAATGAGGTAACTAACGTACTCGTACCGTACGTAGATGCTGTTTATTTAAGGATATTATCAAGGCAATTGTCACACTGTCAGAGAGAAAAGTGGAGTCAGAAAATATAAATAATGACACGGTGAATAGATTTGTGAATTGACACTTAACTTTCTACGACTCGTATAATATGTTTATTCGGCTTGATAGATCTTAATATAAGCAGTGATTAATTTGTAATTTATTAATGACATTATATAATAGAAAAGATAAAATCCCATTTTAATTTATTATGATATGAATTACAATGTATTTTTTTTATTCATACTTGTTTCTAATGTTTTTTTAATACTGTTACGTAATTATATTACGCTTACATATGTCGTGTTGTTAATTCAAATAACGCATAATATATTAAAATAATGCGTACCATAGTTTATTTAAAAATGCCGCTCTAAAAATGTGTATATACAAAAAAAAATTGTGATTAACTTCACTTTAAAAAAGTTAACTAATTAACCGCGCTATTTGTTCACAGTATTCAAAGCGAGGCTTTTATTTATTCTGCGATTTAAAAACCAGTAGACATTACCAGCTCAAGCGGAAAACATAACAAAAAAGCGTTTTGTCTAAATGAAGACGATTACCGATTGACGGGCCGTCTAATAGAGCTCGATTGTTGTAACATTATGTGTGTAACGAGCCGTGATAGTAGCCGTTAACGGGGCGAGATCAACCGTGCAACCGGCCCGTGTAATGACATTATTCAATCAAATTGTACTGACAGGAAAGATTTTGTTATTTACTGCATTTAAGCGTTTATATTGTGTATCAAATTTATATTAAGTAAGATCTTTACCCGCGATTTGTATATCCAGTAACTTATTTTTTTCTCAAGCTTATCGTTATTTCTTTCAATGTTTAAATTGTTATAAAAAATATCAGTCATAATATCTGATGTAAATAAATCATGATTGTTTATGTAAAGTTGTAGTGAAAACAGTCACTCTTTTTTGTGATTTTATAGCCGGGATTAAATTAAATATTGCATCAAATCGAAAAATTAAAGACAGACAGATGAAGTTACTTTTAATGTTGATGCTTTGACGAGACTATATAAACGAGGTTTTGGCAAAAGATATAACAATATTAAGTTTTTGGCTACATGGGTATATGTATTTTATATGCGCAATAACCAAATTATAAGCTTAGATACTAATTAATACGCTTGACAGCGATATTTCAAGAATACTAATCCACAAATATAACAGGTTTGTTTCGCTGAAGCATACTCTGATACTTCCCACAGTTGGAGAATTATAAAAGACTGAATTCAATCGATAAAATTCTTAAATACTTACCCAAATATTTGTGTGTTATCTACCGTACGAATTTGGTGCCAGTGGTGTGTTTTGAGATTGATTGTGCGCCTCAGACCTGTTAGGTTGTCACTCCATAAGTCAATGAGAAATGCAAAAACGTTGTACTTGTACCTGATAAGTGAAATAAATTCTAGTACATATTTGGGCTGAGAATGACGATACTGAAATAAAAATTTATAAGACTTAACAAAGAAATAACATATTCGGTTTGTCGGAATAAATATGCCGACTATATTTTTTGGTCCTAGCTGAGGTAGATCGGTAATAGTTTATAAGATATTCACAAAGTATTGAACATCATCTATGTCTAAATGCAACCATACGCCTTTCCTCGTACGCATCGGTGCACATTCGGGTATTTGTGGACGTCTTATCCGGTCTTAAGTCACGTCCGGCATTAGTGTTTACACTAGTCTAGACTATTAGGCTCAACATAAATCATGAATAATAATATAATTTAAGACGAAATATTGTTAAAGCATTATACGTGAATATTTTATGTGACGTATACGTGTTGCAGCTAGTTTGCCTGAAACGTGAAAACGAAACATGATATTATTATATTATAGTTACTACAGATAAAAAGGGTCGCCATCTACACCATGAAACATACGTGTAAACCACTTTTTGCCACGAAGGTCACGTTAATAAGTTTCAATAATTACGTTGGCATAAAAAGAGCCAATTTTAGAAGAGTGTTTTATTAGAAGAGTGTTCTCTTTCTGTCCAGGTTTCAACACAACAAAATATACACATACATTGGCGAAGTGCTAGTGTCGGTGAACCCGTACAAAACATTGGACATATATGGGCCACAGCACATGGCTGAATACCGCGGGAGGGAGATGTTCGAGGTCCAACCGCACGTGTACGCCGTCGCTGATGCTTGCCAGCGGGTGCTGAGACAGCAGGTGAACTCCTATCTATATTTTAGCAGCAGAAGCTTTTCGATCTAAATAAGGAGAATCGAGCGGCGTAAGTCTTGTTCTTTACGTACATATTAAGCTTCCTTGACATTTGTAAATATATTTTTTTGTATATGCTAGATTTTATGGTTTTGGCTTCACTTCCAGACATCAAGCTTGTCTGGAAGTCATATTTGATGGTAAAGGTGTGTCTTAGCCTCCCTCGGCTTCTTTTATAGCATAAATTTTTCTGTATGTCTTGACAGTCTTTTCAGTCCTTAAAATGTCGCACCGATTTCACCCCTTTTAGACCTCATTTTAATGTGATGACATGAAAACACCATTTAACCATGGCATCAAAGTATTTATAGCGGTCACGGAATGTTAAATCTCGGTGTTGCCGCTGTTTATTGCTTGCCCTTAGGTTGCAGGTTTAATTTAACGATTGCGAGTATAGGCCGTTTGCGAATACGGCTAAATTGATTTCGTTTTAAGGCTTTTGTGTAAAGAAAAATCGCAAAGCTATCTGGAACGTTTTGTTTTATTTTCCTCATTTATTTGACAGGACTCGTAGAAACCATAAATAGAGCTCTGAATCCATAATTATTTATTTGTCTTAGTGCCAGGTGCCCAAGATAAATCTATATAATTATTTGCTTTCTTTTGCAGGGTAGAGACACATGCGTCCTTATATCAGGAGAGTCAGGTGCGGGCAAGACAGAGGCTTCTAAATTTATAATGAAATATATAGCGGCGAATACGACACAAGTGCAAAGGGAATATATTGACAGGTGAGAAACCAGAAATCTTTCTTTCTTAAAATGTCTTTTTGATTAGTTGAGCAATTGCCTTCCTTTGATCCCTGCCTGTAGGTAGAAATGGTACGCTAAATGTTTTTAGCTTGGTGTGTAAATATTCGTATATTTGTGTCAGTGATTTTCTACAAGTGGTAGGGGGAAAAAAATTTTTTGGACGATTCAAAAGTGCTTGTAATAATAGCCTATTTGAATAAAGATATTTTCATTTCATTTCTATAAAAAATCACGTCATTAATACTTTATGATGGCACAAGCCTATATTTACACTATATTCTTGTTTTGACCGCTTTGTTTGTCTGTTTCATACATTTCCACTAATTTTCAAATTACTCAAAATATCATTACTAATTATTACAGCGATGTACACATATTATGTGTTAATTACATCAGTACTATTCTTTAATAGATAAAAACATATACTTATTTTAATTTAAGGGTGAAAAACGTTCTAATACAATCGAACTCTATACTGGAGACGTTCGGAAACGCGAAGACCAACAGGAACGACAACTCGTCGCGTTTCGGCAAATATATGGACATCCACTTCGACTACAAGGGCGACCCCGTAGGTGGACACATAAGCAATTACCTTCTGGAGAAGAGCAGGGTCGTTGCTCTACAGCCAGGGGAGAGGAACTTCCACTCCTTCTATCAGGTAAGGTCTGGTGCGTCGAAACTTTCCATTTGTTAATAACAATAATTATAGAGTTATTTAATAGTGACGTCACAAATAAGACCATTTTTCGCCGAATCACTCGCGACGTGAGGTTAATTTGAACGGTTTGAAGTAATCACTGCAAATTATGAAAGATTTTCATCATGTCATTAAATAGAGTTTGTAGTATTGCGTCCTGAATTAGAACTCCACTTTGGCAAAGGGAACACAGATTTTTTTTATTAACTATATATAATAGAACAATATAAGATCCATCAAGTTTGAGCCTCTGACAAAACGTCGCGGAAATGCCTGGGGACTGATGTAAACCCTTGGTAGATCACCACGCCTACTGCCACGATACCACCCGCAGTTCCTAAAGGGTAAATTACCCTCGTCAACCATTGTTTGGTAGTCGCGACCCATAGTCTGGGTACATTAGATTAATACGTTTTTAATATAGCAAGCTTTAGTAGCTTTAGATAACTCATACCATGATTACCCCCGGTCACGACATGTTATATATATTATATAAAATGGATTTAATTTCCTGTAGCAAAAGTTACATTATATGGTTTACCAACCGCTGGCTAATGCTTCTTCGTATCAAGGCTAATGTTAATCCCATTTATAAATTATATCTTTAATCGTGTTATCGTTTTAAGTTATAGCACGTAAAAATGTTGGACTCTCCAATAATATAAAACAGACTGATAAAATAGTTGAATTTTAGTCAATAATTTCTAAAGTATAAAAACATATAATAATTGTGCCTTATAAATAAACATGGTATTCAACTGTTGTTTGTTTTAAAATTAATAGTATAATGTCCTAGTTATAGTCCGTAGGTAGCTATAACAGTGACATCTATTAATTAATAAACAATGACATCGTGTGCGGATGGTGTTTGTAAATATAACATTACCGACAATGACGTTAGACCAATGTATACGTATATTTCGATTGATTGGGTATGAAATGTAAATAGGGCTTTGAATACTTCGGTTGCATTATCGACCTTCATTAATAAAAAAGGTATGCGAACTGTATATTGTACTTGTGGACGCCATCACAATAAATTTTTGCCATGGACCTGGACTGAACTGGGGCTGTAATTTTTAAATAATAATACAGAAAATATTCTTTTGGCTGTTTGGGTAGATTGCCTGAACATTGATGAAAGTACGTTCTGTAGTAGCATGAAAAATTCGCCAGTCCTGTTAGGTCCTGGGTAGTTCAGTGGCTAGAGCAGTCGCCGGATTGTGAAAGGTCATGGGTTCGAGATCCATCTCAGAGCTTTAAGAGACAGAGTGGATTTTTAAGCAATTTTAATCAAAAATATTTTTTATCTAAAGATTACAGGAAAACATATTAGAATAGTATTTTTTATTAAAATCTACATATCTACTTTTATATTAATATTATTAGTTAATTAATTAAGTTGCTACATGTACAAGTAGTTTCCTACTGATTTTAATTTTAATAAAATTGTGTCACGTCTAGTTGCTGAGCACAAACAACGCGTACACGAAGAAGTACGCCCTGAGCTCGAGCGCGGTGTACAAGATCCTGGGCAACGAGCGCGCCACCGCGCAGGACTCGAAGCTGTACTCCGTCACCAACAGCGCATTCTCCGCGCTCGGGTTTCCGGCCAACGTCGTCGACGACATATGGAGTATCGTCGCGGGCGTCATACTACTGGTCCGTGAGCGAAACATTATATCCGTTTTATTTCTCATCATATTTTGATATAATGTTTATTAATGTACTTGAATTATATAAATGTTTTGTTTTTCTTATTAAATATAAGGTGTAATACTAGGACTTAGTAGGTGGGATTATATATTATTTTAGCTGTTTCATACTGTCAACGATTGCAGGTATTACAATTTTGTATGAAACAGCTGATCATTTTGTTCGTGAATTCAGTGTTGCTCTCATAGTAAAAGTTGATCAGTATACTTATCTAATTCACTCCACGAAGTTTTGGCATATAATAATATTACATCTTATATAGACGAGTTTCTAATATTTTTGATTGAATGTGTTATATATTAATCATACTATTCTGTAGAAAAATATGTGTTCTCTTTAAAGGACGTCCTGTATATGTTCACATCGAGCCTTTTGCGAGGTTAAATTAGTAGAAATTGTGTTCATAACGAATCTTACAGATGGCGTAGACAGTAAACGAAAATAAAATATGTATGTACATACATAGTATTATTTTTTCTGGTAGTATTTAATATACTATTACCAATAATCACACTTTTATGCTTATTATTTTATAATATTTATTAAATTATGAAAAAACAAATTTTTTATACTCGTTGTCACGTGACCGCAAACAGCATGATCGCAGACGCAAACCGCATTCAGAGGGACGACACGCCCCTCTACTCATATCAGAACTTAGAGAATAGGGTAGTTACGGTAGTGAAAAATGAAATTGCACAAAAAGGAAAATTTACATCATGATAAATATAGAGATTTTAATTTTAAGACTTAAAATCGCACGATTATCTTATAATTAAAAATCGTGATTTATTGTCTGCGTGTCACGTGACTTGAAACACGATCCGCTATTGTGTGACGTCACTGTCATGTCGTAAAAATATGTTTAATAATTATAAATCTAATTCCTAGATGCCGCTATTCTTCGTTTATATATTTTTTTTATTTCGTCATCGATGGCATTGTTTTTGTTTTATTGAAATATTTTTTAGTCTTCTCTATGCATCCGTTTAGTGTACATATCAGAATGACTTCATTTCGGACAGCGTTTTCGCAGGTATAAAAAAGTTCAAATTTTGATTTAAGTTTAAGGCAAGAAAACGTGTTTATTTTTCCGAAATATTTGTTTTATGGCATTATTTAAGTAAAATAAATAATTACAAGTATTATTTCAAACAGAGTAGATGACCCTATTAAACCTTAAGTATATATAGAAGAATCACAGCGAATGATATTAATAATTTTAGAGAGGCGTGACTTCATAGCGAAGTCATGACAGAAGTTGGGTCGTAGCGGGAAAGGAGAATGGGCAATTTACTATGAGAGTTCGGCTATTTTTGCGTAACCGTACACATTGTTGGAACCAATGGTAAACGATAGAGAATTATTTCTAGAATGAGTAGGAAAAAAACCATTTTAAAACTATGCCGGAGTTGGATAATATCTGAATATTTAACAGAGATTTTGAGGTTATGACGTTATAATATCTACGTATATAAGAGCAATAAAATGAATAATGTATTTCAAACAATCGATGACTAACGAATATAAATATTTAATTGCGAAAAAGTATATATCTATACCTATATTACAAAAAGGAAAGATTGAATTTTTTATTGTAAAAGATAAACAATAAAACGACTGGGCCGTTTAAAAACTAGTCTATGACTAATATAGTACCTAATTAACATTATCAAAGTTAAAATACTTCGTATTGTAAAAGTAGTGGTAGGAAGTTCGCATGTCAAGTCGATTAATAACTTGAAACTTAGTAGGTAGTCGTAGTTATATTGCAGTAGGTAGGTATATACTCACCACTAAAGAAAATATTATAACGAATGTCACTAGGAATATTAATTTAAGATATTTAGGTAATCTAATTGAATCTTGTTATATTTACGTATGACACCAAACATTTTGTTATATTTATGTATAACACCGCTTAAACACGCATGTTTCTTCCTCCGTGAAAACTTATCCTTATCCTTATGCCTACACGAATATACAAAGCCTATTCTCTGGGATTAGTGATGAATGTTAACTTGGCCAATCGTTGGTTCAGTTTGTACGCGTCATATTAAGATTCAATTAATTTGTCTCTTAATTTACTATGAAATAGCGTACATACCTTTGTTCATGCTCAAAAGTAAACCGAAGGAAGTCTTATCTTAGATTTTTTCGATACGAGATTAATCCCTTAGTTTTCTATAATCGATAAGGCGATCATCCTAATCTAGTCTATTGTTGCATGGTTGACATTTATCCAAGGCCATATCATGAGTCTAAATTGGTCAGTTTAGCAATTGTTTTAATACGGTTAATTTTAAACGCCGCAAATTTATATAATAGTATTCATATAGAATAAATTATAATGAAAGAGAAGATTTTTGATAAATAAATGCGTAGTGCGCAATTTACGTAATTTTAGCCGACTTTTGCCCATTCTCCTTTGAAAATTAAATTATTAATAGATTTAAACTTATTATTTAAAAGATACTTTTTTTTTAAATATATGTCATGTATATTCAAAAGTAAAAATATAAAAAGTCGTCTGATACGTCTCCGATAACAAATGCGAGTCGATCTTAAACGCGTGTGCAGGGCGAGCTGACGTTCTCGGAGGGTGACGGAGAGGGGGAGGGGGAGGGCGAGTTGAGCGTGGGCGGGCCGCTGGCTGCGTGCGCGGGCGCGCTGGGCGTGGCGGGCGCGGCGCTGCGCGCGGCGCTGGCGGGCCGCGTGCTGGCCGCGGGCGGGGACCTCGTCAGCAAGCGCCACTCGCGCAGCGACGCGCACTACACGCGCCTCGCGCTCGCCAAGGCCGCCTACGACAGGCTCTTCACCTGGGTCGTGAGCCAGGTCAGACCCCCACCCGGATTTTACACTATCGCACGTTGCTTTCATTTCGTTTACACTTTACGAAGAGATTGGTAAAGCTCGTTTTTTAGCTGTAAATGAATCTTTTGACGCCCCCTAACCCTGACGCCCGGGGCGAGTGCACCTGCCTCTTCCGAAGAATATGGCGCGACGTAGATCTTCGTTTATGCAAATCGAACCTCTCGAATCCGATGATGTCCGAACGTCTGATTATAATTTACAATAGCAACCGTAAGGTCGAAAACAAAATGCCTCAGACGTCCGTCCCCCTTGCGCTCCTCGGACGCGCGGATGTTTCAATGGCGCAGTATTTATTCATATTTTCTTGTCCCGAGCGCGGCCGTTGTACAATATATAATAATCTATAATATATATATATATATATTGATCCAGTGTATATATGTCCAGATCAACAAAGCCATTGAGGTGCCCCGCGATACGTACAAGAACACTCTGATCGGCGTGTTGGACATATACGGCTTTGAAATATTCGACACGAACAGCTTCGAACAGTTCTGCATCAACTACTGCAACGAGAAGCTGCAGCAGCTGTTCATTGGTGAGTTCGACTTTAATACGTAAACATTAATGCCGTTTTTATTATCTCGATTACTTGTTGCATATAATTTCAAATCATTCAAATGTTTGAAGAATCAAATCTTGAATTGAATTGAGGCTCAGTTAATATTCTTTATTTTAATTTTTTAACCTTGTCCGAGCAATAATTATTAGTTTTAGTGTTTAATATTTCTAACTTTAAAAATAATGGGATTTCTAAATAAACTTCCAACCCCAATATTTCAAATCAACTTTGTTCTCTATGTGAATAAATATACTCGAAGAAGATTACAGAATGTATTCCTTCTGTTTGGATTGCAAATGTCACATTATTCTATATTAATTATAATTTCCAGTTTCAAAAGATAGCGTGCAGATACATGATAGTTATGTAAAACTACATTTTTTATGTCGGCAACAGAGTTGGTGCTGAAGCAGGAGCAGGAGGAGTACGCGCGCGAGGGGATACAGTGGACGCCCGTCCAGTACTTCAACAACCGCGTCATATGCGAACTCGTGGACGCGCCCCACGCTGGCATCATAGCGATCATGGACGAGGCCGCGCTCAATCCCACCAAGGTAACCACGCGTATACAGCGAGGGATCCACTCCACGCCGCCGTCGTAGCGATCATGGACGAGGCCGCGCTCAATCCCACCAAGGTAACCACGCGTATACAGTGAGGGATCCACTCCACGCCGCCGTCGTAGCGATCATGGACGAGGCCGCGCTCAATCCCACCAAGGTAACCACGCGTATACAGTGAGGGATCCACTCCACGCCGCCGTCGTAGCGATCATGGACGAGGCCGCGCTCAATCCCACTAAGGTAACCACGCGTATACAGCGAGGGATCCACTCCACGCCGCCGTCGTAGCGATCATGGACGAGGCCGCGCTCAATCCCACCACGCGTATACAGCGAGGGAGGGATCAACGTCACGACTCTCATCCATACGTCATCACAGCCCTATTTAATATCCCCCACATGCTACGCTGGTGAACAGATCTATGGTGGAAATCAAATAGGAAGAAAAAAACTTAATCATTTATGATCATAAAATATACGTAGTAACGTTACAACAATATTCTACCTATAGTTGAATTTATCATTCTTATGTATGTTAATGTATTGCACTAAATATGCTAATAATCGTCACCAGATCTCGGACCAACAGTTGTTAGAAGCCATGGACAAACGACTCAACGGCCACAAACACTACACGTCCAGACAGCTCGCGCCCACAGACAAAAAACTAAAACATGGCGTCGACTTCCGTATCACGTGAGTGTCGTACAACAACATAAACCTATATTCAATGATGTATTACATAAAATAGATTTTACATTTTTGCCGATCGTATTGAAGGTGTTTATCATAAGAATTTTTATAATAATCATGATTCAATATTAAATACTAGTCAGTCTCCATTTGAGTTACACAGATCGTGTGCGCAGATCGGCACAAGACTGGTACTGAATCAATTGTTATTGAGCGGAATTTGCGGCGCTTCAAAAAATTTATTTGAATCTGGGAAGAAACAGGTTTTTGTATACGTTGTTTTGCGACATGTATAATGGATGGTTAGATAAAAGAAAGAGATGATACGCTTAGAGGTGTTCGATGTCATCCAAGTGTACACACATCAGAATATAAAGTTGTTACTATCAAGTTTCTGTCAATCTTTTTAAACTTAACCGTCAAAAGATTACGACATAAATTGGATAGGAGATTTTTTTTTTGTAATCTGATGTGTTTGCGACTATAGAATAATTGTATTGTTCAATTCATGTTTAGACACTACGCCGGCGATGTGACGTACTCGATCACTGGCTTCATGGATAAGAACAAGGACTCGCTGTGGCAGGACCTCAAGAGGTTGCTGCGATCATCCACCAACAAATCACTGGCTGACATGTGGCCGGAGGGAGCTGACAATATACAGAAGGTACATTGTTAATCAAAGAACATAGAAATTCGACCTTTTAGTAGGACGTCGGCTACGTTTTGTTGTAAAAATAAAATTGTAAAGATAAAGACTCATTAAACGAGGCGACGCTCTGGATATATATATCGATTAGAGCGGTTAGTGACTCGGTAGATGATAAGCCAACACTATTATATACGCATAGGCTCTCATTGAGTTCTGTAAGAGATGTAGATACCCCGTGAGCAGGTTATTTGAAAATAGCTGACTCCATACTGTACTTGACTACAGGAGCTTGTCAAAATGAGAAAAGCGACATTACACTATATAGCAGGGTTGCCTCCCGTCCCGAATTTTCCGCGTAGCAATTTCTTATTCATTTTATCTCGATTTTTCATCAAACTATCAGAAATATATTAATAATAATTTAAAAAAATTGACGTTTGTTTATAAAAGTAAACATGCTATGATTGGTATATAGTAATGGCTGACGTGATCGCTTTTCATCAGGCGGCCCTTATCTCTATTTGTTACCTAATTAACAAAAAATAAATAATACAAAAAGGTCTTTTTTAATTTTTCTGCAGTCTTTTGAAGGAATCTATATTGGACTGAAGTCTGATAACTTCTGAGGACAGTTCGAACAATGTCCCGAATTTTATTCCCAAAAGGTGGCACCTCTGTATATAGGGACCCTCGCTCTCAAATTGGAGATTAGAAATTTATCTATCATGACAGCGAAAAGTTGTACGTATATACTTTTTGATATAACAATAGATATATATGTTAATAATGTGTTATGTTTGCAGACATCGAAGCGTCCCCCGTCGGCGGCGACGCTGTTCCGCAACTCGATGTCGTCGCTGGTGTCGGGGCTGCAGAGCAAGGAGCCCTTCTACGTGCGCTGCGTCAAGCCGAACCCCCACCAGGCCCCCAACATGTGGGACCCCACGCTGGTGAGAGGATACATTAGACCATTCTCTCGGAGATATATTACACAACGATGCGAATGACATTTATGGTAGATTTTTGGTTAAAACGTTATAAATTCTAAATAAGCGTTCCGGGTATTGATTTAAAACTGAAATTTCTATAACAAATCTGATATAATACGATCGCAGTTTATAGTTATCTTATGTGGGTAGTCGCATATAGAGCATCGGAGTCTCTAGTTTGTTTCATTAATTTTATTGACATAATTGATATTGTAAATTTTTTACTTATCACATCGGAATGTTCGAAGCCGAAAAGCAAGTTAAGGATTTCTCTAAAATGATCGATCACTGATTCGTTGCTTTTCCGTTGTTCCAATATTTTTTTATTGAGGGACAAACAGTTTATACATTATGAGCATAAAATATTAACAAAAAGTAAACCTACAGTTCCCTATATAACATTTTTTATAATACAATTTAACCATTGAAGATAACTTATATGAAATAGATTTAATTACTACGTTCATACATTCCATACAAAGCAATACAAAGGTTTTTACTTACGTATATTAACAATAACAATCATACATCCAATTTATGCAAGTGTTCAGCAACTTGGCGTTTAAATTTAATTAAGGAGGTTTCAAAAATATTTATGTCATTGAAAACGTCCTTTTATAATGTGCAAGTTCTTTTGATATAGCTGAATCGGAATATGAACGTACATAACTATTTATTTATATGTAGTTCAGAAATAGCTTATTATAGTCTTATCGACTGCTCAATTATGGGGAGATAGGCGAATCTCGAAAGTCACAAAAAGTAGTCACTTAGTGTGGTGTGGTCGTGGTGCGCAGGTGGGCCACCAGGTGGCGTACCTGGGCCTGGTGGAGAACGTGCGCGTGCGGCGCGCCGGGTTCGCGAGCCGGCAGCGCTACGACCGCTTCCTGAAGCGCTACAAGATGCTGAGCCAGTACACGTGGCCCAACTACCGCGGCCGCGGCGCGCGCGACGCCGTGCTCGTGCTGGCGCGCGACCTGCAGCTCGACGGCCTGCACTACGGCCACACCAAGCTGTTCGTCAGGTGGGCAACCCTTCTCGGATGACTAACCTCGCTACCGAACACAAGAATACTGTGAGCAGTGGTGGGCGCATATTTTTATCGATGTCGATAATTCACGTATCGATGAAATCTGTCGATGTTTTTATTAATAAAAAAAAAATATAACGACCTCCTTAGCCGAGCGGTTCGCACGCCAGGTTCAAGGTGTCGCCATCTCTCGAGGTCCCGGGTTCGATTCACGGTCGGGTCAATGTAGAAAATGCACTTTTCTATATTGATTCGGGTCTGGATGTTGTGGTACCTTAGTTGTCTCAGATACTCCATAATACGGAGGCTTTAGCTACTCATCTTGGAATCTGAGCAATGTATGTGGTGTTATTTATTACATAATTTGTGCTTCTTTTATTATTGTTTTATCACAATACCAAGAAAAAACACTTGTCAAATATTTTTTCTTTCTTTCTTACCTCACCCTGTGAATGACGTAAAACATATTTTTTGTAAGATATGCTTGTAATTTTTATTAGACAAAGGAGCGTAGTCGTTCCCCCATTGACATAGAAAATTTAGAACATTTACCGTGGTAGAAGCGCCACATACAACAAGTTTTAAATAGACTTCTTAAACGTAATCATGAACCGGCTAACATATTTTTTTCCTTCCACCAGTTCAGGACGGCAGATGCATTGAACGCATAAAACCCACCATTTCGATTAAATAGAAACTTAGGGCGATGTAATGAAGCTAGTGAGTGCGGTATGCAATTGTCTTAAAAATCATTTTGATGTTTCCTAACAATTTATTATTTTCAAACTAAATTTAAATCTATTGATCCGCACTTGATTTTACGTTTAATCGGTAGATAACTGGCAGCTATTTAAAACCAACGAATATTAATTTTTTAAATTTGTTCTCAGATCGGCGAAGACCCTGCACAGTTTAGAAGCGGCTCGATCGGAACTGATCCCGTCTATAGTGATCCTCCTGCAGAAGCTGTGGCGCGGCACCCTCGCGCGGATGCGGTACAGGAAGATGAAGGCCGCACTCACCATATACAACGCATGGAAGTAAGTATTCGACTCTACTCTTACTCGTGGCACGTACTCAAATACCTATTTCAATATATCAGCAGACTGCGTTATCGGAAGTGCAATTCGCTAGCTGGATGTTTTTAGAAAAAAGATTAGAAAATCTCAATGTACATACATATTATTGCGCAAATAAAATACTTTGATTTTGACTGAAATATAGAACTGTTAAATGTCAATCTATTGACGTTTATTCTCATACTTTACTCTTTGTTAATTTCCTATATACGAGGGTCAAACTGAAAGTTCTTAGAACTGGCCACTTATAAACAATATAATAAAAAAATAATTCTAAAATTTGAAAATATAACTCTTTGCCAATATTACTGAGTATATATTTCATTCATTTGTCATTTGTTTTACGATTTGGCGGCAAATTGAAAATTGTCTGTGTCACGTCATCATGAATTTAACACGAGAAAATTTTCGTGCAATGATTTTTTATGACTTTCGATGTCATTTAAGTCAACAAGAAAGTTATGATAGACTACGATTGGCCTTTCACGATGAAGCCCCATCTCGTGCGACTGTTTACAACTGGTTTAATGAGTTTAAACGTGGTCGCACTAATCTCACTGATGATTTACGTGAGGGACGGCCTTCTACGGCGACGACTGAAGATAACATCTGTGTTGTGCGGCGTATGATAGAGACTGACAAAAGAGTGACCTATCAACAGATTCGGACAAGCTTAGGCATCGGTATGAGTCAAGTGCACAAAATCCTCCACGAACATTTAGCGGTCAGGAAGCTTTGCGCCCGGTGGATACCTCATAATTTGACTGAGGCTCAAAAACTCCATCGTGTGGATTGGTGTCGTAAAATGATTGAAAGATTTAACGGAGGTGACTCAAATGCTGTGTTCGACATACTAACAGGTGACGAAAGCTGGATTTACTGTTATGATCCTAAAACCAAAAGACAATCTGCTCAGTGGGTGTTTCCTTTCGAGGAGTTGCCAACTAAAGTGAAGAGAGATCGAAGTGCGGGAAAAAAAATGGTGGCCTCGTTCTTTGGAAGGATAGGTCATTTTGCAACAATTGTGTTAGAGGATCAAAAAACAGTTTCTGCAGAATGGTACACTACCAATTGTTTGCCACTTGTCTTGGAAAAAGTTCGAGAGAAACGACCTCGCAGTAGGATCCTCCTTCACCACGACAACGCCTCGTCGCACACCGCCAAGCGAACGATCGACTATTTGGCGACATCAAACGTTGAATTACTGGGTCACCCGCCGTATAGCCCCGACCTCGCGCCTTGTGATTTTTATTTATTTCCAAAAATTAAAGAAAAACTTAAAGGAAAGCGGTTTATGAATGCTGAAGAAGCGGTGGCTGCGTATCGCGATGCCATTGAAGAGACCCCTAAGGACGAGTGGGCAAAGTGCTTTTCCCAGTGGTTCCATCGCATGCAGCGGTATATTGACGTGAATGGACAATATTTTGAAAAGATATAATAAAACTAATAACTGGCTAATGTAATCAGTTTTTGATTTTCTAAGAACTTTCAGTTTGACCCTCGTATATGTAAGTACTTTACTCTTTGGACGTTTATTGATCGATGAGTTGATCGATGTATTTGCTTCATTTGAGTCGTACTTCTATTTTTAATGAACAAAACTATGTATTGACGCTATTTTTAGATAGTTACTACTGTAGTGTGTTTATGTGTGTGTGAGTGTGTGTGTGTGTGCGTGCGTGCGTGCATGCGTGCGTGCGTGCATACGTACGTGCGTATGGCGTTTATGGTGCCTGCTTATTTGTTAAAATGAATAGAAAAATTCAGTCGACTGATATCACGCAAGCGTAGTAATATATATTGTTCAATTTAACTTCTTAAGTGCGGCCTTAAACGCAGTTCTATATAAACAATAAATGGGGTAATAATCACATCGCTCTTTATCGTTTTTTTTACGAAAATCTCAGAAAAATGCGGTCAAATTATGATAAAATCTCGATGGTGGTGAAAAGTTAAATAAAAACTTATACTATATACAATGGTGGCCATGTAATTAAGAGCGCTCCCTTGAATATAGTACATTTACTTAAAAAAACATATACCTTGTTGCATGTTTTTTATTTTTATTTTTGTGGTACTCCAAAATATTTCTACATTGCTGGAACTTTCTTCTATAAATTAGATTTAATAAACCACGAATAAAAAAAGTATAAATTACGCAAACGTAAAATTTAATCCAAAAAATTCTTCTTACTGACTGGTCATATAATTAAGAACGCAAACTATATATTTTTTTATTCAAATTCAAACAAAGAACACTCTATGGCTTTACTACTTTCTCATAAAACTGACACCATTTCGTAGTGTAAACACAATTGGAACGTAATTTTTCAAAATAATAATGGGAAAAAATAAAAGTTGCGACCGATTTACAAGGAAGATTATATTAAAACTTATAAAAAAATAGCTGACCATCTACATTGTTCGAAAACTATGATATTCAATGCTTTAAAACATTTTGAAAATTATAATAGTGTTTTAAAAATTCCGCGCATGCCACGATCGACAGAAACATCATTCGTTTGGCGAAATTATATCCTTTCAAAGGGTTTAACGAGATATGACAAGAATATTTTGGTGAACGACAACCCTCTGCGATCTCGGCACGCACTATTCGAAGGCGTTTAGTAGAAGAAAAGTTGTACGACAGAATAGCAAGAAAGGTACCCATGCTAACAGTGCCATAGGCGAGCACGAAACGAAACGAAAATAAAATATTGTGTGCTCTGGTGGAAGGCGATACGTACGTCGCTCCTCTAATAAGGCATTCGACCTTAAGTTTACTAAGGCGACTTTAAAATGGTGGGAGCAACCTGAAAATTTGGGGTCGCTTCTCTGGTCTCCATTAATTCATCTCTAAAATTATTCACCGCCAATGCGATATCTTTTCTTTCGGTTTGAATAAGTTTATTCGTCATGGAAGATCGGAATGTGTCAAGTTTTTCAAGAATGCGTAAAGTTAAGAGAACTGCTCGTAGTAATATTTAAAAAAATAGGGCGTTTCATTCAAAACATTCTATAACTACAATTCGTTCTTAATTATATCGCCACCACTGTATATGAGAGGCATTCACCTCAGTATGATCTGACGATTCGGTCATCCGATAGACGGTACCGTGCCCGCCGCTACATAGCGGAGCTGCGCGCGGAGGTGGCGCGCGGGGAGGGCGTGGTGCGCACGTGGCCGCGTTGGCCGGCGCGCTTTGGGGCGGCGGCGGCGCTGCTGCAGGCCGCGTACCGGCGGTGGCGCGCGTACCTGGTGCTGCGGCCGGTGCCGCGCGCGCAGTGGCCGCAGCTCAAGATGAAGATCCACGCGGCCAGCGTGCTGCGCGGCCGCCGCCCGCAGTGGGGCGCCGACCGCCACTGGGCGGGCGACTACCTCGCCGACCCCGCCTACAACGCCAAGTGCGGTCAGTGTTCGGTCATGTTCGCCTCTGTCAGATCTATTCGGAACTGAAACGGGAACCTTGCCACATATACGGATATCATAATAAATATCTCAAGATGTATTTATAAAACAATTATGTTTGATGTCTTATATTTTCACGCGCTTAAAACTTTTAAACGGTTTCATCGCGTTTGTATTTAGTTTTATTGACGTTTCGGACCCTTTACAGATTCCGTGTTCGCGTAAGACTTAAATATGTTTGTTACTTTGCCATTATAATCCGTTATGCAGTTCAAAATTGCCTATATTTTATACTATGTATAGATGTGAAAATAAGTAATTTAGAAATATATACTGTCTCGTAATGTATATACGTTTCAAATTGATAAAATCTTTCGTTAGATATGTTCAGCTAAAAAGACAGCTCAGGCATAGAAGTCTAATTAAGAAAAACGCATTTAAAATATATGCTTATATGTGCAGCTCTGTACAAGTCTACGATGGTGACCCTTCAGAAGACCCAACAGATCGGCAAGCCCGTGTTCTCGTGTCGCGTTCATAAATTCAACAGACACAACAAGTTGGCGGAACGATGCTTGCTCGTAACAGAGTCGTTTATATGCAAACTGGATGCGAATACTTTCAAACCACTCAAGAAACCGATACCCATTGCCGAGGTAAACAATTTGCATCAACTAATTTTATATTAAAAAATTATAGATAGGGACATCGACCGATCGTATCGATTATCGACAACAGAACGAGGACTTAAGTAACTTTGATGATTAATAATAACAACAGTGAATAGCAATTAACAATATAAAGTGACAAAATTCATAAAAAATATAGAAAAAAGGTATAAAAACATTCATCTAAAGTGGTCGGTAAAGCTGCCTTACAGTCATATAAAACCAATAATATTATACCTATTATATAATAATTTGTGTTCAAATTATTTTAATTGCACGTTTCGTCAGCTAGAACTTTTCTTGTGACTTTATTTCTTTATTATGATGACAATCCTGTAGAAGGAATTAGTATGTTAATTTCGCAGTTTTTCACGAGTGCATTCGATAAAGTCAATCATGAAGATTTTCTTTCAGAAAATGGAATCGAATAGAGCGTTGCTTAAGTAATTTTCTAACATATCAGTACAAACAGCAACTGTAGATGTATGCGAGTCTGACGTATTCCTCGTAGAATTCGATGTACCGCAAGGATCACACCCGGGACCGCTGCTATTTTTTAATTTTGTCAATATAGGACTCGATCACTCGATCGATCGGAGCAGCAGTATTATTGATTAATTAAGGCCCGTCAAGAATATTGACAAGCTACAATTACACTAAAGTTAACAAGGTTAAAATCCCTTAAAGCGAGTTACGTCGGCATATCTGAAGTAGTATCAATATATGCAGAAAGATCTGTTCAGCTTTCAGGGCGATTTGAGATCGTTGACGAGTGGGGTTTATACCTAGTCGTGTTTCTGTTGGTCTAGATCGGCGGCGTGCGCGTGATGAGCAGCGACGCGCAGCTGGTGGTGGTGAGCGTGCCGGCCGCCAACAACGACCTGGTGCTGGGCCTGCGCCCCCCCCTCCCCCACCACGACCTGTGCGGGGAGCTGCTCGCCGCCCTCACCTACCGCCACCGCGCGTGCGTCTCGCTTCCCCCTCACACCCTCTTACACTGTACACTACATACACCGCACCCAAACATTTATTGGTCGTCTATGAATTACCCTTATTTTTCATAAAACACTATGACTTCATGATAATATCAATTGTTTTTTTATTTGCGCAGGTTTTATATAGTAACAATTTATCTCCCCACAGGTTGAAAGGAGTGGACCTGTTAGTGGAGGTGGAGAGCGGCGCCACGACCCGGTGCACGCTGGGCGGCAAGCGGCGCGCGCTGCAGCTCCCCTCCACCCCCCTCCCCCACCTCCCCCACCTCCCCCACCGAGCCCGCCTTCACGCACGCGAGCAACGTCATCATATACCATCCGGCCTCCGCGCGTGCGTAACCTACGCTGACATACTTTTTTAACCGCAAATTAAATTTAAAAACAAAATAGGAAATATTATGGTGTATAAATGTAATAATAAACATTCACCTTAAAGACTTAATTGAGCGATGAGGACGTTTGGTAAACGAACAATAATTAAATGTATTTCTTTAAGCTGTTCAGATATTAATTTGTAGTAAACCTGATATATACTTAAAAAATCCTATACTTCGTTAAAGTTTCTGGTATCTCGACTGGTACGAGTTCGAAAACCGTCTCGAGCAGTTGAGGCGGTTGAATTCGTTAGTTTTTTTTACAATATAAATACACAAAAGTATTGATATTAGTTATTTAATATTATTACAAATCTGTATAAAATATTACAGAAAAAGTGAACAGAACAAAAGTTTAATATTTTAACTTTAACTACGATAATATTTTGTGCCTTGAACAGTATATGTGATTCTCACCGCATATTGTACCTTACGTTATATTTAAATAGAGCTAATTTCAAACGCGGAAAGTATATTTACAATATCACTTAAAGTGTATTGATATCGTTATTTTAGGAAATTTAACATTATAAAGAAAATGTGGTAATTCTTTTTCCATGTTTATTTTATTCTATTTCATAATAATGTACTAATGATTTTGTGGCGATATTTTATAAATAATTATTTTTGTTATTGTGATGGATGACTTTATTAGCATACTTACGAATGTTAATTTATTTGAGGGTGATGAATGATGTTATAATGTATTCTTATAATAATTAGGTTTAATTGTTAATTTATTGTTAAGGTCATGTTAGATGCTCACGCCTTGGTTTTGCGGTTCTGAAGTTAAATCGAAGATTTTATTTAAATTTTAATCAATGGCGTCATTTTTTAACTGTAATACATTTTAATTTCTGCCGCTTTACTACTTATGGATTAGGAAGTGTTATCATTTCATTCTATGAAGGCTTTTATTCAAGACAGTAGTTTTTACAATTTTAATACAAATATTATAAAATAGCATTTTCAAGTTATTTATCAAACTGACAGATAAAAACTAGTTTACAAATTAAGATCCATGAACTTAAACGCGTGAGATTTAAGTTTTTACGTTGAACTTCTTACAATATTTGAATGTGATTTTATTTTCTTATGATAGCCGATAAATGGCACAGTCGATTTTTTTATATTCCCCGTATATTGTGGCAAATTAAAAAGATAAATTGAGTTTTGAATGTGAAATAATAAATTATTATATAACGTAGATTACTTTTCTACAAAGTGATACGTTTTTACTTGGTTGTAAAATAGTATTTACATTTTAATTATAGTAAATAACGCACAATATAAATATCTATTTATAAACTGTCTTAATACAATGGAATAGTCTTATTTATTACAAAACTGTATAGAGCACATATGAGGACAAAATCGTATAAGCGAAACTGGTGAATATAGGTACAGTTAAAATGTACAGTCTTCAAACACGTCAGATTATACAAAATTGTGAATTCCCCCACTCGATTTAAAACCTTAATACATTGAGGGAAGAATACGAAATTCATTGCGAGAATTTGACATATTGTGGTATATCTGACGTGTACCCGTGTGTACGTCCCCCATGGTTGGTCTCAATTTCTTCTACGCAACCTCTAATACATTATGGATGTAGTATATCTCTTATTTCGTGAGTAGAAAAAGGATGGAGAGTAATTAATTAATGAGACATAAATTAAGTTTTCAGTCACTCGGCGTTTTGTTCATTGATGTTACATTTTCTGTATATACCGAAAGATGTATGTATTTAAAATGGATAATTTAAATTAATTGATTGAATTATCGTCAATTTACGAAAATATGTGTTTCACAGAGGATATATTATACTAGAATTTAGTGAGTGTTGTTATAATTGGGTCCAGCGATTTATTGTAATGTGATTCAGAGCGTACAAATATTACAATGATTGTGTTATGTATAATATATAATGTTAATTTATTGTAAAATATTAGGTCAGTATTAAGTATTGTTTATAAGACAACGAAATAATATTATATATACTTTGTGAAGAATTCGGCTCTCAGTTGGGCGTTGTTCGTATATGAAAATACAAAATTTTATTTTATTTCAAGTCAATGGACGTTATTATGAGGCATTTTTTTAAGAAGTAGCAATAGCCTCGGGTATAAATTGATGTTTCTTAACTAATGGTGCATAGCGACCGGAAACTTTTACTTTTATATACATTTTGGTCCGGACAACAAAACAAAAAACAAAGTTTCCATAGTCAAGAAAAGGTTGGCAACATCTGATATATTTCTTTTTTTATAAATAATTTAGTCCGAACAAGTTTTATAGAGTGTAATGGATCAGAGAATGTTTTCGTTGAAATTAATATTTTTTTATTGATCAAGTTGAACCAACCAACTAACCATGAGCCCTTATAAACGATGTAATTGTTAAAGCGAGCAACCATTTTAATAACGTGTAGCGCCATCTCTTTTAGGGAGAATCAACTCCCTGGCAACCCTATATTATCTGCTGAATGTAAGGTTTCTTTAGTTGTCCTTAAACTCTTAGGGCCAGTTTCACCGGTTACTGATAAAGTTTCAGATAGTTATCTGATAGTTAACGCTATCTACTGGATAAAGGTTGCTGTTAACTTTTTTCTGTTTCACCATCAAACTGCTAGATAATTTATCTGGCAGATAAGTTATCGGCCACTTATTAGTTGACGGAACGGCAACGTCGCTTTTTTGCGTTTCAATACTACGACCCAAATTATCGTCAATCAAAAATCATTTTTAAAACTTAATTAATATTTTTTTTTGTGTTCAATATTATTTAAGTGACCTTTTTTCACATATTTCGAATTATAATTTTATGATTCTAGAATGAAAATAATACGATATTTGTATACTTAGCTACGTGTTTACAGAAACGAAACGCAACTATCATTTGTTTTGCTTTGTTGATATTTTGTGCTTAAAACGCTTTTCAATTTTTAAACTTTTCTTTGTGTATTCTTTTTGTATCTGTTAATTAATAATGAAAAAACAAAAACGTGAAAGAAGTGTGAATTTTAATCAAGAAGAAACGGAGCTTCTTTATTTACTAGTTAACGGAGATTTTTTACTTAGTAGCCCATTGTAGTTTTTATATCACTTTCTATTAACGATAGAATATAAACAACAGCCGAAATCGATTCCTAAAATCTTGAACTTCAAGTGATTCTAAATAATTAGGTCTAGGGTTAATTACTTGATTCCTACGGGGTCGCTTAATACGTTCGCAATATTCATCTAATTCGTCTTCTAAAAATACAAATAAATCCATTTTAGAATATTTGTGACACTTGTGACTGCAATCAACACAAAGCACACAATAATGGTCTAAAACTAAAACTATTTTCGTTCCCGTCACTTGAAACTTTTTTTTTATCTATCAGATAACGTCTATATCAGCCACTTGAATCGGCTGATAAGATATCTAATACTTTATCTGCCAGATATTTTTATCCGAGACCTGTGAAACCAAAAGTTGTAGTTTATCTGGCAGATAAGTTCCTAATAGGCTATCAGGGACTTTATCAGCAACCGGTGAAACCGGCCCTTAATCTTCTTAAATAAAAATCAAGTTTTGCTGTAGTCGGTAAACACGTTTTATTGAATTTTATAACGCCAATGAAAAGATAATGAAATAATAAAAGTAGTTGGGTACTTAATTATATCGTAAGTAACTTTGCTGATTGGTATTTATACTAAATCAATAAATATTTTGTTTGAATAAAAGATAGAATTGTTTGGAAATGTTATTGTATATTTAACCACTAGATTGGGAATGTTCTTTAAACTCAATAGGGTAAGTGCTCCAGTGATTATCCCTCGATGTTATATAAAAAGAGATTTATTTTCAGCGAAGTGATTTTGGTAATCATAGGTAACATATATGAATAAATATTAAATATGTCACTGTCATTATTATGATACAGCGACCCAGACATAGTTGGTCAGACATACTTTTCAAACTTTTAAATCCGGTTGAAAAAAAAGCAACTATTATTATTATCCTAATATTATTTTTTTTGACATAAAAATGATGAATGAATTTAAAAAAAGATTTAATAATAGCGAAACATGTTGAACATTATCAATTTCTTGTGTATTGTGTTTTCAAGAATATAAAATGATTATTATTCGTTATTGCACTTGCCCTAGGATTAAAATCTATCGGTATCGCTTTTCAATAGAAATTTTTGGAGTCTAAATTCTAGTCAAGAAGTTTAATAAAAAAATCTTCTTTTTAAAAACATGTGAGTCAGTAGTGCCTTTTAAAAATACTTAGAAATTGTAACCCAACCCACTCTGAGTCCTATAAATATTATAAAGTGATTCGATCGGTAGTGCCTTGCTGCGGTGCCATGATATTTGTAATGTAAACTATTTAAATATATTATTTTCTTTTAATACGTGTGTTTTATTGAAAGCTTCACCCCCTTGAAATATTAAAAAAATGCAGTATAACATTTCTGCTACTTTTTGGAAGCACTTATTCCTCCAGAACGTAGCAGTGGTGTATGTATATACGCACAGTATCATTATGTTTTCTATGCCAGAATATTTATTCACAGTTATTTCTCCTTTGGGTCAAAAACATACAGTAAAATATTCTTAATAAAAAATGCTTAAAAAAATCCACTTTACCCCTGGCGCTCTGAGATGGGACTCAAACCCTTTACCTTTCACAAATCCGCAACATTATTCATTAAGAATATTTTTCTATATAACATTGTGTATGAAAAACTGATCAAACACAATAAATATACAAACTTTGTCATATAACAAATTATTTTATATGGTGGGATCAGACGGTAGAGGGGGAGAGATAGCGTCACGTAAGCCCCTTTAAAAGTATAGGATTTAATTCTCTAAGTTCTTATATGAGTTGGCACGCGGTGTTTGCGGTTACGAGACATCGAGTATATATTTTTTATCATTATTCACATAAGCAATATTGTAAATCTAATAAGCATAATATAAAAAGCATAAGCATAATAGTATCCCATATTAAACACTAACCAGAAAAAAATGTATCTATTTTCGTTTACTGTCTACATCCATATTGATAGGTCGTATGAAGTTGAGATATATCTCGACACGCTGGAAGGCAAACTCGTACCTAGTAACCTGCAAAACCAAAATGGATATTTAGAGTGGAAAATCTTTATATTAAAAAAAAACTTATTTCCGTATAAATTGACTAAGGAACACCTTATTTGTTACCATGGCCGTGGAAAAAGAAGTTTTTCTGCTCTGAAGAACACTTAGCTTTGCGGGTTACTATGTGATTAGTCCAGCGTCGATATTAATAATAATTATAAAGAAATGTGAAACTGGAAAATGTTGCGGTTTGATACATGTGTGCCTATTAAAAATTGATAACAAATTTCTTTGAACGAACTCTCGAGAATTAGACGCACCCACGTGGTTATTAAGGAATTTGCCGTGCGTAAAATATCGGTCATATTCTTAAACATTTTGTATAATCGGCACATGATATTTATACGATTTTGCATAAAATTATTAGTAAATATTTTATTTATAATAAGATAATAAAACGGTTATGACAGTTGTAAGTGAATTTCATAAAATTACTGAACTTAAAAATAATATTTCATTAGGTGTGAATGCGTGAGTCAAATTTAAGTATTGAATTATATTTAAGTAAAATCCCATGATGAATGTTCGTTTGTGCAAAGCAGACCTAAGAACGTTTGATTAAAATTAATAATGAGTCTTATTTCAATAATCATAAGGTTAAAATACAACATGTCGTCACACTATTCGATGGGGTCAACCACAGGGTCAACACATACCTATACTAAAAATATAATTTGAAAAAATAAAACAAAATGATTAAGAACGAAAACTGAAATTATTCTTACGCTAATTTGTATACTTGTGTGTGATATTTGTGATTTTTTTTGAGAATAATTAATTATTAATTTTCTTATCTTGTCGATTACTTTACTCATTAAGGACTTTACACAGTCTAGATTATGGGGCCTAGTTAGCCACTAGCATTGTTCTTCTCAGGGGGGGCAAAGAAGAGTAATAGGTTTTCGAGGAATCTTAGCAGGCGCGCGAATGTTGAATATGTTAATTTAGTTTCGGAATAACTTGGACAAAAACTTTAAGTCGATCAGTTCTCTTTTATCTGACAATTCTGATTGGTTGAAATCTGCCGCGTTTTTGAGTATTTTTTATATGCACGTGAGATTTTATGAGAAATTTCACTTAACGTTATTAATAAAATCAAATTTGCGCCTTCCAGAAGTCCGTGCTCCCATCTTTGAACTGAAACATTGTTAAATACATTGGCATTGATCTATAATCGAAACCATATTTTTCCAAGCGTATTAATTTTGTTTGGAATTTAATTAAGCACGATCCGTTAGGTATTTTGTATTAATTGGATACGCAGATTAGCCTAGTAATTTTCCAATCTCTTTGCTGAATTAATTAATTAACGCGTATTTCGTTTCGTAATGTTTATTTCGAGATGTCATTATGTTTTGATGTTTGGATGAGTTGAATAACATATTGATTTATGGAATTTGTAAATTTAACTATAATAGGGTATATGTATCCGAAGGATTTCGTACGTCGATCTTTATATAAATACATAGTACACTAGTAAAGAGTATATACATAGTATCCTACCTATAACTTAGAAAGATGCTATGCATGCTATTGTTAATGGCTGAATAGGCTATAATTGTATTACCTTTTACATCTCTTTTGTATACCCTATTCAAACGCAAATAAATTAAAAAAAAAACAATAGAACCGACTCCTAACTGAAAAAGAAATAATACTTAGGTATCTCAAAAGCGACTTATTTAAGAAAATGGTATTAAAGTCTGGCGGAGGTTTTCTGTTGGTTATTAATTAAATGATAGGCGCTCGATTTCAATAGCATTTTTTTTGAATAGGCCGCTTTTGAAGATCAGTATTATTTTAGAATTTTTTAAGTTTGAAGTTGGTTCTATTTAATATTGATATTGTTTATACAATAGGTAACACTAAAAATACTTTTCTGAAAACCGCGACAAAATCGGTTCAGTCAAACGCGAGATAATCGCGGATATTAGATATAACACGTGTTAAAGTGCAAACCTCCATTTTTTGTCGGTTAATATACATAAACTTACTTCTAAGTCTGACAAATACTATGCTGAAAACCGCATCAAAATCGGTTCAGTTAAACGCGAGATAATCGCGGACAAACATACATAAGTACATACAGGTCAAAATGAGAACCTCTTTTTTTAAGTCGTTTAAAAATTCCCTATCCTTATGTCTTTACATCTGAAATCTCTTAAACTACACAACGAATATTAATGCAGTTTTAATCAATCTGTATTTACAGCGTCATTGAAGAGGAAGGTTTACATGTATGATACAGGAACACGCCAGCGAAACCGCTGGCGGAAAGCTAGTTTAATATAAATAGAGAATTCAATTTTTTTTTTCAAATTCAAATTCATTTACTTTGATACAGACATAAGACACAGTACATGTTGTAAATAAAAATATGATAGTACACAAAACGACAACAAAATACAATAACACATTTAAAATTTAATGAAATGTGTAATATTTCAAATTTAGCATCCATGACTGTACCAAAAAGGGTGACTAGTTCAGCATTTGTCAGCTAAGGCTGACGCTGATTTTCAATTAGTACCCTCTTTTGACCTATGGATATCAGAACAGATACCATGTGTGTGTGTGTGTGTGTGTGTGTGTGTGTGTGTGTGTGTGCGCGATTGCGTGTGTGTGCGTGTGTGCGTGTGTATACGTGTGTGTGTGTCTATCTCTCTCTCTCTCTCTCTGTGTGTGTGTGTGTGTGTGTGTGTGTGTGCGTGCGTGCGTGCGTGCGTGCGTGCGTGCGTGCGTGCGTGCGTGCGTGCGTGCGTGCGTGCGTGCGTGCGTGCGTGCGTGCGTGCGTGCGTGCGTGCGTGCGTGCGTGCGTGCGTGCGTGCGTGCGTGCGTGCGTGCGTGCGTGCGTGCGTGCGTGCGTGCGTGCGTGCGTGCGTGCGTGCGTGCGTGCGTGCGTGCGTGCGTGCGTGCGTGCGTGCGTGCGTGCGTGCGTGCGTGCGTGCGTGCGTGCGTGCGTGCGTGCGTGCGTGCGTGCGTGCGTGCGTGCGTGCGTGCGTGCGTGCGTGCGTGCGTGCGTGCGTGCGTGCGTGCGTGCGTGCGTGCGTGCGTGCGTGCGTGCGTGCGTGCGTGCGTGCGTGCGTGCGTGCGTGCGTGCGTGCGTGCGTGTGTGTGTGTGTGTTCAAACATGTGAATTCAAACATTAATAGTAAAAACGGAAAGTAGAGTGAATATTCATGCATAGTGGTTAGTGAGTTTCGCAAAATTCTCTCATTAGAGGGGTGACAAAACATTTATTGTGTTTCTACGTGCTTCGTAACTCACTGGTCCAGGCTGCGTATGCAATCTTTAGCATCATCTAACCTGTATTGTACTCACGTCATAGATCGTGGCTAGTTTTTCCTCTAGGACGTATTCCGTTGCATAACAAATTATCGCAAACTGGCTTTCTTTGATTTCTTTAGAGTCATAGTAAATAGACAAAATATCGTTTACCTAGGGACAGAGCCGGCCTTCTGTGCTAGCAGAGGTTGGTGATTAACTTTTTGACTATTTATAGTAATGGTAACATTCTATCAAATGCACATCTCACTATATTAAAAATAAAACACAAGTTATCAAATTACTCTACTTTGTTGTATACGATACACCTTAATGTTTATTCATTTAGATAATAAGAAAAAATCTTAAACAAACGAATTTAAGTACTCTTAAGTTCAATGTGATCCCACAAGCACCATGAGGTATCATTACGCAGTTTTTTATTGTCAACAAGTCCCTTAATAACACTGCAAAAGTATGTATCTACATTACTCTACATTATATAAGTATCTTTTTATTATTAAAATCCCCTATGCATCATATTTTACACAGTGAATACGATCTAAAAGCACTCTTAAATGTACAAGTAAAAAGATATTTGTCTCTCAGTACTGGGAAAATGAAATCTAACATCAAAACATTATCTCGCACACTTAAAAAAAAAACCTTCACAAATCGTGAACTATCACTTAGATGTTTCTAGAGCCTCAATACGGCACCCTCTATTCAGTCGCCATCAAGCTTCAATAAAATTATTTCCAAAAAATACTATTATGTGTAATATTGTTACATCAATTTCGTCGTTTATTGTATAATGCGGTGATTTTCCTTTCTCTTCATTGCCAAAGTTACGTAAAAATAAAGGACACGGCCATGGCTAGATTGTTTTTACGTACTTTAATGCCTTCCATATTGGTGGAAGCTATCATCATAAAACAGTAGCTCGTAGTAGTAAAAACAAGACGCATTTAGTGATTTCAACTTGAACTTGCCCTTTCCCGCCGTTTCAAATACTTTTTTTTTTAATCTTTACCGCCTTGATTAACATTAAAATTGACCATGTAACTATCACAAAATAGATTTATTTTGTATGAATGCAAGGATTTTGAAAATGAATAACGAAGATCTAAATTGCTACAAAATATGAAACTAATTAACATAATATGTTTCTTAGTTTCTACTTTCATTCATTAGTTAAGGTGGTGATGAAGGATGATATTGATTTGATGATATATGTTAATATTATTCCCATCCATAAGTATTTATTTATTACTTATGATTGATTATAATATAATCAGTAGGTATTATTGTACGATGAAATTACGCTTGGCACAAAAATTAGAATTTAATATAGAAGTAGGTATAAATATTTTGGTATACCATTCTTCTATTATTTTCTCTGTTTTTTTTTCATAATAATAACGACTCAAATAATTAATTTGAATTTCTTTGTAGTTGACAAAGTGAAATATACAAAATATAGATCTGTACCATCTCAGTCTTTATAAAATATATATTTAGTAATAACAAGTAACCCACAATATAAGTATTGACTGCTTGTCACCTACCGTGTACATAAAACCCGACGCTTGGTTGACTTTTACGACTCGCACAGGATGATAAGTACCTAAGCATCCAGACATCTGAACATTTTTGGTTCCTAATATCTTTACTCGGCGACATACATTAGTAATGAAAAAATAGGTATATCAAAATATGACATGGAGACGATACTAAATAATTCACATATTGAGATATTTGTAATAAACAAGTATAATTTGTATGAGATAAACAAAGAAATAAAAATAATGTAAAGGTAAACTTTTATATTACAAATGAGGCAATGTCTTAATTCTTTTATTGGCGCGCAATATCTATTTTTCTTCTCAAAATTCCAACATTTATATTTTTCAGAAAATTTTCATACACGAGCAAATATAAAAAAATCCCAACTAATCATTCTCAATAACTTAAGTTTCTTTACGTTTCACAGGTCTAAAATAGTCATAGTTTTATCAAACTCCATTTAACTGATCTTTAAAAAAAGCAAAATCAGAAACGAAAATTTTTTTAATGGCACAGATATAGCTAAAGATATAGAACTGGTAAAGACAATACTTATAATCCTTAAATAATATGCAATAACCCTTTTGTTACATGCACACAAATTAAGCATACATAATTGTATCATATATATAAGTGACTTGGCAAAAATTTGTATGTACCGCTTCAGATAAACCAAATCCTTGAGTGGGATTGGTTCCCCATCTTTTTTATGAAAGTAGTTAATTTTATGCGGTCCGACAATTACACGTCATACTCGTATAATACAAAACTGTTAATTTATCTTTAATCAATTTTAAATCACAGCCAGCTAACAATAGGGATGATGACTAATTTTTGTTTGTTTGTCCGTCAGATAGAGTGTTAAAAAATAGTAAACACGTATTTTTTTCGTAATCATAAAATTACGGCGTTACATTGAGTTGAAATTTCGCATGACGTCACGTTAGAGTACGTTTTCTACTCAACTGTGACGTAGCGAGCCCCCACTCCTCAACTTTAATGCCTGTTATGTAAGCTATTTCTTGTTAAATTGAAGTAAAAAAAATACGTATCTAATATTTTTCTATAATCTGACTGACGGACTAAATAGAATTGCATTTTTTTACCCAGTCGTCATCCCTATTAACTTCACAATCGGTTGATTGTTGCAGACAAATACTTATTGTGTAAGAGCGGCTATCGTGTTGACTAAGCGAGGCAGGATTCGGGTCACCCCGCATGCGGGTGTAACGTACTAGTTATTCAGTGTCGTAGGTGGTTCTGTATATTAATATTAAAAAGAGGATTTGTTTTAAAAATTCTATATCACACGTGAGTGACATAGAGCGAAGTCTCAAAAAATGGCTAGTAAGTTTTTAAAATATGCGTTTTTATATATATTCGAAATCGAGATAAAAACCAGGCCACCACATTTCAGTTATCTTACTTTCGATACAAATATAATGGAAAAAAGGAAATACGACCTTGCATTGCCATTTTTCCAGAAATAAAGGTATTTGATTGTTTAGTTGATCCACAAAAGTTACCATTCCAGCCCCTTTACATAGACCTTGGCTTAATTAAAACTTCATAAAAGATAAGAACAAACTTTGCGAGTTTAATTATTAAATCAAAAATGATTTTGACGTTTCAAATTACCCTCCTGTCTTAATAAACTACTTAACAGCATAACGATGTTCTACAATCACTAACTTACAACTTCAAATAAAATTGAACAGCCTGTAGTAAAATAATTATAAAAATATACCTTTACCTATATTATGTTATATTTGTAGGGACACAGCATAAATTTATTTAGCTGACTTAACATTTTTAGCTTGCGTCGGAGCACACTTGCTCGCGCTCACCAGTCGTTCTCCGTCACACCTAGCGCTAACTCGTAGATAACTGTTTTCAGTACGCACATAGTTTATAGACTATATCTTTTGTAATATATATGTACTTCATTGTTTATGATCAATATAACTAATTCCAGTGATAAATCTTAGTGTTTTCATTTACAACCGTCTGATGGAGTAATATCCGTTCTAGTAGTGAATATCAAATATCGGACAGAATAAAGAGACCAAAGCAAAAGGGAAAGTACGGACATATGTATTTATTGTTTGAAGTAGTTTGGATTTCAATAAACGTATTAGCCATTTATCCATCGGGATACATCTCTCTGTAACTGTATTATTGTCAGGCGAGATCGGGACGCGGTGAGAAGCTTATTAGTCTTAAAATTCAAACTATTTTTATCCTACCCGCGAAAACGAAGTGAACGCTGTTGATATTGCATAGTCAACCGTTCCGTTAAACATATCGGATGGAAAGAGTACTTAACTGACGATTTGCTATGATATAAAATGATTTAACCAAAGAAATATGTTTTAAAAATTCACCAGTCCTTGGTCCCTGTGATTGGATTCCAACCGAACTTTCGCAATCCATTGAGCTTTTTTAAGCTTTCTTCTTATATTTTTAATGGGTGAGAAGAGACCAGTGCCGTTTAGTGTTATGCTAAGAAATAAATAGGCTGCTTCCAACTAGTCTGATAGACACGGAAATGTTTTTGCCAGACAATATGACGTTACACCGTGACGGGTTTCAGGCATAAAGAACCCATGAGGCGTTAAGTCCGCCTTTGTACGATTCTGCATGAATCAAATACTATAACAGTAATATATTAATTTCACAGTAAGTAAGATTTTACAGTATATTCTTACGCTAAATACCTTTTGAATTTGAATGATATTTAAGTAATTTTTTTTAATATAAATATCAATTTCATAATTTGTTCATCAAACCCAAACTACTCTGTTACCGATCTTAAATAATATTTATTGTCCTTCCAGAATAAAACAACTCTGACATAGTAAAAAACTTAAATATTTTGTGAAAGTATTCCAATCGAGTTGGTACGTTGTATAAAAGTAACAAAGTATGTACTTAACTACTTAGTCGGTCTCAGTGGACCAAATTATATAAGTTTTTATCTTTGGGTTGAATTCCTTTAGGTACGCGTACCTTGCTGCTTTTATTAAAATAAGTATAAAATCACCATGTTTCATTAAAAATGTTTTATTATGATAAATGAGTGTCGTTTATGTCTTTGATCGTCTATTAGTTTGTTTGTCTGTATTGAATAGGTATCGAGACTACTGGAACAATTTAAAATTTCTATCACCTACGGAAAGCTACATCATACGCAGGCGACATAAGGTACAATGTAATTGACGCGGGCGCATTTAGAGGAACACATCTAGTCTAAAATATAATAATTAAAATTGGATAATTGTAAGAGTATACGAAATGACACCCGAACACCCATGTCCGAAATATTAGGTAAAAAGTTTGTTTTCATAATACTTACTATCTTGATACCTGTAGATTTTAAAATAGATATATTTTAATGTAAAATTCAATAAAACTCAAATAAAATAGTAATTAAAAATGAGCAAACTACATTATAGGTATCTATATAATAATAATAATAATAATAATAATAATAATAATAATAATAAAAATGGTTTATTGCCTCAAATTACAAAAGCAGTACATTATATATATATATAAAAAAAAGGAAAATACTGAGACAAACGGTGGTGACTCAGCTAATGTTGAGCAAGAGCATGCACTTGCCCAACGCTGATTTTCAGTCACCCCTCTTTCCCAGAAGATCAAATGTGGGGATTTTAGTATTAAAGGAGCAGCAGCACAAACTAAGCAATAATAATTTAGCTACGATTACTCTTTTTACAATATTACAAATATATATGAGTCAGACACCAAAATATTATACTGAATATCTATTAATTAATCAACTGTCATTCAAATTCAAATAATATGCAATATATTATAATTTAGCACTTTGCACAGATCAGGTATTATTACTGGGTATGTGTGTATGTTTCGTTGTGTATGTGTGTGTGTTTTTGTGAGACTGTGAGTGGTATGGACCGTTAGAAATATTCTTTCAACGGGAGACTGTTCCAGTATGCATGCTTCAAGTCTTCCGCAGCTAATTGTCGTTTTAAAAGGGCCAATTTGTATGTTTTCTTGAAATACAGTCCGCTCACTTTTTTCCTTAAAGGTGGAGGCAAATCATTCCATATTTTTGCAGCCGCATACCTGAAGCAACCTCTGAACCGCGTTGTTTTATGGCTTGGCATCTTTAAAAGATTTTGTTCACTAGATCTACCTCTAAAAGATCCTTTGTGGAACCACGTCAGTTTTTCAAAAAGATATTCTGGTCTTTTGTTCCAGATCACTCTATGAATGATATTAGCCAACTGAAGTTCCCTCCTACCCATCATATTGAGAATACCATTTTTGTTAAGGTATGGGGTTATGTGCTGTCTTTTGGGTATGTTAAAGGAGAATCATATACAGGCATTCTGTACTCTTTGTATAGCTCTTTCGGAGTTTTTGCTTACTCTTGGTCCGTAGATTGAACTGTAGTTGTTAAAGACCGACAGCACGAGTGAGTCCACAAGTTGAACACGTAATTCTTCTTTTATATATGGTCTTATTTTATATAAGATTTTAAGCCTAAAGAAAGCATTCTTTATTTTTTCATTAATATGATCAGTGTATTTCTGTTCACCGTCCATAATCAATCCCAAATTCCGAGCGGTCTTCACCTCTTTCAACATAATTCCATTTATATTAACCTTGCCACTATATTGAAGTACCTTTTGTATTTGATGTTTAGTACCCAATATTAACATTTGCGATTTGTCCGCATTAAGAATTAATGAATTTGTCTGTGACCAGCTGTATACATTATTTAGATCATTGTTCAACCTTTTTATTGCTCCTATGACATCGTTTCCGTTAACCATGTCCGTAATCCAAGGTTTCGGTTTCACTCTCTGAACAATATTTTTGGTTGGAGCGTGAAAATTAAAAAGATCTAAAACAAAGTTGTTAAATGTATTTACCATCTCATTTATGTCGTCTTTATTCAAAATGTTATTCCATGGAAACGATCTTAGACTTTCGTTAAAGAGGTCTACGTTTATATCACGCAAGAAACGCAGTTTTTTAGTAGATTTCGGTACTTTGGGTTTTCTGACGTCCAGATCCACCAGAACCAAGGCGTGGTCGCTCACAGTGTTATGTATAATAAAGGGTTTCCTACATCGTGGTGGAATGTCAGATAAAACAACATCCAAGATGGATTCTGAAGTTTCAGTAATTCTTGTGGGTTCATCGACAAGTTGTTCCAAGCCGTGATGTTGACAGAACAGGAGCAATTCCCTAGTGCGTGGGCAATTAGCATTCTCAACGTGAATGTTCAGATCTCCGAGTAGGCAGGTATAATTGCAATCTGCCATAGAAATAATTGCCTCACTGAGAGCATCGAGAACATCACCCACTTTTACCCCTTCTGGTCTATAGGCAGTTCCTAGGGCGAGTTTACCTCTCGGTAGTTTGACTTCAATCCACATTTGTTCAAGAGTCGATGAAGGGTGCTGCCGCAATCTAAAAGAAATGTGTTTTTTAATGTAAAAACCAACACCTCCACCTTTTTGATTTTGTCGAGCTTTGTGAATAAATATGTATCCTGGTAGCGCAGGAGCTACCATCTCCTCTCCTTCTCTGATCCAACTTTCGTTGATTGCTAGTATGTCAGGTTGGTGATTTAGAATTGCTCCACTAAAATCGTCTCGTCCCGTGTTAAGTGATCGAACGTTCCAAAGTCCAAGCCTCAAATAAGTTCGTCTTTCATTAGCCATTGAGCTTTAGATATATATTCCAATACCAATGTTTCAGATATGAACTCCGTAATTTAGTGTGAGTCTTGAATGAGTGTGTGCGTATTAGGAAGAGGTGACCTTTGCAAAGCTTACAATATTTACCATTAATTATCTGACTAAAAAGAAAACACAATCCCTGATCCACATTTCTCAAAAACAGTACAGAAATGAACAAATTTAAAATTTTCCAAAAATCTTAAGAAAGTCCTCCTCCGAGTGAAGCCGATATCTTGCCCTCCCCTGGTCTTTGCGAGCGAAAATTTTGCCTTCCCGGGTCCATACAAACTTAAAATTTGTTTCACGGGCTAATGCTCGTGCCTTCTGGAACAGCATACGGTTATAACCCGTGAGTCGCTCATTAATATAAATTGCCTTAGCTGGTCCGGGTAGTTGCAATCCATCCGTAGTTAGGGTACGTCGAACACGAGCAGCACGCAACAATATATCTTTTGTAGCATTACATACTAGGCGGATAGCAATAGGACGAGGGCGGGTGGATGGACTAATTTCAGCTTGAGGTCGTGCGGGCCCAACTCGCCTCGCACTGACGACGTCTTTCTCCTCTATATTTATTCCTATCTTGGTCGCGATAGACCGCACTAATGCAATGCAATTTTCGTTACCCATCTCCGGACAGCCAGTTATCTCTATGTCGTTGGCCAAAAGAGTCTGATCACGGTCATAAATTTCAAGTTGGAGTTGTTTTAGCTTGTTATCCAAAACATCCATACCTTTTCTCTCTTCAAGCTCTAACACCTTAGCTTCAAGTTTCTCTATGCGGATAGCCTGCGCTTTAATAGTTTCGGTTAAATTGGTAATCATTTCCCGTAGGCTATTCGTCTGCGCATGAAATAACTCACCCATATACAGTTTCAACTCTGTCACAATTGCGCTGTCGACTGAACTCCGAGAGCATTCCGTGACAGTTGATGGGCTGTTATGTTTTTCTTCGGTAGTAATTAAGCTGTTGTGACTAGGTTTTTGAACAGTCAAGACAGTTTGCCTTTTTTCGGCGATTGTAGATCGTGATGTTTTGTTACGTATGGTTACATTTTGGTCACCTTCGTTGTCCCGTGCTGCCAAATGGGAATGTTGCTCTGTTTCAATCTCGGATGTGGCGGTCCTTATCGGCGTATTGGTATTACCGGTTTTCGGTCGTTTACTTACGCATAGTGGACACTTCCAGTTATCCTTCCGTTCCATCAGTTCAAAGAGTTTTTTACTTACATTGGCGCAATCCAAATCATACATAGATTTACAACTCACACATTGTATATAATCTCTCTTGGGTAGGGTGTTTGTGCAACCAGCGCATTTCTGTGGGGGGCTCATTGTACAAAATTATGTTATGAAATCAATAAATTCCACCTATAGCTTCAAAAACAAAAGATTACTTTAACAGATGGGACTATTTCCACTTTACACCCTGGCAACACCTCTCGTCTGTTGTCAAACTGCTTATGTTTTTAGGTTGGTACACTTGACAAGTATTCTAGGTATAGTCTATGGTTTCATGCCACAATGTTTTTAGGTTATGTGAACAATATTTTTAACACTATAATTCACTTCGATCCACCACTGTAGCACTGTGGATTTTTCTTACACAAGAAGGATACAATTTTCTACCTTGAAACAGCGCAACTTCGCTGAGATTTTCACAAGGCTTCCACTGTTTTCAAGCAATTTATTTCGCAGCGCACTCGCACAAAATACAATGCTGACCCATTTCCCCTAAACTAAATGACTTTATTTTGTTTAAAACTAGCTTTCCGCCAGCGGCTTCACTCGCGTGGTCTTGTATCATACATAAAAACCTTCCTTTTGAATCACTCTATCTATGAAAAAAAACCGCATCAAAATTCGTTACGTAGTTTTAAAGATTTAAGCATACATAGGAATAAAGGGATAGAGTAAGCGACTTTGTTTTATACTATTTAGTAAAAATCATCAAAATCCGTTCACTACTAATGAAGATAATATTCAGTCGAACCGAGAACTTCTTATTTGAAGTCGATCAAAAAGATAATTTATAAAGTGTTATTTACAGAATAAATTACAAAGTTACCTATTAATTTGTAAAATTCGTCTTATTACATTATTAAAGTCGGAGAAAATTGAAAAAATATGTAGGTCATTTTATAGTTGAAAATCAAGAATACGGATTAGTTTCGTCTTCTTTTTACTTTGAATGAAGAGGAAATTATATTCTACTCTATACCGTAATTATACTCTGTACCTCCGCTTACGTTTCCATACAAATACAAAAGATAGAGCAAAAAGCAAATGCAATTCAATTATAATAAAAATGTATTCTTTTGATTATATCAAAACCTATTTTTGTGTATATCTTTTAAATAGTTAAGATGAAACATATTAATAGTAAAATCGATCTAAAAACCTATTTAGAGACATCTTTGTGATTTTTTTCTATCGAACCAATTATAGCTATTTATGTTTTTGTTTTCTAGCAAGCCATCGATCATATATTCAATTTTCATAAAAATATTTTTATTTGGCCAATGTTAGCATAGTCTTAGACTAAAATTGGTTTAATAAGTGGTAAACGTAGAACCTCGCCTTAAGGTGTGATGTTTGATTGGAGACTCACAAAACTGTATCGGTACCCTAAATTCCTAAATCCTAAATCCCAGAAATAATACGAAATGAACATCTCAGTTATAAGTGTGGATTAGTCTCTACGAACAGGTTTAGTATAACCGTTTAATTTAAGAAAAAATAGTTTTTATGGTAAGTTCTATAAACATGTAAAGCTTCGTTAAGCTTTTTCATATTTTTGCATACGATTTAAGTAAAAAATTAATAATATGTAGACACAACTCTATAAGAAGTCGTGTAGGCCTCCGCCCGGTTACACTTTAATCGGATGTCAGTAGTTTTAGGAAAGTATAAATATTCTTAATAAAAATGCCAAAAAAAATTCACTTTGCCCATAGTACTCTGAGACGGGACTCGAACCCATGACGTTTCGCTATCCGGGCGACTGCTCTAACCACTGAGCTACCTAGGACCTAACAGTACTGACGAATCTTTCAAGCACTTGTTACTTTTCGCTACTACAGAGTGTATTTTTATCAATGTTCATCAAAGTATAGAATATTTTAATATACGTATAAATATATTACATTAAATTTTATAATCAAAGTTAATTTGTTGTTTTTCAACAAGTATTTTATTGCTATTTTTCTTTTCTTAGCATAGTCTTTATTAGTCATTATTTACTTTAATAATAAACAATATTGAATATATCCATTTTTATTTTTGTCGTGTAGAGAAATAGACGGTAACATTAACGTTCGATCGTAAGGTTTCAATGAATGTGTTGCTTAAATTAAGTAAGAATCCGAATAGAGCGCGGTCGTTCGTAGGCGCGAGATAATTGAAACACGTTTAAAGTAAACAGTTTTAGAAATCTTATTAGTTCAACACAACCAATGCTTACATTCAATGAAATATTTTTATCTCAAAAATTGTTGAAAAAGATACCGTCTAAGGTAGCAGGGTACCACAATAATAATAAATAAAAACACATTTCCATATGAAAATTTGAAAATTGTTGGCATAAATGCGAGAGCGCGAAAGATTCTGGACATGTGGGGGAGAAAACAGTGAATTAAACTCGGAAGAACGCTCTTACTAAAGCAAAACAACGAAGTGACATTGTTTTTTTTATTTATTGCGTGTTGTTTTTATGTTTTGTTTAAACAAAGGTAATCAAAATGCTACGTTTAGCGAGTGAAAAACTGCGTGAAGACATTTTCAAATAATTAAAAAAAAAACTGATAGATATTATTAAAATCCGACTTCGCACTCATATATTTTATACGGTGCCTGTATGATCTTTTAGACACTAATGTTGATTAATGTCAGAAATTGTTATAACTGATTAAATATTACTCATTACGTAATGACTGAAAAGTTATGAAATGGGTGTGTAATAAGCTTAATTTTGTTTGCCAAGTTCATTCGTATTGTTTCTACTAATAATTGTTATGAAAGCTGAGATACCTATTGTAAATTATATTTAAGATTCTCACAGCCAGTTGCACAAATGTCCATTAAAATTTTCATTAATTGACATTCATTACAGCTTAAAGGCGTCATAAAACATTAATGGATGTTTGTGCAATTGATTGTGAAACTCATTTAAATACGTAGTAATTTTTTTATTGATAATCAGGTTGCACTGATGTGATTCACTTTTGGTATAAAATGCGCTTATGATATAAAATGGCTGCATTTGCAATCGTTAACACGCACTTATCCTTACTGAGCTCGCGTGGTGAGTCATGGCCCATTGTTGATGATAATAATATACATACAGTAGTTTTCAAGGCAGATTATGAACCGGCAGTCTTTAAATTTATTGTAATTGATATATTCAAATATCAAATTCGATTAGAACAATCGATATTTATAATCAAATAAATATTATTCAACACCACATACATTAGACAGATTCCAAGATGAGAGGCTAAATTCTCTATATTATGTTGAAACTGAGACAACTAAGGTTAAGGTAACACTCAGACCCGATACAATATAGAAAAATCATTTTCTACATTGACCCGACCGGGAATCAATCCCGGGATCTCAGTGATGGCGCCAAGTCAATCACTGTATAGTGGTATTCCGATATCTTTCATTCAAATATAGAACTTATATAAGGCAACAACTCTTTGTTTTTACTTTTTACCCGACTACGGCGAAGCGAAGGGGAGAGTTTTTGGCCGGTAAATTTATCTAACATCAAATTGTATGCACAAAATGCATGATGATTTAAATATATATTACACAATTATTAAGCTTTTTCGAGGTCACTTTTTTTTCATTTATGCATGACAAACCCGGTAGAGCGTGCAAGCGGTAGACCCCGGTTAATTTTAATTAAAGAAGAAGTGTCATTGTAAACTCTTTGAACAATATTATCCCTTAATTATTCCGTATTCAAATTAGGCTTTGTCATTTGGTATTATAAATTGAAAAACATGTAATTCTCTGAATGTTTTGTTCGAATTAAACACACCGGAACACCATTGAGAAAATTTATTTTGAAAATTATCATATGCTTCAAATCAAGAGTCAAAGGTGTAGCTTGTGTTGATGCTTGTAATAGCTAGCAAATTACTTGAGTTTCAGAACGGTACGCCATTATTCTTACTTAATGGCGACTAAACCCAAAACCATAAAAGTTCTTTCTACAGCATCACGTTGTTGAGATATAAGCACTTACATAACGAGAATCCCGTAACCGCTGGACCTAGCCAATGATGATTTAATCTGAGAAATGTGCTATAAATTTTAATATAATAATAACATATACCAATAAATTTTATCATCATGGTTGTTTTTTGTTTGGTGGACAAAAACTTTGATGAAAAAATGTAATATAGACTTACAAAAAAAAATTACAATAACTATAATATACCCTTGTGACCGGCTGGAATGCAGCCATCCTTATTAGGTTGTTGATTTTTCATTTTCATTACTCCTATTCGAATGTGATTGTGACCGGTTAAATACTGCAGACTGTAAATAATAGGTTAGTATAAAAGAAAGACACGTAAAGGTAAAGAATCACAAAATTATGTATATATTAGAAACTTATGCTGCCTTAAAACAAAGAACAACTCTTCTTTCACTGTCAATAGACAATATAAATCCAAAATATCATGTAAACCTATAAAAAAAGGTTGCTTTCAGCAACAATCCTCCTCAGTTTAACTAGCTGATGGGCAACCGCACGCTTTCTTGTTACTCGTCGTAAAAATCCACCAGCAGACATCGACTAACAGTCTTTGCCGACCAATTTTTTGAATCAGATTTCAAGAACTGAGAACCATTGACCCAATCTTAATAGGTACTTAACCGTCGTCGCATAACTTAACCTAGATTAATTAACTAACGTACTCTGAAGTTCTAATAGTGATATTGTATGATCTTTATTTAATGGTTTAACTCTAGTTTTACTAGATACCAACATGAGCTGAACAAAACCATCAAAGTACACAATACGCGAATATACAACTGCTGTAGATGTTTCTTTGTTAGCGTCGCAAAATATATGTACGATAATCTACTTTATTACTTACGAGGTACCAGCGAGAGATTTTTCATATTAGAATGGACAAAACATCGTTACACCATAAACGCCATTTTACAGAGATAGCCTGTGGTAGGTCTTCATCCCAACTAGTACTTGCACGCCATTTGAAATATTGACCACTAATGGTGAGACGTGACAAAATACCCAGTTAATCAAAGATAAAACATGCGTTTAGTAAGGCGTTTAGCAAGTTGTTTAGGTAATTCTTTTGGAAAATCATACATAATGCAGAGTGTGTCAATTTTTGGGTGCTAAATTACGTCCTTGGGGAAAATGATCTACATCTACGCAGGCAGGGTTGTGCGAAATGCGCAAATAAGCATTTAATAAAAGATGAATCGATTTTTTTTTAAATATTTGTAGTTCTTAAAAGCCAAGCCAGGACTACGAGGGTCAAACTGAAAGTTCTTAGAAAATCAAAAACTGATTACATTAGCCAGTTATTAGTTTTATTATATCTTTTCAAAATATTGTCCATTCACGTCAATACACCGCTGCATGCGATGGAACCACTGGGAAAAGCACTTTGCCCACTCGTCCTTAGGGGTCTCTTCAATGGCATCGCGATACGCAGCCACCGCTTCTTCAGCATTCATAAACCGCTTTCCTTTAAGTTTTTCTTTAATTTTTGGAAATAAATAAAAATCACAAGGCGCGAGGTCGGGGCTATACGGCGGGTGACCCAGTAATTCAACGTTTGATGTCGCCAAATAGTCGATCGTTCGCTTGGCGGTGTGCGACGAGGCGTTGTCGTGGTGAAGGAGGATCCTACTGCGAGGTCGTTTCTCTCGAACTTTTTCCAAGACAAGTGGCAAACAATTGGTAGTGTACCATTCTGCAGAAACTGTTTTTTGATCCTCTAACACAATTGTTGCAAAATGACCTATCCTTCCAAAGAACGAGGCCACCATTTTTTTTCCCGCACTTCGATCTCTCTTCACTTTAGTTGGCAACTCCTCGAAAGGAAACACCCACTGAGCAGATTGTCTTTTGGTTTTAGGATCATAACAGTAAATCCAGCTTTCGTCACCTGTTAGTATGTCGAACACAGCATTTGAGTCACCTCCGTTAAATCTTTCAATCATTTTACGACACCAATCCACACGATGGAGTTTTTGAGCCTCAGTCAAATTATGAGGTATCCACCGGGCGCAAAGCTTCCTGACCGCTAAATGTTCGTGGAGGATTTTGTGCACTTGACTCATACCGATGCCTAAGCTTGTCCGAATCTGTTGATAGGTCACTCTTTTGTCAGTCTCTATCATACGCCGCACAACACAGATGTTATCTTCAGTCGTCGCCGTAGAAGGCCGTCCCTCACGTAAATCATCAGTGAGATTAGTGCGACCACGTTTAAACTCATTAAACCAGTTGTAAACAGTCGCACGAGATGGGGCTTCATCGTGAAAGGCCAATCGTAGTCTATCATAACTTTCTTGTTGACTTAAATGACATCGAAAGTCATAAAAAATCATTGCACGAAAATTTTCGTGTTAAATTCATGATGACGTGACACAGACAATTTTCAATTTGCCGCCAAATCGTAAAACAAATGACAAATGAATGAAATATATACTCAGTAATATTGGCAAAGAGTTATATTTTCAAATTTTAGAATTATTTTTTTATTATATTGTTTATAAGTGGCCAGTTCTAAGAACTTTCAGTTTGACCCTCGTATTAATCAAGCCATATTGAGACTGAATGTTAATTTCTTTTATTAAAAATCTGTTAAAAGTTCAAGATTTGTTTGTAAAGGAACAAGATTGTGATTGGTAGCAGCGAAATCCATTTAACTTGATCGCATTAACGGAGTAAACTTTAAAAAATTAAAAGTCCCTGGGGTCTCTAGATAAGAACTATGTTCCAATAACTTAATGATCTCGACGCTTTTGCATACTCGACATCCAAGAAGGCGAAGATCTCTA
Source organism: Diatraea saccharalis (assembly GCA_918026875.4). Classification (NCBI taxonomy): domain Eukaryota; kingdom Metazoa; phylum Arthropoda; class Insecta; order Lepidoptera; family Crambidae; genus Diatraea; species Diatraea saccharalis. The sequence continues at coordinate 1,483,454 of OU893347.1, read as the reverse complement.
AATTTGAATCCTAGTCTTGGTAGACCCCAAAGTTCATTGACCTCTTGCAGCGCGATGTACTCCGGCCTCACGACCGCATTTCCAGCGGTGCCATGACAGACGTGGGTCATGCGCTGTAATCGGCAATACAGCCACTGCATCTCGTGCTAACACGGACAAAAATTCAAAATCGTGTAAAATTCTGAGCTTCCATCTTATATATTTTGATTACTTATTAATATTATTATTTATTAAATTTAAATAATATATAACTAATTGTCTCCTGGCGACTTTACCGTCGTAAATTACAATAGTGCATGCGTACGATCAGTGTTTCCGAAAATTACCGCCTAAAAAAGAAAAACCTTAAAACTCTACCTCTCTGTAATATTTGTATTAGTATTGATTATATGTAAGTACATATGTATAGATAGGACAGGGATATGACAAAATGGATGATATGTACTCTGAATGTGTCCTATATTATATTCAACTTTTCGTTCGTGCAAACAGGCGGAGGCAGGGTTAGAGAGTCAACAGCCCGTCTACGATAAAAATGAATGATTGTTTAAATTTTTTATCTCACAAACTTCCCTTCATAATCTACCTAGCTATGAAATTATTCAACACATATTTAATTATGTTTCTTTTGTGATATTATATCTTCAATCTCAGGATATCTCTCCAGTTGAATACAGCGAATACATCCAGTTGAATATATCTTTTCAATTGGAGCGCAGTCAAATTTTAAAAATAATTTCGTAAGATTATTAAGTCGTTTATCGATATACTTAAGAAAATTATTTAAAACAATAACTTTTTGAATTCTTTCGCAATTTTCGAATGGATTCGATTTTTTATACTATCTGATTCCGTGAATTTAACAGTCTTGGAATAGGGAAAAATATTAAACGTATTGTTTTTATTGTATGCGTAATCTGGTGTAATATAAAAATTATGTCATTCCATTGAAATGTCATATTACGTCTCAACTTTGTAGAGTCTCTACAGTCTGTGATGTATGAAATATACAAGAGACTATACTTATGAGCTCAGTTAAATAACAAATATAATTTAATTTCCATTTCTAAACTCCAATGTTTCTACTGAAGAGTTGCTACGCGTGTGCTACGGCGCTACGTCACCATGTTCTGCTACGCATAATTATTTGTTTGCTACGAGTAGGTCTTATTTAACAGAACAATATTCCCATAGCAATATCGAAGTGTTGCATCTTATATTTATTTGTATTGACTTTCTACGATGATATAGGTAGTAACTAGAGATGAAAATTGCCGCAAAACATTATTTCTTTAAAGAAACTTTCCGGAAAACTTCCAAAACTTCCGGCAGGTTTAGAAGTTTTGCGGAGTGAATATTTTTTTGTTGATTTCTCGGCCTGTAAATGACTATTTAAAAATTATATATTACTAATTGTATGTTGTAAATTATACTATATTAATAAATTACAATTTTAACAGTGTTTAATCGTAGAAAATGTAGTGTTATGCACAAAACAATTTTTTCAAGTACATGTGTACTTTTGCACTTATTTGTTAATTGTGCTTGCATAGTCATTATGCTACTTTACAACCAATTAGCGCAGTATTCCAGAGTAAGAAACACATAAGATTTGCTTAGACTATCCTCGTCTATGATCATGATATTTTTACGAGAATTAAAAAACACGAAGTGGTAAAATAGTCGCCTCCATTACATAAGGGTATAACCGGCCTCCAAGCAACACTTTCATAGCGACACAGCGCACGACAAAATTACAATGAATTTTAGAATATAATTATTGTAAAAATTGTTTCGCTGAATCCATTGCCCAATTCTATCAAAGAAAAGTTGTCGTCATCATTCTCATTATACATTAAAATAACTATTGGTCAGTTGCACAAACATTCCATTAAGGTTTAATGACGCCTTTAAGCTCTAATAAATGTCAAATTTATATGGGTAATGACGCTTTAATGGACGTTTGTGCACATTGCTGTATATCGCTTAAACTTCCAATACTTTCCATATTTCGGAAGTTTTCAGGTAAACTTCCTAAAAACTTCCAATGTTCCCGAAAGTTTAGGCAATTTTCAAACACTAGTAGTGACCTATAAGTATAAGCACTAGCGTAATAATAAATAATAATATTTCATCCTACAGAATACTTTCTTACGTGCAGCTTAGTGTTTGGTCTAAATAAGATTTTGCTGTGACAATAATGTCTAGCTAGATAATCAGATCAGTCATATTTACTGGCAAACAACAATATTTATAAGAATGAGTTATTTGATGTATACTAATATTATAAAGACGAAAGATTTCATTGTTTGTTTGCATTGAGTAGGCCCCGGAACTACTGGACCGATTTTATAAATTATTACCCACGGAAAGCTACATCGTACTCGGGTGACACAGGCTATGATTTATGCGAAGTCTTGGTAAATAAACTTGTCTTAAAAAACTGTAGGTATATTACTGTAATAAGGAATTATTAAATAATAAAACTAATAAAATAAATGACACTAGATGACGACATATACCTATCAATTGTTGATTGGGAACGGAAATATCAAAATGGACAAAGGATAACAATTTTAGTTATTATTTTAAGGTAATTTTCATTTCTTTGCTCGTAATATAATAAATAATGGAATTTTGCGGCTCAATAGAATTAAGATAAATTTTCGAAACTTTAATATAGAAGATTATTTATTTATTTTCTACATTCAATTTAATTTTATTACTTCAGAAAGAGTTATTGTTGTAAAGATATACTAATAAACTACATTATAATGATAAACGAGAATATATGTTGGTTATGTTCTTACGCCCTGCTCAGCCAACCCGTTGAACAGAGTGGACTTGAGATTATATTGCTTTTTATTGCAATAAAAAGGTTCAAATAAGGAACTAAAGTTCGTACGAAAGTTCGTTGTTTCAAAACCTGGTTTCTGAATTGAAAATTTGAAGTTTAGCACTTATCAAACCGTACTTAAGCCATTTCACACGTCACTTAAACAGGTTTTCGTTTTTGATTAGATTTTTTTAAATGATCAGTTGATAGCAGTTTGAAAAAGCTAGGACTTTTTGTCATGTTAAACTTAAAAGCTTAAGTTACATGGCTATATATCGCTATAATAATCTGTCTATATATCGCTATAATAATATAATAATCTGTTTTTTTTTCACATTTCAATAACAAGCTGATAATATGAAACTTTATTTCAAGTATTTTATACGATATGATGAATAAATATTCGTTTTAGAAGTGGTTCCCAGAGTAACTATACAGGGCGAATGAAGTCGCGGGCTAGTTTATTATAAAATATTAAATAAAACGTGATGTGCTAAAATTGCTTACATTATAAATTGATCTTGTACTATTGTAATGTGATTTTTTAAAGTAACTTAGGGTTTGATTTCTATAGAGAGTATATTAAGTTTTGCCTCATTTAGTATAACAGCTTAGTATAGGTATAAACAGATCAATTGTATTTCTTTGTTCCCAATCAATTTAACAAGAGTCGTGTACTGTAAATCATTAACTTTTATATACACAGCCGCACATCAGATTACAATATAATGTCCAATTTTCTTAATTGATGTTGACTACCTTTAATGTATTAAGGTTTTAAATCAAATGGAGAAAGAAGGTTTTATGTAATCTGACGTGCTGTTGACTGTACAAATAAACGTATTAACTTCTAGTTTTTTTTTAAGTCCCACTTTTAAAATGATAAAGTGATTTAGTGCTCTTCTAATATTGGACCGTTTTGAGATGGCAACATAAGACTAAAAAACATAATTATCTGATCATATTTTTCCAATCATATTTTTTTTACATATAGTTATGTTATATACTCGTATATTATGCATCCTCACAATACTTGTTCATAAACATCCCTTTAGGGTACAGTAGTGGCTCGGTAACGGAAGGCTTTTATCCTATAAAATATTTCTTATAATATAAAAAACTGAGTTAGTCCCAAAAGTACGAGTACTTTCAACATATTTGCATTTAAAGTAATAAATAGTACAAACTTTTAAGTGATACTTCTTTCTAGTAAAAACGGATATATATGTTTCTTTGTAGTAAGTAAACTCATGACACGAACTAATATTTATCTAATCGTATCTTTTTACTAATTAACAATTAATTAAATTATGATGAGGAAGTCCGGTTTCAAAGTATTAACCGTAACTTTTTAATGTTATTATTATTGGCTTTGGACTTGTTCGTGTTGTATTCAGTTTTTGATAAGCTTTCGAAATCGTTGAGCTTTTCACGCAATACGACTTGAAATCTGATGATAAGAAGGATTTGTAAATGACACAATGAAGTCGATCATTACTTATACAATGGTGTTTGTGTATTGACTTGATACTCGTACATTTCTTGTTATAGAACCGTCTAAAATAAACAATGGCTACTTTTGATTTCGGTTTGTTTTAATATTAATGTGCAGTTAGATATAATTATCCTACTTTTTACAGTTTACATTTTCAGCAGCAAATTGTTGCTCAAACTTAGAAAAAAAATCTGTTACTTTGGCGATAAAAGAAATTTAAAAATAGGTTCACTAGTTCTCATCTTTATTCATTACAGGCAAAAATTAAAATATTTTTTTGAAAAAGGAAAATATTTCTAATGTCCTCTCCAATGTTAATAAACTCCCGCATTATTGATAGGATAAGTATGATGTTCTATTAACACCTACATCCCTTAATAAATTACTTAAAACGTTTCTGCTATTGATAAAGTGATTCACTTAGTAATGAATAGAATTTATTTATTTTTGTACTTTCGTGCCCAGTATCGTTACCTTCACATTTTGTTAAAAAATATTTGGAATAATTTGCCTAAATAGGGTAAATGAATTTATCATTAAATGGAACTTATTTATTTATTATACTACCAGCTCTTTCCCGCGACTTGGCATGCGTAGCAATGGGCGAAAGATTTTTTAAAATCGATCCACTAGTTTGAAAATCTATTCAATTCAAACAAACAAATCTTTCCACTTTATAATATTAGTGTAGGTAATTACACTAGACGAATCCCAATTATGATATAAATATTTATTATGCGAGACGAGATAATAATTTTTTGGTCACCCATCCCGTGACCGACCCTTGCGAAAGTTGCTTAACAACAACGACCACGGGCCGCGTCGCTAATCCACTACGTCACTGAGCTACTAAAAATAATACTTATTTTAAAAGTGACTTATTCAAGAAAATGTTATTTAAGTCGGGTGGAGGTTTTCTGTAGGTTATTAATTAAATCATAAGCGCCCGATTTCAATAGTCTTTTTTTAATATTATTATTATTTAATCATATTTTGAAGTTCTAATTTATATCGGTTCTATTTTTTAAAGTTTTTATTTCATGCTTTTTAGTGATATTGATATTTTTTATGTAGGTAATAGGTAACACTAAAAATATTAAATACCTATATATGTTTAATAAATGGTTTATTATTATTACTATATAAAACATTCAACATAGTGAAATTCTAAGAAAAAGAGATTTTTGTTTATTTAGTCGACATTTTCTTTTCCAATAATCTTTTTTCATATTTTAAATAGGAGATTTGATTGCTCGTTTGTATGCATTGACTAAGCTCCGAAATTATTGGACCTATTTATAAAAGCCTTTCATCTACGCGAAGCTACATAATACGCGGGGGCAATAGGCTATACCTAAGAGTACAGATACATACTCCTTGAACATAGAAAATCCTAATTTCGGATTTTGTATGAATACAATAAAATACAGTTTCTTGTTTTTTAGCTGAAATAAAGCTTATAACTAAATATTTAGGTGATATATGATCAAAAGCGTATTCTGTTTTGTTATAAAAGAAACACTACTGACTCGATAAAGTTTTAATGGGACCTCAGTCCATTAAGCTGTCGTATAATAAAATAATTAACGGAAATATCTGAGAACATACCTACATAAAACAAAATCTTACATCGCCATCCAACTTATAACTTTTTGGATTTTGATTTCGGTTAAAAAAAACAAAGTTCATGTTATAATTATATTATATAAGAAAAAATCACTGCAGACATTTATACTATTGCATCCGTTATTATTTAAATTCATAAACACGACCGTTTTTCTTTTTTAAGAAGAAAAATGATGTCAATACCCGCATGTTCCTATTCGATCGATTTGTTAAGGGCATACCAATAGTATAATTAAAATATTTAGCTAAAATCTAGTAATGAAACTAAACCAGGTAGGAAACAATGTGCACAGTACATATTGATTTTGAAACTTAGTAGCGTAGTAATTGAAAGTATATATAACCAAAACAGTGCCTCAGGGAATAAATTAAAATCTTATCCGGTATTGGCAGTCGATAGGCACGTAAATCATTATGTTTTTACTGTATAATTTTGTTTCGAGATTTATAAATCGGTTATTGTTATAATCAAGAATATAAATTAAAGCTTATCTTTTAGAAAAAAACCAAGTCAAGTGCGAGTCGGGTTCCGTGCAAACCTGTTAGTATTTAATGAAAACATTTTTATTATATGATGTTACTAAAAAAATACCATTTTAGCAATTTTACCTTTATCTGTGCGGACGGACGGACTACAAAGTGATCCTATAAGTGTTTCATTTTTCTTTCGAGTTACGGAACCCTGAAAACCTTAAAAGATTGAATCGTCTCAGGTATTTGAGAGAGAGTGAACGTAATATTTTTAAAAATATTAATTTTTTTCCTCAATATCAGTCTGATAGTCAACTTTTAAATACTAATTTCCTCATACAAGCTATCCTAAGTCCTTACTTTGGCTTCTTAGCTATGCTGTTTTGTAAAAAAAACAACCTCGAAAACGGCAAATAAGATAGCGCTATGACAGCATAGAGCTTCAATGAAATACATACTTTAAATACCTACTTTTTGCAGTAGTATTGAACCTCTGTGCTGACAGAATTCTCTCGACGAACAGAATAGCCGCACAGTATCTAAGTGTGAATGTATGCTTTTACCAACGGAAAGCTACATCATACGCGGGTTACATAGCTACAATTTACGCGGGCGAGTCGCGAGAAAATAGCTGTACGTAATAAAATGATAACATGTATCAGGTAAATTGTTAAGATCTATTTCGAGACCACCCTCGAGTTAATATATCGTAGCGTTTGACCCATCCCACTTGTGGTTATAGAAATAATGAGTTTCTCACATATTATTGATGGACTTCCCGTTATTAAATCGGCCACATTTTGTCGCAATGCGTGATTAAGTGACAGTATAATATTATGTTTGCTCCTTTTTTGAGTTTGGTATTTGAGAGAAATGATAGTTATTTTATTTTTATAGATGGTCTGATGGTATACTACTATTTAAGATTTAGGTCATCCAGCAAATGAAGAAAATTAAAAAGCTTTTGGTCTATCTTTATCTGCACTAATAAAATAAATCTGGAGTCTGTTTTAATTGTTAGGGAGCGCAGCGGCGGGGTTCGTCTATGCATTACTAGATGACGTTATGCATCAATGAATCGCACTGAACCTGTTGAAATTACCTGTGTTATATAGGTATGTGACGGTGCGTCTTACTAGCTTTGGCCTGCGACTTCGCCCGCGTGGATTAGTTTTAAGTCCAGAAATGAGAAAACTCCATAAAAAATTTCATCCCCTAATTTCCCTTCGGGGTCGAATTTCGTAAAATCCCGTCTTAGTGAGCTCCTACGGCATAAAAAGAACCCTCATGCAAAATTTTAAACTCCGAGCACTTATAGTAAAGAAGTTTCATACAAATGTAGAAGTAGAATAGAGTAGAATATTAAAAGATGTAAATAAGACTACTTCTTCTTCTTATTTTTTAATTAATGGCTTATCTGCGCATTTCGCACAATTCTGCCAATGTCAAGTAAATAAATTAATTTTTACATGTAAAATGAAAACGAAATGAATGAAAGATGGCGATAGATGATCCCAATAAAACTAGAAAAGTGTCATCTAACTATCGATTTCGAAATAAAAAGATTTATATAAGCTAAAAACATCGTCATCTAGGGATTTGATTTACAATTATTAAGCATATCTGGATGTCAAATCTGACATTTGTGGCCACAGTGACGTCACCAAACGGCGGGTTGTGTTTCGCATGACGCTCAGACGCGACGACACGACACGAAAATCACGACTTTCAATTATAATAATCGCACGACTTTAAGATTTAAAATCAGGATATTTATGTTTATTACGACGTAAATTTTAGTTTTTGAGCATTTTTTTACTTATTTTTCACTACTGAAACTACACTATTCAGAGTGTACTTCAGCACGTACAGCTTTAAAATAATACCATTGGGCACATTTATAGAAAATATATATATATATATTAAATTCCATTATTAAATTAAATTATTTATATAATGAGGAAGTATTTAAAAAAATAAAGAAGAACTACTATAATTTATGTCACTAGATGGCAGCACAAATTGTAGGATCTAAATGTCAATTCATGACGTCAAACCAAAGAGAACAGAATTGTCAGTGTTGTTATGGATCTGATAACTGGGATTATATCGAGTCGAAATTCATTTGGTTCGAGTTACGCAAACGCAACTCGATTAATACGAAGTAGGTTATCTTTGAATAAATTTCGTTTTTATTTGTATAAAAGAAAATGGAAACTAACAGAATGGAAGTAAGCACAGAGAAGGTTTTTTAAAAGTTATGATAATCAATCAAATTAATGCTGTGAAATTATGAAAAGTGGCATTTAGCTAAGATATACCATAATATTACCGTGAAATTAGTTTTTATAGATAAAATACTTGTGCCATTGCAGGTCTAGGAATTTTTCATTATAATATTAAACAAAAGTTATGAAAACAAAAACAAATAGGTAAATTAGTTTTGTTGCTATTAGTTGTTTGTTGAACTGACGACAACAAAACTACATCAAGTCTCAATAATATTTTTATATTATGGGTCATAAAAACAACAATTATAATAAAAAATTCCGTTTATTATATATATACTTAATAATAATAATAATATTTATTTAAAAAAATTACATAGGTTTTTAAACTCAATACAATTATAATTGAGTAACTTCTGTGCCTGAATCAGATTTATATTGTAAACCTGATTTCATTATACGGTCTTAGTATAAGCATACAACATTTGATAGTAATAAATATTTAAATCCATAATTTATCTATTTTAGTTTCAATTAATATAAATTATCAATTAATAACTATTAATCAAATAGTAATAATAAAAAAACAACATAGTTTGAGTACCTCTCGGTGTGTAAAAAGTGGACGTGAGAGAGGGTGTGTGAGTAGTGGAATTATCACTTTATCGTTATACTAAAATCCAAAGTTCCTTGGTAGTCACTTCCACGGCAATAACAGCATTGGCAAATGACAAGAATAATTATTCCAAAGCCAGTAGTGGTATGTTAAGACTATACGCAGGATGAATAATTGGTGGACTGAAAGGGCATTACATAACTGATATAGATCACTTGTAGGGAACAAAAAGAGGGGAATGTGCTCACTTTTAACACAGCCCTTTGAGCCTGTTCCAACTGCATCAAAGAATCCTTAGTTGCACCACCCCAAGGTTCTATACAGTATGTTAACAATAATTGACACAAGGTCAAGTAATTATATCAATTTTCAAACTCTAGCAATTACATTTTGTATATGTGCGTTAAAATTGAGCCTCCAACGTAATACCAAGGTATTGGGCTATTATTTACTGGTTTGGCTTTCGTTTGTATGCAGTTCGCATTGAAAAACATCATATTAGTTTTGTCAGCATTTAACTTACCTGATATGTACTCGTATCAAATATACTAGGTATTCGTACAAAATAGCACGACTTCTGTTTAGAATGACGTTTGTGCAAAGTATAACGTGCAAATAAGTTGTCCTTTGGAAATAAAGAATTAAAAAAAAAACTATGATCAGTTATTAAATGTTATATTCATAATTTGATCATCTTAATAAAAATTCAGCAATCAACAAGAAATGTCCTTTCGAAACAAACAGCAAGGTTATAATTTTAAATTTCAAAATCACAAAGACACCTACAGTTTCTCCGTGATTTTGAAATCTAAATATTATACTATTGCTACTGAACTACCGATGGCGGACGTCGAGCCAGGTGTTATGTTAATTCGTACGGTGGGTATGTGCTTTTTTGGTTCTTACAATAATATTGTCAATAATAGATTGACTTCCTACTCAACCTACTCTAGAAATTAGTTTTATTGAAATATATTACTTATTAAGTACCTAGAGTAGTTATGCTCTCTTAAAAATCTCTACGGTGGTACGGTGTGCGTCGGGTCGTTACTCAAATATAGATGAGCGGAGCAATGGCGAACTCATAGTTAACGGGTGCCAGTGGGTGTGAGTCTGCACTGGAATACTTAATTTTGTCCATTTTCTTTTATATATATATATTGATTTGTCAATGAGTATGTAGGATTTCTGATATTATATTAGACAGTGAGTTCATAGTCTAAACAAGTCACATTCCTATAAGGCTTCTCGGTGTGAAATGAAACAGGGCGAAAAAAGCAACCCTAGCTAAGTTTCTTGCCGGTTTGCGAACCATTGGCAAAATTTTCCACTTTCGCAAGTACTATGTAACACTGACTATGTAGCCTAGACTGAATTGATTTTGATATTTATATTGATAAAATTCGACGTGTAAATGCATAATGGCACATATAGAAATATGGCCCCTGGAGAAAAAAACCAGCTGAATTCAGCTGTCCGCTATTTGTTCTTGAATCGAAACCTGAATTCGAATGAATCGAGTCAATTGAAGTTATGAGCAACCAATAAGTTGGCTCATCACTAATGTTGACATATAAACCAAACATTGTTCTTTTACATGTAACATATTTCAACTTACGGCTAAAATAAAATGAAATTAATTTGAAAGTAAGATATGATAAGAAACACGAAACGATGTCATATTTATTCATTTTCTATACTCATTATACTTTTATTACGTCAGAAACAAAATTTGAATGAATATCATAGACAAGATCGATACATCACTAGTGACATAGTTTGATTTCAAGAACTAATATTTTTTTAAATACTTCCTAATTGGCAATAGCGCGAAGACGGGTTGCCACTTCGTCATACAAAATCTATTCAAATACTTTCTGAAGTCAACAAATAAATTCTATAGAAAATATAATTACTCCTGTGGATTTATTTGGGGCAGTAATATTACTTATTAAATGAAAAGTTGAAATATAAAAAGGTTTTTCATATAACGAAATAAACGTAGGGGAAGCTTGGAAAGTAGACACATTAATCAACGAGCGTTTAAGAATAATAATTTATATATTTAAGTAGGTAATGACGATATAATAAATAATTTATAAAATACTAATTTACGATACTTTAATAATTGAAAGAAATGTTAAATTTTCGTTTTATTAACAATGCGTAAGTAATTGATCGATTTATTTAATACTGATAGTCAGGTACGCCATTTAAAGGGGGAAGGTTGTTTTGAAATAATACGATCATTCGTTACGGCATAAATAATAATTATGATACATTGGTCAATAGATAGTTTAATAAAGCACTTACAATTTGTTAAGAAATATTTGTAAAAAATGCAATGGAACTTTCAATGAAAAAGAAGAAAGAAGAAAACGCAGTCTCGTGCAGAAAAAAAATCGAGGTGGTCATATCACCAAAGAGCTGAAGCCTAAATAGAAGATATTGTGTGAGGTGTTCAATTTAGCCGGGTTCACCCATAACTTGATAGACGTGAATATAATTATTTTATTTAACTAAATATTCAGTAGAATCACTTCTGAATGAGTTTTAGGACATTATTTTATTTGGCTCTAATTTTTTTCTCAAAAAACTGTGGTATTGAATTTGAAATTAATTTCGAATAGATTCCATGTAACATTAATTATACCGAAATGAGTTTAGTAATATCCTTATGGATAATCAGTAAACTTATATTTTTTTTCTATTAAATTGCTAGATTAAACTGGCAACTTATTCGTGTATCCCTAATTAATGCGAGTTTTATCCGAAAAAAAAAAAGATTAAATCCGTTTCCTAGAATGTGAAGTTTCATCTGTAGTCGGATGTGGGTCTGATCCTATTTTCCGTTGCTACCTACGTAATATAATTGTCATATTGGAAAAATAGTATTATATTTTCACGTGAAAATCCGTGACTGCTCAGGCGTCGTTTTGCTATTAGGGTTTACGGATAGGTATATTTATATCTCAATAATACTTTCTGAATGTGATGTGATGATATATGATACATTCGCCCTCTATTTAAATGAGCCCACGCTAAATATGGACCTAATGGTCCAATTAGCAGAAGCACCTGAAATAGCATTTGTTCATTAACTACACAAAATACTGGAAGTCAATCAAATGCGAAGTTGGTATTTCCTTGATAGTGATAGCAATTTTTATTGCTGTTTTAGGGTTACGTTGCTCGAAGTTGGATTTTCATCCTTTAATAAGTTAGTCTTTATGAAGCATGAGGGGATTCCTCGCAAGCGAGGTAACGACTGATAACCTTCGTGGCCGGGAAGTGCGCAAGCCGATTGTGAGGTGTTCTCTGAGGTCCTGAGGTGAGGAGGAAATAAACTTTACTATAGATGTGATATGGGTCCGGGTCTTCAGTTGTTCCAAATAAGACACGAACATAAAATTTTGAAGACAAAGCTTCTTTTCTCGTAATACCTCAATCACAACTGAAAACCAACCAGTCGGTCAAAAATAGAGACAGAGGATGAGGTTATGTGCGACATAGAACGCCAAATAATTTTAATTAATTACTCGCAAACTATTGCTGTTATAGTAGGTATTTTTTTAATTTTTTATTGCCTAGACTTCATTTATTTGTTTAAAATAAATTAAAAGTTACAGATTTTTGGCTAAGCTTTCTTAAATAACATTTTGAAGACTTCCAGTTAAAACAAATAAAATAAAAATATTTAATTGACTATTGTGTGATCCTATGGAACCTTTCTTGTGAGAGTTCTATTCGCAATTGACCAATTTTTCTACCCTTTGAACCATTCGTAAACAAATATTGCAGGTTTTAAGCGACATTAGCTTGCGAGAAGCGATTGTTTGTTAGAGACAGTGCTGGAAGAGTCGTTATTTTTTTTTTATAATAAAAACTATAAAAATAAACTGCACTCAGTGGCAACTGTTTTACTTATAACGTTATAATAGTCTGTTTTAAAGCTTTCCCAAAGTTATTGTAATAATATTAAAGGACAGTGAAAAACGGCATCTATTTACATATTATTAGTCTCCAATAGTATTTTTTATATTATACTAGCTGACCCGGTGAACTTCGTATCACTTACTTCATAATAAAAACCATATTAATATTGAAAAATATTGCGTAAAGTGACCGATACACGACCATAAATATTGATCGGCAACTGAACGTTTGACAGCTAAGAACAGTTTGTATGGGAAAATCTAGTTGTCGTTTTTATTATTATACTCGCATTTTTGTTATATTTTCTCATTGTTTACACCTTCCCAGGACTTCCACGAATATTTCAAGACTAAAATTTGTTAAATCGGTTCAGCCGTTCTTTAGTTTTAGCGAGACTAACGAACGGAAATTTATTTTTATTTATATAGTATTATAGTCATCCTTCAATGTGTTGTAACTATGTTTAAAATGATAGAGACAAAACATCCCTTGCTAAGTTTCTGGCCGATTCTTCTCAGGACAAGATCTTTTTCTGTAGATTTATGAATTGGTAGGTATAATTTAAGAATGTATAGTACGGGGCATGTGTTTTATACTTTAACAAGTAATTGTAACAGCCAAGACTGAATAAATATTTATTGAATTTAAATTACAGTAGCAAATCTACGTTGAGTATAGTTTAAGGTGGTCATAGCATTTCGGAGGTTCATTCAAATAAAACTGTTTTTTGCACGACATTCACTTGCGGAAGATGGGTAAACCGGCTTCCTGAAAGGAGAGCACCGGACCCATCAAATAAATTAAAGTTTCATTTCATTGAGTCTCTATGCTATGTCAGCGCTGTGCTCTATGTCAAGGTTGAAAGAAAATTACAAGAAAAAGTGAATGAGTGCGAATAGAATACGTAGTCGCAGCAAAGATTTCAAATTAAAAAATTTGAAAGTTCCTATGGAGAAATATAGGACTGTAGTTGAAATTATAGTTGTTAATTATATATATTTTTTTTGTAAAGGTTCCATACCTAAACACCTATTACTAAAACTTCGGTGTCCGACTGTCTGTCCTTTTGGTCACAAGGCTACATATATCTCATGAACCGTGATAGCTAGACAGTTGAAACTTTCATAGATTATGTATATCTGTTGCCGTTACAACAATAAATACTTAAAACTGAATAAAATAAATATAATACAACAACGTGATTGTTTTCTGTTTTTTATAGATAATGGTTAAACACTTGACCAGTTTTATTAAGTTAATTTACAGTGAGCGGACACTAGTGGAGGCATGCGGCAAGCTTTGAGGACTTATTGGGCTTCCTGGAGGAGCTGGGGTGGCAGGACTGATGCAACACCGCAAAAAAGGCACTGGGTGTGTTGAGTTACGGAAAAGCTCGCCGTACAAACAGTGGGCCTTTGATAAATATGAGCGTACTCACCAACCAGGGTCACTTCTAGAGTTTTAGTATCCCGTCCCTCCTGCCCACGTATACGGGAGGGTTAAAAGAGCGTGTCGCCGTCATCCGCGTGCAGTCGCGACACCTCATACACTGAGATAACACCCGTGTTTCGCACATGCCACGGAGTTACGAACGAAATTCAATAAGGTAAGGGAAGATAAAAGTTTTCTTTAGTTTTATTACACGACTTCTCGTAGGTTTACTAAAGAAAAAGCTGTGAATCGAACTAATTGTTGTCGTATCGCATTTTATGAAAACTTTTTAAGATTAATTATTTTGCAAAGTTTTATATTTATTGAAAAAAAAAACAAATCAAACTTAACAATAAAAATGGTTATTAAGACGTACGAATTAAGTGCTTTATATATTTAATTAAAATAAAGGGTTTATCTAAATCTGCTAAAATATGATAATGATTCCATAAATCGTCGGGAAATCAAAATGACTGGTGAGCATCACGTAAACTAATAGAGTAATTATAGAAACGATATATTACAGAATTATAAAGCATTATAGTGAAATCCATAAAACTGTTAGTGCTTTTAAATGTGAATCTTTTAACATCAAAACAATATGAACGAAAGAATTATTATATTTGATTAGTTTTGCATTCACAATGCTATACTAGAAAATGTTTTTAATGAAAGATGTTTACAAAATCCACTTTGTCCCTGGCACCGTCCCATCGCAGAGTATCGAAAGAAAAACATAACCTGAACAATTCCTTCAATTAGGTGATTTTCTGTGTCATTATTTACATGTTTGTTTTTATTGAATGTTCTTTTTGCTATATTAAAATTAGAAATACTTTTATTTGTAAATTTAACAAATTCGGTGCAGATATTTTTTGGTAAACTGGTTTGACTGTGAAATATCTTTTCACGTAACAATATAGAGAATTAATATCTGTACTTTTTATTTAAATTATCGCCACATCAAACAATTTTATCAGGATTATTATGTATTACCTATACAATGAGTAAAATATTTATAATAGTATGTTTTGCAATTCTTTCAGTTCCTAAATAAGATAAAATGCATAAATATAGGAATATGTGTATAACAATATATAATTATTAAAGTTTTGTAAAGTTTGTGTGAGTGATTTTGATGAAATCTAAGAGATGAATTTGAAAAAGACACGTTTAGGTATCTTTAAAAGGCCAACTTAGTTTCTATATAAAATAGTTTAACAGGGTTCTTTACTCTTTTCCCTTTATTTAGGCAAAATTTCTATAGAAAGTAGAATACTTAAAAACTATAAACATAAAAATATCTTACATTTATTGAAATTGAAAAAGTATATTAAAAAAAACTTAAAAACATAGAACCAACTTTACTCTTCAAAAATATGATAATACTTATCTCAAAGGTTACTTATTCAAGAAAATGCTATTGAAGTCGTGCGGAGGTCTTCTGTAAACTATTAATTAAATGATAAACGCCCGAATTTAACAGAATTTTCTTAAGTAGCTTTTGAGATAAGTATTTTTTATCGTATTTTTAAAGTTGGTAATGACTGTTCTATATTTTTTAGTTTTTATTTCGTATTTTTTAATGATATTGATATTTTTTTTTTATATAATATAATATTGTATCACTAAACAAAAATGTAAGGTAACACTAAGAATATTAAATATCTATCTATATTATAAAAAAGTATTGAAACATAGTGATACTCTGAGAAAAGAAGATTTTATACATAATTTATTCCAATAATTCTATGCTCATATATAAAAAGAGGAAAGATTGGATTGCGTGTTTCAGGTGTGTTTCAGAGGAAAGATTGGATTGCGTCTATGGGAAGCTATTTAATACGCGTTGGGCATAGGCTATCATTTATGCAGACGATGTCGCGGGGAAACAGCTAGTTCGATATAAATTGGTTTACAATTCAAAAAGAAATACTCCTTGAACATAGAAAATTTACTTTACGGATTTTGAATGAATTCCAAATACGCAATCTTTTGTTTGGTGGAAAGCGTATTTTATTTTGTTATAAAAGGAAAACTACTGATTCGATTTCGATGACATTTAAATGGGTCCACCTTGGTCTATTAAGCTGTCGAGAAAAAAATTGGTCTACAATTGAATGTCACCTCTTGGATTTTGAAGTCGGTTAAAAAATAGTATGTGAAAAGTAGTAATGTATTAACCGATATAATCTTTCCTACTTATTGTTTAATTGTCGTAATCGTATTATTTAATGGATCTATTTGTGACAACATTTTACTAGATAGATCGTTACATCTAAAAGTGTGACGGGTTCGATGCTTGGGCGAATTAATGAAAAAACTGACTAGCTTGAGAATTGATTTATTTTATGCCAATAATGGTAAAGAAAAGAAACTAACAAACAAAAGACGAATATATTAAAAGCAGTTCGTATGTTCAACTAAATATAAAATTAAAATTGCTAAATAAAACAAATACATACCCCTTTTTGGGTTTCTTAATAAAACTTGGACGCTTTTACAGGACATAATTTTATATATATACATATATAGGGGAAGATTGGTACCATTCGTACACTTTTTAGTCAATGATTTTTAAAATATTGATAATCAAAGATAAATTACTGAATTACTTATTAAAACATAAAACATACTTTCTGCTTCTTATTAAAAAAGTTCAAAGTCGATATCTTGTATAATATATCAATGGATTGAAATTTACCAAAAGCTCATGAATGTCCGAATTTACCCCTATTACGGGGTACAATCTTACATGGGCAGGGGAACATTAAGACAGTGTGGTAACTTCATATATATTAAGAAAAACAACAAATTAATAAAAAAAATCGTTTTCATTGATCTTAAACTTATCAATGATGTAATAAACTAAACGACATATAGGCTTAGAGTCTAACTATCTTTTTACGAAAACCGTGCATCCATTCAATATCAGCGAAGCCAGTTTCATAACAATTTTGCAAACATTTATATTTCAAAACTTTATCATAATCATTTGATAGTGTTGTGACTTCCAATATCGTGAGTCCAAGATGTGTTTTTGAACTTTTTCAATTGATAAGAATTTTCAGTAAAACTATTTGTTTTATACTATTTAAAAACTCCTTTTACAGACGCAAAAACCTCATTTAATTAATATTGGGAACGTGTCTGCCTTTACTTCTTAAAATTCCGATCATTTTTTCTAAATTTTCTGATATTATAATAAAAATTCTTAGCGGGGGTACAACCATACGCGTACGAATGTGCCCTTTCTGAAAATGTACGAACGTGCCCCGAAGATCAAGAATATATATTTTTTTCTAACACAAAACCCACGTAGAAAAATACACAATATAGATATATTATTATTATCTTAATCGTATTCACTTACGATTAAGCAATGATCCAATAATAGGCTTTTCTACAAGATGTAGTAGTGACTGTATGAAGGTTCCCCGTGTCATGATCCCCTTTACGTCCCCACTGCAGGGGCTCAGGCCTTCCTAATGGATGGTTAAGGAGGATGGGCCATGACCTTGCACGCTGGTCCAATGCGGATAGTAGGGTATTAACGACTGCAAATGCAGCCGGGACCAACGGCTTAACGTGCCTTCCGAAGCACGAAGTAGCTCGAGATAATAATTTTTTTGGTCACCCATCCCGTGACCGACCCTTGCGAAAGTTGCTCAACAACAACGATCGGGGACCACGGCGCTTATCCTCTACGCCACCGAGCTACTTTCTTCATTGTTAATTTTTTTATTATTATCCATTTTCTTCATAATTATACAATTTATATTTATACGATTCAAAAGAATATGTTTACAAAAAAAAAAATTTACGAACTAACATTCATAAAGAGCATATTTGATTAGTCAAAACTTGAAATTACGAAAGATGAATAATAAAAAGAAATGATGTTGAGTATCAAGTTTGCATGCGGATATCAATTCTCTAAAGAAACTAAATAATGTAGTAAACCGTTTCTATTTCAAATTACTGATTCGAAGTCTAGATAGACCTAACAACAGACAAATATAGGATCCTATGATGGAATACTCCGCTTATAAAACCAAGATTTTTTAAAACTACCTATCTATATTTTCAAATATATGTAAGTAAAATAATTAACGATCCATTGTGATTATTAACTTATTCGTTAAGAATATTTTATAGGTTGTTTTTCTCGTATACGATACAGTATAACATTTATTAAAATTAAGAAAACTTTATTATCAAAACAGCGGGCCTATTCTGTTTTAAATTTCTAATCGTTCTTATGATTCTTTTGAAATCATATCCGTGAAGATTATCTGCGCTTCAGAGCCAGTGTCAGGTTATATTCTACCTCCGTTGCATCATAAATTATCAAAAATGATTTTTTTGGAGACATATTAGAGTTCGAAAATAGAAAAATTTCGTTTTCGGAGAAACAGCATAGGCCTTCAGTATTGTAACAGTTTGTCTATGTCTGCTTAAAGTCGAACATAATCAATGTTATATTTAATAAATTGTGTTATGTGTCGTCTGAGTATAATTGATTATTTCAAAAATTATTAAGTAATAAAATTTTGAATGAGACAGAATTAGCAATGGCAGTCCATGTTTTCCTTAATATTGTAATTTTTGGTAGACTTAGGAGGTTAGAAAAAAGCTTTTAACATTTTCTCAATTATATTACTACATACTTCCGTCTCCGGTCAATTCAAAACTTTTAATTAAGTACGTTTAGGCGTAACCTAATTAAAAGCTAATTTGCTATTTAATCCTAAGAATTTTTATACAAATAACGCATTTGAATTAGTCTAACAGATTTGGTTAAAATTGCAGACACAAATAGTCATACATCTAATATTTTTAATTAGAACTGAAAATCAGTGCTCTTTGAGTTAGTATCCACATGTTTTCATGCATTTGCATCGCTGCGGCATTGGTATTGAGGTACCTACTGCAAATTTAATTATCTATATTTCTTTATTATAAGTATTTTACTAGCTTTCCAGCGATTACGCGCTCGTAAATGAAAGCCTATGACGTACTTGTATGATGTAGCTTCCCGTAGATAAAAGATTATTCATGATCTAATCAGTATTTTCGAAGATTCCTTCAAATAAACTAAGTTAGAAATTTTACCCATTTAAAATTAGTGTAGATTGATAACTTTGAGTCTGTGAAATTTATGCAAATATATAAATAACTAGCTTCCCACCAGCGGCTCCGCCCGCGTGGTTTTGGGTTATATATAAAAACCTTCGTTTTGACTCACCCTATCTATGAAAAAAAAAACCGCATCAAAATCCGTTGCGTAGTTGCGTAAATATTTAAGCATACATAGGTATATAGGGACAGATAAAGCGACTTTGTTTTATACTATATAGTGATATTTTATGGATATAAAAGTATATATGTATCAATCTGTCACACTAAAACGCAATGTGAGTGAAGTTTCTATGTTGATGGAAATATGTAAGTCATTTTTTTTGTAAAAATATTTCTTTCAGATGTTAAGAATACTCTAAGCTTGCGGCATAAATATTATTACGGTTACTGGTCTTAACTTATAATAATGAACTACCCTGTTTCACCCTAGTATCAATTTAGTTTTTCGACGTGGACAAATACTGAAAAATCTTTTAAACATGAAATTATTATACCATTTTATTTTACATCAAAAACGTACTCGTTTTCAAGATTCGAGCGATCCTCCACTTCACTAACCATTCCATCCTAGTAATCTGAGATGAGGTTCACGAGTTAATGTCACCTGGCTCAAATTAATTGTATCCATTAACTCGATATTTGTTTTACATAGAAAAATATTCAGTTTCAAGTGGTTACACTCCGCCTTCTTTTAACTAAATTTTAATACAAAGATAAAAAAGCAAACATTTTATTGTGTAAGTTTCTTAATTTAAATTTAGGGAAACAAGGGTATTTTTTACTCTGAGATTATCCTTAATTCATCTGAAAAATCATTGGGCTTATAAGCTTTTATTTTATCATTTTACATGATGTTCTATGCATACCGTAGTAACCTATAATGAAGGCAGGAACTTTGTAATTAATAGACTTTGATCTTTTAGGTTGCTGAAATAAATAATTAAAAATAACACAATAATCTTGGAGCTTGTTGTAAAGTTGAAATTGAACCTGTAGATTATTAAGTATGGATTTAGGTCTGGAACTTTATTTTATTTGATTAATTTTGCGTTAAGTTCTCAAGAAAAAAGGATTATTAATGCCATTTTATTTAAAAGTTTGTAGAACTACAAGTATGATTCTTATTTCATTGGAAAATACTTCTAAGAACCACTAGTCCCATGTGAACAAGATCAGATTCGAACCCATAAACTTTTGCATTTTGTCTGTCAGGTAGATTCTTGAGAAATATTAAACACATATTTTTTAGTTTTTTTCGTAATCATTAAATTACGGCGATACGTTAAAATGTCATATGACGTCACGTTATGGTACATTTCCTACAAAACTATGACGTAGCGGGCCCCCACTCCTCAACTTTAAGGTCTGTTATCTAAGCTATTTCTTGTTAATTTGAATATTTTTTTTAAATAAAATACGTATCTAATGTTTTCCTGTTATCTGACTGACGGAATAAATAGAATTTCTTTTTTTACCCAATCGTTATTCTTATTTCTCATTTCATGTGCATCTGGTCTGAGTGATCCTTATTCAGTTTTCAACAAAACCAAAACGTACATTTAGTCAAAATTTGTCAAAACACATAACCGAAATCAAAAAAATCTCTTATATTTTTACATGTACCTACTTACATACGTAATTTGCGATTTGGAATTTCAATAAAAAGTAAAAATGTTATGTATGTGCTTATATAGCTTTAAGTTCCCAATAAATTCGCAATATGGTCACCTTACTGTATATTTCTTTGACAAAAAATTAAAAAAGAATATCTCTTGAATAAAATGACGTTAACAAATAAATTATATGCCAAATTTTAGTCACAATGTTGTAGAATTTTTCAACGTATTTTGTATATTACATTATGACTTTTTAACTTGGAATGTTTGTAGTGTGAAATTAATTTGTACAAATATATTTAAAAGTTCCTTTAAAATAAAATAAAAGTTATCATGTATTTTGTAAACATATTACCGTATTTCCAGAGTGACTCAATCTAAATGCGTCAGGATTGAGTGATCCATTGAAACTATCGTAGAATCCTGGATTTACGTTAAAGTATCTTGCTTTTTTGTAAAATTATGTGACAAATTCTGTACAAATTTTTGATATGAAAATTTTATTCACAGTGTATTTCCTGAGATTCGGCTTATAGCCATTTTACCAAATGTTTGAATCGAGTGTTCCACATATTGGGCAATATATTCGATCGCTTAAGAGTGACAAATTTTTTGATTTCGATTATGAGTTTTTTTACAAATTTTGACTAAATGTATGTACGTTTTGGTTTTGTTGAAAACTGAATAAGGATCACTCAGACCATATGCACATCTCATTACACTCTGCGTAGGCACGGTTACCAGGGTAGGTATGGATCATAGTTAACAGTGGAAATTGTTACACTTATTCTACACCACCGTGTAAGTGTAACTACTAATGCTGCTTGTACCACTTTTCCATCTACGTACTGTAGATGGAAAAGTGGTACAAGTAGCATTCGTCAGAATGACACGGTTCAAATGTAAAGTATTTTCTAAAATTGAGTATAACTATACTGTGCCTCTATTTCTGCATTTGTTCAGTTTTTGTATCTGCCTCAGGAACATAGTATAATTGGACATGTACAAGCATATCAATATAGCTATCTAAGCTAGTTCTCACAGCTCAAACTTCGTACATATAGCGCGTAACACTCGGATTACATATTTTGATTAAACAAAGCTTTAAAGTACTGGTTGTCAGGCTGCTCAGCCGGAAAGTAAGTCGTAGGTTCGTAAATAAGGCTGAAACTAAGCTTGAATGGTTTATTCAAAGTATAAGTAGAAACCATAATCAGAAATTACAACGTTTATGAATTTTATGTATATTTTTATAAATTTACAGTAGTTCTTGTTATGCTAAACTACTTACTTACCCCGAGTTGAATGGGTCTTATTAATTGAGAGAATACCTATTAAAAATGAGAAATGAGATAGCATGTGTAAATAGTTCTTTAATGAGAGAGCGAAATACTAACATAATGACAGTGCGCTCGCACAGTTACGTAAAATAAACCTCAAATGTTTAGTACATCCATCACGAGTCAAACATAATATTAGAAATATCAACTTAAAAAATAAAACTTAATATAATGAAATCACACAATATTAGTGCAATAATGGATGTCTCACAAAAATTCAGTTTTCCCTAAGCTTTTATTTCGTAACTTCAAATGATATGTAAATATATTAAAATTAAATCTACAAATACATATGTACATCTTTACAAATTAATATTTCTAGTAACATTGTTGGCTCGGAACGCAAAGATAAACATCGGTCATTACACTCCCATCCCTATTATTATAATCCAGTCTCATTTATAATGTAATGACGAACTAGCTCACTTGTATTATTTCGTAGTTTTTAGCTTCATCATAACTTTAAAGGATTTCCCATGTAAGTAGATTATCTTAATTGAAATCAAGAGGGGTATGAAAAGGTATGTTTTCTCGTAATAGAATATAATTTATTCTATAATGTTAAAATACTCGCCGGTTAAAAGGATTTATATATCTTTTTTATTTTTAGAAAGTAATTTCATACAACGACAATAAGATTATTGAGAAATTGCTCATTAACTAAAATAACCAGGATTCAAGTTACTTTCAATTATAATATAAAAAAAAGATGCCGTGTTATATATGTATCAATTAATATGTATGTTCATAATATAAAATATGCATATCAATAAAGAAAATTAACAAAATCGAGTAGTCTAGAGATGAGACTCTAGACAGTTGTACGTCAAATGTCCTACGTCCATTAAGGTTAAATGACGGCTTTAAACTCTAATGAATGTTCTAAATATGCCTTGTATCGATAATGTCGCTTTAAACTAATGACAATTTTAACGGACGTGTGTATAATTGGGTGTTAGATAGTATCGATCATCTAATCGTCTGTTAAAATTATTATTATTATACACATACAGTACGGAATGTTGCGAAGGCACCATAAACTTTGGCTGAATCGAAGTAATATGGAGAGTAGTCCTGTGAACAGCAGAATTAATATGCCCGTATATATTAACGTTATAAATAGGAGACATTTGATTGTTTGTTTGCATCGAAGGCTCTGAAACTCCTGGACCGATTTAAAAAAAAAAATCTACAGCAAACATCATTTGGGTGACATACGGGCGGAGTCGGGGGAATACAGCTAGTATTAAATATAAAACGTGCGAGCCATTTGTTTATTAAAGTTTTATAAATTTTGAAACTTTTGGACCTAACGAGTTGTTCGCTATATATAGTTTTATGTAAGTTGTTCTTTTTTTCAAGTTAAATAGTTTCAGTTTTAATGCACTACAGAAAATAATAGTGAAATACTTTTTCGAAACGTTTTAGACTTTTTTTTAGTAGCTCGGTGGCGTAGTGGTCGATTTCGCAGCCCGCGATCATTGTTGTTAAGCAACTTTCGCAATGATCGGTCGTGGGATGGGTGACCAAAATATTATATCTCGAGCTACTCCGTGTTTTGGAAGGCACGTGAAGCCACTAGTTCCGGCTGTATTTGCAGTTATTAATACCCTCCAAGCCGCATTGGGCCAGCGTGGAGGGTGATGGTCCATCCTTAACTATCCACAAATAAGGCCTGGTCCCCTACAGTGAGCACGTAAAAGAACTGACGATGATTTGATGAAGAAACTTATCAGTTTTGTAAGTTAGAAGATGCTTGTATTATGAGGTTCAAGATTTGGTCTATTAAATATTGTAGGTATTTTATTATTGTTTTCAAGTCATGTGTGAGTAGATTTGTTTTGCATTGAAATAGATTATGAAAAAACTTTCTCTTGGGTGTTGGCTATCGGGAATTGAATTGATTTCTCTATATAACCAACCGCAGGCGAAGGTTTTGTGGTCGCTAAATTAAAGTTGTTGATTGCTTTTAATTTACTAGGAACTACCTTTGGTGGCGCTGCCTTTTGAGTCGTAGAATACGAAATACACTCACAGACACAACTAACCGACCACCTTATATTTCCTTCAATTCGCAGAAATCTCCAAACTTAGCCCATATTTTATGAAAGGAATGTTAAAAACTATACTTCAAGAAAAAGAAACAACAAAAATATTGGAAAAACGTTTTATATCAAAGGATGCTTACTAAAAATCAATTTTTTGAAAATCATCAATAAATTTTTTGAAAAAATGGCGCAATTTAATGAGAAAATTAAAATTAATAGTTGGTGTTGCCACCTCAGGCCCTTATGACTTCTTGGAGCCGGTTTGTCAATCCATTCATGATGTCTTAAATATCCGATTGGGGGATATTGTGCCACTCCTGTACTGCAGCCATTTTTAGCTCTTCTATAGTTGTAGGGACTGGCACTCTTGCTCGGCCACGTTTTTTAACGTTGTCCCAAATGTGCTGTATTGGGTTAATATCGGGACTGCGTCCGGGCCATGACTTCATTAAGCTTGTCTTCATTAAGTTACTCACTGAATCTTGACTACATTAAGCTACTCAATGACAGATCTTGAGGAATGGCAACGTGCGTTGACTTGCATTAAAAGCGATTTCTCAACACATTGGTGACAACGAAACGGTTATCTCGAGTCCAAGTGCATCGATGTCAGCCTTGACTTGGCCTGCAGGTGTATATTGCCTGTCTCCCAAAATCGTCTGATGACATCTTGTACTGTAAATGGGGGTACACAGAGTGTGCGAGCGATGCGACGCTGGCAATACCCCGCATCAGCTAAAGCCACTGCCCTAGCTACATCAGTTGCATCGAGTGGCATTTTTTTGCAATCACAAACAATGAGCAACCACTATAATTTTAAAATAAACAATATTCACCCACTATGATAGAAAATAACAGGAAATAGCGTCAGCGCGGTAGGGAGAAATAATACCAAAATCCAGGTTGTAGATCTCTATTTAACTAAAACAATCTTCGTCTTATATACTACTTAAATCTAAGAGGATATCTTACTTAAATCTAAGAGGTACTTGATAAGTAGCTGCTAAGGAAGCATATTAAGGTTAATTATCTGCATACTAGTTTATTCCATCCAAACCACGTATATAACGTGTTTCTTCCTATTTCCTTACTATAGTTAACTCGGTAACACAACAGCAACAATGTAAAATGACGACTAAATTCCGAAATCCCTTCGGTGATACAAATTTTGGAAAGAAATTAATGGTTTGAATGTTTTATTTATTGCTAGAGTACCCACTTAAAAAAAAAACAAAACAGTTGAGAGCCATAGTTGACGGAACCAAACAGGGTCACGAATGAATACCTGTGAGTGTATAGTGTATTTTTTCCTAGTTTATTTTTTGCCGCGTAAATACACGCTCTCAACTTCAAATGGAAATTTACAATACGTATTTTATGTTTCATCTATATAAAAAATAAGTTCAAAAACAAAACCCCACTACAGCTAAATGACGCTCTAAAAATTGTAAAACAACAAAATTATTTTATAGTGATATTATAATAATGATGACCAAAGCACAGCGCAGTCGTATGCCACTGATTACAACAAAACAAACTGCTGTGGATATTTGTACATTATTATTTGATTAATTTGCGCTTATCGTTTAATTAATAACCTACAGAAAACCTCCGCCCGACATTAATAGCATTTTCTTGAAACTGATTGACAAAAATGACCTTAATGAAAGTTAAATTAATTTGAATGGGATATTTTGTATCTACAATTAGCCTGTTAATAATCGGCATTTTTAAAAAGTTTCAGTCACCCTCAGTTTTCTTGCAACTGCAATACACTTTTTTTAAGTAAATATGGTTGAAAATTGAATTTAATCAAGAAAAACAACTAACATTTGACTTTTATTCAGGATTTTCGGGAATATTTAGCGTCAGGTACATCTCTTTTGAGTGTCCAACAGTAATCAGCCAACATGTTCGGACTCCACTTGCCTTGGTACCGTTTTTCCATGTTGGATATATCCTGATGGAATCGCTCGCCGTGTTCATCACTAACGGCTCCCAAATTTTGAGGAAAAAAATCCAAATGAGAGTGTAAGAAGTGTATCTTGAGCGACATACTGCATCCCATATTCTTGTAAGCTGATAAGAGGTTGTTGACCAACTCTTCATAGTTTTCGGCCTTGTGGTTTCCAAGAAAATTACAAACAATATTTCGAAAACATGTCCATGCAGATTTTTCGATCGGATTAAGTTTTTGTTCAAATTCTTTATCAGACAGTAGATCTCTAATTTGTGGTCCTACAAATATTCCCTCTTTTATTTTGGCATCGCTGATTTTTGGGAATTTCTGTTTCAAGTAACAAAAACCATCTCCATTTCTGTCCATAGCTTTGACAAAGTTTTTTATAAGTCCGAGTTTGATGTGCAATGGAGGTAGCAATAGCAGATTGTAAATTCGGATAGTTCACGGTGTGTCTAGATTTGTGATTAATACCTTTGATAGAAGTTTGGCACAAATAACAATCTGATACATGGTCTTTCTGTTCAGACCATATAATTGGAACTGCAAACGGCATATGAAGAGATCCTTTAGCCCCATGACGAGATCCCTTTTTAAGATGTTAATAAACTAACACATTGTGCACAACAAACACTAGGAGTCCAGGTTTTGTCACCAAATATCGCACCGGAAAGCCAAAATAATTAAAATAACAGTTTTTAACTAATGGTGTCAAATTACGACGTTGACTTTTAATAGTGAAGTTGACCGCAAATGTAACAAAAGTTATCAGGATGGTTTACACACACTCTGGGCATCTTATAATGATGTACAGAAACGACAATCACAAAAAAAAAACCGTTTTAATCTCAATAATTCAATATTAATTTATCGGAAACATACGTCGGTAAGCAAAATTCGCGTAATCAATATAGTTTATGTTTAACGAAAACTGAGGGTGATTGAACAAAACTAAGTATGAGGTTTATATGCGGGTAGGTAATAGTGTTTAAAAAACCGACTCGATTTTGTTTAACAAAAATACTGTTTACCAGTGTTATCTATATTATTTAAGCACAGTAGTTGCGTAGATCAGGGATCAGGAATGGTCAATTTTCATTTAGTAATATCGTGTACTGTTTCACTATAATTTACCTACTTTTTAATGCAATAGAAAGAGATGGAGCATGGTGAAATGCGCGATATCTCAACATTTTTTAAAAGTGCACGTTAGAGCGATTAAATCGGTTATGCGTGGAGTGGAGTTGGTCTAACTAAACTAAATAATTAACATGGCGAGTTTAATAAAATTCTGTAAAAATATAATACGAGATCCCGCATGCATGTTTGCCGGAACGTTGCAAAAAGGAAAAGCTCAGCGATACGTTAATTTGTGAGACTGATTTCCAACTTTGTCCATTAAAATTGGATTAGCGAGGACACAAATAAATTGTATATGTTGTTGATATAATATAAATTGAATTAATAATAGAAATAAATAATTAATTGAATTAATATAAAATATAAATTATAATATAAATTGTTGATATAATATAAATGATATAAACAAGATTTTTTCTCGATTGCCTATAAAAGTATTTCAAAATAGGCTTCCAATATTTAAGACGGTTTTGAATAAATTATATTGAGTCTTACTGCGTATGACTTCCCTCACTTAAGACGAAAATTCACTCCGAATTCCCGAGATTACCCTATAACGGACTACTGCAGTAGATATAGGTATATTTTCATATCTCTTTTATATTCTATAGTCAATCGTAATAACATTTCATAGCAAATTAGCGAACGCTTTCGTGGAATAATAAGTTTATTACAACGTTAAGGCGGCCCGTTGAATAACAACTAAGTTAAAAAATTATATAAACATATTTTAAGTTGTTTTTACACTACACTATCTGATGGTTTCGGAGAAAGTGCTTTTTTTAATTGGAAGAGAAATCTTACAAAAATTACCTTGCTTGGTAGCCTCAAACATGTGATCGGTAAATTGTTGAGGTTTTACTTTTAAACAATAAACTTTTATGAGAATCGTAGCGCCTAGGTAGCTGCCTGGATAACCCTATATTGAAATATCAAAATAGGATCAAGAACAATCGTGATATTAAAACGAAACAGCATTTTTCCGAATTACTGCCGCTGAACCAAATATTAATCAAATTCTGAACAAGACAAATGAAAATATAGAAAACAATAATTATAATAACTAATACACAATATTTCATAATATTGAGGTTAAAAAAATTGTAACTGAAAAAAGGAATGAAGTGTATAATAAATAATATAATAAAACTTTGTTGCCTACAAAAGATAATTATCGCATAGTTACGAAGCAAGATCATAAAAATTAAATTGAAAAACATCAGACGAAGAACGAAAGGTTGTAAAAAGACACTAATTAATAGGCAGCAACATAGCTATTTTGACGCCACAAGCTGTTATAAAAGTTATGTTGCATAATAAAATAGATTATTTCTTTATATAAAAAAGTACTCTTTGGATTAGGCATATTGGTCATTTTGTTAATTGTATTTTTTTACATGAAACCTTGGAATTATTTTTACGACGACGCATACACAAGGAATTTTCTTTATTTACTTCAGGAAACTTGAAAATCTAACTAGTGATTCTTACCTTAATATTTGTATTAGAAAGTTGTTTTATTTCATTTTTAAGTTGTGATTAAGTATATTTGATGAATTTCATATTTACAATAGGTACTATAACGAATACATTTGAAAATATTCAACCATCTATGGTATTCGCTAAGTGGGTGACTACCTACTACATGTTGATGTATTTTAATACTTTTGAATGTTTCCCAAATTTATGGAAATTAACTAATACTCGAAAATTTAGACAAAAATCTAGCTCAGCTGGAGTATTATACCGGTTAAAATAAAATTCGTAGGGTTATGAGGACAATTATGTTAACAATTGAATATATTTTACAGACTTCGGTAACAGTCTGAATGAAACTATGAAATAAGGGAAACCATGTGTAAAACTTAGTGTAAAAAACTAACTAACTATCTACTTAGTGTAAAAAAATATTATTAAAGAAGTTAACATAATTACACTGATATGGATGGATATTTAATTCACAATGCTTTATTTATATCACAGAAAAAAACACCAGTTGCTAGGACTTCCACTGAGCTTAGTGTAACCATTATTTTGCTTGACAAAGAGGGAATGTTTATAGAAAAATATGGGAAGTATACCAACTATTTGAGAAGCCAGGAATATTTTACGATTAACTTGATAGTGTATTATCTGTGATACTGTAGGTCATAAATCTGTCGAGCATATATGAGAAGAGTTAATTAACGTTAATAGAACCGTAATATCTAATAAGTATCGTAATAAGTATACAAAGAAACCAACTTACTGATGTCAAATATTTGGAATGAAAATTAATACTTCTATCTAACTACCTATAATATAAATGTATAGTTATAATTATGTTGATCTATCTTATATTGGTAAAAGTTTTCCAAACGAAAGGAGTGGGTTGCCAATAGGAAATATAAGAAAAGGAAGTTCCATAAATCATTATTTGACAGTTTTTAGATGAACATAGCAGCGGCAGAAAGACACTGAATCTTAGGCTATAGCTATAGTGTAGAATAATTGTTATAATCTTGAAAATATAAAATGTATATTGTTCTACTCCATATTATATACACCGTCTGTGTATTCGTCTTCATTCTCTTTATTTTGAAGTAAAACAGATATTAATCTATAGTACTTATATCAATTAGAACATTTAATGGACTTTATATCTCATCTATTTAATTACTACATCCATATCACTATTTCATGAATCCCGATAGTTAGTCAATTGAAATTTACACAGACAATATATTTCTGTTGCCGCTTTAATAAACACAATAAAATCATTATTTAAAAGACATTGCTCAACGTCCATTGGTGGCCCCAGAGCCAAAAAAATATAGGAAAATACTTATTTTATTGTGTGTCACTAACTTATTCTCATTATGTATTTATTATACCGCGACCGAGTTTTAGAACTTATTATCACGCAAAATATAATTCATTTTGAGGTTATAATTTGTTTGGAAAACCACCAAGAGATGGCACTCTAAGTACATGATATGATATTGATGTCTATATTGTCGAAGCAAAAAAACTCAACTTTAAGAAAGTCGGTTTTTCGTTGTGATTTGTAAAAGTTTCTAAGTCAATCAATAGACAAATAAATCATTCTAATAGTTAAATAATATACCTATTGATAAGCTTAAAATTAAAAAACCTATAGCTTTTTGATGGTTTACATCAAAAGATGGCGCCTTAAATACATAAATGACATGATGTTAATATGTTTACGAGAAATATAAAGGTAATGTAATAGAAACAAAGTAGTTTTTAGGATATGTCGTATGAATATCAATCTTTCTGAATAAACAAGAGTGAATTATCAACAGTTAATGAATTTAGTTTATATAATATTCAGTTTTTATGTCCTTATGTTTTAGTTGGAAAATCACCAAGAGATGCCGCTTTTAGTAAATTTAAGTTTATTTTCGGTCAATTTAGTTTAACGTTTTTGTGTTCGATGATTTAAAGGTTATCTAATAAAAATAAATGATCTTCTTGATCTGACGTGTAAATGTCATCCATCTGACTCAATAGAATTTAAGTATATTGAATGTGAATATTTGCGAATAAATATGTTACTGTTAAAGTACTTTGAAATATTAATTTTGCATCGCAGCTTGTCCGTGTCAAATAAATATTTGATTCCAATTTAATAAATAAATTAGTAATTATTATTGAAGTATTAATATTTAATGGTATTGGGGCCATTTTCGGCGATGTCATTTCTCGCTTACAACAAACGTGATAATTTTGCTCGTTTTCCATACGGAACCCGATATTTTATAATACTTTTTAATAACTTATGATTTTAATTTATTTATTTGAGGTATGGTTACAACCCTCTAACCAGTGAGAAGCTGAAAATATATGTAAATAAGACTGCACCCAACAAGCAATTGAATTTTATTCTGATCTCTCGCAGCTGAGGCCACGAGCCGAAGTCAGTATTAGGATAGTTGGGTCTGGTTAAGATTTTTATGAATTCTAAACTAATAAATAATTAAATGAAAGGATTCATAAACCTACTTATATGCGGTGTTAATTAAGTGAAGAATAATCTCATGAAATTTCATGGTAAGCTAACATGAACTTTACATTTGCCAAAACACTGATGCGTTTCAGTTATTAGGTACGAGCAGAAACCATCTGCTAGAGTGTTCAAATTTAATCATACTTTAGTCTGGATAATCAGACACTTCTTAATTACTTTCTTTGTAGATTACTTGCTAATGTTATAATATCCAAAGGGATTTGAACACTTACTATATGACTTGGCTATTTTGTGTCAATACACGGATTTGCGTCTTCTAAAAATTAATAATAAAAACTTTTTTCTTAAACAAGTTTTAATGAAGTACCCCTTACCTTTCAATCTTTCAGATATATGAGAAAGTACTAGTAAATTATTTTCACATGACACGACAGCGGTGACATACCAAACGAAATGTTTTATTATTAATATCACAAAAATGTATTTGAACATAATTTTACAATAAATAGTTTTAGATTATCTCCTTAATTCGTCCGCATAACTTATAGCCTATCCCACCCTTCTGTGATGTAGCTTCCCTTAGGTAAAATAATTTTTAAAACTGTTCAGTAGTTCCGCAGTCTATTCAATATTTCCTCTAAACAATAAAATATTTCTTCTTTATAATATAAGTATACAAAACATTAAATGACAAACTAATTCAATAATAATATAATAAAAAAAAGACATCACCCCATAGTCTTATGTGAATACGGAATATATAAAGGGTCTGAAACGTCAATAAAAGAAAAATAGGTATAAACGCAATGGAACCGTTTAGCAAATTCAATAATAATTCACTAAAAAGATCTTGTCCTTCAAAATAAATACTTTCAACGAGTCATTATTTGATTACAATATGATCTAATATGATTAGGGTTGCCAGATAACGAGACTAAAATATCTGGACAAAATTTGAAAAAGTCGGGATTTTGGGATCACAGTCGGGACAAAAAAATACTAATAAGAAATGCACTTTTTATTAATTAAATTTTAAAATAAGTACAAATATTTACCTTTTCTTCATTAAATAAGATCACATAATAATAGTATAACATTTAAACAGCTAATATACCTACTTATTATATTTTTATGATATGTTTGTTATTTATTTTTTTGACTTGTTAATTGATTTTACAGAATCTAACAATTTTGTCGGGACATATTTGTTTTTTTCGGGACTCTGGACATTATACCAAATGTCTCGACAATCCAGACGAATCCCGACCATCTGGCAACCCTAAATATGACACAACGGTGTTTATTCAAGCGGTGATTGTGACATAATTTAAATTGTCTACGACAGAATTAAGTTAACATTCAAGGTCGTCAAACACCAACTTTGTCATTGTCGGTGATGAAACTTGAAAAACTTTTAACTTAATCACCATCAAAGCTCTTTGAAAGCAACAACATTTTAAATATTTTAATTAGGTGATTTGGCGGGCTCATCGTGATCCTACTGTTTAGCTCGTTCCCTGCGAACGCTTCTTCTATTAACACAATAAAAAAC
Source organism: Diatraea saccharalis (assembly GCA_918026875.4). Lineage (NCBI taxonomy): Eukaryota > Metazoa > Arthropoda > Insecta > Lepidoptera > Crambidae > Diatraea > Diatraea saccharalis. Next base: position 1,450,047 of record OU893347.1, on the reverse strand, counting down.
TTTTCGCGTTGAACCGAAGAATAGAATAGACCATAGAGATCACATATAAGAATAGTAGATATAAGAATAGTATATCTACAGAGTCTTTAGTGAAGGTTCAAATAGCAAACGCGAGAAATTTCTTTATTATAAAAAAACAGCTAGTATTAAATTAAGGAGGGTATAATAATTCTTTTTTTTATGTATGTGTGTTATTTTTTATTTTATCGTTATATTAGGAGGTTCTCTGTTACTCGCATAGAATAGCTAATTTACCCCTGTGAGGTTAACTCCCCCTGAGCTTAATAAAACATATTACTAGGCACAGCTATTTAAGTCTTCACAATCGCGCGCCTAGTTCCTTATAAATCGTTATAAAAACATAGGCGCCTTTGAAAGATGAAAAATTGTTCATGCATATCTAAACAATCTATTTATTATATTTCTCACAGCCTTTTGTTACCCACCTTCTTGGGAATTCTTATTATCTCCTTAAAATAAGCCATCTTTATGAATTTCTCACGAAAAGACTCCCATTAATTCATGCTGAACTTAAATAATGCATACGAAATGTACTTTTACCGCGATAAAAACGTTTAATATTTAAATTTTGGGCACATTTTCTATATTCAATGTATTAACAAACAATATTCCAAAAGTCAATATGTATATAAACACTACTCGAACACGAAGTCGACGTCGAGCGCACGCTGTCATAACATAGAAGTTTAATAAAAAATTCCCTTTGAAGTAGGCTTTATTTGTTTAGGTTAGGTTAGGATAGACGGGTTTTGACGTGAGTTGCACAATAGCGTATCTCCTACCTTTGACAGGGGACAGACAGCCTGGTAGGTTTGCGCGCTGACCGAGCATTGCACGTTTATGGACAGGACATTTCTGGTGGGTAAGGCTCAAGTGTCTATGAGTCTTACCCCAACTGCAAAAAAAGGTTTTATTTAATTGATACTCTCTGCTATTAAAGTGCTGTGACTTACGTCGAGTTCGAGGTTGTTTTTATAACAGAACATCACTGGTGTAGGATTAAAACTAGCTGCTAGAGCTAGCTAATTAACTATGAACCTACAGGCGCTATAAAGTTGACATTGGTAGACATCAGGATTATGGCGACTCAACCACGAATGTGTTACATTATAAATAAAATATAAAACAAAAAAATGAAAAATAAATTTATACATCAATATATTCTCAAAATTTTATGGTTTTTTATGTGACTTATCATTATGAAAGACCTGTGTCAGCAGAGAGAAGATAAGATAATATTTTGCTTAATTAAGTGTAAATTAACATTTGTTTTTGAGTGTTTTACCTTTTAACCGTAAATGAGTGACAACTTTACATATAGATTCAGGTAATTATGTTTGTACTCTAATTAATATTATTGAGGGACTGTTGTGACAGGACTGAGTATTCGCTGAAGGTAAATTTAAATTGTAATACATTTTTCAAGTCCCTGTTATTGTCACTTATCATATTTACATATTTAAAAAAGGGTGCATTTATTTTGTGCACCGTATGCAAAAACGTCATAAAAAACTTAACATAGGTTTAATGTACATATATATTTTTTGCCCTACTTAATAATTTTTAGTGCATTTTAATGACAGTTTCACAGACCTTTGTTAAAGGCAATTACGAGTGTAACATTTTGTAATTCTATTGTATATCTCAGGTTCGTATGATGTTCTTTAAAATTAAATACATTTAATTATTATATCTGATCGATTTTGCATTCATAATGCTCTATTGAAAAATATATTTATGAAAAAAGCTTAAAAAATCCACTTTGTTGAGATGGGACTCGAACCCAAGACCTTTCGCAATCCGGGCGACATCTTATGGGTCAAAATCCATTGAAAATCCAATCAAAAAGGAAACAATCAACAGTACTTCAAATTGCTCGATTACAAATTACAATTATACAAGATGCACTCGATTACAAATCGTTAATGGTTCCTATACTAGCAACTAGTAAGATTGGTATGTTACTGCATTCCGTATATTCTGACGCAACCCTCAATACTTATATCGATCGAGATTATGTATTGATAATTTGTGATAAATATAGTAACGTTACGCGTCATTTTACCATCACATTTGTTTTGTCTGCGAGGCGAAAACTAAATATATCTGACGTCATCACGGTGTACCTAACAAAAGTTTGCGTCATGTGTTGTTTCACTATACTGTAGAGTTTGAGGTTATTTAACTTTTCCGGCAACGTAAAAGGGGTAATAAAAAACCTTACAAATAAACCTTACAGCTACAGTGATGATTGCATCACAAACATTCAACTGGCTTTGTACCCATAATTCTTTATGACTTTGTACCCATAATTCGTACGAAGCCCACTGCTGAGCATAGGCCTCCCCGTTTGAGCTCCACGACGATTGGCCCTGCTTGATCCACATCCAGCAGTTTCCCGCAACCTTTACGAAAGGTTTTTTTCATTTTACTTTATTTATTCACTAAAAATTATAAAATTAAAATATTTCTGAATGGTTTATTCATAATGTAGGTACTTATTTCTAATTTTTTTTTAATGGAGAATGATCATAAAATCACCCGTATTTTATATTTACCATTGATTCAATGTCTTATGATAATCCTTTTTAGAGGAAAAATATGTGCGTCACTTTGTAACCTTGGACATTGTGAAACATTTTACTATAATCATAATAGTTTGTGAGTAATTAAATAAAAATCAACTCAAAAAGTTACCGATAAAGTCAACCCAGTTATTAAGAATGCGGATCCTAAAAACTCAACATGTAAACTACTTTACATGTCTTACGGTTTACTGATTGGGTTGAAAAATTAATATTCTATAGTTTCCGAGAATCATTTAAAAATAGTTTTTGACCCTCTGTCTTAATCTACTTGAAGTACTACGAGTATTTATTTCGTCTCTTTTTCTTTATCGCATAGCTTTAAAAACCAGCCATGGCAGCCATCTTTTTTTGTAGTAATCGTGTTATTAAAATAGCGTTTTGCTTTTAGACTAATTCTAATATTATTTAAATTTTACTCTATATAATCTGATTTAATAAACGGTGTCTAATTAATTACGATTTATTAATACAAATCTATTTAGAAATGTGCTCGTTAAATTATGATGTATTGATTAGTTAATTTGTTCCGTAGATACTTCAGATATTAATTATGTGCTAATCAGGGCCGGATTAGACAGCAAAAGTAGCCAATATTACGGGCCCCGCATGTTTGGGGGCCACGCGCAATCGGGAGCTTCCCTATGGGTCAAAGCCAATTAATTAATTTTTCAAGTTAGTGTTAAATAATGCAAGAAATAAAATAAGCCACGCTTCTGATCTAATTAGTCATAGTCTTAAGTATGTATATAAGATGACAAATAAAACTCAAGTCACAGATTAGTGGTGTTGAGTTATTCGGAAAGCAAAGGACGCCTTTACTGTTTCGGTTGGAGGAAGGGGGGGGGGGGGGAGGGGATTTGCTACGGGCCACGCTCTGGCTTGATTCGGTGCTAATTATTAAATGAAAAGAGGCGGCATGTCTACTCCAGGAAAGGCACCCCAGAATATTTATTTTCACTTCACATGTACTGACAATATCAATACAAGAAACAAATAAATCTTAATCTAACAATAAGACTCGAATCTTAATTAACTAATATCTTAACTTCGCATGTGTTACAGCGATACAAAAAGAATGTGCTTAACTCTTTCTCTTTGGATAATGACAGAGACGTACGACGTTAGAGGTGATTTTGTTTCGCAGCTCGTGGTCCCCCTGGCGGCCAGGGTCACCGATCTAACACACACTATAGCTGTTGTAATTAGTGTCTACAACCTCAATTTTGAATGAAGAAGTATTAAAAAAAAAATAGTTCCCGCAATCAAACTAGATGTCGTTATGGTACTTTCTTGATTTCTCCAAGATTTTGGTTTTCTTTCATGTATAAAAATAAATTAATTTTCAAAACTCAATAAACAACTCACATTGTATTTGTAAGTATCGAAATTTGTAAATATCAGTTTTTTATTATGTTAGTTAAAAGGAACGGAAATGCGCATGTCTGTAGGCGCATGGTCTGGTGACTATGGCAGATGATGGAGAACTTCCAACCCCAGCTCTAGTAGCTTGGAGACCGTCTGCTGTGCAGCATGAGGTCACATGTTGTCGTGCAGGAGCATTTGAGACGAACGATTGACCAAAGCTGGTTGGAGACGTGCGAGCTTCTCCATCTTTGTTTTCAATTCTTCGCAGTACACATCTGCAGTAATGCTGGCCCCATTTGGTAAGAAGCTATGACCATCACTTTTCTAGGGGTAAGTTTTCGTTTAGGTAGGGTATTGTTTGGGTGCTGAACTTAGGTTCAAACAACTTGCTAAGCACTTAAGAACAGGAACTATTTTTCGTCGCAATTTCCTTTCCTTCATTGATTCCTTCATTTGTGTGCCTGTTGAGCAGTGTAAGGCACGTCTCGACGTGTACTTCGCGCTGGCAATCATTAAGTTCGTGGGGTCCCATTTGCCAAGCTTTTTTAACCTTGGCAATTTGACGCAAATGCACCAATATTATTTTGATGCTAATGTCGATAGCTGCTGCTAATTCAGCCGTAGATCGAGTTTCATCAGCGTCCACGATCGCCTTAGTATAATAAAAGTTTTCAGACGACCAATGGGTTCATTTTCAGGTCAAAAGTTCCAGAACGGAAGCGGGCAAACCAATAACTGGTGGTGCGTTCGTTTGTAGTGTTCGCTCCGTAAGCGTCGTTGATGTTGCGTTCCTCTTGTGCCGCTTTCCTGCCACGACGGTTCTCATATTCTATGATTAATCGAATTTATGACGACGACGAAATCCATGACGACGAAAAATGTTCGAATGCGTTGAAAACAAAACACTACTATTAAACAAATGGCATGTTTTTAAAATAAAATATTTTGATTTGAAATAGCCAGTACGACAGAACGGCAATTTCACAGGTAAAGACCTATTATTTAATTTATACCGTTTCAGTTACATTTTGTTCATTAGATAAAGTATATTGATAGTTCTACTTTTATAAATATATGCGTATATATTTAAACTTAATAAACTATGTGTCGCGTTCCGAAGTTTTGTTACTGATGATTTTTTTATAAATAGAGTTGTCAAAATATTATTATTATTATTATTTTTGATTGCTTGTTGCTTCAAATATTAAAAAAATAATAGTATATTAAGCAATTTTTCTTATAAACCATTATTTTTTCTTTAAATCTGATCAATTTAAAGAAAAAATAATGGTTTATTTTGCGTTACTTGCTGATGTAAGTAACACAAAAATGAAGAAGCAACATATTTTACTAGGGACAATTACAATATTATTAATAAACAACTTTTAGCGTTGGAGTAAATTTACTCTGTGACTGAAGTTAGTTTTAGTCAAAATTCATATTATTAAATAGAGACTTAGTAAAAATTAACCTAGTACGAGTTTCTATGGGAGAATATTTAATTCTAGAAGGTAGTAGCTTTGTTTATTCTCTGTTTAATATGAATTTGTGCTAAATAAAATTGCAATTTTAACGTAAATTTACTCTGACGCTAAACCTTGTTTATTAATAGCACTGTTAGAGTAAAATTGATTTGTATAAATGACGGCGGACGAGAAGTAGATAAAGAAGAAGAATACATATTATCTCGATCCCAAGTAAAATAATTGAAAATGTAAGCAAATAAAGAAATAAAGAGACAATACAATTGCCTAAAATGATCTTTAATTTTTTCCAATATATATTATATTAGCAATATTTGCAACCCTGTCGCAATCATTACACTAGAAATTCAAATAAAAGCGTCAAATCAAGACATATTGTTTGGATGCCGAAAACAAACAAATGTCGGGAAATTGTCTTTTAACAATAACAATATGTACTTAGATTTGTATTGTTAAGAAAATATTTTATGATTTGCTTAACAATAATAAAAATATATATAATGATATAAATGTCGGAGCTGTACAATAAGGAATATAAACATGAATAAAGTTTTTGAATGGCTTTAATACTTGTAATGTTGTAAAGAAGAAAGGTATGCTTGATCGTTTGATTGTTTGCTTTGAATAGCCTCCGAAACTATTGAATCTATTTTAACTTTTCCTACGGGAAGCTACATTATATGAGGGCGATATGCGATTTATCATTTGCTGGGCTGTATAAAAAATACTAACATAAATATACAAACTTATTTAAGATATAACTTATTTTAGACGTTATAGGTCTTTAATCTAGATCCGAATGTCTTGATAGTCGTGTAATGACGTACGTTATTATAATTCATTGCATCAGATCCACTTAAGCTCAATCAGATGAATAATCATGGTATTCCTCACTCCCAAGTCAATATTGAAATATTACAATAAAATTGAATTGGGTGTATTGGCCATAACTCACCACATAGGCTATGCGCGTATTGGTTGAAACCGGGGCCCCTTGCATGATACCGGGTTCTTCCTGTCCGCGTGAGGTGAATTGCAGCGGGTTTTACCAGGAAGGCCTTCCATATTGACCTGTCCTTTTCAGGGTGGGCAGGTTGGAGAGCCCTGGTTTAAGGCACATTTCCCCTGCGTTATTAAAGTATATTAGAGGCTTAATATGCCTTTTAAAGCACGAAAGAGCTCGATGATAAACTTTTGGCCACCCATCTTATATAGGCCCTTGCAAAAATTGCTTAACCTCTATACTGCAGATCGAACGTGGTAAACACTGCGCCATCGAGCTCCTCTCCTCATTATTATTATAACGGTACTCTTAAAACTAGATTCTATCTTATTTACCGAACTTGTTTAAAAATTAGAGAATATCTGGATTACACAAAATAATTATATTAACGTCCAATTGCACAAAATTGTCATCAGTGTAAAGCGACGTTAACTATATGACATAATTTTAAATTTAGAACATTCATTAGAGCTTAAAGTCAGAGTTGAAATCATTAAACATTAACGGACGTTTGTTATAGTCTGCTAATACAAATAAATTTGAATTCCACATATTCTTTTATTAAAGAAAAATTTTGTCTTTGAATATTGCAGGATGACTCGCGCATGGTGCAGGTGTCTGGTGGGCTTACTGGTTGTAGCAGCGGCTGCTGCTGTCGAGCTGTACGATGATCTGCCTGTTTCTGACGATGAAGCTTATCAGGTTTATATACTTTGAGATTCCCGCTATGTTTAATCATGCAATCTGAATGTTATGTTTAATCATGCAATATGTGTTGTTATTTTAGAACTAAGTTTTGGATTAGGATTTAATGCACACATCCATTAAAGTACGACATTATATATCAAATCTTTATTTCCATGCAGAGAGAATCGCTGGCTAAATTCTGCCACCGCCACGGATCATATTTTATGACATCACACGTGCGATCTAATATAAAGAACTTTTATGTGTTTTAACGTATTTATTTTGTAACTTTTAATACAAAATATAATTTTTTTAACATTTTGGATTATTATATTTGATCAATTTCGCATTAACGTTGCTATACCGAAAAATATTCTATAAAAATAAAAATACTTAAAGAATCCACTTTGTCCCTGGCACCCTGAGATGGGATTCGAACTTAAGACCTTTCGCAATCCGGGTTCTAACCACTGAACCACCCAGGACCTAACAGGACTGACGAATCTTTTAAGTACTACTACAGAGCGTATCCTCATCAATGTGCAGGCAATCCACCCAAACAGCCGAAAGAAATATATTTACAAATATTTAAATCTTCGATAAAGATGAAAATATTGGTTTTTTTTTAAGACTTTGTGGATGATATAAGTAAGATGATACCTCCTCTGTAGCAGAGTGGCTTGCATGTCGGTTTTAACATCAGGTCGATGTAAATAATAAACCGTTCTATATTGTCTCGAGTCTGGGATTGCGGTACTTTCGTTGTTTCAGATAATCCTTTTATCAATTTATCATGGAATCTGAGCAATACGTTTAATTGAAATTTATTGGTCTTCATAAATTAATCGTACCGTCTAACAACATTTATCGATATAATTCATAATATTATAATTATTTTATGGAAACGTTTATACATTAATTTTACTTATTTATATTATTATTATTATATTTATACATTTTCCCTGAATTACAGCCTCACCCGCGCACGTCGGTGAAAGAATTCTTAAAATCGCTCCTGCAGAGCGACCACCTAACTCCTCTAGCTATGAATCTAGCGTTGTATACGACATCTTATCGATGTTATAGCGCTATTTCTTTTTATTTTACTACTTTGTCATGCACTTCAATAACGAGAAATGAATGATGAAAATGACGATTATGGATTGGACAGCAGTGTTTTTAACTTAATAATTTCTCCAACAAAAGACATGTCAAAGGCCGTCGTATCTTATGGCCAGATTAGGTAGTCGCACGCACTTCCGTAGTTTCGAAGCTTATTCGGTGCAAACAAAGAGGCGACCAAACACTTCTACTTTATAATATTACATATAGATAAAGATATTATCTATAAACAGTAACTAGATACTATTATAACTAATAAATTATGTAATAATTATAAATAAATTATACAAAATAATTTGGAAGCCTTCCTTATTACACCACCGTTCAAAACAGTTCTTCTAAACTTTAAATATTATTACCTCTATATTTTATTACAAACTGACAGGTTAATTTCACACCACACAAAAACTTTAACAGCTAGCGGGATAATTTAGTATTATGTAACCGAAGAGGTTCAGCGACTTGCTTTCCGGGTTACGTAGGACCCCAACGTGGTAATAAATTTAACATAATATCAAGCATATATAATTACCAGTAGTCGGAATTAGGTAGAGTTATTCATGTACTTACACTGATTTCATACAGCGAAAGAATAAAGTGGATATGCCTCAAATCCCGAGATTAATTTTAAAGAGCATAAAAAATCCCGTGATTTTTTAAATAAACAGTTATTTACTTTTACACAATTTAAACTACTGCACGCACGACGTTGCCAAACTTACATCAATGAAAAAAAGAAATAAAGAAAGAAGAAATAAAAAAATCCCGGGAAGGTCCACATTAATATCAACATTTCGATGCAAGTACATAAATAACTCTACCTAATTCCGACCTCTGATAATTACTAATTGATTTTCAGTATATTATCCTTTATACTAAAATATAACACGAAATAATTTGTATTATAAATACGTTTTAAAAGTCGTAATTGGAGACGAGTTGTCGTGCGATCAAAGCAAGTCGTAAGGCCTTACTTACACAGAGCTACTCAAAAAGAACTGGTTAGAAATTAAAATCATTAAAGAATTTCTTCAACGTGCATACATTTTTATATTTCTCACCTAGGTTCGCACCCGACGTGATCAGTCGCTAATCGGTCATTAATTTTTCTGCTTTTGCGGAGAGAAACTACTGCAACCTTTGCAAGGTTAAGGTTAAGGTTTGCAAGATTTGCAAAGTACTGGTAGTTTCCAATAGGAGTGTATTCCATTTTCCTATTTGGTTTATTTTTATTAGGTGAGTCACTTTTTAATAGCACCGTGTGAAAAGAGGTTTAGAGCGTCGCACGACGTGCATTGGCAATAATTTGGACTTTTTAGATATTAGTAGATTTATTACGACAACTTTTAAACTATCGCACGTCGATTCATTTTTTTGTATTAAGAAGAAAAAAATTCTTTCTTTTTTCAGAACGACAATGATATAGATACAGGACCACCGTTGTTGGAGAAAAGGTTGTCCACTCAACAGTTGAACCAGGACTTCATGCTATATAGAATCCTAAGGGCGATGCAAATGGACGCGCAGAGGTCATCTCAATACAGGTACCTTTATTTTTAATGACAATCTTGTACTTAACATATTTAAACATATTTAATGTTATTTTTACTAATTTTAATCTCGGAACAGCAAACTATTTTATATTTCTATTGTTTTAACTTTTCGTGGTCATTACCATTAAAGTGCAAATATTAATTGCTATCACGAACCTTATTTTTATCAAGTTGTTGACTTGACTTGGACTTGATGAATATAAGGTAGGTCAAGGAGGCTACCTCAATATGTTAAATTACTGCAGTGGATTACCAACTTTACTCTCAAAACATTAAAGTTTTAAATCAAATTAGACAAATTTGTATAATAGTCTAAGATCCGAACCTAAATCGACCTTCACCGGATTGATAATGGAATAAAACTTATTATATAATTAATTTAGTATGTTAGAAAATATATTAAAAATGGGTTCGTTAAAAAAATCCTGAACAGAATATTTTAAATTATTTTTAAAAAAAATATTTTTTTATTAAATGTTGCAACATGAAGCAAATAAGAAAAATTTAATTCTGACTTAAAGTATAAAACATATAGAATGTGCAGACGTTGGGTTGTCTATTATTTACCTGGACGAACTACTGGGTTGTCAGGTATAAACAGGTATATCGATGCCAGTTAATTTCACTTGATTTGATAATAAAAAAAAATTTATATCAACATAAGCGCTGTTTCATTACGAACACATTGATATAGGGTTGTCTGCAAAAAATTCGGTCCTAATACGGGTTTGCGAATTTTAAAAATTAAAATTTTAACGCGTGGGAAAGTGAGTGACAGAGAGATCCGAGGAAAGTATACCGTGTAATAGAAAAGGACCTAACATTGCAGTCGCATCTGATCGGACCCTGAATATATGAAAGTGCGCATGCTCGGAATGTAAAATATGGAGGGTGGAGGTATAGTAAACAGTGCACGTTATTTTGGAGTATGTTATTCTGTATTGTTGTGATAAAAAATGGCTAAAAAGTGTTTTTTGTGTGGTTCGGACGATTCTTTAAATGATTTTACTGTTGAAACTTTTAAAAATTGTTCGTTGAAGCTAGCTTTTCGTAAAAACAAAAACTTTAAATGTCATGAAGTTGAGCTTACTAAAGCAGCGCTCGATTTTATAGGTTACCATATTACAAATAATAGACAACCCAACGTCTGCACATTCTATATGTTTTATACTTTAAGTGAGAATTAAATTTTTCTTATTATCTTGATGTTGCAACATTTAATAAAATAATATTTTTTTAAAAATAATTAAAAATATTCTGTCCGGGTTTTTTTTAGCGAACCCATTTTTAATATATGTTCTAATATACTAAATTAATTATACAATAAGTTTTATTCCATTATCAACCCGGTGAAGGTCGATTTAGGTTCGGATCTTCTACTATAACTTGATGTACTGTTGACATACTGTACATAATAGCAATTCGTAAATAATTAAGTATTACCTATTTTGATTTATATATATGTATGTCGTTATTATTCCCAAGACGCAAGCTTGCCTAATTTAATCCTCTGCGAAAATCTGGCTATTACAAAATGTGAAGTGCACCAAATTGGTAAATGTTTTTAAGTCTTTAATTTAATATCAGTAGAAGTAGCCCTTTATTCTTGTTTTTATCAGTTCTAATAGAATACCTGAAGAGGCCGGCCATCAACGCTCCCTAGAGACGCCAACGAAAGGGTCCGTGTTCAAGAGGTTAACCGGGTACGCGTCGGGCCCCTCCAGCAAGGGGTACGGTACTCGGCCGCAGCAGAGATGGAAGATCAAGAAAGGCAAAGCCGTAGGTCAGTGGACGACCTACTCGTTGTCTATTAATGACACGAAAAAAATCCGTCACTAGGGCTCTTTCATATAAATAATAAGAATATGTCACAGCCGATTTTCTCAAAAACTACTGATGTTATCGTCATTAGAGGCGAGTTAATGACACTTTAACGTGAGGTTTTTTATTAGATTAGATTGATTTGTAATAAAAACATTGCACTTATCATATTCTACAGGTTGATAGTTAATGGCACCGTATAATCAATCTTTACATTAACAGAATTGAGTCTTCATAGTAAATATCTACTAATTGAATTGAATACTGATTGAAATCTACTTGATACACAACCTATGCAAGTCAGTGATCCTGTGCGGTGATCCAAAAATAGCCGTTGACCTTATATAAATGAATTTGAGACATGTACAAATAAAAACAGTATCTTATTGTCACGATCTCAAATGAAAGATGTTATTTTACAAAATATACGAAAATTGATATTATCCTTGATCTCTGTAATTAATGGTACTATTTTTTTCTATATCATTAAAATTGTAAGAAAACATCTAAGTACTTAATGGTTTTCAAAACTTATATGCTTAACCTTGTCGTTCCAATCCTACTTGTTCTTGACTACTTTTTAGGGTTCCTTTAAGATTCTGCTGTCCGTCTTGATTTTTTCGGTCTGTACGCACACCATGAACCGTGAAAACTAGAGAGTTGAAATTTTCACCGATGAATATTTAAGGGAGCTTACACACAACAGACGTGATAATTTTTAGTTTAATGGTAGAGAACCCTTTGTGCGTGAGTCTAAATCGTATTAGGCAAATTTTTAATTAGAACTTAATATAGGCATTAGTTTACCCCTTCCGCGCGAGCTCGACTTACTCTTGACTGTTTTTTTTATGTATATCCATTTATTAAGGTCTCACTTCCACAGGTTCCCAGATGGTGTGCTACTTTAAGCTGTGCGCATTCCGGTCTCCATCATAAACGTGAACGCAAATATTAACTCTGTCAACTGGAGTGTTATAATACATACCATTAATAATAATTTGATCGATAAATTCTTATGCAAAGGTTACTAATTTTTAATGTTAACATTGTTTTTCATTTTATGTATCGATTAAGACTTTCATAAATGATGGCAAAATAATACTGTAATGTAATCAAATTTTGTAAATATTAAATTATTCTACATGGTTCACTTGTTTGCGAAAGTAAAACATGTGATTTATTATATACTATATATAGCTGTCTCCTTCTGTTTAGGAAAGTACGATTTTTTAAAGCAATATGTACTTCTTATTTAAAAGAAAAATAATTTGTAAAATAGATAAAACCATTGAGTTTTGAACGTCTCTGTCAAGTGACATATACCTATATTTTTATAATACATACAATCTATAATTAAAGAGTTACAATACAACACAAGGAGTGCTGTTACATAAAAAGTTCTACGTCGAGCACAATTCACAACATTCAAATAAAATATACTTCAAAAGGTACTTTATAAAGATTTTATTTCATTGAACATCTATTCTGTGACAACGACATCGGGTTTGGCGTGCAACTTTTTACAGAACAGCAAAGCTGTAGGTATTAGGTACCTACTGCACCGTTACTTTATTAATTACATAGTTATACGAGTATTTGCTACATTATTTATTGATATAAGTAATAATAAAAGGGGCCTGTTCAGTTGTTTACCTTTGCCAGTTACAAAAAGAGAGAATTTGATCAAAAAGCTGCAGTGTTTTTCGATTGAATCGATGACACTAGATTGGAGATGGGTTATTCGAGTGAACAATTTTGAAGATATTATTTAGTGCAACTTTAAATGCGTAGGACTCCGATTTAGCTTTTAGTTTTTTACAACCTGTGGTAAGACGACACCCTCTAGGATAATCATATTGATACATACAGATATATATGATAAAATTTAATAGTTAGCTTGTATAAGAATGATGACGAATTTTTGTTATTATGTTGAAAAAAAATGTTAGGTACCCTTATATTAAATTAATCTAATTATTAATTTATATGATTTTATTCCGGGGCGCTGTACCGGATTCCATACTAAAATCTTAACGCGCTCACGATCGACAGTGAACTTAAACGTAAAAAAACTTACACTAAGCGCTCTGTACTAATCGTAAACATTAAAATTACGAGTAAGTAAGTCAGAGCAGCAGGCGTAGTATAACAAACTTGAGTAACGCTTTTTCTACACGCAAATGTCACTTTTATCGGGTAGAGAGTAAGATGTTATACACACGAACTCGAGAAACGCACTGTTTCTCGAGTTTTTCATGCTACGCGTTTCTGTCCAGCGACAGACGATGAAAATGTTCATGATGAATTGTTTTAAGTGTTCTATTATTGTACCCTCAAAATCAGGATAACCCCAAAAAATAACATTATCTTCTATGGTGAATTTAAAGCCGGCATTCTGTGCCATTCAAACCTAAGGAGATACGTAATTTTTTTTTTAAAAGCGGCGATCTACCTTAAAAATTTTGGTGGCAACTTTTCTTGTTCGATAATAAATTTATTTATTGTTTTAAAAACATATCGGATGTTTCCCAAAGACTTGTATGATTTGGTCTTTTCACAGATTGTTATATATGCACTTTGATCGAAATATGCACAAGAGTAATAATAAATAATGCAATAATCCCTTATTATTATTAATATGTAACTTATTTTGTTGCCTACTAAGCTTTGTACTTAGTTAATTAAAAGGGGAAAAATCATGCTTGAAAGCGAATCTTGATTCCATAATCCTAATGTGTAAAATACAACGCACATTAGGTTTTTTAATGTGTGTTAATTAAACTAACAACGATTTTAATAGAAACTAGTGGAGATAAAGTTGAGAATGATATTTTATTACAATCAGATGTTTTATTTATTTTATTATATGACTCTGTTCCAAACTTATGAAGATAAATTATATTGTAAAACTAATACCTGTGCTTGAAATAGGCTAACCTCATTGAATTTGACCTGTACAAAACTAAAACTTTAAAAAATCTTTCAACATAAGGAATAGCTACGGATTTTGTTAACAACCTTTGTAGTTGTTAAGCAGGTGCAATTTTTAGAGGTATGATAGATTCTCGACAACTAAATTTATAAATAAAATAAAAAAATCATTAAAATTGTTCTACTAAAAATTGAGTACAATAGGAAACCTCCTTTTTTGTAGCATAAGTCAATTATGTACTTAAAATAATATATTTATGTAGGTACGTCGGATCGGTACTAAGATAACGATTTGACCTACCCACAATTATTCCAGATAGTATGCAAATTAAGATAAGTACATAATTTGCATTTAATTAATACCTCTTATCGATATCGGATACCTAAATTTGCACCAATTACATAATTCTGCTCCATCTATCAATGTATGATTTTTTCTAATAGCCAATCAATCAATTTTGTTATGTTGAAGTCAATGCTTAGTTACTGGATATTTCGAATGATTCTATAGTTTTAAATAATTAGTTATAAGAAAATAAAATATAATTATTACAATGACGAATCGGTGTTTCATTGTTGTGTATGATGTACAAATCAAAATCTCTGATGATCACCTACTTGCGAGTAGAATCATTTTCATTTCCACACTGCTGGGACTCTGGCCTTCCCTATTTTTAGGGTTTCGTACCCAAAGGGTAAAACTTTTTCCCTGGCACCCTGAGATGGGACTCGAACCCATTAGAAAAAAAATGTGTAAAGTATTTGTTGTGATAACTAAAGATGGAGATGGCAGTAAAAAGCTATTGTTTTGCTTTTTACTGCCATCTCCATCTTTATATGCCATGCCATATCTGATGAGGCGGCGTGTAAATAGCCTAAAATTTAATGTGATTATTTATGAATTTAAAGAAAAGCGAAAGAAAAATGTCCCTAGAATAAACCTGATAGAACTCTAATATACAATTGAGAGTACGGTAAGTACTCTCAATTGTATATTTGTACACCTTATTTATGTACACCACTTTGACTTATGTACACCACCGGGAAACAGCGACTACTGCAATGTCCACAATTCGTCTGGTCTTCTGTCTGTACCTAATTATTGTTTATTACAAATTATATTACTTATTTTGAAATAAATACAAACTTATGCGGTTTAATATACTTTTCAAGTGTTGCGGAGAAAAAATAAATGACGAATTAGCATTTTTTCATAATGCCGTCATTGCGTTTTAAGCGGTTAGTGGTGAGGTTGCGAGTGTTTACGTGATGTGACCTCTTTTTAGGCTCCTAGCGTCCGTGGCGACAACAACCCCCGTATGACAAAACACCCCCGATACACACCAGATATTCCTTTAGTGGTGCACAGCAGCACGCTTAATACGTCAAACTGCAATTGATTTAGAACTCTGCCCTTACGGCATTGATGTTTAAAATCGAGTGGAGTTTGACGATATTATTTAATTCGACGTGCTATTGACTAAACCTACTTACGAAGAAGCGTAAAGTTTCAGGGTGTCAGCATAAAATACCTACACGTTAACAATAAATTACAGTTTGCATATTAGGAGTCCTATTGGCAACAAGTATATTTTAATTAGCATCAAATAATGTTTATTAGATTTGATTATTAGTCACCTATATTATTATTGGATTCCTTATTCGATTCAGATAGTTAGGTAATTAGATATAATATTAATTAAAGTAGATACATATATTAATAGATATTTTATGTAGGTATAATTAATGATATTTTGAAAAAGGAGTAAGTATCTATAATAATATTATAAAGCTGAAGAGTTTGTTTGTTTGTTTGTTTGAACACGCTAATTTCAGGAACTACTGGTTCGAATTGAAAAATTCTTTTGTGTTGAATAGACCATTTATCGAGGAAGGCTTAAGGCTATATAACATCACGCTGCAACTATTAGAAGCGAAGAAATTATGGAAAACGCGGACGAAGTCGCTGACGGCCACTAGTTTTTAATAAGATCGACTTTAATATTTATTATTATAATAAAGACCATTACTGACCGCTGTCAGATGAAGAACTTTTGGAGAACATACCTCTACTATTTCTTGATTACATAAACAACCAAAATTATTTTATTATCTTGCTGCAATTTTTATCAAATCATTACCTGTATTTCTCTTCATTCGTGTTTTTGAACACTATGCGTGACGCAATTCTGGGACAAAATGACGTGAGAATTTTAGTGTTGAGAACTATGTTGAATAAAGCGATATCGATATTATAATTATTATAAATGTTATACGTGGTTACTAATTATTTATTTAGGTATTTTGTGCAGAAGTTAGTTTAATTTTATTTATTGCAGTAATTAATAGTCTTAGGAAACATTCATCATATTGATGTGAAAATGAAATTTATCTAATAATGTAACAGTGAATGAAATATATAGGTCTGGATCTAACTCGTATCATGGTATCTAGCTATTAGGTAGGTAGCATTAAAAACTATGTATTTTTTTTCTAAAAGGCTTATTCTTAATTGAACTGATTAAAGTAGCCTGGTTTTGTAAGACCTTGCTTATCCCTGATTTTTTCGAAGATGGGTTTTATTACCCAACAGAAAAAGTAGCTTAAATGTTGTTGGTTATTATATCACAAAGATTATAATAATATACTGTACATATTCATGAAATGATTCTCAACCATATCACTTCCTAACTCAACCAATTGTCGTTACCTTATTTCTGCCCTAGATTGCGGCAATTCCGCCGAAAGTAACGGCGTGCCAAGTTTAGTGATTTTCATAACACGTTCTAGATGTTTCAATTCGTACGTGTTGTAATTTTTTCAAACTGTTTAAAGAACGACCTGCATTACATAGATATTTAAATTGTTATTTATGGAAGTTACACCACTGGTGCTATCCATAACAACATTTATATATTGTATATAAAATGTTTGTATTGGGACCCTGATTAAATATGTTTATCGATAAATTAATAAATTAGTGCACAAGGACTACTCTATTCGTGCAGCTGTCAACATAACGAGTTACGTCAATGTCAAACAGACGTCAGTCGCGCATGATACAGTTGCATTATTCAGGTTACTTTTTATTTAAATTGTAAAATAGTCTTCATAGTTCAGTAGTTACACGTGGAAACTTATACTAGTGGTAGCGTAGCCGTTTTCTAAAATTATATATTGAATTCATTAGGATTTATAAAGTTGTAACCATAATAGGTTAGATTTTCAGTGGTGTCGATTTCAGAAATGACTTTACCTGTTGATAATGGTTTTATGAATTATGAGAATAGCCGTGACAGCGCCAAGAAACCAACAGTAAAGCAGGCATATGCAGAAGGTAACAGTAAACCTTTAATTTATTAATGACATATCAAACAATTTCAAAAAGACCATATGATTAATTATGAGAAAGAAAAATAGTATATCTCTTTTTTTTCAAGAGAGAAATAACTATATATTTATATTAAAATCAATATTAACATATATTTAGTTTTCATTTATTTTTAAAAATTATCTTCTATCTGTCTTCGCATATAGTATGCATCTACTTGTAATAAAATCTTTCTGTCTATGCCATTTGTATCTGGCTAGTTTTGTTATCATTAAAAAAGTTTAAATTATAAAAAAAGGTAATTCCAAATTCAAATAGGATAATGTGGGAAGTTTTATTTGTTTTTCTTATCGTCAAAATAAGTGTTTCTGCTTTCTGATGAAGTAATTTGAGACATTTATAAATTTGATTATAAAAAGGTAAAAATGCAAGCTGTGAAAAAAAATTGCATTGTTTGGACTTGGTGCAGTTTCTTTTAGAGTAGCACAAATTTGGTTTAAGCATTTTCAGTCCAGAAATCAAAATGTACTCCAGTCAACCTCTTGCTTATAAAATGGATGCCATTTTATTAAAAGTAGAGCAAGTTCGGCATGTAAGTAGTTGCAACGTAGCTAAAGAACAGGATTGACCTCATAGCAGTTGGTGCATTGGAAAATGCTGGATATTTGGGTACCTCACAAGCTCACTGAAAGAAACCTAATGAACCAAGTACTCATTTGTGATTCTTAATTATGGTGTAGTAAAAAAAAACGATTTTGAAGAAGCCTGTAAGTGGTGATGAAAAGTGGATCACATATAATAATAATGTGCGAAAAGGTCAAAGGTCAGTCAGGTGTCACGGTGATGCTGTATCTATGATGGCATTGGAAGGTCATTATTAATTATGAGCTGTTACTGCCAGACGGGACCATCAATTCTGAACTCTGCTCCTAACAACTGATGAGATTAAAGTAAGAAGTTGAGAGAAAGCATTCAGACTTAATTAATAGAAGGGGTGTAGTTTTTCATCATGATAATGATGCACCTCACACATCCTTTGTCACTAATCAAAAATGAAGAAAGTTTGGCTGGGAGGTGTTAATGCATCCGTCATATAGTCCTGACCTTCAGATTTCCACCCATTTAAATTTTTTCAGAATTTTTTAGGCAGTCTGAAATTAAAACCACAAGAGGACTGCCAAAACTACTTGTCGCTGTTTTTTTATTATAAGTCTATGGCAATTTCGAAATTTGTATAATCATATCCCTACCTACAAGAGGGCAAAAAGGCCTAAATAGGCACCATTTTATATCATATTTTTTTAAGTTAAATGTAGTTAAACTTTAGTTAAATGTAAATAAATTTTATTTAATATTAATATAATAATATAATAATATTTAATATTAAAAAATGTTTTAAGACAATAGAGAAA
This sequence comes from Diatraea saccharalis, assembly GCA_918026875.4. Classification (NCBI taxonomy): domain Eukaryota; kingdom Metazoa; phylum Arthropoda; class Insecta; order Lepidoptera; family Crambidae; genus Diatraea; species Diatraea saccharalis. The sequence goes on along the minus strand of OU893347.1, from coordinate 1,430,729 downwards.
ATCTCTAGCAATAAGATGACCAAGGAAAAGTCTACCTATTTAACTATTGTTCACCAAAATATACAAGGCTTTTCTGGAAAAGATCTAGAATTAGAAATGTGTTTAAATAGTATGAATATTGATATAATATGTATTACAGAGCACTGGCTCAAAAATTATGAATTAATTACGGGTTTTAAAAATTATAAAATTATAAGTTCATTCTGTAGGATAAATGCCATACGAGGGGGTTCTTTAATAATAATAAGTAATTATTTAAAATGTAAAGAACGTAAAGATATAGTATCCCTCTCAATTGAGCGACATATTGAATTGTCATGTGTGGAACTTGAACAGTATATTATTATATGTGTATATAGACCACCTGATGGGGACTACTGTCAATTTGAATCTGCTATGGAGGATGCATTTAAATTAATTTGCAAAGTCGATAAGAAAGTAGTGATATGTGGTGATTTTAATATAGATATTTTAATAAAATGTGCTAAATCAAGTAGATTTTTGAACTTGTTTAAATGTTTTAATTTAGAAAATATTTTTAATGAACCTACCCGCATTACACCCACATCTGCTACTTGCTTAGATAATATTTTTTGTAAATGTAAGGTGTTCAAAAAATCGATTATAAATTGTATTCAATCTGACCATAGCGGAGTTCTAGCAACTTTCGAGCACCATCATGTTTCTCCTAAATGCAATATAATTTGTAGACCTATTACCAAAAGTAATTTAGAAAAATTTAAAAACAGTGTTTCTGCAAATCATACTCAGTTGACAACTAGTAATTTGGAAAATATAAATGATGTTTATAATAATTTCTTTAACTTGATAAAGGGAGAATTTGATAAAACATTTAAACTCAAAACAATTAACTTTACTAACCAAAAAAAGAAATTTAGTGATTGGGCTACACCTGGCATCTACAAAAGTCGAAATAGGCTGTATGATTTGTATGAGCTAAAGTGTACCTCGACCGATCCAAAGTTTATTGAATATGTCAGAAATTATTCGAAAATTTTTAGGAAAGTATGTGTTTCAGCAAAAGCAAAATATATATCTGAAAAAATTTACAATTCAGAAAATAAAATAAAAACAACCTGGACTATCATAAATCAAGAAACGGGAAAAAATAAAAGTAATATGCGCACATACTCATTAGAGGTTGACAATAAAATTATTAAAACAGATGAAGCGGTTGCCGAGACATTTGAGAAATTCTTTTCTAAGACACCAATAGAAATCACAAGAAATCTTAGTTCATGTTCTAAACTTGCGGTTACGCATCTAGAGTCAGTTGTTGATAAGTGCAATACTGAATTTTATTTTAGACACGTTAACGTCTGCTCAATTATTAAAACATTTAATTGTATTAATGTCAAAAAAACCGAAGATCTTTGGGGCGTTTCAACTTATGTTATCAAATCTATAATACCAGCTATAGCACCTCAATTAACTTTTATTTTTAATAAGTGCATTGATGAAGGAACTTTTCCTGATTTAATGAAATATGGTAAAATAATCCCACTTTTCAAGGCAGGCGACAAGTCTGATCCTAGTAATTTCAGACCAATTTCTATTCTACCAGCATTAAGTAAAGTATTTGAGAAAATGATGTACAATCAACTGCTTGCACACTTTTCATTAAATAAATTACTTCACCAAAATCAGTTTGGCTTTAGAAGAGGTAAATGTACAACAGACGCTGGAATTGCACTTCTGAGGCATATCTATGATGCTTGGGAGAATAAACAAGATGCTATTGGCATTTTTTGTGATCTATCAAAAGCATTCGACTGCGTTAGTCATGAAACACTGTTGGGGAAATTAGAACATTATGGTGTGACGAAAAATTCACTTCATCTAATAAGATCATATCTTTCTGCTAGAATACAAAAGGTAGTAATCAATGAAGCGAAATCTGCAGGGGCACCAGTTACTATGGGCGTACCTCAGGGATCGATATTAGGACCATTGCTTTTTCTAATTTATATAAATGATCTTCCTCACTTTACGAAGAATTTGTGCGAGACAGTATTATTTGCAGATGACACCTCTTTACTGTTTAAAGTTGAGAGGGGTAATGATTGTTTTGACGATGTAAATAATGCTCTCGACAACGTTCTACAGTGGTTTGATAATAATAATTTAAAGCTCAATTCAAATAAAACGAAATGCATAAAGTTTGCATTACCTAATGTGAGGCATGTCAGTACACTTATAAATGTAAATAGTGAAAAAGTTGAGTTAGTAGAATCGACAAAGTTCCTTGGTATTACACTAGATTCCCGACTGCAATGGGATCCTCATATTGATAGCTTGTCAAGTAGACTGAGTTCTGCAGCTTTTGCTGTTAAGAAAATTAGACTCTTGACAAATGTTGAAACGGCAAGATTGGTATATTTTAGTTATTTTCATAGTGTAATGACGTATGGTATATTGTTATGGGGTTCTGCGGCTAGCATTCAGGATGTTTTTATTTTACAAAAGAGAGCTGTCCGTGCTATATATAATTTACGGTCTAGGGAATCTCTAAGAGAAATATTTAAAGAAATAAATATTCTGACTGTTGCCTCTCAATACATCTATGAGAATATTATGTATACAAGAAAACATTACGATTCCTTCACAAAAAAAAGTAGTGTTCATAATCTTAACACAAGAAATAAAGATAAACTTGCCGTTCCAAGCTTCAGACTTCAAAAAACCAGAGGATCATTTCTGGGTAAATGTATTGCTATGTTCAATAAAGTTCCACAAAATGTAATTGACCTACCCATAAATAAATTTCAAATTCATGTAAAGAATATACTTGTGAGTAAAGGCTATTATAAAGTTGATGATTATTTTAAGGATCGCAATGCATGGAATTAATAGCCTTCGCTTTGTTCCATAAAGACTAATTATATGTTCAACTTATGTCCTACAGACTTTGAAAGTTGTATTTACTATTGTGATAAATTGATAATACATATTATTTTGGTAATGACATGATTTATGTAAATGTCATTACTTATGATAAAAAGCTGATAAGTTTCTTTCGCTTGTTCTTCTTGTCAGCTAAAAGACGTCCTGAACAAGTGGTAGGGGAAAAAAGTTTTTTGGACGATTCAAAAGTGCTTGTAATAGCCTACTTGAATAAAGATATTTTCATTTCATTTCATTTCATTTCATTTCATTTCATTTCATTTCATTTCATTTCATTTCATTCATTTCATTTCATTTCATTTCATTTTGAATGTTTATATAAAATGCGATAGAGATTTTCCCTAACCTATTTATTTATTATTATTATTACACATATTTATTACATATAAGGAAAAGCGTTCAATGTCACATTTTTTTAAAAATATTTCTATAGTATATATTACAAGAATAAATTAGAATATACATATATATTATATTACAAAGGATATTTTCATGAGATGAAATGAAAAAGTCTTTATCAATACTAACGTTTGTTTGTTTAGAATAGGCTCTGAATCTACTGGACCTATTTTGAAAATCCTTTCACCTACAGGTAGCTACATTGATATACGCTACAATTTAGGCGTGTGTAGTTGCGGGAAAACAGCTAGTTTATTCATAAATTCATAAGCATATTACAATCAATTTGTATCTTCCAAAAATATTTCTCCCTACTAATTATTCTGGATATATCTTTTGGCTGACAAGGAGAACAAGTGAAACAACTTGTCAGCTCTTTATCTGAAGTAACGACATTTAAATCAATCATGTAAATTGAAAGATAGTGCTTAAATAGTCCTGTTATGCATTTTAAAAATTTTGTATAGCTAAGGTAAATTGTTATTGTGATCTTCCTATTTGTCACACAGTCCTTGTTGTTTTAGCGCATTGTCATGAAAAGATGTGCAATTTTATTTTATATATAAACAATTATGTTCAGCATAAAAGTTAAAACATAAGAAATCTCTGAAAAAAAGAATCACAGATAGTGAAATACAATACAAATAGTTTAACGTCCACTTTGTAACTATTTGTATTGTAATTTTATTTACATGGAGGTTTCATGTAAATTACAGAGTACGTTCGTAGTGTTAAAATATTAAATTTTTACTGCATTAAATTAGTTACTACAGACAAAACACATACAAACAAATAATAAACACAAAACCATACAAACATAAACTGCCTCCCGACACGGCTGGTCACCGCGAAATATAATTATAAATTTAAATTATAAATTTTAAATCATAAATTTAAATTTATTCTATTCTATTCTACTCTAAACCCTCCAACAAAAAGATACAGATCTCTCAACATATCAATTTTAAATACAAGAGCTTTATAAACACAAGAAAGTCTACAGGAAGTAGAGAAATCTCTTGAAAGTTTAAACTACGATATTTAATATTTTAGGCTGGAGCGAAGTTAGAAGATTGGTTAATAAAATAGAGGAACATCATGGGTACATTCTATACCACAACGGGCAAACGGCAGGACACAGAGGTGTCGGGTTTCATGATAAAGGAACATCTTAATCACTGCATACAAGAGTATATAGGAATCTCTGATAGACTTGCGATGTTAAACATGAGATTGCCGAATTACAAAAAGCTATGGACCTTGATGCAGGTCATTGACAATCAATCAGCTTCTATAACAATTTATCAGTCACAATAATACCCGCTATACGCGACCCCGTTATGCGAGGTTTCACCATAACGCGACATTCGAAGCTGCGAAAGATCGAGTAACACTTCTGCTGGGTGGTAACTGAAACCTTTATTAGTGTACCATTCAGAAACAACCCGTGCAATGCGAGGCATAGACAAGTCTACCAGTTGTGTGGCGATCAAACAGAAAGGCGTGGGTTACATGGAGAATTTTTCAAGAATGGTTTTCTTGAAAAATTTCCCTTGTTTCCCGTGAATGGTTTGGACATATTGCAGAGTATAGACAATAATGACGACCGTGTCTTGACCGTGTATCAAACAATTAAAAACAGTGTTGGGTGTTATGAACGTATTTTACAAGAACGTAAAAAAGAACGCTACCCAAAAGACAATAGATGTATTTTTCCGTAAAAAATAATTAAAAGTATGTATTGCATTGATTGTTCTTAGAATTAAAGTGATTGATTAATATGATTCGTATTTTTTTGTATATGTTCAATCATAAACCTCGATATACGCTAATTTCAGTTAACGCGAAGCGGTGTATTACTGTATAAAAAGGAAGTATTAAAATAATTACATCATAGCCATGGGGAGACTTCTAGTGGAGTGCCACATCAGCAAGGGAATTGAACATCATGGGAAGATATGACTATTGAAAAAAGAGTGCTAATGGACATAAACTAATAGAATTCTTAGTGCAAAATAATCTGATCTTGCTCAATTCAGTATATGAAAAGAAACCTAGCAACAAATGGAGCTGGATCTTCCCAGATGGGACTTATAAAAACGAAATAGATTTTTACATGTCAAACAAATTCTTCCGTGACACACACGATACAAAACTTGTGCTCAAAATCAACTGTTGTTGTTTAAACAATAACCCGTCGAAAACGTCCACAAATAATGTCACTTACACAAAAATACTTCCATATGTGTACCGGAATTCATTCGATACATTCGCCATTAAACCCTTATAAGAAATACTTGACAATGATGCAGATATCACTACATATTATAAAACAAAGTCCCCCGCCGCTTCTGTCTGTCTGTTTGCGATAAACTCGAAAAGTAAGATAGAGCAATTCTTGAAGGGTTTTAGTGTATAGTAAGTTTAGGTTTTGTACAAACTGACGATATTAGTTTAATATGTCGGAAAAAATAAATCCGATCGGAAGCTTTCCTCGAAAACGATGCCAAAAAATTTGAGTTGTAACAAAACATTGTATGGTGGAATTGTACCTCTTTGATAGATCTACAAAAAAGTCCGTGGTGGTTTATGTCTATATTCCAAGGATAACCCACAATAACCATTTTTTTACGTATTAACAGCCAGTTGCATAAACGTCAATTAAAATTGTCATTAGTTTAAAGCGACATTACCGATACAAATTTGACACCCATTAGAGTTTAAATGCGTCATTAACCCTTAATGGACGTTTGTGCAATTGACCGTTTGTATAATAAATAAAATAGTAAAATGAATGGTTATTTACGAACCTATTTATAACAATACAGTATTGATCCTTATTCAAATAAATAAGTTAGATACGTTATGCATGTAATTTGAAGTAGAGTTGCCTTTTACACTATATATAAAAAAAAAACTAATGTAATGAGTTATCGAAAAATAAAAATCTCCGGGCGAGCTATTAAATATCGATGAATAAAAATGAATCGCCGAAACGTATGTACGTGCATAACTTCAGAATTCCAGTTCCGACTGCACCAAATTGGATGAATCTATTTTTTAGGCGTTCGACGATTCATGACACGGTTTGTATATAAGATTTTTTTTTTAAACGGGTATAAGGCGGTACGAAGTTTCGCCGGGTCAGCTAGTATTTAATAAATATGACGAGAAAATAATAGGAAATGAAGAATATCAACACTGTAAAAGAAAAAAACAAGTTGAGCCAAAAACAATTGAATTAAAAAAACAATTATTATTATTAAATAAAGAAAGCTATAAAAATAAATGAAAACAAATATCAGTTCTTAGCGCACATACACGACAAAACATGAGAAAAGACAGAGTATCAAAAAGAAATAAAAAACTTGAAGAAGTAATCTAACAGGGAATACGGAAAAGAATGGATACCCATAAAGGAAACCCTGCTTAAAAAAACAATCAGTGGGTTGAATGACACATTATTCCTTTGCACAAGAATGGAGCTGTAGACGATATCGGCAACTTTAGACAAGCCTTATACCAAATGTGTACATTAGTATTTTTGTAAAACGTATTAAACATCATCTAATTTACCAATTTTTACAGTAAGATAAAACAGATGAAAAATGGCCAGATACAATATTTTATTCAATTGTTTGTTTTTGATGTCATCAAAATCAACCATTACATTAATAGTATAGTAAAAATAATGTTGTTGTATTCATTCATATGCGAAAACACTATTTCTTCGTCCTCCTGTATTAGGATAAATATTTTATAGATTTAGTAGGCCTATATTTTGTAATCTATACTTATTATAAAGAGGATAGATTTACTTATTTGTTTCTTGCATCGCAAGTTAATAACTACAAATAATAATATATATAAACACCTCAGCCAAGATTTGTGTAACAGACAGGACTTTACAGTTCGTAAAATCGTGACCAATTATATTCCAGCCAAATTATCGTTTAAGTACCGCACATACAATGTACAATTCATAAGTAATCAATTGAGTCGAGTGTCTCCATGCAGTATTTATTAATTTGCTTCAATCAGACCATCACAGTTCAGTGTACACTAACATATCGATAGCTAGCATTTTGGTTTATGTCTGCTTGCTGAAAATGTTGGTCATAATTAGTAAGTAATTTTTTTAAATACATATATAATAATTTGAAATATGTAGCAATAAAATTCTCGGTAGTCTTTAATATTTATTGTTTAAATTAAATTTAGTTGATTTAAAGGCAAATTCTGACCAGTATAATTTCAGCCTAAAGACGAAATATTAGATGTTTTATTTTAGGAAAAATATTAATATAATTTGGTACTCGGTCTGGTGAAACCGAAATTATAAAAACATTGATAAAATACAATAAGAATGTGCGAAATATAAATGAAACATATCTTCCAAATGAGAGTTCAAATTATCGTTCACTTATTTTAGTTATTTTAATATGACATTTAAAGCTCTATTTGATTATTCTTTTTTCTATCCAGGTGTGATGTTAACTCGAAAAAGTAGTACTCCTTTAATTAAATGAGACAATATTTTCGAATATTCTTTATTTTTCTTTAATTTAAAAATCTATGAAATGTACTGAACGCAAATTTATTACGTTATTATAAGCTTGCGTCTCTTTTCTAGGGGGTATCAAGGCGGGTGCGTCCCGCCTCGCGAGTGTAACTTACAGCGTCCTGTCGCGGCGCAAAGCTGCAGAGGAAGGAGCTGCGAGGTTAGCCAGGGTGCTATCAGCTCTCGATCTCACAGCGCTGGGCGTTGGTAGTACCTTAGGTGTAGGCGTTTATGTGTTAGCTGGAGACGTCGCTAAAAATTACGCGGGACCAGCTGTGGTCCTTTCTTTTTTACTAGCGGCAGTGGCTAGCGTTTTTGCTGGTAAGTATTTTGTCAGATTACTTAATAATTTCAACCTTATCATCAGCCCTTTTACGTCCTCACTTCAGGGGCTCAAGCTTTCATTATGGATAGTTAAGGAGAATGTTATGGATAAAACATCGTTACTACAGTTAGATTTACAACGCGAATAACAGGAAAACCGTAACAAAAGTCAACTATCAACGTCTTAAAAGGTCAGTTCATGAATGCTAGTGCAACAAAGTGAAGATTTAGAAAACAGCTGATTTCAAGAAATAACTCATAACCTACAAATAAAACTGCAAATCACTATCATCAAATAATTGATAATCCCACCATCTAGTGACAGGTGAACGAACTACACGCACGACAACCGGCGTTTGCGCATCAGCTTTGTCAACGCTGCCGCTGTCACCGCAAAAACTGAGGATATATTTTAATAACGCCACTTACCACTAGGGGTCACTACTAGTACCAAAACATGGAAAATGTTATGAAAGTTTTAAAACAAATCCAAGACGACCTATCTGATCAAAAACAGGAAATAAAAAACATGCAAGAAAAAATTACCAAAGCTATTAACGACAACATTAATGATAAATTTAATATAATGGAAAATAGAACGAACAACTTAGAAGTAAAATTAAACCAACAACAAAAAACAATAGATTACTTAGAAAAACAGTTCAGAAAGAAAAATCTAATATTCTTTGGAGTGGAAGAGACCGAGAACGGATACAAAGATTTACAAGATTTGTTTTTAAGATGCATACGAAACAAGATGGATATCTCTATTGAACAATCTGAATTAGAAATAGTGAGAAGACTTGGTAAAAAAGGGAGCAAGACTAGACCGTTGTTAGTAACATTAACAACTATGGGCCGAAAAATTGAAATTCTGAAGAAAAAAGAATCACTGAAGGGCTCGCCTATTAGCATTAAAGAAGATTTTCCTCAAGAAGTTTTGTTGAAGCGTAAGAAACTGCAAGAAGAAGTAGAAAAAGAACGTAAACTTGGAAAAAATGCTGTACTGCGCTATGACAAAATAGTAATTCTTCCAGGAAGCCCTAAAAACCGGAATTCTGTACCAGACACACGGAAACAAAAACGAAACCTGTCGGAATCGCCTGACTACCAAAACAACGCGACCAACGTAAACAATGTCAAACAGATTCCAAAGAAAAATAAAACAAACAGCATTACCTCCTACATGAACAACGCTCCACTGAAACATGTGTCTGAGTCGACCTCCAATGAAGTACATTCATTACCAAAAAACGAATAAAAGAAGCCCCTCTACATCTCCCAATACGGCTTGTCACCGCGGGAGATAACGACAACAACCCTCCATTTCCACTACAAAATCTCTACATCTGTACATTCAATGCAAAATCACTATTATCAGAGGAAAGATTACTCGACTTAAAGAGAGCTATATCAACAATAAAGTATGACATTATTGGCCTTGCCGAAATAAGAAGAACAGGATATAATATTTTAGAAGAAGACGAACATATCTTCTGCTATTATGGGGAAACAAAAGGTCTTTATGGAGTCGGATTCCTCATAAAAAAGAAATATAAACCAAATATTGAGAGCTTTATCGGAGTCTCCGAACGTATCTGTGTCCTAAATATCAATCTTGATAATACAAAACTCACAATAGTCCAAGGCCCAAGCACACGCGCCAACTATTGATGCAAGTAATCAAGAAATCAACCATTTCTACAATCAACTACAGAACATACATTGTCAATACAACAAACAGAAAATCATATTAGGTGATTTTAATGCTCGTATTGGACAGCGAATGCTAGGTGAAGAAAAAATACTAGGCAAATACTGTTACGGAAATAGAGACAAAAGAGGTGAAAGATTGCTCCAATTCTGCTGGGAAAATAGATTATACATTACAAATAGTCAATTTAAAAAGAACATTAAAACTATGTGGACATGGCTATCGCCAAAGAAAAGAAAAAGCCAAATCGATTATATTCTAACAAATATAAAAGAAAACGTCGCAAATTTTGAAATCATCTCAAACATAACATATCCCAGCGACCACAGACTCTTAAGAATCACTCTACAGACCTCAACAATCAAAAAAAGTAGAGCAAAATTCAAAAATTATAAAACGAAACTAAATACAATAGAAGAAAAGGAACAATTTATACAATCTTTAAGTCTAAATATTAACGATATGATAGTAGAAGAAAATGAAACAGTAGAGTCCCTTTATAACAAGATTAAGAAAGCCCTATGCAGTGGTCTAAATTCTATTCAACAGAAATCAACATCAAAGCCGAAAACCATCCCTGATCATATAAAATTTCTGATTGCAAGAAGAAATGAACTGGTCCAGAAGAAAACTCTAACTAAAGAAGAAAAACACGAACGTACAAATCTCTACAAGAATATCTACAAATCAATGAAACGAGAACGTATGGAACACAGAATAAAAGTTATAGAAACACACTTAAAACTAACTGGTAGCCTTAAGAAAGGTCTAAAAATCCTTAATACCACCAAACAATGGATACCCTATATAAAAGATAACACAGGCAAGAAAATATTTTCAAGATCGGAAATAATAGAAAAGGCAACAACATTTTACAAGAATCTGTACTCGGCAAATGACACGACTTCGGAAATCATAAAGACGAACCAGAATGCTACTAGCCTAACTAGATTCTCTACACATGAAATTATAAAGAAAATCGAATCTCTTAAACCCGGCAAGAGTAATGGCCCAGATGAAATCCCCAACGAGGCAATACAATTGGGCAAATGGATACTAACACCCTGCATAACAACCTTATTTAATATGATTCTTGATGACAGAATAGTACCGAAAGAATGGGCAAAATCGGACATCATTCTACTTTATAAGAAAGGAGACCCTGCCGATATTGGAAATTACCGACCCATAAGCTTACAACCAAATATATACAAATTGTTTGCTTCGTGCCTTGAGGATCGCTTAGCAAAGTTCACAGAGAAATTTCAACCTCCAGAACAAGCCGGCTTCAGGAAAAACTTCTCCACAACAGATCACATTCACACTTTAAATCTGATTATGGAGAAATACATAGAACACACTAGACCACTCTACCTGGCTTTCATCGATTACGCCAAAGCCTTCGACTCTATATCCCATAACAGTATGTGGAAGGCTCTACATGAGTGTGAAGTACCATCAGAGACTATCGATCTGATAAAAGACATCTATCAGAAAAGCATAAGCCGTGTAAAGTTAGAAAGTCAGGGCCCTGAGATAAGCATTTGTAGAGGCGTCAGACAGGGTGATCCCCTGTCACCAAGAATCTTTATAGCGGTGCTACAAAGTGTCATGAGAACTCTTAATTGGGAAAAGAAAGGAATTAATATAAATGGAAAACTCCTCAGTAATCTTCGATTTGCAGACGACATCATACTTTTCTCTGAATCACCATCTGAACTACAGACAATGATTAATGAACTAACTGAGGTAAGCAGTGCAATAGGCCTAGAACTAAATACTACCAAGACTAAAATCATGACTAACCACCATGCCAAACCAATAAAAGTTAATAACAGTACACTAGAATATGTTCAGAGTTACGTTTACTTGGGACAACAGGTATCTTTCTCTACAAAAAGACATGAAGATGAAATCAATAGGCGAGTGAATATAGCGTGGAATAAATTTTGGAGCAATAAAGAAACCTTAAAATCAAAACTCCCTATAAAACTAAAGAAAAAAGTTATGGACTCATGTTTACTACCGAGTCTTACGTATGGCTGCCAAACATGGATATATAATAACTACACGAAAAACAAAATACAAGTATGCCAGCGAGCGATGGAAAGGAGTATACTAAATATACAAAGAAAACACAGGAAAAAAAAACACAGAAATAAGAAAAACAACTAAAGTAATAGATGCTTTATCACACTCACAAAAACAAAAATGGAAATGGGCAGGTCATATTGCACGCATGGATAAAGAAAAATGGACATACAGAGTCACCACTTGGCGAGGACCACTAAACAAAAGGAAAAGGGGCAGACCAAAAGAAAAATGGATAGACGAGATAATAAGAAAAGCAGGTGACAACTGGATCACAAAGGCAAAGGACAGACAGATGTGGAAAAAAATGGAGGAGGCCTTTACCCGTTGAGGGGCCCTTAATGAAATAATTTTAAATTTAGAATAATTGTAATTTCAATAAATTTTTTGCTAATTAACTAATTAATTGTGAATAATAATATAATGAATAACAATTGAAAAAATAATACTGTAGAAAAATCGAAATGCTATCTATAATGCGATAACATTGTTATTTATGTAATTATATTAATTGTAAATTCATATCATGCATGCATACAATAATTTTGTGTTATATTATGTAACTCATTATGGGATTAAATGAGGCTATATTATTATTATTATTATTATAAGGAGAATGTGCCACGAGTCTCCACGCTGGCCCAATGCGGATTTGGGGATATTAATGACTGCAAATGCAGCTGGTACCAACGGTTTAACGCCTTCCGGAGCACGGAATAGCTCTTGATAAATATTAATAATTTAATAGTGTTTAATAATGTGTATTATTAGAACAATATTATTAAAGATGGAGTTATGACTACTGTGACCATTTGATTTTTGTTAAAAGTCGGACTCTTACTGAATTCAGTAAAAAAGTTTAATAAGTCCATTGAAAAACAATAATTTAAAGACATTTTTTTGTGAAACTTATCGTGGTCATTCATGACTTGTCGTTTTTAATTTTGGCAATAAAATTGCCTTCAGTATTCTGTTTTGTTACTTGTCCATGTCGTGTTTTTTACATATACTTTTGTCAAGTGAGTTACTGTTAGTCATCTAATTAATCCGATCATGACACTACTATATGTAAAACCTTCTGGGTCACCAGGTCTGTGCTATGCAGAATTTGGCGCTCGAGTCCCTAAAGCGGGATCAGCTTACGTATACAGTTACGTATGTGTCGGAGAATTTATTGCTTTTATCATTGGATGGAATCTCATACTCGAGTATATTATAGGTGAGTGTGCTTACGTCATTAATTACATAATATTTTTTTCTACCCTTATTAGATATAAGTTCAATAACATTGTTTCTTTTTCACTACTTGTCTAGTTTATTTTTAGTTTGCACATGTAATTAAAGCTATTGACATGTGATAGATAAAGATGTAATAATATATGTGTGTGGCGAATAAGTTTGTAAACAAGAACGGAATGCAGAAAGATGATCAAAGAAAAGTGTGAAAGATGATACATCTAAGCAACAGGTAAATGTTGTTATGATGGATGATCAAGAAATGTCGAAAACGAAGTAATTGTGGCGAGTGAAAATAATATTGGAGAACAGCCATGCGATTCTGTCCCAAAAAATCCAGACCCAAATTAGAATTCGAGTGAATTCGAAATCACGTTATTAAGTGAAGAAATTTAGTAAGAAAAATTCTATTGACTAAACAAATTGATTGATTATACTTACCTTAGATATTCTATTCCTACGTCATTTCAAAACTCACTTTACTTATGCTCCGAAACGTTATCACCAGTTCAAGATTGAGCTGATGCCGTTTTTTGAAGTGGATTCGGACACCTGAGTGAATTCAAATTCGGCTTTGGATCTTTACAGAATTGTAGGGCAGGACAAGCTTAGTTATTTGATGTTCCTACACAAATAATCTTTATTCGTTTACCATCGTCCTATGTAGGTGCTGCGTCAGTGGTGAAAGCGTTGAGTGAATATTTGGATTCGTTGCTTGATAAGGCGATGTCTACACACCTGCAGGCGGTGATGCCGCTGGACTCGCCACATCTGGCACGGTACCCGGATCTCTTCGCCTTCGCTGTCATTATGGTGTTTTCTGGTAAGTCCCGTCGTGTAACTTTTTCATTTCATTACTCTTTTATTAACTTACAGTATAATAAATTCAAAACATTAAATTTTTCATCAATTTCTCTTCTGTAATAATTTTGGTTTACTCCGTAAATTAATAGTTGATGAATAGGTTTTATCGCCTTGACATATTTACCGGCATGTGACGTCACAAATACCTCGTGATCTGCGCCATTACATAGAGCAGCGTTTTGTCCCGATTTTGACTGTTTAAACTTTAACAATTATATTCATTGAAAATAAAGTAGATTCTCACGAAATATATTGTCAGGTTGTTTATAATGTATCAAACAACCATTTAAGACAGTTTTCAGAAAAGCTTCAAATACCCTATTGGGGACTGGAAAATCCTGAAGATTTCGGTTTTATACCTGGGTGTACAGATGCTCGGCAAAGCAATAGTCCGGGTAGCATGCTATACCTTACTCTAATACTTCTCAAACGTACTCTTCGAACTAGGATATATTCCGTGAAAACCCGCATGGATGGACCCTACCGTCATCAGAGGTTTTGTTCATATTCTTGTTGCTATTTATTTGTTGTTTCTCACTCTGAGAGTGACCATATGTTGACTGTTTTCTTTTTTAGATTAAAACATATAGCAAATCATTATTTTTAAACACGCAAACGTTGCTGCTTAAAAATGTACTTTGCTATGAATGTACCTTTACTATAATACAGGTGCGTTGACATAGTCTTATATAACTTTACAGTCAAGCACATCCTGGTATTCAAAATTCTCCTATTGATCATGATCTTTTCTTATTAGAAATTAAAGTCCTAACTTAGTTGCAGTGCCAGTTTGTAGTATTCCGCTGTATCATCATCATCATCATCATCAGCCCTTTTACGTCCCCACTGCAGGGGCTCAGGTCTTCCTTATAGATGGTTAAGGAGGATGGGCCATGACTCTCCACGCTGGCCCGATGCGGATTGGAGGATATTAACGACTGAAAATTCAGCCGGGACCAACGGCTTAACGTGCCTTCCGAAGCACGGAGTAGCTCGAGATAATAATTTTTTGGTGACCCATCCTGTGACCGACCCTTGCGAAAGTTGCTTAACGACAACGATCGCGGGCCGCGGCGCTTATCCACTACGCCACCGAGCTACTCCTCCGTTTTCCGTTCCGTTTTCTGATGTGTATTCCGCTGTTTACTAGCTTTTATATATTTTGTCGCGCACTACTCATTATAAAAAACATTTTTAACGCGTGTATTTTTTATTTATAAAATTTTTTGACGTTTCAGGTTTTTTAACTATCCTAGAACCATGATTTCTTGAGGATTATATTAGTCTTATATCTGCATATAACCCCGGAAAAGGGCCACTTTATAAGTACACCCTTGCTTACAGCGCGATTATATCAGGCCGCAGCCATCCCACTTTTGATCAAACGGCTCCTATATAGGGATTAAACAAGTGTACTTTTACCTGAAAATGTCAATATAAATCCACTATAGTAAAAAGTGAGACTAACTCGGGCCGAGCTATGCCTCTACTAAGTATGCACCTAGTGTTTCAGTGAATTGTCAAATTGTTATGTAAAAAATTAAAAAGATTGAGCCAAGGTGGTATTTATTAATTCCAAGTATGATATAGGATTGATAAAAGTTAATTTAGTTCTACAATGGTAAGTGCCAACACCACAGAAAATTCGCCATATTGTTACTAATTAGGGTTC
The DNA here is from genome assembly GCA_918026875.4 of Diatraea saccharalis. Taxonomy (NCBI): domain Eukaryota; kingdom Metazoa; phylum Arthropoda; class Insecta; order Lepidoptera; family Crambidae; genus Diatraea; species Diatraea saccharalis. Next base: position 1,414,943 of record OU893347.1, on the reverse strand, counting down.
TACAATTATTACTGTCTCATCAGGGCTCACACTCGTAGATTCTGTTATGATAAATATTTGGTAACGATCGTGATTTTAATGGCTGATCGCAAATCCTATACTAAGATTTGGGAAACCATTCAAATCGTGTTTTCGACCATATCAGTTGTTTCCAAAAAAAAAGCCTTTAAAGAGTTCTAGCCAGGATTGTTTGAAGTTTTCTTAGACAATAGCACTACTATGAAATACCCATATAAATCTACCTAGGCTTATATCGGCATATGGCAAACCCCTATAAAATGCATTTTTGCCTAGCGCAAATGGGCTTTAAGCGTTGTCTTATATGCGCATATAAGTCTGAGTTATCGGAGTAGTTCCTCTTGAGAGTAATTACTCTTAATACATGCTCTTATAGGCGGCTTAGTCCAGTAGTAGCCATGAATTGTGATCCTATATACCGATATAGGTCCATATTGTAGGAGTAAGCGTACTTGAGTAAAAACAGGATTCACGTATGCTGATATAAGTGCGTTGGCATATTCTGAAACCATTATAGTAGCCATATAAGTCCAAACAGGATTATTAAATCGCATGCCAGTATTATTTTGTTTGTCATTAGACTACTATATTCACTAGGCTATATGTTTTATGTAATATGGAATTAATTTAATTTATTATGATGTATGTTACTAATTATGCTTTTTTTGTCTGATCAGTGGCACTCGCGTTCGGCGTGAAAGAGTCGACGAGGTTCAACAACTTCTGTACCGGCGTCAATCTGTGTGTTGTATTGTTCGTCATCATATCCGGTTCCTTCAAAGGTGCGACAAAAACCTATACTTATTCTATTTCGAAATATCGAAATATGTAACTGAATATAGAATAGAAATTAAAAATGTTCAAATTATAGTATACTAGCTGTTGTCCCGCGATTTCGCACGCGTAAATTATAGTCTATGTCAACCCTGTACGATGTAGATACTAGATATGTATTTTTAAGAGGCGCCTATACATTTATGTTATTTTTAGCCGATACGAAAAATTGGCGCATCCCTGCGTCGGAAGTGCCTAAGAGTGAGAAGAAAGATTTCGGCAGTGGCGGGTTCGCACCGTACGGACTCGCCGGAATCATAAAGGGGGCTGCCGTCTGCTTCTACGGGTTCATCGGTATGTTCTATTAAATATTTCTAATTCATATAGTTAAGGAGTTTATGCTTCGAGCACACCAATTTCGTTTCTAAAATTGTGTAATTTTCTAAAATTGGTTATAATTATATTGCTTTATATGACATACTACTTTTTACTAGCTACATATTTTTGTCTACAGCCTGGTTTTAAAGAAGTCATCGGGTTGAATAGTGTCTGTTTCCTACGGTTTTCAGCAGGCCTACCGCGTGGCTGAAATTGGCTTCGATTTAATTGATATCGAGGTCAAAATGCACTTAACGTTAAATTGCATTGGGTATACTTCGATATAATGAACGTAGTACATATGTGATCTAACAATACATGTTCAACATTGAGTGCAATCCAATGTCAACCAAATCGAAGCCAATGTTGCTACGCGGTAGCCCTAATAGCCGTCATATTCAGTCGATTGTATTTTCGTCCAGCTAATCTTTTTCATCCTCCAACTCTACACAAATCTTATACTACTATAGATACTCTTTTTGGGTATGTAGACTGGCAATCTCACCTTGAATAGGTGCTCCTTGTTACTAAACGGTCTCTTAGCTTAAAATAGTGAAAGCAACAATTTTCACTATTTTTATTAGAAACACAATAATATCATTACTGTAGTCCTTATAAATATAAAAGATATCGAATACATGTAAAAAAAAACCTGTTAAGTCATAATACACACATACACATGATATAGTATTTAGAAAATCGGCTGGGTGTTTTTTCTTTTCTCAAAAACATCGTAGTAAAATTCAAACTACTAATCCAATTGATTTGATAAAAAAGAAAAATTTTATTTGCATTAAACCTATTCAAACAAACGTCTAAAGATGGTCACAAAATATTAAAACACTTCTACGAAGTTTTTTTTTTAATGTTATAACATATATATATATATATATATATCCCATCGCGGACATTTTTATAAATAATTTAAAGCTATCCAAGTTTTTTTTAGAAAGCATTCGTATATCTCTTTCCGATTAGGCAGCACAAAAATAGGCGCCCTTGGAAGCAATTCTATCCCTAAAACCTATAACCTTTTAGCGGGATAAAAAGTAGCCTATACGTTAATCCAGACCAAAGAATTACCTGTATACAAAATTTCATCTAAATCGGTTCAGTAGTTTTCACGTGAAGAAGAAACAAACATTCGAAACATCTGAACATACAAAACTACAAACTTTTGCCTTATAATATTAGTAGGATTTGCTGTTAGTTAGTTAATCAGTGGGACTGGGAAATACACTTATTTAACAACCTTTTATAACCTTGATACTTGGTTTGATTTTCGAGGGTGTGCTTATAGTACAAAAGAACGTGGATTTCGTTTACTTGATTTAAGCCAGCCATGAACCAAGATGGCTTTTTACAACTTTTATGTTGTATATCTTATAATAGGAAAATAAATTTCATAAAATAATTTGACATCACCACGGGAATTTATGAAAAACACCATTTAGGTTTGTTTCCGCTTGGTTTCTTACAAGATATGCAAACATGATCTGATTTTATATTTTCCCTACTTTCTTTATTTTTGTTCAACATAAGAGATTTTGTAGTGTTAGGGTCTGAGATTTCTAAATTGTGAAGAATTCCTTATGCGTTTGTTGTATTTCTTAGGATGATCTATGCAAGTATCATTTAAGTAGTAGTAGTATCGTGTAAGTGCACGATATGTAAGCTGCAGTTAAAATTGTTGGCCTTTCTTTTTATTTATTTGATTTCTTTGAAGTAATTAATGTGTAAATATTAAAATCACTTAAGATTATAATATTATAGTTTTGTATCTGAGTTGTTGACTAAAAATTTAGATATTATAAGAAGACTCCCAAAAACTGCCCCAAAGCAAGGTTACGAGTTTTCTGAAGTGTAACAGTAATATTTGTTTAGTACATGTAAATTTTATTTGTGTTAGGTTTCGACTGCGTGGCGACCGCCGGCGAGGAGGCTCGTCGTCCGCAGAAGAGTATACCGTTCGCGGTGGTGGCCTCGCTGCTGGTGGTGTTCCTCGCGTACTGCGGGGTCTCCTGCGTGCTCACGCTCATGGTGCCCTACTACATGCAGGTACTATACACATGTACTGCGGGCTCCCTCACGCTCATGGTGCCCTACTACATGCAGGTACTATACACATGTACTGCGGGCTCTCCTGCGTGCTCACGCTCATGGTGCCCTACTACATGCAGGTACTATACACATGTACTGCGTGCTCACGCTCATGGTGCCCTACTACATGCAGGTACTATACACATGTACTGCGGGCTCTCCTGCGTGCTCACGCTCATGGTGCCCTACTACATGCAGGTACTATACACATGTACTGCGGGCTCTCCTGCGTGCTCACGCTCATGGTGCCCTACTACATGCAGGTACTATACACATGTACTGCGGGCTCTCCTGCGTGCTCACGCTCATGGTGCCCTACTACATGCAGGTACTATACACATGTACTGCGGGCTCTCCTGCGTGCTCACGCTCATGGTGCCCTACTACATGCAGGTACTATACACATGTACTGCGGGCTCTCCTGCGTGCTCACGCTCATGGTGCCCTACTACATGCAGGTACTATACACATGTACTGCGGGCTCTCCTGCGTGCTCACGCTCATGGTGCCCTACTACATGCAGGTACTATACACATGTACTGCGGGCTCTCCTGCGTGCTCACGCTCATGGTGCCCTACTACATGCAGGTACTATACACATGTACTGCGGGCTCTCCTGCGTGCTCACGCTCATGGTGCCCTACTACATGCAGGTACTATACACATGTACTGCGGGCTCTCCTGCGTGCTCACGCTCATGGTGCCCTACTACATGCAGGTACTATACACATGTACTGCGGGCTCCTGCGTGCTCACGCTCATGGTGCCCTACTACATGCAGGTACTATACACATGTACTGCGGGCTCCTGCGTGCTCACGCTCATGGTGCCCTACTACATGCAGGTACTATACACATGTACTGCGGGCTCTCCTGCGTGCTCACGCTCATGGTGCCCTAATAATATTTGACATAAGGTAAATAATCCAGTGGGAATATGCAATTACCGAAATGTCATTGAAGTGCCATTATTTCGTTAACTTCAGCTTATTATTTCGTAAATTTTGGCAGCGCGGCAAATTTCTACCAATTAGAATGATTTAAGTATCACACCATCGAGTAATCCACCAATAACCACGCGTCTTGAGTCCTGCCGAGTTTGGTCGTCGACGAAACTGTTAAATCTGCTCCATCATGCGCTGTTTTAGTTGAAAATTACTGGTAACGTTTATACACATGTGCGTATATAGATGGTTTTATTGTGAATTTTATTTGCAGGACGAGAAGGCGCCGTTTCCCTTCGTATACGACCAGCTGGGTTGGCCGTGGGCTAAATATGCCGTCAGTGTAGGTGCCATATGTGCGCTATGTTCCAGGTAACTAACTAAAACTAATACCAGTAAAGTAACTAATAGTAATAGATAGCTTTGTTATCTATTTAGTGCTTTTATGCATGCCGTTTCTTAGAAAGTATGTTTTTATAACAACTTTTTCATAATTGCTGTACGGTAAAAATGAGACTATTAAAAATAAATACAGGCTTAATTTAGTTTTAATAGTCTCATTTTAGTCATAAGTAGCTTAGTGGTGTAGTGAATAAGCGTCGCGGCACGTGATCTTTGTTGTTAAGCAACATTCGCAAGGGTCGGTCACGGGATGGGTGACCAAAAAAAAATTATCTCGAGTTACTCCGTGCTTTGGAAGGCACGTTAAGCCTTCGGTCCCGGCTACATTTGCAGTCGTTTATACCCTCCAGTCAGCATTGGACTAGCGTGGAGGGTTCTGGCCCATCTTCCTTAACCAATCGTAAGGAAAGCCTGAGCCCCTGCAGGGGAGACGTTAAAGGTCTGATGATGATGACAGGCTTAATAAAATGTGTCACTCCAAATGAAAGTATGGCAGCTCGGGGTCGCTACCACTTCCGTTTTACCCATGATCGGTCTGTGTATAGCTAGTAATAGGGAATATGCGTTTGATTCAAAAGATGGCTAAATATATTTTATTACGTTCATTATTGCTTTTTACATCAGTTCGTTTTCGTATTGAAAATAAATATTAATAAATGATAAAAAAGCTTTAATATATGCCAAACGCCATGTTACTTGTCAGAGCCGATGTGAAGTGTTTATTACAAAAAAATAACACCAATGCAATAAAATACACAACTAATGATATTTAACTTTATGTTTTATTGACTGGTTTAGTGGTTTTAATTTAAATAAATATATAACAACATCGGATACATTTGATGGTTATTCGGATACAAGTGATGGACCATATTCGCGATAGACAGTTATTCAACTAGTGATTTGCCTGAACTGTGATCACTAGTGATTCAGTTATACAATAATTATCTATTTTCCACAACACTTTAAAGTAACTCTGAATTCACTCTTAGGTGAATAACTTAAGGTTGATGTTTGGGCGACTCGCTTTACAATAATCACGATCACCAAGAAGCGGCGGTCCCAGTTCCTAACGATACGTAGACGTTTTTATGAGATTAACACTTTACATGGACGGTCATGTAATGCAGTTTTAATAACCGTATACAGCGTGTTTGGTAATACCTGTATAATCCCGAAACATGGCCATACAACCTAGCACAAAGAACACAATTGATAGGTCAAAAAACAATTTCATGTAAATTGATATTTTCATACAAATATTTGAACAATTTGTTTTCAATTACTATGCTACAACCCTGTAAGCTTACACGTGCCGTCCCGGCGCACTCGCTCTTTCTCTCTCTCTCTCTCTCTCTCTCTCTCTCTCATTACCTCTCACTCTCTCGTTTCCTTGAATACATTTTGATGTTGCCGACGCGCGCACTCGACTACGTATGAGTTTACTTGCAATTAAAACAATTTAAGATTAAATAGGTACATACCTATAGCGTTCTAATCACTCTTTCAGCTTTCACTTGTCAACATTACCTACACTTCACCTCCACTTTATCAGTCCAGGGTCTCGATATGCCGGCCACCGCATAAAACACACATCTCCATTCGACTCGACACAGACCGTGTCGTGTTACTCTCGACGTAAAGTCATATCCTCTGTCTCGATGGAATAGGTGATCGGCTGGCCTACCTGTGGCACACTATGGAATGAACCAGTTGTATGTAACCAATTCACAAATGCCGCGAATCACCGGTAAGAAGGAAGACGTCGATGGTTTTCAGGTCTTCCTGACACGTGGCGCTCGTCATAACGCCGCCGAGCAGCAGCAAGATTACCGTCACAAGCACCGCCACACATTATCATCTCGTAATATTAGGCATTTGAGTACGAATTCATTGCACTGACCGCACACAAACATAATACACAGGTAAACAGAACGAGAATGAAAAACAAACCAAAAGTCCCGAAAGAACGAAAACGTAAGTTGACCTTCTAAATTCTGAAAACTCACAAGTACGATGAAAGTCACGGACGCGACTGACGCGATGACCAAAACTACATAGGTTATTATTATTGCAACTCGAACACCAATGTACCTAAATCAAAAGTGTACCGATTTTGGGGTTCCGCGTCAAGAAATATTATTTATTATTAGACCTTTCCATTACAACTAACCTTTATTTAATTATCATTTAAACTAAGAATAAGAGAGATACTTAGATTATTAATATCATTGTATAAGTCCGTATTTTATTGTTTCGTGAAAATAACACGGCTTTATGAAAAAAATAACAAAACTTCAAAGCAAATAATCTACAGAACCTTACTGACACATCAGAAACCCGAGTTTCTCAATACACATCGTCGTGGATTTTATGTCTCTCTCGCTCCTTCTTGCATAGACTAATGTGAGCAATGGTGCAGATATTGAACTTCAATCAAAGTATTTGCAATTTCTTTTTTATTTTGACTGTATTATTAGATAAGATAAGATAAGATAAAAACACTTTATTGTACAACACACAACAGAAATAAATAACGAGTAACTTACAAATATTAAAACTATTGCACAATAGGCGGCCTTATCGCTAAACAGCGATTTCTTCCAGGCAACCTATACAGTATACTATACTATTACAGAAGTTTTCATATTAATAGTTTTTGAAACACCGTTAATCACAAGATTAGTGTTTTTTATAGTTAAAAGTCATTTACTACTAACTTTTTCTTTGTTTGGAAATAATAAATTCCTCTCAGATGCATATTTATTCTAGGCATTTATCTTTAGATTTATTTAACTTCTGTTATTTTTTAAACTCGTTCGGCACATGGAGTCGATGACCAAATACAACACAACAGCTGTTTTTAGGGTTGTCAGCGTACAGTTTTACTTCGAAGAAAAAAAGCTGAATATCTAGGTCATGTGCTGGGTTTCAGTCTTAGTGATCATTTTTCTGGATTCTATTCATCATACCGTATGTGCCATATTCGGGATTATACAGGTATTACCAAACACGCTGTATAATGTAACGCGTAATGCAAAGCGTTTAAATAATATTGATTATATGGATACGCAAACAATGCAACCTGTTATGTGTGAATGAAACAACAACTTAATGTCAGTATACTTGTAAATGAAATAGGTATATGTTTGTTGCTCCGTTTTCGGAGTGATCAAGTAAGTAACTCAAAATTGAGTTTTATCGCGTTTGTATAAGACTGAAATTCTTGTAGCGTTAGCATTTTTGTAGCGTTGTAGAAATAACTAGTTATCAAAAATAGACAGTTTTGATATCGGTGATTGGCGATCTAATAGCGGTTGCATTACGTGATTTAAAAAATGGATAGTGACTCATCGCTATACGCAACAGATTACAATTTAAATGATGTTTTAGGCTTTTATTTCACCAATTATAGTCATATCTCTAGTCGTGTACTTTGGCGTCACGACAAGCGCGCCAAAAATTGCGGCGCCAAAAAAACTTCTCGTAGTTGTTACTCATTTTCATCGATTATTATTGTTACTAAACTTTATTTTTTCTCTGCCAGATATTTTTTTTACCCCGACAATGTTGATTATTTAAGCATTTTTATTAAGAATATTTTTCAGTATAGTATTGTAAGAGGCCGTCCATAAATTACGTTACATAAAATTAATGATTTTTAACATTCTACTTAATATTGTTCTAATGTCATAGTTCGTTGCCCCCCCCCCCCCCCCTTCCTAACGTGTGACGTAATTTATGGATGGCCCCTAAATGCAAAGTTGATCTAATAAAGTATTATGTACAACTGTACTAATATGATGAAAACAATGACCAATGGCGACATCATAAGCTACCCAATCTCGCCTCCGCTAACCGGGTGTATGCGCACACAGCCTGCTGGGCGCCGTGTTCCCGCTGCCGCGCATCATCTACGCGATGGCGTCGGACGGGCTGCTGTTCCGCTTCCTGGGCCGCGTCAGCGCGCGCTACCAGACGCCGCTCGCGGGGACCGTGCTCGCCGGACTCTTCACCGGTCAGATAGCCCTCCCCCCACCCCCACCCGTAGCGCACATGTCTCGCCTAGTGCAGCTATGACGAGGATAGAAATGTTAATTAAATGAAATATTGTGACGTCATATTTCAATAAATTAACGCACTCAGCCCTTATGTTTATTCGATATGACAAATAATTCTATAAAAATATGCATATCCTTTATTTAGTGACACTATTTGGATGGAGAAAAATAAATATACTAGTGATTGATGACATGAAAGTTTTAAAATAATATTCCTAAAACAGTCGAGTAGTCAATTTACCACTTCACATCGTACACATACTGATGCCGAGAAAATAACATAGTTATCACCTCGCGTGCGCATCCAAAACTGCCACGCACGTGGTCACCGTTGAGTATTGCAAGATAGCGTCCCCAGTGTCGACTTCCGGTCAAATCATGTCTTTATTTTATTGAATTGCCTACATGACAAATTGATAAATTAGAAGAGCAAAGCATGTAAATAATACAGGTACAGGTAGAAGCCACATGAGGAGGCATACTTTTGACACATATAGCTATATTTTCGAGAATTTACTCCTATTATATTCGAGATTCTCTTTATAAACCTTTTCATTTTCTAACTTACCCTCCAAAATGTTCGGCTTGGCATGGAAAGATATTTTGCCAATTATTTGATAATTATAATCTGACTGTTCAGGTACGTTGGCGATGATATTTGAGCTGGAACAGCTGATCCACATGATGTCCATCGGCACTCTGCTGGCGTACTCGATGGTCGCTTCTTGTGTAATGTTACTAAGGTATAGAATATGATAAATATTTTTTTATTTAGCAGTTTCATTGTCTACTCGAAGGACTATAAAGTTATTTTGTATCTTGTAAGGTTTTGTAACATTTCATGTCTGAGTTATTCAAGATTATTATTTATTTCCACTGATTAGAATAGATAATTTGCAACAAATTTTGTTCTGTTACGTCTGAGTTTTTCCAGATAAAAGGTTAAGGGTTTTCGTGATTATAAACATAGATATATATTTAATAAAATTTATAAAACAATAGAGAATTTGTGACAAGTTTTGTTTTGTTATGTTTGAGTTATTCAAGATCAAGGTTTTTCGTGATTGTGTAGTTTTTATTTCCATTGATTTTTTTATAACAAAATTTATAACAAAATTTATAAAATAATAGAGCATTTGTGATAAACTCCTTTCTGATTTAGCAATAGAGATTAAAAAGCGGAGAATGCAAAGTGATTAGGCATACCAACAAACATTATTGTACAGAAGAATGTTTTGCTTCATGATTTTTAGAGTATTATGATTGGAGTTCAAAGAATTTGACGGGGACGAGGGTTTTGTACACCAGAGTCAAGGCTCCATCTGCTCCGGTTTGGATTCGGTCCGGTCAATGGAGGAAATGAACTTTTCTTCACTCTCCTCGTCGACATGATCGATTCGAATAGTATTCTTTCCAAAATGCCATTCACAATGGCGTAATTATATTAATAGGGTAAATCGCGGTCGCGTGCCTCTCCGTTTAAAAATCGTTTCAACATAAGAGTTTATGTGAATGGATTAAATTTAACGTTTTTGCAGTCTGTATCCACTAAACTATGTAAGGGGCCATCCATAAATTACGTCACACGTTAAGGGGGAGGGAGGGGGTCGACGAAGTATGACATTGTGTGACAAGGGAGTGGGAGGGTCTTAAATTTCGTGACGTCACATTTCAAAATCTGTAATAATCTAAGTGTGAAAACACGAACTTTAAACTATTACTTTACAAAAACCTTGCAAAATATGTGACATCACACTAGGAGGGGGGAGTCTCACAAATGTGACCAGCTGTGACTAGGACGGAGGGAGGGACAAAAAAAACATGAAAATCGTGTGACGCAATTTATGGATGAGCCCTAATGACCCATGATTGTCTGCAGTGAGCTCGCTTACAATGTTTGATGTATGTAACGGCCAGGTACGAGCCGGGCGCGGCGGCACAGCGCGCGCCGGAGCCGCCGGTGCCGTCGGCGCGCGCGCTGCTGCGGCAGCTCGTCAACGCGGACCGCCTGCGCGCGCCCACCGCGCTCAGCGGCCGCGTCGTCACCGCACTCGTCTCCCTCTACGGTGAGCGTCGCTATGACTGACTCTAATCTGCTGCGGCGGCTCGTCGACGCGGACCGCCTGCGCGCGCCCACCGCGCTCAGCGGCCGCGTCGTCACCGCACTCGTCTCCCTCTACGGTGAGCGTCGCTATGACTGACTCTAATCTGCTGCGGCGGCTCGTCGACGCGGACCGCCTGCGCGCGCCCACCGCGCTCAGCGGCCGCGTCGTCACCGCACTCGTCTCCCTCTACGGTGAGCGTCGCTATGACTGACTCTAATCTGCTGCGGCGGCTCGTCGACGCGGACCGCCTGCGCGCGCCCACCGCGCTCAGCGGCCGCGTCGTCACCGCACTCGTCTCCCTCTACGGTGAGCGTCGCTATGACTGACTCTAATCTGCTGCGGCGGCTCGTCGACGCGGACCGCCTGCGCGCGCCCACCGCGCTCAGCGGCCGCGTCGTCACCGCACTCGTCTCCCTCTACGGTGAGCGTCGCTATGACTGACTCTAATCTGCTGCGGCGGCTCGTCGACGCGGACCGCCTGCGCGCGCCCACCGCGCTCAGCGGCCGCGTCGTCACCGCACTCGTCTCCCTCTACGGTGAGCGTCGCTATGACTGACTCTAATCTGCTGCGGCGGCTCGTCGACGCGGACCGCCTGCGCGCGCCCACCGCGCTCAGCGGCCGCGTCGTCACCGCACTCGTCTCCCTCTACGGTGAGCGTCGCTATGACTGACTCTAATCTGCTGCGGCGGCTCGTCGACGCGGACCGCCTGCGCGCGCCCACCGCGCTCAGCGGCCGCGTCGTCACCGCACTCGTCTCCCTCTACGGTGAGCGTCGCTATGACTGACTCTAATCTGCTGCGGCGGCTCGTCGACGCGGACCGCCTGCGCGCGCCCACCGCGCTCAGCGGCCGCGTCGTCACCGCACTCGTCTCCCTCTACGGTGAGCGTCGCTATGACTGACTCTAATCTGCTGCGGCGGCTCGTCGACGCGGACCGCCTGCGCGCGCCCACCGCGCTCAGCGGCCGCGTCGTCACCGCACTCGTCTCCCTCTACGGTGAGCGTCGCTATGACTGACTCTAATCTGCTGCGGCGGCTCGTCGACGCGGACCGCCTGCGCGCGCCCACCGCGCTCAGCGGCCGCGTCGTCACCGCACTCGTCTCCCTCTACGGTGAGCGTCGCTATGACTGACTCTAATCTGCTGCGGCGGCTCGTCGACGCGGACCGCCTGCGCGCGCCCACCGCGCTCAGCGGCCGCGTCGTCACCGCACTCGTCTCCCTCTACGGTGAGCGTCGCTATAACTAACTCTACATATAACAATTCCGCAGGCGTGTGGTGCGCGATGCTGCTGGCGGGCGTGGGGGCGTGGACGCCGGGCGCGGGCGCGCGCGGGGCGTGGCTGCCGGCGGCGGGCGGCGCGCTGGCGCTGGCCACGCTGGCCGCCATCGCGCGCCAGCCCATCTCCGAGAAGAAGCTCGCCTTCTCGGTCAGTACTGTCGTGACTCGTGAATGTGTGTAGGCAATCCTTATACAAAACCGAGAAAAATTTGGCGCACACTATTCGATTGAAATAGAGAGTTTTAACTACCAATAAAACTTACCTATTATTTTTCCTAAAGATATCCGGAATCCATCTTGAGTCAAGCATCATCCTTTTTGTGACGTTTCCGGTCAAAAACACTTTTGAGAACAGAGTAGTTAACTCGTGAAAATTACTTCTTTTTGGGGCTCTTTCAATACAAAAATGGATCGCGTGTCCAATACATGCAATCGAATGATTTGTGTCAGTTTATCATTTCTGTCCTGGCTGTCATAATTACTATTATCTGTTTTTAATACAAAATGGGGCCATAAGACAAAAAATCATTTTCGTCTCTATACTTCAAAGGTTAAAAGAAATTATGCTAAATTTCCAGCAACTTAAACAGAGTCAATTCTGCCAATTTCTACGTAAAATTTCCAATGTACTATATACCTGAAGACTAATATTATTTGTGCAATGTCTTCCTAACAATTCAATATTGACAGATACATTTATTATTTTATGATCTAGTAACAAGAATGTGTCACAAAGGGTTGTAGTCAAAGCGTTATTGACCCTCCACCATTACGCCGACATTAGCAGAATTTCCCTACCGGGCACTTGTTATTTGCAGAATTAATACTAGTAGATATTTATAGTCGCTTTACATTAACTCGATAGTTTCAAGATTTTCTTTATTTCATTTTATTCTGCCCGACTTTTAAATAAATTTTCTGAATTTCGGGGGATGAACACCTGTTGCCATACCTATTGCAGTATTTGCGGAAACAAATCGTCAGCCAAGACACTTTGTCCCATTTTGGAACAATCATAATGTACTTACTTGCCTTGACACTTACTGGAGTCGAGAAAGTATTTGCGGAATCATGTTTGAATAAGGCCAGCTTGCATTTGCACTGATGACGTCATGCGTTATGACCTATTAGCTTGCTCGTCCGTCACATCCATTGTCATGAACCTGGGAATGACGTGTGCTTTTGTCGATGGAATAAGTTCACATCTGGTGTACATTGGGCTGCTAGATTTAGTATTCAGGCTATGCATAATTTCTGAATCTGCCTTGTTCGTGTCATAATTACAATAATTTCCTAGATTTGGTCCCCCATCTTTGTTTATGTGCGGGAATCAGTACAGTTCTCTTAGCATTTACATCTAGGCATTCCGCGAAATGAAGACTCGCGTGAGTAATTGCCTCGAGTTGAGCACTCGAACAGATTTCCTATGCACCTGTCCTCGGATGTTGAGCGATTTGCGTTGCATTTATTGGAAGGTACAACAGATACTTACCATTTTACGTCATTCAGTACTAGGTCTGGTAATCCGAATAGGTAGTAATAATAGGTAGTAATTTAAGCTGTGTTAGTATTGCAGTGTGCGACAGTGTTATCACCCTGTTCGAATCACAAACAAGGCAAAGTCGAGTCTCCCCATTAGGAACTGGGCCTGTCTGAGGGACCAACCGCCTTGTACAATCTGATGCTGAAGTGTCATGCGTAGCGTGAAGCGTTCGGTTCAAACAGGGACTTCACTAAATGTTCAGTACCGAGTCTGGTAGTTTGATTCGGTGGTAATGGTGATCTTTGGGCAACTGTCGATGGTAGTATTACAGTGTGCGATAATGTAGTCACCCTCTTCGAATCACAAACGAGGCAAAGTCGAGTCTCCTCATTAGGAACTGGGCCTGTCTGAGGGACTAACCGCCACGTGTAGTCGCCTCGTGCTGAAGTGCCATGCGTAGCGTAAGGCACTTCGGTTCCGACAGGGACTTACCCCTGACTTCCCCGGCACTTCCCGGCACCTCGTGACCGTGTTGGTTACGATGCACCAGGCAACGCCGAGGAAGCTCAGAACCAGCACATACTGCTCGAAGTTGAGAGACCACCCTAAGCGCTGCTATTGTGGTAACGCAGTTGTTGTGTTGGTCTAGGCAGCAAAGTTTTTGAGTACCGATGGCAGTTCAAAGAGACACTTCAGTTGCATTAGGTAGGTTGTTGTATGCCAGTCTCAAGAACCTGTGAACCAGATGTTTGTTCGGCGATACTCAAATGAAAATACTTTTGGCTCGGATATATTTTCGTAAACCATTCGTTTTGTATGAGATTGTTCGGAATACGAAAATTATTGATCAGTCGAAAAGGTTTTATTTTGACAAATCAGTGTCGTTTTAAATGAAATTGTCGGGCTTTAACATTAGAAGAGGAAATGATACAAAACAGGGTGGTTTTTGTAATCTCTAGTATATTAATTTGAGCATTGCAAACGATATTTGAAGATGGCTTAAAATCCCACGCATAAAAATATAATTTTTATACCATCACATACCTACATAGTTAAGATACCTATATCATTTGGTATCTTAACTATGTAGGTATGTGAGTTAAACAGTTGTATTATGGAAATCTGAAACAACGAAGGTAACAACACCCAGACCAGAGACAATATAGAAAAGCTCATTATCTGCATTAACATGACTGAGAGTGGAATGCGGGAGCTCAGAAATGGTGACACCTTGGAACTGGTGAGCCACTCGCTCAAGATCCGACATATGCAATCTGGAACATCCTGATTGTTCCATAAACTTACAGATCGCATTAGATAGCCCCCTCCAATGTGTCATGTCATGCATTGTATTTATTTCTAAAGTTTAATGAACTGGTTTCATTACCATTTAAATATTGGTGTGTACTTCTGGTAATCTACCTTGAATCAACTTGCAGTTGCAACCTTTTTATGCACCCCCTTGTTTTTTGGGTGCAATATACTATTATCAAAGAAGAACTTGTTCGTTCTTCCTATCAGCCAAAAGACGTCCTGAACGAGTGGTGGGGAAAAATGTTGGACGATTCAAAAGAGAAGTCTATTTGAATAAATATTATTTTGACTTTGACTTTGAACTCTGAATTTGGCAAAAATTTCTGTAAAGACACCTCAGAAAACTTCTCCACGGCTCTGAACACATCAGTGCGTCTGCCACTTAATATTTGGAAAATATAATCCTTGTTGAATGTTAATTAGATTTTATCAAAAAGCATTAAGGTCTTTAGCAATAGATCAATCTGCAATTTATTGTAAACTAGTTCTAAACTAATTGATTCATACTTTAATTCTGTTAAGGTATTTGTTAATGCTGTAGATTGTACCATTTCTATAAAATTTAACTATAATGAGTTCTATTTTTGCAAATAAAGATCTTATCTTAAATCATCAATTGTTGTAGCAGAAACAAATCGCCTCAACTTATAATTTAATTTGAGCATGTTTCATCTAATTTGTTTTCACCATAGACTGGGTCTTTAACGTTATTAAGAAAAAAAAAATCCTATTTGAACTTGTGTTGATTGTTTTACTATAGTAGGTACATAAAGAAAATTATCACCAGTCGTAACCGCTGCAAGTAGGAACTGTTCAGGACCGTGGGGTCGTAGGGAACGTGATGGTGGCTGTGGTTGCCATAATTGCGGTCCTGGTATGGATACTATGTGCTATTTTGTTATGGAAAAATGCACAGGTAGATTTAGTTTTCCAGTTTTTATCATGCATTATCAAAAAATGTCACTGGTTGGGGTAACAAATCGAATGCAAATCACTTACAGTTTTTCTCGCCTCTGTACCTTACTTGCTCTCTCCGAGCTGGAATCCGACGACGCTGTTCGATGAGCTCGAAGACAATAAACACGCCTGCTTCAATGCTGTTTTTTTTGTTTATTTCACTGTCCCGTTGCTCCATCGCGAAGGGAGGTTAATTTTATATTCATTTCATTTTAATTTTAACACTAAACTATATATTAATAAGTATAATTTGTGCACATTTTATGTAGGACCGATGTTTTCGCCACGAAAAACGACGCTATAATGACGGTAAGCGTTCGTGCCTAAAAGTCATTGGTTCGCTACCCGCAAACTAGATGGCAGCACAGGCGCCGGAAGTAAGAGGGGAGGTAGTGTTTTTGACCGGAAACGTCACAAAAAGGATGATGCTTGACTCAAGATGGATTCCGGATATCGAACGGAACAAATAATGTATAAATATTTCTTTTTTTTTTTTTACAGAACTTTTGATCTTTTGTGAACTAATGTAATTAATAATTTTTGATTGATGTTCATTTTACTAGTAAAACAAAATAGCCCATGTGGACGGTCACTAAAACGTGAAAACTTCCGTCGTCGTCGACACACGAAGACTCCGATACAACACTGAAGGAGATCATGTTAACCGATGCGATCGCAAGCGATTGCGAAACGTATGAGAAACTGCGAATGCGTCCAAGATTGTCACCTTTTTAGAAAAAATATAAAATCGGGACGGGTGGCAACCCTAAATGAAAAACATGCGTCTGTGACACAGTTGACTCCGAAAATTTACTGACAAGGATGAAGCTATTTCGTTGCGCTAATACCTTATAGAGCGATCAAAGCACACGCGAAACATTGCTATACAGCTGACATGATTTCGCAAATGTTGCATATTTGCATGCGATTGCGTCGGAGTACTAACGGCGTCAGCTGTCGATTTTTACATCGAAAAATCGATTTTTAAGTCGATTGAGCTGTGTGCCGTCTATCCAAGAGTTTTAATAGTATATGAAAAGGATGATTTTTGTGGTGTAACTATTGTCGATGTTTAATTAACTTTGTAGTTTATCAGGACTTATGTGGTGGATTGTGATTTTACGTTAACTGTCCAATAATAAATCGATACAACTTAATTGTCACTTTGTGATAATCTAACCTGCTGCTAGCTGTCTTCCACGCGTGTCGGTGCTGAAGATGTGATACAAGCCTCATCTTCTTTTTATCTGTATTTACATGAATTATGTGTGCGAATTCTAAAGTGGAAATCGCGAGTCTGCAAACATAATGTAGTTTGACCCCTAGCGAGGTGGAGGGATGATCGGAGGCAAAAATTGAAGCCCAAAAAATGTTTAAAACGTGGTAGAGTTGTATAGGAGAGGGGCGGGGGGGAAGAGAAGGCTATTTCCAGCAGTGGACTGATGTGCGCTGTTGATGATGACGTGCAGGTGCCGCTGGTGCCGTGGCTGCCGGGGCTCAGCATCCTCATCAACGTGTACCTGATGCTGAACCTCGACTACATGACGTGGGTGCGATTCGCTGTATGGATAGCGGCCGGTCAGTATACCTTATACTATGTTCTGACTGTTAGTTTTGATATATTGTACCTACCATATTTTATTATGAGGAAGACTTGAGATCGATGTTTTTCTTAAGTACTTTTCTATAAGGTATTATGATTATAGCCTTGAGATTCCCAAGACAAATCCCGACCAATGCTTAAACTAATTGACCTAAACGAGAGTTGCTTAGGGAAAGTGCTGTCTTTCTCAAGCTCAGTATGGAAAATTAATACAAGTATAAAAAAATTTGGGACAAAATTGGATTCAAACGGCCTAAATAGGAAAAAGTGCAGAAGATCAGTTTCCTATACTGGTTGAGATCTTTTGGAAAGCTTGAGATGGTAGAAAATTGAATTGTGCCACTAAGGTACGTTTTTTATGTACTTACGTCTATTCAGAAACATTTTCAAATAAAACCTCCGTGCGTGACCGAGTGGTCGTGCTTCGGAAGGCACGTTAAGCCGTCGATCCCGGCTGCATTTGCAGGACGTTAACACCGTCTAATCTTTTAAAACCAGCGTGGAGGGTAATGGTCTATTCTTCTTAACCACCCTTAAGGTAGGCTTGAGTCCCTGCAGGGGGACGTAATAGGGCTGATAATGATGGATGATGATGATGGTTGATGATTATGGATGGTGATGATGATGATGGTGGATGATGATGATTTTGATGATGGTTGATGATGATGATGACGAAGATAATGATGGACAATGACGATGATGATGATTACGGTGATGGTGATGATGATGATTATGCTGATCGTAGGTCTAATAATCTACGCGACGTACGGCGCTTGGAATAGCTCGGAAAGGCGTCGCACCCCCGACGGAGTGCAGCTGGAGCCGCGCGCCGACAGCCACACCGCACTGCTCCCACACTCGGGCGGTCTCGCTCACACGCTCGGCTGACGCCCGCCCACTGGCGCGCCCATATCGTACATATCTAGCATTTAGTTGCACTCGTTTTCATTTTATACTAGAATAGACGCTTGATAGTAAACTGTCGCAAATACAGTCGAGGAAATTCGCGCTCTCCCACTTTGACTACGTAGTCGTTTGAACGAGATTAAATTCTGCTAATACTAATGACATTTTATTAGACACGTCATAACCGTACATTTTGTATATTAAAACAGCGAAAATTTTATTGTGGTAGCGTATCATTATAATACCAACCACAAAGGACGCGAAGAAATCAAAACAGTCATCACCATATCAGAATTTTCAGCATATCTCTTGTTAGAAGCATTGACTTGCATAGTTTCAAGTGTCAACTGCTGCATTCTCATAGAACACGATGCACGAAAATATGGCCGCGTTCAATGGTGTATTATTATTATAAAAGACTAAGTTTAGCACTTACGCATTAAATGATATCTTCTTTGCATTTCTAATTGTCAATGTGTAATTTGTGTATTATTTAAACACTCCGGAAGGCATTTTTTCTACTACTTTAATATTTATCTCACCATTGGTTTATTAAGACAGCATCGTACAAACAGTAGCAAAATGAAAATTTATACCGATACCAAGACCACATTAATATTAGCAGAATCGAGGGCCTAAAATCTTAATACGAGCCCTTCAATTGACACAATGGAACGCAAAATGAAATTTACGGAACAGAACGGAAATTCGAAGTTCTGAAGTAAATAGAAATGCTGAATAAGAAAAAAAAAATCGCTTTTAAATTTAGGAAATTATGGTACGACTTCTTAAACAAGGGATCGAGCGCAAACGATATTTGCCTAAAGGTGGCAAACTTTAAATTTCCTCGATTGTACATAGTAAACATTGTCATTTCATCAGCATTATTAAACTATGAATCTCTAATGTTTCGGTTCCTTTTACATCCAACCAAAGTGTTTAAGATCCAAGTTCGACTAAGTTATTTAATATTAATGAATGTAATCGTACTTTGTACTTAAAGCTATTTCAGTATTCGATTGTAGTATTGCGTGGCTGTGAAACGGCGTTTTGTTTAATTAACTAATTAAGGTAAATAAAACGCGTAAATTTATATATGAAGCGGCTAAAATATGCTTATAGATGAGAAATTTTTAGGTTTAAGAATATGAGCTTTTAGCACGTAAAAGTTATTCGTATATATTTGTTTGAAACAAAAACTAAAGTTAAGGACGTATACTACTCCTTTTGCTTAAATAAAAGAAAAAAACTGACATGACATCAGCTGGTCTATCACGCAAAAAATTAATTAAACTATTATTTACATAAAGCAAATTATGAAGCTGTTTTTTGTCGTATTGCGTACAGTAACTTCAATTAATATGGTCTTCGAGCTCCAATCGTACGATTGTTTTTGATTAGTCTTGTTTCAATAACCATAAGGTGTAAAATGCAAGGCATTAGATGTCTGTCTCTGTCACACTCGGCTGCAGTCAGGCGCTACTTGAGGGTTACTTGAAGAATGATTCTGATAAGTCGACCTCTGACGCGCTTCGCAATTGAGCCATCTGCGTAGGTATATCGTTGAGACACATTAGTTGTATCTAATTGTAACTAGTAGAAGTTTCTAAGTTAAGCGAAATCAATTCCAGGTGCTCGTTCGAGCGGTAGCGTTAATTTATGTAGTTTGAAACTGACAATAATGCAACTTTCTTTTTAAATATACGTGTTAGAAATAATTGACAAGAATATCAAATAAGACTATGGTTCCATGTTTATCAAGTGAGAACTTCATGACACACGGGTTGGGACTAATGAAGTCAATCTCAAACTAAATGTATGATACCATATACAGGGTTATTTGTAAAACACCAGTGATCTCGTAGTATTAGGACGTAATATAAATTTCTATTGTACTGTCGTGACATTTATAAGTCTACGCCGACCTTACGTTAGTATGGAATACAAAACCAAATGGCAATGAAAGATGACATAGCGCTATCTATGATACAAAATGTGAACTAAACCTATATCTTAAATGTTTCGCAGGTTCTACTGAACGCAATAGAATTAACTTAAAAGGGATATACTTTATTCTTGATACTTTGAGATGGGATATACTTAATATAAATTTAGACGAAATTTATAATCAAAGGATGTTGTATGTTGTATGCTGGTATGCTCTCACTTTGTGAAAAGTACTTACATATTAGTGTTGCGTTAGTAAAATTCAAGCAGTAAATTAAGTTAAATATTATTATTAATGTAGAAAGAAAAAGTAAATTGTTACGAATCATCAAAACCTATTGAATGAAATTTATTGTTCTTTATATTTGCTTTGTAATCCTGCAAGATTGTTGATGTTATAGAAATCATCCTGTATATAAAATTCTCGCTTTATAATGTTCCTAACTATAATGAAACTGTATTTATTTAAAAATGTATTCCTTTACAGTGTCCTAAGTTTTGAAATATTATAAAACTGTAGTCGTTAATGTGTCCTGTTAATGTGATGATATTGACTCAAGTTATCTCAATCTGTCAAATTTCTCCAAATGTTTTTGAATCTAAATGAGTCGATAATAGAGCGCAAAATAGTTTGCGGTAATTTGGCATTTTGGATTAGAATAAAATTTTATTGTCATGACATGTGTTTCAATGTGTATTAAAAATGCTTAGTTTTGTTTAACGGAATTTAGAAATCTGATTTATAAGTAGTTACAGTTTGGTATGTTGTATTTATTAATGTTTGGTATTTATTTTGACATTGTTCAAATTTGATTTTATTATTTACATGAATTTTGTTATGTGATTATTTAGCTATATATTTTTATGGCTTACTTGCGAAAATACAATTGTCGCCTTCAAATTTGTGTTTTTTTTTTCAGTAAAAATAAAAAGAAAGTGCAATCTCATTATAATAATATTTATTTCTTATTTTAATACAATATAGTTCGACCTCTTCAATAAAAAAATCACAGTTTGTTAACGCTTATTTTCTAAAACTTATTCTAGATTAATTAATCACATTATTTAATTTATTATTAACAATCACACGACTATCACAATCATAAACAATTATTATAAATAAAATCATGGGTAGGAAAATGGTATTTAATGGTATTATATTTATACTAAAACGCTATTCTTACCGACACAGAAGCGAAATAAAATAAATTTAATCTACAGTTATTAATACCATAGAGTTAAAATTAGAGGAAAATTTGTTTATATTATAGTAAGGAAATATATTTCATAATCATTGAAGTTCAGCAGTGGTTTATGTAGATGTCAATAAGAATGGTTTTTTAGAGAATTTCCATACAAATAAGATGAATTTAATCCATAAGGTACAGGATATTAGCTGTTTCCATTGTCTACTTCAGTGTTTTCCTTTAGTCGTATATTATTTACTTGTATATGAGCTTCGTATCTGTGTCAGTGGGAATAAAATTCTACAATTAACTTACGATGATGCGATGCTTGTACTAAATTGAAATCTCAACATGCTAATTTTCATAAGTCAGAGAAGGTATTGTGAAAATTTTCGTCAAACAATTTTGATATTTTGAACTTTAACGTGTAGCTAATAAAATCGACTTTTGTCATTGAAACAAGCAATAGTAGATATTAAAGTCATTAAAATCTTATGTTTTATGAAATCTTATCACTAAAATGAGCAAAACAGTATATATATATAACGCATATTTACAAAATAAATTCGTTTTAGGTAACTGCAAGTGTGGCAAGACTTAACCCAAAATTTTATATTTTAAAATAAGTTTTTATACATTTCTCTTAAGTTGTTTTTCTTATCCTGTTAAGTTTTCACACTACATTTCGTATTTAACTTTGAGGTCAGTTATTTGCAAGTAATATAAATACGGAATTTTCTCAAGACTAATCATTTTGTAAATAAAAAAAATCATTTATCTGATATAAATCCATATTTTTGTGTGGTGTTTTTGTAACTGTTCATGTATTATTTTCTTTATAAAAAAGGAATTAGCGCCATATTGTAACAGTAATTGACTGTTACAGTAAAAAGTAAAAATTTTAAATCACTAAATTCCATCTCAAAATTTACAAAACTATGCCTACAAAGCGTTAGACACTTTGATAACAAACCTTAAATCATTCTAGTCGAATATCTATCACAAAATTAGGCTAGTGCGGTCAAAACTTTGTAGTGATGTGATTCTTGTTATCCGCTTTCCCGTTGGCAATCACCGGTGGGTCGGTAGTTTCGTTCAATGAACTATTCCTCAAACCGTACTGGAAGTATATTAAGTAACCTGGAAATTGAAATAATTTAATTAATACCTTTTTGAGTATAATTCGTAGATTTAGGCTGGTTTTTATAGTCAAGCCTAGTGTCAGCGCGGCTGGAAAGTGAACAACGTCTTATGTCTACGTGCGCTGCCGTCTGACAGCACAAGGCGGTAAAAGCACGTACAACGGTTAAACGGTTAAGTATATAAATCTAAGCCGTGTGCTTAAATTTATATACTTAGTGCAATAAATAACCTTTTTTTACGTTTTGCTACACGACGGTAGTATAATATCCTGATAGACTGTAACGCCGAGGTTGAAAAGTGTAGCTGCATTGCCGTAAGCGCGGGTAGGTTAACAATGTCACCATACACAGACTTTCGAAGTTAATGACGCGTGACGCTTAACACACGTGCTTACAAAAGCTAGTCTTTTTCACATAGCATGGGTACAGTTGCGTTTAGGGTTTGAAGCTTTTAATGATAAAAAAGAGATTATAGAGTTAATTTCTGCTAAAAGGTCGAGTGTGCAAGCTTGGATGTCTAAATGACAATTAGCAAGTATTAAAAAAAAATGCACTAAAAAAGCGCCTCCAATAGATGGCAACTCTAGCAAAAGTTGATTTTTGCCGGAAACGAATGGACCAAACATAGTCATTTCCGTTCCTTTTGACTAACATATTAAAAAACTGAAATTTTCAAAGTTCGAAACTCAGATATCAATACAAATACGAAAAAGTACAAATAGAATAAGAGTTGTTTATTGAGTTTTGAAAACTAATTTACTTTTATACATGAAAGAAAAACACGGAAGGGTTGTCATGGAGAAATCAAGAAATTACCGTAGCGACATCTAGTTTGATTTCGGAAACTAATGTTCTTTTTTAAATACTTCCTCATTTATGCAACGTATCTTCCGTCAGATGTGCACCGACCCTAAGGCCAACAAATTTTGCTTAAAAAATAACAAAGATCGATAGTTGTACTGACCGATGGCTAGCCAGATGATGAACCGAACCCAGGTCTGGTAGTCGAGCTGAACCATCAGGTATACGTTCATACACACGCTCAGATACGGCACCAAAGGTACCAACGGCACCTGTATATCAAAAACGACATTTTCAACACACAATACAGGTTTGATATTATTTTATACTAGCTTTCTGTCAGCGGCATCGACCGCGTGCTGCCTAGGGAACTATTTAGTGGGATAAAAAGTATCCTATTATCTAAGTCAGCTAATACCCTATTTGGCTAATGTCATCAAATCTTTGGCAACTCTAATCGGGTCGTAGGCTTGCTTGTCGTTGGGTAGTAAAACTCCGTAGAAGGTGGAAGGATGGAATGTTTTATTTACTTTTTTTTTTTTTTTTTTTTTTTTTTTCGGTTCTCAACCTTATGGGTTCGGAACCACCTTCCCATCAACGGAGGAAGGAGGCGGTGAATCCTTCATTGGATACCCACACAGCCGGCTGTGGGGGTTATGTCAGACTCCTACTGACTAAACACCGCCTTGGACTAATGGTTACACGCCCGGAGGCAACGAACCTTCAACTGAGCGACCGCCCCCTCAAGGGGGGGGGGCGGCGCAGACGTCCCTAAACACATACATGAATAGTGACGTCGAGAATACAGCTGACTCCCTGAAGGGGAACGATCAGCCGGATCGAACGGGGGTATGACCTGAAGGGTCGACGTGTGGAGGGCGGCATCACATACCACCAGAAGGGTGCTATCTGATACTCGTAGCAACTTGTGTGGCCTGCATCCTGAAGGGATGTCAGGTCGAGAGGACCGAGTGGGTTGACCTGAAGGGTCGGTGTGATGGGGATGGAATTGGCCTACTGGGTCTCGTGAGGAGGTCCAGGTCGGCCAGAGGATGGGTTGTGGGAGGTTTGGGAAACCTAACATGTTGTTAGTGCTTAAGATAAAGCACTTAGTAATGCTTCGTGTTCACACAGCGCCAAAAGGCGTTCCCGTGTGGACGAAGCGCGACGGAGCTTAGCCGCTACGGTGGCGACTTCATCCATGTCGATTCCACGAATCAGGTTGAGAACCGTATTCATGTCATCGACTAGGGATGGAGAATCGGAAGCTGTTTTGGGAGGTGGGACGGAAGCCTTCGGTGAAGGCTTCGTCCATACCGGTTGTGAGGCCGGTTTGGGGGCGGCCTTTGGTAAGGCGGGGAAGTTCGCCGCAGTGGGCGGGGGGGGGGGGGCTTTAGGTGCTTTATTGAACACCGGGCCCTTACCCATCTTCTTAGAAGAGGGTTTGGGCTTCGGTGCTCGTGGGCAGCCTTTGTAGTTGGCCGTGTGGCCGATTTGGCCACACAGTACACAGGCCGGAGGGGTGCGAGTGTCTCGAGTTCGAGAGCACTCCTTTGTAGGATGTGACTCGAGGCACTTTACGCACCTCGGAGTCGCGGAACAGTTAGCCGCCGCATGCCCGTAAAGCTGGCATCGGTGGCACTGTCCCGGAGTACCGCGTCGGTGAGGGGGTTCTACTTTAACCCCGGAAAGGCCGCAGACCCTAAGGTCGTTAGCTTTGAAAATGTCCCTAGCG
Organism: Diatraea saccharalis; assembly: GCA_918026875.4. Lineage (NCBI taxonomy): Eukaryota > Metazoa > Arthropoda > Insecta > Lepidoptera > Crambidae > Diatraea > Diatraea saccharalis. The sequence goes on along the minus strand of OU893347.1, from coordinate 1,389,808 downwards.
TTGGGGACATTTGGGATGATGAGTAGAGCCAGCGGGAAAAGCCTGCCGGCTCTACTGTGTATTTTATGAACGGATTCTACAGGGAATCCCTGTTCATTGAGATCCTTATGGATCAGATCGGTGGAGAGCTCGTACGGAACGTTTCTCAGAACCGCACGAACTTTACGCTCCTCTGGGAGAGCGTAGGTGTGATAACCCACCTTGTGGTGGGTTAGAAGTCTAGTGAGGGCTCTATAGTCCTCGTTAGTGGGTGTCTCCACCCGGATAGCTACACCCATGTTTTTGGCATGGGTGTAGTTGATCTTGTCCTGTGCGCAGAGGTTCGAGACCTCTGCCCACCTTGATTTGTCCCGTATAAATACAGGAGGCGGACGTTGGGGTTTACCCGGCCGTGGGTCGCATTTATTATGCGGCCGTAGCGGGATGGAGGAGGGAGGAATACTTGGAGTATTCTCCAGAGTGGCTTTCTTGCCGATGACGCTTACCGCTGAAGCGTCCGCACTTGCTCTGGGAGAGCGTGGCTTACGACGCTTCTTGCGGCTTCTCACCGTATGAAAAGAGACGTTAGAAGAATCGTCGGAATCGGACGTCCTGAAAAGGTCGTCGTCCGGCGGTGAGGAGGAGCGAGGATGGGATCGCTGTGAAGCGGTCCTCTTTATGGATGTGCTTTCGCACTCCATGAGGGAGGTTGAGGATTGCGCTGATGCCTCTGAGTGGGCCATCATTGCGCTGAGGATGGGTTGGAAAAGGTGGTCGGGTAGGATGCGTTGGAGTTCCGCGAGTGAAAATTCTCTGTTAAGCAGATCGGACATGTCGGCAATGCAAACCGTTAAATGCGCGAAAGAGAGAGATGTAGGGGTGTTTCACTCGCACTTCTCTCCGTCACACCTACCTTGGTAGGTTAGAGGGAGATAGGGCGAGTGTGCAAAAGACCTACCCCGCGCCGGAGCGAGGGGGGAAAACGCGACGCGGAAAAATGCGGCTATCCCTATTGGATATAGCGGCAAACCTTCACCCTTGGGACAAGGCCCAAGTGCACTGGGATCGGGTCTTCGGTGTTGCTAAAGCCTGAAGGGCCTTAGCGAGCGCACCGGGATCGCTCAGTTGGCTTAGTTGCCACCGTTAGGTATCCACCAACTCAAGAACTTGAGAGTGAGTCAAGTCCTACTGGTTTAATGTTTTGAGAAAAACAAAATCAGCAGGGCCTGCGCTCGGGGTGTGCAGACGGCACGAGAGTACTCACAGTTTGGGTAGGAGAGAGTCGTGTACGCGCACGGGGGCGCGCAACGAAAGCTGAGAGCGGAATGTGTTTGATTTTATTTACAAATCTTACAGCTACTTATACTAAAACGTAATATAATATTTACCAATTAAACTTCCTTAAAATTATAAATACAAACTTAACCAATGAGAAATGTACATTTTAAACCAATTGCGAGAAAGCTACAATATTTACAATGGAAGGGGAAAGTGCCGAGAGGAAAGGGAAAGGGACTGAGACGCGGGGCGAGGGATCGTGTGACGTAGCGTATAAAGGCTGGCATAGAGTTAACGAGATCCCTTTTGCCAGGCGTCGGGTGAGCGTGCGGGTGACTACGCTGCGGAAGGTTGACATGTGGCGCGCAGCTGTTGACACGCACTTGTTGCGTTGCTTTCTCCTTTGTTTCATACGGACAGTGACGTTGAAATAGTTCTTTTAAGAGCTCCTTATTTCATTGGCGGATATACAAATAAATTTTCCTATAACTGATGTAGTCTTATTACTGTCTTACTGGTGGTGTAGCCACAGTACTCCCCTTCAAGTGAATCGTACCGGCAGCTTGACGACACGGCCAGATCTAGTTCGCTTCTCTGCTGGCTGTGACGTCACGTCGTTGTTTCTTACACTTGAGTCTGGTAAAGGCATTGATGGTAATGTTGTGGTGGTATTCGTGCTTTGATGTGGTAATGTTATGAAGGTATGATTATGGTAACTTAATTCAGGCGTATGTTGGTAATTTGTATCTGATGCATAACTCTCCTCTATGATGTATGCAGGCTTCAATCGGTCGATGGAGATAGCTGCTTGACGATTTGGTAACTGGATCGTAAACACTTTATCTGTGCGCTCCACGACTCGATAAGGACCTTCATATGGTTGTTGAAGTGGCTTTTTTACTGCGTCGACTCTGACAAACACGTGAGTGCATTTTTTTAGATCTTGGTGCACGAACATGTGTTTGTTACTATTGTGATGCGTTGTGGTGGAACGTGGCTTGTTATTGTTTATGTGTTCCCGTAACTTTTCTACGTAAGTGTAGTTCATAACTGTTGAGTTGGTGCAGTTGTTTTGAAAGAAATCGCCAGGTAGCCGTAAGTTATAGCCGTAAGTTAATTCAGCTGCGCTGACGCCTGTGTCGCTCCGTAGAGCGGCTCTTAGTCCAAGTAACACGGTTGGTAGTTCGTCGATCCAAGAACTTGTGTTGCTAAGTTTGGTACGCAGTGCGGTCTTCAGTGTGCGATGCCAGCGTTCGACGATGCCGTTGGATTGCGGATGATATGGTGTTGTACGATTTTTCTTTATTCCCATAATCTTCATTAAGTTGGTAAAAAGAAAGCTTTCGAATTGACGACCTTGGTCGCTGGTTAGTGTCGTTGGACATCCGAAGCGCGAAATCCAATGTTTGTAGATAACGTCAGCCACAGTATCAGCTGATATGTCATCGGTAGGTATTGCTTCAGGCCATCGTGTGTGTCGATCGATCATCGTGATGAGGTAACGTTCACCTGTCGCAGTTGTAGGTAGTGGTCCAACAATGTCTACGTGTATGTGTTGGAAGCGGTCGGCTGGCGGGAAGGTTGCTATATTCGAAGTAGTGTGTCGATTAATTTTGCTTTTCTGGCAGTTTATGCAGTTTCTAGCCCATACGCCAATGTCAATATTCATTGACGGCCAGAAATATTTTTTTGTTATAAGTTTGCGAGTTGTGCGGATTCCCGGATGACTAATGTTATGAATGCTGTTAAATATGTCGAGGCGGTATTTTTCGGGTATATATGGACGGGCGTACAACGTTGAAGTCTCGCAATATAAATCGACATCTGTGTTTGGAACGTTCACTTTCTTTAGTAGAATGTTGTCTTGCTTCAATAGGGGTGCAATGGACGCGTCTTTGTCTTGCGCAGTGGCTAGTTCCGCGTAGTCTATTGTTGTTGGGCAGGCTATTGTTTCTATCCTGCTGAGTGCGTCGGCGACTACGTTTTGTTTACCGCTCACATGGCGTATGTCTGTGGTAAATTCGCTGATAAACAAAAGCTGTCTTGTCCTACGAGGTGTCTCAGATGAGGATTGTGACTTTGCCATGGCGAATGTTAAAGGCTTGTGGTCGGTGAAGATTATTAGGTTCCGCCCTTCGAATGACTTTCTAAAATGCTTCACTGCCATGTATATCGACAGTAACTCTCGGTCGAAAGTTGAATACATTTTTTGTGCCTCTGAGAACTTTTTTGAATAATACCCGAGGGTCACCACTTTAGGAACCATGTGATTGAATGTTGGTCCCTAGTGTGGTCACCACTTTAGGAACCGTAAGGTTGAAGGTTGGGTCCCTAATGTGGTGATGGAGACAACTGGCCAGGGAGACTAAAGGATAATTGTCTCCCTCCGAGCTAGGTGTTGTTAGCCCGGGGACCGCGGTCCAACCGATGTAGGTTGGACGTTCTATTTATGTTAATTGGTTTTAAAACTTATTCTGTGTGATGTAGGTTTCTTTGTTCTAAATGTCTTGTAGTTATTAATTTATGATGTTTGTATTGGTACAGCGCCATCTCGTTACTTTGTATTTACTTCTCTCGTTCTCGTTACTTTGAAACTTCTTGCTATCGATGGCTGTGACAATGCTAGTCTTCTCGCTATTGATTGTTGTGGCGATGTTAGTGCGATGAATTAGATGTCGCTATGTATCAGTCGCCACAGTACTTTCCCCCTAGACCGAAGGTCGATCCATGTTGATAGTAGGTGGTATGCAGTCAGTGCTTCAGAGCTTGCAAGTGCCAGGTTGTGACGTCGAGACCGAAGCTGCTGGTGTGCAGGGCTGCCACGCCGGTGAGTTGTGTGTGAACTAAGGTCCGGTCGTGGGCTGCGAGGACCAGGTCGGAGTGATGCCGTCGTGTGGTACCAAGTATCCAGGAAGCGTCGTCGATGCTGCTGTGATGGACCTTGGGGTTGGCTGGCTTGCTGCTGAAGTGGCTGTGCGCTGGTGAGGGATGAGAGACTGATGATGAAGTGAGATGGCTGCGTTGTGATGCTGAAGGTTGCTGCTGTTGAAGGTTGCTGATGCTGAAGGTTGCTGATGATCACGTCGGTTGAAGATCACGTCGGTTGAAGATCACGTCGGTTGAAGATCACGTCGGGGTCACCACTTTGGCAACTCTAATCGGGTCGTAGGCTTGCTTGTCGTTGGGTAGTAAAACTCCGTAGAAGGTGGAAGGATGGAATGTTTTATTTACAAATCTTACAGCTACTTATACTAAAACGTAATATAATATTTACCAATTAAAATTCCTTAAAATTATAAATACAAACTTAACCAATGAGAAATGTACATTTTAAACCAATTGCGAGAAAGCTACAATATTTACAATGGAAGGGGAAAGTGCCGAGAGGAAAGGGAAAGGGACTGAGACGCGGGGCGAGGGATCGTGTGACGTAGCGTATAAAGGCTGGCATAGAGTTAACGAGATCCCTTTTGCCAGGCGTCGGGTGAGCGTGCGGGTGACTACGCTGCGGAAGGTTGACATGTGGCGCGCAGCTGTTGACACGCACTTGTTGCGTTGCTTTCTCCTTTGTTTCATACGGACAGTGACGTTGAAATAGTTCTTTTAAGAGCTCCTTATTTCATTGGCGGATATACAAATAAATTTTCCTATAACTGATGTAGTCTTATTACTGTCTTACTGGTGGTGTAGCCACAAATCCGTTCAGTAGTTTCGGCGTGATTGACGGACAAACATCCAAACAAAGAAACTTTCACATTTTTATTTTAATAATAGGATAGGATTTTTAACGTGATAGTGTTTGAATGCTACTGTACTGACCGTGAAGCTGAGGTGTGTGACGTCCCGCGTGGGCTGGCGGTACAGCACGAGCAGCAGCAGCAGCAGCGCGGCCCCCAGCACGCCCAGCGCCGCGGCGCCCCCCGCGCCCTCCTCCGCCCCCGCCCACCGCACCAGCGCGCACGTCGCCAGCGCCAGCACGACTGCCGGCAACCAATACACGTTCACCACATTGCAATATTGCTAGGGCGAATTACCACGACCCTGGGGGGCCTATTCTAATTATCCTCGAATAGAGATACGGAAAAAAATGATTTCTCTTAGTTTCGTTAAAATCCTATATCAGTTATCAGTATAAACTATTGGAAAATAAATTTCTGCGGAGGACGTCTATTTTTGAAATGCTAATAATGTAATAATAAAAAAAAACAAAAGAACCCGACTGCGTTAAATCGAATTAAAAAAAATAAGTTAATTTTTTCATGTATTTTTTAAAATTCGTTTTTACGCAGTCAGGTTTTCTGTTTTTTTTAATAATTTATTTTTATTTTATACTTTTTAGTTATGATTCGTTGACTTCGTTATAAGATGGTAAATTTCGCAATTAGTCATTTCATTGAGGGAGTTAATGTCGTGGGGATTATTAAGTAACTTGCGTTGGCCTAAACTACTGATGATTAGTCCCTCTAGAGACCTAACTCGGCTCAAAGTTACATATGCTTGATTTTTTTTTAACAAAAATATTTGTTCTTCATGCTTTTTCACTGTTTTTTTTTTGTTTGTATATCGTTTATACTTTAAATAAAAATTTAAATCAATAAGTAAGAAAATTAGCGAGAATTTTTTGTTAAACAACTTTAAATCGTTATATATCCTAAACTATCATGTAAAATGAAAAATGATAAAAGGAACCTAAAGATGATTTAAAAATACCTATTGAACGACACCAATTGATTACTGTCATGTTTTTTGGTGACACTCGCAAAGTTAAGACGAATCGTTTGACGTAAGAATCATCAAAATCGGCCTACGCATTTGGTCTCTAAAACGCTACATAGAAACAAACATACATACATACATACATACATACATAGACTGATAAACACATTACCCTCCTTTGCGTCGCGCAGTCGGGTAAAAATAGACGAAATTTCATTTTCAGGTAAATAGAATAGAAAGGTACATTTTACAGAATCATTTTTATGACACTTTTATAAATGTTAGTTCTGTTTATAAGATTTGGTGGAATTAGTTACAAAAACTAAAAAATCCTTAATCCTGGTTGGTAGTGGCGGACTAACCTCATCGGAGGCCCGGATCGACAACTTTTTCCAACCAGGGCAGAATCTTGATATTGCGTTTAAATAATATTATATTCCATATTTCGCACCTAGGCGAAATGACAAATAGCTAGGCCAACCCATATTTTGTATAATAGCGATATAAAATCTCCTTAGTATTTTACTCATTGGTTCATTATCTGCCAGTGTTCCAAATTTCAAATCGATCGTATAGTTTTACTTTTAAATATTGACATTTTAAAAAGCATTCTTTTGTTTTTTCTGCAAAATGGATAAAATTGAGCTACGAGCTGTGATAAAGTTTTTGCATTTGAAAGGATTAAAAGGTGGAGAGATTTTTTCGGAGGCGAAGGATGTTTTGGGAGAAAATGCTCCTTCATATGCGACCATAAAAAATTGGGTGGCTGAATTTAAACGTGGGCGTACCAGCACCCAAGATGTTCAAAAAGTGCCACTACTCCAGAAATTGTGATCAAAATTCATGATGCAGTTTTAGCTGACCGAAGATTGAAATTTTCCGAGATAGCTGATACTGTAGGCATCTCTAAAGCTAGCGCATTACATTTTGACTCAAGAATTATGTATGAAAAAATTATCCACAAGGTGGGTGCTGCGATTGCTTACAGTTGACCAAAAACGCGTTCACAAGAATACGCTTCAAGGAGACTATGTCGAAAAATAAATATACTTTTAAAACACTAATTCAAGTTTTTCTATGCTAGGCTAGCTATTTATCATCCCGCCCTCGTAATCTACGTTGTAATTTAATGGTACCCCAAGTTTTATTTCTAAAAATACACTATGAAAATATTTTTTTCATACCCAAAATGTCAGTAGGGGAGACTGGGTACGGTTGTGCCAGGGTACGGTAGTGACAGTCGTCATATTATCGAAAATATAGGGAATAGTGGGGGGCACGCAAGGGGAGAGAGGAGCGGCTTGCACGCGTGAACCTGTGTCACAGTGTCGCGTCATCCGACGCCCAGAGTGTACGTGACCAGGAGCACATTTTGATTTTCAAACGTAAAAAGTAAGTATTTTGATTCATTATTGTTTCGTAATTGTTATTACATGTATACTGGTAGGGTATTGAGTGTTGTTCATCGATATAAATCAAATATTAGCAGTTTAATATCAGTGGTTACATTTATTGTATGTTATTTTGTTTTGACGTGGTGAGTGTTTTTTTATGAAAACGATCTCTGGGTACAGTTGTGACATTTTTACCGGGTACGGTTGTGACAAAAGTGAAAACTGTTGTTTTTTGTTTTAGATGCCTAGAAAACGCACGAGAAAGACAGAAAGAGGACAGTGTAACTTGTCTCAGTATGAAGAGGCTTACAATGAAACAAAACGCGGGACTTCTTTGCGACAAGCTGCGGAGATGCATAATGTTAATCGCATGTCTCTATTAAGGTATATTCATGTCTCTATTAAGGTATAAACGCGATAATGCCAGCATGAACGATAATGAAATCAGTAGCACTAGCATGGGGTATGTCGCTCACAATAAAGTGTTTTCGGAACAACAAGAGCAGCAGTTGTCAAAACATTTACAGCGTTGAGCGGACATTTATTTCGGACTTGCTCCTAAAGAGGTGCGGAAGTTGGCTTTTGAGCTTGCAACTCAATATAACCTAAAGCGACCTGCTACTTGGGCTGAGAATGAGATGGCAGGCGTAGAATGGTTCCGTTCATTCCTGAATAGAAATCCTTCTCTATCTGTTCGAGTAGCTCAAGCTAAAAGCCTTTCAAGGGCAACAAGTTTCAACGAAGCAAATGTGAAAGCTTTTTACGACAACTTGCAAGTTGTTATGGACAGACATACTTACGAGCCACAGGATATTTACAATGTCGACAAAACAGGCGTCACAACTGTCCAAAGACCTGATAAAGTCGTCGCAAGGCGTGGTACAAAGTACCAAAGTAGAATAGAGTTTAAGTTTTAATGTGAATTATATTTTTTAAGTCAACTTTAACTAATTTCAAATGCAGACTGTTATAATACTATAAGGTAAATAATGGGTATAAATGAAGACTGATATTGTAACCAAAGATCCTATAGTGCCTTGTAAGTTGTAAGAGATTAAAATGTTTGCAACATTTTTTATTTTATTTCTTTTGTTGATTTTGTCATAAATATATAAATATTTATTGCAATTATGCATTGTTGTTGCAATTATGCATTGTTGTTGCATTGCATGTTGCATTTTTATCTTATTTTGTGATCCTTTTACAGTATTTTCATCGTGTCACTATTGAACCCCCGTACTGTCACAACCGCCCCTGGGGTGGGTTCAGTTGTGACAATTTCCCTTTTTTCTTAAATTTCATTTTATGAATTAACCATTTGATTTAGACATATAACTTTAATATTTATACGATAAGCAATGAATAAACTAAATTATAATACATTTTTTGTTCAGATTAATAGCCTAATTACAAAATTATTTGCGATCATATGAAAATTGTCACAACCGTACCCAGTCTACCCTACCTGGTGTCCGAATTCGGAAATTTTTGTTTTTGAGAATCTTTATTTCTAGAAATGTAAAATTTATTTACTAATTTTAATTTTTATACTAGTAACACCTATTTCCACAAATATTGTTACGTTTAATCAACGGCTTCTATTTTTTTTTGTTGTTTGTCCAAAAGTTTTTACGACTAGGGATTGACCCTCTAATCTCCCAATTTAATTTCATAATTTCGCGGTTTTATTTTAATGTAATAGGAATGTATACCATAATTCAATCTATACATAAGTCAATTTATAACCAAGGTCGGTACTTATCTGATTACAACATTCTCTTCGAACCGGCCATTTTGTGAGGGAGTGTAATCGTAACTGCTTTTGTGCAAACACGTGCCTGTCCAGTGACTTCATCATTAAAAGTTTATCAAAGTAATTGAAGTTTATTCTGATTTATTAATTTATTATTTACAAGTGATATATTAGCCTATTTTGGAAGATCTTACTATATATCTTAGCAAGGAGATAATTGGCATTTTGTGTCAATCTCTAGTTTTAATGGAAACTAGCTGTAGTGGTTAGGGAATTTTTAAAATGTAACTGATTTAAGATGTAACTGATGACTAAATGGTTTTTTTTTTGTTAATAATTTAAAAATCAGAGTTATACTATAAGATGAAAGAACGTAATTTCTTTATTTCCGAGTAAATAGAAATAAAATAAAGCTTATACGTTAAAAAAAATATTATGTCGATGTTAACTCAGAACATTACATACATAATTATTTTAAGGGTAATACATTTTATTTGTGCCATTTTGTTAATTGTAGTATAGTCCAATAAGTCATTTTTAATGATATGGTGAGAATTAAAATTTGTATATATTTAAAATACAAATTTTAATTCTCACCATATCATCAGTCCCTATGTGTAAACATCATTACCTAGATAGAGTAAACACTAAATACACTCCATTAAGTGCTAAACCTTTTAATATAAAGTGTTTGTAATTAATAACCTATCATATGTACCTACATATTAATATAAATAAATAAATATTTAACAACATCACATACATTGCTCAGATTCCAAGATGAGTAGCTAAAGCCCCCGTTTTATGGAGTATCTGAGACAAAGAAGGTACCACAACACCCAGACCCGAGTCAATATAGAAAAGTTCATTTTATACATTGACCCGATCGGGACTCGAACCCGGGACCTCAGAGATGGCGACACCTTGAAACCGGCGTGCGAACCACTCGGCTACGGAGGTCGTATAATATGGAATCGATATTACCATAAAAATGCTCTGGACAAAAATCTTCCAAAAGTTGCATGATTTTTGTTGAATGACCCATACATCTTGTATCTATTTGTACTTAAATTAAAACGACAGTCATTTTCATTAGCATAAGATGAGCCTTCAAAAGAAGATCATAATGTTATAACGAAGAATGCAAGAAAGAAGCAAAAGGAATACTGAGTGACTCACAAAATACGCATATAGTGATCTTGGCGATGGTGGCGGACAGTTGCGTGGGTTCCTTGAGCCGGAGAAGGTTGAACGACTGCCGCGCCACGGAGTAAGGCGTCTCCGGGACTGGCTTACTGCCGTGCAGCGCGGGGGTCTGCTCCTCCTCATATCTACACATTAAGTAGATAAAAATTGAAATGCCAACAAGATACTTTTCCATACTTAACTTTAGATAATGCATATTAATATCTGACCAAGAATTGTAGCAGATATAATTACCTCAATATTAAAACACTGGTTGCGACTATAGTGTATGCCAGAAGAGTACCAATGGACATCATGTCGATTAATTGATTCAAATTGAAGATGGCCGCCATTATTGCTGAAATACGGAAATGCAATGTTACTGTTGTTAAACCAATCATATTAACAATAAGGCTATATATATATATATATATATATATATATATATATATATATATATATATATATATATATATATATATATATATATATATATATATATATATATATATATACCGCGTGTTACAAAAAAAACCCGTTACCCCCGAAAATGGCATTGAGTAAACATAAAACTGAGATAATGGACGCTGTCCTTTATATCGTAGCCATTGTATTTATTGAAAAAAACAATATCGAAGTTTAGCAAAATTTTCGATACCATTTATCGAAGCACACCGACATTATGATCAGCTGTTTCAGTTCATTGACTTCTAAATCAAAGACTATTATTTTGCCAGACTGGTTATATCTACTGGTATTTAGTGCCTACGTCACAGTACAGCGAAATAATTTATCTAGTTATGTGTACATACGCAAATATTCGAACATGCAAAATATTACACGAAAACATTATTTTAAAACTATTTCCAAAATTCGTTTTTATTCAGATTAGAGCTCCCTTTCCAATATACCTTGCCATATTACTATGCCCGTGCTACGCACATATCAGGCACGGAAACAAACAATAAACAGTACGCTATAGTCACTGCACTGGATTAAATACTTTCGCCTGAAATGCTCGTACAATATCTCTTTACGAACTGTAGACGGCCCATCCAAAATAATAATCTTTATAATTAATGCTACGACACGTCACTCAATAATGTACTCATAAAATCAATTTCATCTAATCTAAACAAATAGAGAAGCAGAGGAAGAAGAAATATCGCGACCTCTAGATAAGTAGAATATTCGTTATTGCACGAACAATTTTTTTTCATAATTAGGTAGTTTCATTTTTATGAAAATAATTACAATATTATGAAAGTAGGCGACGTATATCACTGAGTGTCTTCCAGGTAACTTTGTCTATCTGTAGCTGCTTCATCTTTGAACCAGAATTTTTACACATCGTGTCTTTAAATCATGATAACCTGGTACTCGTACCTACAATCTTCTGTTACGAAAGTAAACCTAATATGACGTCAGCGCAGATACAGTCGGGGAATAAATTGAAACATTGATCAATATTCGTGTACATATTTCAATTGTGTTTATGGTCAATTTATTTCTTTTCTAATATTTTTACAATAAAAAGATCAGACTTAAAATGGAATATGAACCTTAATCGGGAATATGATCATTCCCGATTATGGTTTCAACCACTTACTCTTACTACATGTAAATTGTTTCAAGTAAAATGGATTGCTACCTTAGAGTTAATGATATGCACTACACTTAGGTATCTTAAAAGCGTCTGACAAGAAAAAATGTCGACAAAGAGCCGCTTTCTGAATTGAGAAAAGTACAAAATCTCAACTGAATATTCTCAATAACTGAAGTTTTTTTTATATTTCACTAGTCAAAAGTCCTAGTTTTATCAAACTGCTAACAACTAATTATAAAAAAAAAACCGGCCACGTGAGAGTTGGACTCGCGCAGGAAGGGTTGTATCCGGTGCTAAGAAATAACTTCATTAGCTTAACTCTTAAAAATATTTTTTATTGTTTAGGTATTTAAATACGTAAGACAAATCAATACATAATCGGTAAAATCGAGCCTAAAACAAATTCACTTATTCCCCCGAGTGTACAATGACGTAAGATAGAGATAGAGAGGGAGGGAAAGAGAGAGAGAGAAAGAAACGAAACATTATCGTTCGTGTTTGTGTGATGTCGCGCGCGAGTGACTACTTGACGCTAGATACGGTAGTAGTAAACATTTGGTACGGATTTTAATTTATTATCTATTTTATTACTGTGGGCTATTCAACTGAATTTTAGAATCAGAGTATAGGATTCACTATTTTAATGCTGTAAGAAATGAAAATGAATGAGACGTTTTATTATGTACTGTTTACCTATTTCCTTAAATAGAAAAAGCCCTAAAACGACCGACACAGCTAACAAACAAATGGTCATTTATTTGAAAAATAGTTCAAAATAGAAAAGGTGTATAAAATGAATTAAAATTTTAAACAGGTATGTCGATTGTATGCAGATTACTACGGCCCACGAAATACATTAATTTATTTATTTAACGATGTCTTATGATAGTCGATGCTACTTCCTCTCTACAGACTGAGCCAAGCATGCTCGTTTGCAGGTGCAGCGTGAAAGTATATCACATTTCTCACTTAAACTAGTCTTTACCAAACATTAACAACGTTTAAATTTGTAAATACTAAAAATACAACCATGTACTATCTTATCAACAACAATAAAAATTTACAAAATCTTTGTCAATTAACAATTCCTAATACGTAACGTTCATAATACGTAACGTATTATGTACTTACGTACGTATGTAAAAAAATTAGTTGCAACAATGTCCTGCGACGATTTTTTTAATTTGTACAATAAAATGTTGATCACCTCGGTACTAGGCAACTAGAAGTTTAGGCTCAAACTTTAACATTGCCGCCTGTCTAGGGTTGTCATCTATCCGTCTTTAGCGGGACATGTTTGACTTTTTAGATTGTGTGCAGCTAAATGTTAATATCACATGTCCGGCGATATAGTTTTCATAGGTTTTTGGTATATCTGTGCCGAAGCTATATCAAATAAACTATGAATACACACAAATTCGAAAAACGTCAAATACCCAAAAAGACGCAGTGTTGCACGGGCATTTGCGAAATTTGAATACAAATCGTTAGTTTGTTTGCATCGTATAGTCTCCGAAATTACTTTATAAAAAAAACCTTTTTCAAAATAGGTTGTGCAGTTTTGATGTTACGATCAAGCCTTATTTTATGAATTCACGTTTTGGCTGTGATAAAAGCGTTAAAATTATGATGTAGTTATCTTATCTTTAATTACCGCTTATTTGTATGTTACGTCTTACTACAAAATCAATTGAAAGTTAGTGATTTTTGCTTAACGCACCCTCTGAATAACTAGGCAGTAACCCTCGCGAAGCCGTGAACTAATATTACTGTCTACTACGGTAATATTGTTTTACGGCTTCGCGAGAGATTTGACTTAGTCCGGCTTTAAGGACAAAATTTCCGATCTAATAAGAGAAGATGGCAACCCTATCCCGCTACTTCTCAGATTTAATTGCGGAACTATAGGTACCTTTCTGTGCGCCTTTGACATGCCGCACACTATGCAGCGGCTTATAATAAAGGACTCAAATTGGCGGCTTTCCCTTTTTATCACTTTTTCTTTATTCAGTTGTTCATACGTCGTCGATGTGATCACGTTTCGAAAATGTCCGTGTTCTCTAATTCCGAGTTCTATGAAAAGTGCTTTTATCAGTGTTACATGGGATGCAGTGTTGTATTGATATAAATTGAGACTATTTTGAAAAGATGTAATTATACTGAAACGTCAGTGAACCAGAGGTTGGCCGCGATCTTTAGTTTTTTCTTGTGGAATAAAATTAAGTGCCTAATAAAGTGTAGGTGAGTGAACCTCACAAGTAATGCTTAAACAGTGAATAAGGAAGTGAAAAGGTAAAGTACAAATAGTAATTCGCAAATATTTATTTTTAAATACGCCAAAATCGTTTGTGAATTATGTCGCATATCATTTTTTTTTTATTATCGTAATATCAATCAGATTTGTCGGACCATTAAAGTATGAACTAAAAGTTAGACTCGTATATCAGTGTTTAAATAAATTTTACCTATCTATCATAAATAGGTACTACTTAAAATGGTGTTTGATCTGTAATTCAGAAACAGCTGAGTCGGAAACGATGCTATGAAATGATGTGCGCGTTGATAATAATATGTATTATAATTTTTTTTACTGAAATTAGACTACCGGCTGAACAGCGTCGGTTACCATACCATTTTGCCAATGATTTGATTCCTATTTAATTTCTTTTCATTTTATTTTCGATCGAAATAGGTTAAGTATTTACTGTGTAAACTGGCAAACGCAGACATGTTTTTAAGTATATTTTCTCTCTCATTCTTAGTGTGTATGTGTGGGTGTGTACTAGGAGAATAGAAAAAAAAAATTAGAAAACATAGGAGATAGGTAGTGTGCCATTACTCCTGGTAAGGTCATTAACCTAAAATAGTGATGTGACATAGCACACTCGATGTATTTATTAATTATTAAAAATTAGCCTTTTTACTGAAAGTTAAAAGTTAATGCAAAGGTTTTGAAAATTTGGCAGAGTACTGTTTATATGATATACTTCAACACCCTTCAGCTATAACGGGTATTTTTGTAACACCCGGTATATATATATATATATACATACGTTACGAAACAGCACAGAATCGTAGATAGAAAACTCTTAATTTTTAACAATACACTGGGATAATAGATGTCGTATTCTTTGTTAAATAAATAAATATATTTCACTTCCTAATTTATCTTGCCGCACTTTTTGATAAAAGCCTGATAAATATTAAAAAAAGTCTGCGGTTTCTCTCTTCATCTGTAATTGGTGCGAAAAGAATGACCAAATAAACTTAACCCTTAAGAAATAGCACCTACAGATTCATTTCACACTGATACTTTAAAACTCATTTAAGAAATACCATTCATTCGTTTGCCATGCTTGTTCACGGAACTCAGTATAAAGTTGGATGTTGTGTTAAAGTAGCGAGAAAGGAAATTAGCAGTGATTAATAAGCTCACCTGACAGCAAACCGCTGAAGAATGTAGCCAGTAAAGGTGTCCTAGTTTTCTTGTTGATAGCAGATAGTGGTCGGAATAGGACGCCATCAGTTCCCATGGCGTACAACACCCTGGGTAGTGGGAACATAGCGCCCAGTAGACTAGTGCACAGGGCGAAGATGGCACCTACTGTCACGATCCACTTGATGACCGGCATCCCGGCCTCCGTGAACACGTGAGGGAAAGGAGCATCGGCGTCCTGGACATTGTATTATTTTTGTAAATGAAAACTGAAGTTGTATCCATACCTCGTCTATATTAATATTATTAATCTAGGACTACTGACAGGAAAGAGTTTGCATTAAAAAGTCTCCGAAGCTGGACAATTTTTCAAAATACTTATCTATGGGAAGCTACATCATACGCGGGTAACGCATTTAAAAATTAGAAAATTATAAAAAGTCGCGGAAAAACAAGTACTTATTTAAGTATATGAAAATCATAAAATTCTGTCTCTTGATCTGCTATGAGGAAATTAAAGAACAACATGGGTCAGGCAACAGATGGGAAATCAGCTGCAAATACATAAGTACAACTAATATTAAATTAGGCAAATGGATATTAAAAATGCCTATATTAAAAATATCATAAAGATATCACTTGTTTATCTATAATGACGGTTAAAAAAAATAACGCAATTAAGACTAATAAAAAATTAACAATAGGGATGACGATTGGGTAAAAAATGCTATTATATTTAGTCCGTTAGATTATAGAAAAATATTAGATACGTATTTTTTTACTTCAATTTAACGAAAAATAGCTTAGATAACAGGCATTAAAGTTGAGGAGTGGGGGCTCGCTACGTCACAGTTTTGTAGAAAACGTACCATAACGAGACGTCATGCGAAATTTCAACTCCATGTATCGCCGTAATTTTATGATTAAAAAAAAAATTGAAAAATACGTGTTTAATATTTTTTAACACTCTACCTGACGGACAAACAAAAAATTGTCGTCATCTCTATTGTATGCATAAAAATAATCTGCTTTTGCTGCTCTCGAAATCTACTTTCGCCTCATTAGTGTTAATTTCTTTGTCTTAAAATGATCCAAATTCAGTTTATTTATCTGCAATGTGTTACTTTTCTCCCACTTATAGTGATCTCCTATTACCTCTATCATGTCTTTATTAATAGCTGACTATTGATCTTTTATTAATATATTATTACGTTCAAGTGCAAGTTTTAGATACCTGCAAATAGTAAGGCCACATCATGGTGAGGACTGTTGCTATACTGAAGTAAGACACGAAGATTATCACCAGCGACAGCACAATAGACAACGGTATATCCCTCTTGGGGTTCTTTGCTTCCTCGCCGGTGGTAGCAACACAGTCAAAACCTACAAAGCCGAAGAAGCACTTGGCTGCGCCAGCCATCACACCGGCTATACCCCATGGCATGAAGCCACCTTCGCCTGCTGACGATTGGTACTCAGGTGGGATGTCTTCTAATTTGATCCTCCAGTTTGCCGGGTTGCCTGTAGAAAGAAATTATTATCGTATAACATATTATTTAACATATATATCTTCTACAAAGTATTTTCATGAGTGGTTAAGGCGAAAACATATCTGCGTCTTAATTCCTTTCCTTAATGGAGGTTGACCTAAAAATTAACAGAAGCATGTTCTGTTGGTTCAAACACGCGAACGGAATGCCAGACAAAAGAATGACTAGACTGATATACCTACAATGAGAAAGTAAACGCATATAGAAAATTAGGAAAGGCTAAGACATGCCTACCTTCGATGATCAAATTGATTGCGTGAAGGTGATGTCAGAAGTCATAAAAATCATGTGTAATATTACATGTTTGAATTATGATGGTTGTGAATTTTGCATTTTCAGTGAATTTTTTATGTATATTTTAAAAAAGAGTACACGTCCGGACTGTCATTGGCCATCAGTTCGATTTTTTTTTCAATTATCTGAAGATATTATGAATCATGTATTATCATGTACCCGCGTAGGACCGTGCCTGAGCGCTCTCAGTTTTTTCTGCCTACCCGCAAAGGATCTGGCGTGAAGGAAGATATAAAATAAGACGATACAGATCACGTTATTTATAGTCTGAACAATACCGCGGTGCTAAGACGCATTACACTGGATACTATTCATAAAATAATTTTACTATTGTGATAATTATAATGACTCGTCTAATATATTTTATCATTGTTTCAACTAACTTGTGTTTACAAACACTTATAAGCTTTAATAATTCTCTTTTCATTATGTACACACGTGAATATGATTATTTTGTTTTAAAGAACGCCTTAATCTTCGAAGTGATCTCATTATCTTATTTAAGTAGTACCTACCATTTTTTTTCCACAAAAATGCGCGCCGGAGCGGTGCTGTACTCGAATAACATTATTTGCTTATTGTGTGTTTGAAATGGGTTGACTTAAAATAACGCCTAATACGTTTTGAAGGCTTGAGCTCAAGAATAACCAAAAAATGTTTAAATGACATTCATATCTTTCTACTGATCGGTCGATCGCGCAACTCCAATTGAAACATTTTAAGTACATGGTAATAAGCTTTAAAAAATAGTGCACGGCTTAATGCGATCTTCTGTATTTATACTGCAATAGAAATCAAATAAATTAATAGATATTTACCCTCTTAAAAATCTGCGAATTTTCTTTATTATCATTTTTGACTCTCAAAGACTTTTGGTTTAAGATAACTTAAAAGCGCTCTGTTCTTATTTATCACATTATAAATATGAAAATTAGAGTAAAATATACGATAAATCGGTTCACGATATATCGAATGACGACCTAGAGTAGATATCGAGTCAGATTTGTTAAAAACTGTTCTAAAAAATTAATATTTTTTTTTATAAATGTTGAGTTGTTTGTTCTAAATTACACTAGGTACCGTATTACTAGTGGGGTTGGGTCATGGAGCCATCCATGCCGTATCTCGTATACCTCTGCCCTCTAGTTAGGGTACTCCGCTGCGGGTTGGGCGGGTAGCTAGCTACGTTTAAGAGTTTTGTCCTTTAGGGCAGTTCCAGTTTGATTTTAGTTGAATTTTAGGCTTAAGGTGCATTGCCTTTGCTTTATCAAAAAGTATTATACTATACTATATTACTTACTTTTGACAGCGCCTGCTATGACTACGATGATGACGGTGGCCATGTTAAGAGCGGTGAATACGTTGTTTAGTTTCGTCGACTCTTTCACACCGACACCCAGTAGAACTGTCAAGAGAGAGAAAGCAATATTATGATATATGGTTCCTTATATGACATATTATACTAGAATTCTACCCACAACTTTGTCTTTGTCACCTTTGTAAGATAAGTGGTACAAAATGCAAATCATGAAATATCCGTATGCATATATTTAGTTTCTATATAGTGCAGAACTAAAGAGATACCTACGTCATAAAATATTGTCATTCGATTCACGTTTTTGTTTCAGGGTTAGTTATTTCTGATTATATGACAAAGCTTAAAAAATATATATTTGCATTCTTAGAAAAATCTTACGGTATACTTATAATCGCACTATAGGAATTTTACGTGTCATAGTGGAACCAGGACTTCTTAATAATAAAGTGGATAATTAACTGACCGACTTTTATAAACGGCTACACTAAAAATATTCCAATATAATTAATAATAAAATGTAGGTAATTTCGAAACGAAGAATACCTATTCAAGTAAGTTAACTAAACGAACGGCATAGAATTATTGAAATGTATTTAGAAGCCAATTAAGAGGTGCGTTTGGCCTGGTTTCTTGAACAGGTTTTATATTAAGGATACTATCAACATTGTAAATGTAAGCAAGAATAAGGCTTGCTAGTTTCTAAGTATAAGGAAAGTTCGCCGTGTTTAATTAAATTCAATAATCTGCTATCCGGTTTATATTTTTAATGATCAAGTTTTGCGTTTTTTCTTGGATCGAAACCACGCAGGTTAAGTGTAGAGATAAGAACAAGAGTTGTCCTGAAAGATGGAGTCCTTATAGGTATAAGTTAACAGGGTTATGCTCCGTGGATTCGAATATTATATCATACGAAATGATAATTAAATTGATATACAACGCGAAATAAGTAGGATCTAGCAGCCGTGGAAGGCCAAGATGCACCATTCAGCTATACTATTATAGTTTGTTCAAAACAGCTTCGAAATTGACGTCGAGTGCAGCGCTTAAGGGAATAATGTATTTTTAATGATATATAACCTTTGTTAGGTATCTTTTGAAGAAGGATTCATTATAGAATCTTTCTGTTGTACCTATTATCGAATCGTAAAAGCCATAAAATCGGCGATGAGTTATAAAGCATAGAGATTTGTTTTATAAACTGAGGTTTTCGTTCTTACCGGTACTATACAAAATTAATGAATACTTCTACGAAATCATCTTAGAAAATATAAATGACAAATACACAGCCATTAGTCAATGTCATCCATATATGTTTCAGGTCTGTTCTGTGGTTTCAGGTATCTTGACAAGTACAATATACGACACGTAATGATAAAGTATCTATTGTTGGTAACTAATGGTCGTTTCTTAAACAATAGTTTTCAAGGTGATGGAATTCTTAGCATGTCATTCTTAGCAAATTTTAACATTGACAGCTACATATTGTTAATCTGTGACTTAGATGGAAGTCAATGTTGAAATTTGACTTTCAAAATAGATCATTGATTATTTCAGTAATGTTAATCTGAACCCTTTATTAATAAAAGGAGAAACCTTTACTACTAAAGATAAAAGATAAACGATATAATATAATAAATAGTTTGCACAAAATATAGAAAATAAATAAATCGCACACTTACAGGTAAAACCTATTCTGGTGTTTAGTATAGAGTTAACACAAAACAGTAATTTAAAGTACTGATGATAAAAATAACTATACAGTCACAAACTGTATAGGTAGTTGGTAACAATCTTTGTGATTGATTGAAGTTTTCACGCTTCAGGTCTCATGTTAATAAAATGGATCGCAGCTGCTTTTGCAATTGTGAATATCGTCAAGGCCCGTCCGTTTATATTGGCAAAGTAGGCAACTGCCTAGTATTTAGGAGCGGCATGCCATGGCAAAAGATTATATATCTATAATTATTTGAATTGAAAAAAAATACTTTTGTTTTTTCAAGATGTGTCTATGTTCTCGGTATTCAAAAGTACATAATTTTCAGTAGCAGTATCTAAGTAGTTTATTTTGTTATCGAGTTGTTTTATTGGCATCGTTCCAATGTTTTGTTTTGGGCGGCAAGTTTCACTGACCCGGTGTTTACTATTTATCAATCTACACGGGAATCAGTGGGCTATAACACGATTTACTTCAATCGATATTTACTTATCATAAAAGTGGAGACATTATTGATGACGCGGAACTCACTTGTGATTAAAAAGACGAGAGCGAAAGCAAAGAAATCAGGGTAATCAGCCAGGAAGGACACGTTGATTGGTGCGATCTCTCTCATGGTGTTCGCCATGGTGTTGTTGCAGAGGCTATCTATGTAGTTGGCCATGCCCTTGGCGACACTGGCGGTGCCGATCACGTACTCCAAGATGAGGTTCCAGCCGATGGTGAAGGCGATGAATTCGCCGACGCTGACGTAACTGTATACGTAAGCGGAGCCAGCCTTTGGTACACGGGACGCGAACTCGGCGTAACACAAGCCTAAAACAAAAAAGAACAAAAAAATAAAGAAATAAATATCTGTCAGGTAGGTAGCGCTACATTTTCAATTTGTTTTTCTAGAAGGTACATAACATTGTGAATACGAAAATCACTAGGTGTACATTTTTTTCCGTCACATGACGAGTACCCTAACAAACTGGATGGTAAACGACGTTTTTGTTTTTTTTTGTTCTAAGCTGCTTTAAACCAGTTGACTGCGACGTATACATTTTCAGATTATCTACATAAAGGATAGTTACGACCACACGATTTGTTTCTACAAATATGTATGAAGCAATTAGTAATTGTCATTATGAATTGGGAGCATTAGAAATATTCATGAAATAAGTGTAGGTATTCCACATATGGCCATAATTATAATGCTAATAGATATTATTTGCCAATAGCCAGTTTTATGGTGAGTCTAATATTTAAATAAATTAAGTATATAGTTAAGATTTAAAATAGATTGACAAAAAACTCAATATTTGCATAATAGGTCCTGTGGTCTGTATTGATTTGTTTAATGAAGTTCAGATTGAGTTGATAGTCGTATATGAAATTTCGTAAATATAATATCGAAACGTTCATTGACAAAAACTACGATTTACTGTCAAGGAACTAAAATTTGCAACAATTAGAATTACATTTCGGCTTGATATGAATTCGATTAGCATTCGTTTTTTTTTGTGTTAAGATCAAATGTCATATGTGAAGACAAATAATAAGCACTGCTACAACCAGCTATCATTATCATGGAAATCCTCAAAAGTAACCCTATATTTCTATCATATCTAATAATGAAATGTCATGTCAAGTGTAGTAACGCGGCCATTCACGGTACCTACAGATGGTCCACCAGTTCAACGAAGTCATTCAGCGAGCTATGAAATCGTGATAGTTTTCTAAAAGATAAAATTGGCAACGAGGTTATCCGACAGAGAACCAAAGTCATCGTAATACACAGGATTAGTAAGCTGAAGTGGCAGCAGGCTGGCCATATTTATTGACGAATCAATAACTATTGGGGTAAGTTTATTCTAGAATGGCCACCGCGTGACGATGATTATACTAACAAAAACACTCACCAGCGAATGCTGACGCAATAGCAGCCACCAAGAAGCTGAGCGTGACCGCCGGTCCAGCGACAGTCTTGGCTACGGCCCCAGCTAAAACGTAGACACCTAAACCAAGGGTACTGCCCACCCCGAGGGCTGTGAGGTCCAACAAGCCCAAACACCTCGCCAGAGGCGACGACTCACTGTCATTCAACTGTTTGCATCGGCGCAACGCGTTGAACAATCTCAAGCACCCCATCTGAAAATATTTAAGATTTTTAATATGCAAAATTGCTCCGCCGACCACGTCAATGGTTTACAAAGTAATTTATGTGCTTAGTCACTGAAATACACTACTTTCTGTCATCCTTACAGATTTTTTTAAATATAAATTAAAATGAATCGCCAAAATGTATGTACCTACGCGCATGATTTCCAAACGACTGCACTAAAATTGAATGATTATTTTTTCAGGTCAGGATATATATAAGACAGGTTCGTATATAAGAAAATTTACAAAAAATATTAGATAAGATAAACAGGGTATTGAAGCAATACATTTCAAGGATATTGATTTAGTTAATTTTCACTGTTGTTTTTCGTTTCGAAAAAGCTTTAAAATTTTTATTTAAATTAGCTTTAATGAGATTTGTTACATTAGGTAATCCTCAAACACTGAATTTTCTCATAACAAGATAAACTTGGCAACAAAAAATGTTATTATTATACTTAAGAAGTTAATAATGGATGTACGTCATCCGTATACATATTATACAAAAACAAATATATATCTCTTCATCATGACATATAGGTGTGCTCTTTCAGAGCACAATAAACAGCTTCTAATCACAGTCAGATTTCATAGCAATTTTCTATGGTATATGTTCGAATTATAATTAAAATGGCCAATTGAGTCTCCTGCCATTGAGATCCTAAAATGTACAGTAACTTTTGTATGAACACACGGAACGAATCAATAAGTGAATGCCCTAAATGAATAGCAGCGGAGTTCATTTAGCGATGCGTCGCCTGCGCAGCGCCAGCGCACGTTCAACTACCGTGAAAGTCAAGGTTGCCCATAAAACGATTCGAATTTTATTTAGAAAACAATCCTTATTGCAAGTGAATAGGGTATCATTTAATTCAATTAAAATTCAGTTATCAGGAAATTCCTCATTATACTCAGATTCGTCACATTTTGTGCGGCGGCTTGATTGATACATGTCCGAACATTTCTTAATGTTCTTAAGTGTATTATTTAGTACACTTATTTAGTGGTGCGATTATCATTATCTTTCCACCATCATGTCAGGGTCACCAATGAAGCAATGGATAGTATTGATGTATAGCTATGACTCCGAATAGAAACGCATCACATCCAATTAATTAATTTATTGCTTACTTCACAAGGTGAAATCCTTAAGCTATTGTCCGCTCCAATTATAAAGCTTATCCACTACGCAACCAAGACCATATTTCTCTCAGTGACAAGTTTTAATTTGGTATAGGATCATTCAAAGTAATGTTTGAAAGCTGTATTGCATTTCTGGGTAACCGACCTTTCAGGATACCAACTGATGTTCCAATTTTATCACATTCATTTCGCTTTTCTAAAACTTTTCCTAATACATTTTATTGATCCAATGGTCCACGATCTATCTTTGGTATCTCTATAAGAACTGAAGATCCCACGTCAATGTCAGGAAATTTGTGTGATGAGTGGGTTTTCATTTTTTGTGCGGCTTTTCTTAAGTTTTCGGCAGCTATTTCACTAAACTTAAACTAGTAATATAAGTATAACACTAAACTTGGACCGCTTTATAACCATATTCCTAGTGAGATAGTAATGAATCGCTTCCGTATAACTATGTTACGGTATATAATTATATCCCTAGGGATATAACTATATTACGGCTTTATCTATCTTACTGCGACATATATATATGATAGATGAAAGAGTAGAAGAAATAGATACCGACTGGTCAAAGAGTAAAGTCTTTAAAATAGTGTTTGAGGAGTAAAACTGGTAATGAATATACATAATAAGTGTATGTAATATGTTGGGAGTATCATCGCCATCTTTCATTCATTTCATTTTCATTTTACATCTAAAAATTAATTTATTTACTTGATATTGGCAGAATTATGCGAAATGCGCAGATAAGCCATTAATTAAAAAAGAAGAAGAAGAAGTAATATGTTGGGAGAAGCCCACACTTAAAATACATATAAATGAAACCTGTCTGTATTGCGAGAATGTAAAAGCTACATAGAATTTTTATGCAGTTCTCACCAACAGATGTTTACGAGTAGGTAAACTTTAATTCAGGTGTTGTGTTGCTACAACCGTCCCTTATTATTGCAAGGTGGAACAGTTCGACTAGCTGACTTAATATTCCCACCCACTTCGTGATATTTTGGTATCACGACTTCTTCAAATGATGTCCGACAACATCTTTTCACTATCATTTTGTAAAATTGAAAAACAAACGCATCGTATCGTAAATCTACAGGGGAAGACCAACTCGAGAAACACTTTGTCTAAACCCAAATGTCACTTTCTCGTATCTAGAGTAAGATATGGTATGGATACACCCGAGAAAAGTGACATTTGAGTGAAGACAAAACGTTCTCGAGTTTGACATACTACGCGTGCTGTAGTGATATTTCGT
Organism: Diatraea saccharalis; assembly: GCA_918026875.4. Taxonomy (NCBI): domain Eukaryota; kingdom Metazoa; phylum Arthropoda; class Insecta; order Lepidoptera; family Crambidae; genus Diatraea; species Diatraea saccharalis. The sequence goes on along the minus strand of OU893347.1, from coordinate 1,365,039 downwards.
TATAAAGCAGTTCGCACCTCGTCGACGAGCACAGCGCTGTCACAACGTAGAAGTTCAATCAAATAAAGCCTATTTGAAAAGTTAATTATAAATTTTATCTACAGCGCTGATGCGGCCAAATTGAAGGTGCAGGTCAATGAGTATTGGTTTATGGTAATTAATTAGGTATTGCCCGTTGTACAAATTGTAATTTAGAACATTCATTAGAGCTTGAAGTCGTCATTAAACCTTAATGGACATGTTTTGTGAAACTATGTATCTAGATCAAATTTTGCCTTCTAACTTTTGGAAGAACTGAAAAATTCAACAAGGGTTGCTATTTTCTCTGCTTTATTTCACTCATAGCTCAAACGCACAAACACACAACACAAAAAGAAATAGACAAAGGCTGAATTCACAAATAATGATAATGAATTGTCTACAAAAATGGCGATTGAGATTTGATTTCCGCATCTAAATTGCCATCGAGGGAAGACATGGCGGCCCGCTATTTCTTTTATAAAATATATACCTATGAATGTGCGAATGTTACATAACAAAATGTTACCATAATGTTATTAATGGTCGATTTCGTTTTGCAATCTCGACGGCCAAATCTGTACGTTAATTCACTTTCAACTTGTTAGACCATATTTTGATTATGCTTAAATGCGGTCCGTCACTCATTATATAATTATATTTTTGTTGAGTATACTTACAAGACAGATTTCTCGAATTGTGATCAATGGACAAATTTAGTTGGCATCGTTTTTTTTTTTATGGGATAGGGGGCAGACGAGCAGACGGATCACCTGATGGTAAGTGATTACCGTCGCTCATGGACACCTGCAACACCAGAGGGGCTACAAGCGCGCTGCCGGCCTTGGAGAGAAGGTTTGAGGGGTAGAGGGAAGAGAATAGGGAGGGTTTGGGCCTCCGGTACCCTCACTCACACGACGAAACACATCGCAAGCGTTGCTTCACGTCGGTTTTCTGTGAGGCCGTGGTATCACTCCGGTCGAGCCGGCCCATTCATGCCGAAGCGTGGCTCTCCCACGGTATAAAAAAGAAGTGATTTTTTGGTTTTGATTTTTTGTCTAAGCCTCAGGTGCTGACATCGTGTAACCTCGGAGATAATAATCTCCTTCCGCAAATCTATGTCACATTGTAGATACAAGGCCCTTACACTCAGCGAGCCGATCTATTGTCCATGGAAATTTTAATTTAGGATATTTTGGTCAGCATTTATTTGTGAAATAATCTCAGCCGAAACGTCGCGCAGGTCAGTGTAAATATCGCGTCTAATACCCATTATTATAAGTATTTATTGCCTGTGTAGGTAATAGCTGCAGCCAATCACTTCTATTGCATGGTATAATAGTAAGTACTATACTTATAAGTATATCAGTTAATAGTTTTATATCACATAATAGATCTATAGCACTTAGGTAGGATGTATTTTACAATATTACTAAATGTTTTATAACTAAAATTTTGGTGGACCTTCGTAGTCGCACGCCAGCTTCAGTGTCGCCATATCTGAGGACCTGGGTTAGAATTGCGGTCAGGTCGATTTATTTATTAAAAAACGATCTTAAGAAATCGCTATTAATACATACAGTAAGGCAGAAAGAGTAATATATAAAGATACGTCTTTTGTAGTCTGGCGAGACTTGCTTCACTATGTCTTTTGCATTTCAGAATAGATATAGACGTTTAATTAATATTAACGCCGACTATTTAGTTGGTTATATTATAAATAACAATTTAATTCTAGTATTTTTATGTGACCAATTATAAAGAAAATTTAGGAATATGATACCTACCTAACTAACCCTTACAAACAAACAGACTCATCAAAATCGGTAACGCCCACTATTTTGACATTGATTAAAAATTAGCCATGACAGTGTATTTATCGACTTAAATATCATTTATTGCGCATGTAACATAAGTAACGTCATAGTAGGTTACGTGCTGTAAATAAAAAGCTGTTTGTCCGTGATTTCGTAAATAATAACCTATGTCACCCGAGTATGATGTAGCTTTCATAATAGAATTTCCATGATCGGATCCGTATTTTCGAATATTACCCCCTACAAACAAACAAACGAATTTAGAAACTTTACCTATACAATATTAATGTAGATAAAAAAAAACAAAATACAAAACAATAACAATACACTTGGTAATGTTAATAAGAAAATCACAACTCACCATTATAAATATAAATATGGAGATTGAATTAAAACAGTGACTGAGCGTCAAACAGTGACTGGTGGAAGTGGCGCTGACTTGTAACATCGACGGAGATTGCGCCCGCGCAATCTTTATTGCCATAATCCTAATACAAACGGCTGCAGCACCGATGACTATTAGATATAACATTGTCTGTCTGTGCCGATTATTGTGTGTCTGTATTTTAAATATGTATAAATAAAAAAATAATATTAGACAAATCATACATAGCTTAGATCCCAAATTAAGTATCTTTAAGCATTTGTATTATGAAAATTTTGAAAGAGCCAAAGATAGAGAAAAATGGGAAGCTTTGGAGGAGGCTTTTACCCCGAAAGGGTCCATACAAATATAGTAGAATTTATTAAAATTAAATTCATATCATCATCGAGCAATGTCCCATTATTATTATTTTAATTATTGTCGTTTTTTTTATTTTATATCTTTTTACTTTTTTAAATAATGTTTTACTGAATGGTATCGATGCTATTTGTGTGGAATCAAATAAAGCTTCATTATTATATTATTGTTATTATATATTATAAAAATCGGAAACAAAGAAGGTAACAATACCCGATTTTGAGACGATAGAGAAAAGTTCAATCTTGACATTGACTCGACAGGAAATGGGACCAAGAACTTTAGGAATGGCGACACTTCGAAGTCACAGTAGGCTAATACTGATAATGTCAGCGTAATGATTGTAAACTCAATAGAGTATCAATTACTTTTATTTTACCATTTTAATATCTACTTATAATCCAATATTATTAGTGCAATGTCCTCCTCCCACATCAATGGTGACAGATATGTTGTATAATAATATAATATTGGTCTTCAGGTAGATATTAAAATGCCAAAATGCAAGCAGTTTCTATTGAGATGCGAATATTACGTAAATATAAACAAACATTTATTGGCCTGCTAGGCGTTTATTGAATAATGAACCTCTATCTATATTTTTTCAGCGTTGTGCTCGACGTCGAGTTCAAGGCTAATTTAATTCATCATCATCACTTCAGCCGAGAGACGCCCACTGCTGGGTATAGGCCTCCCCCAAAGATCTCCAAAGCGATCGGTCCTGCGCCTCCCGCATCCAGCGGCTTCCCGCGACCTTCACCAGATCGTCGGTCCACCTTGTGGGGGGCCTACCAACACTGCGTCTCCCGGTACGCGGTCGCCACTCCAGGACCTGACCACCTCAACGGCGGTCAGTCCTGCCAGTGATGTGCCCTGCCCACTGCCACTTGAGGTTCGCAATTCTTTGGGCTATGTCGGTGACTTTCGTTCTTCTGCGGATCTCATCATTTCTGATTCGATCTTGCAAAGAAACTCCGAGCATAGCCCTTTCCATTGCCCTCTGAGCGACCTTGAGCTTCCTTATGAGGCCCATCGTAAGCGGCCACGTTTCAGTACCGTATGTCATCACTGGCACACGCACGAATTAAAGACTCGTCTTGAGACACTGCGGTAGATGTTCCGAGAATACACTGCGTAGCTTCCTGAACGCTGCCCAACCGAGTTGGATCCGTCGATTTACCTCTCCCTGGAAGTTGGACTTACCTAATCGGACTATTTGTCCCAGGTAAACGTACTCGTCGACAGCTTCCAGTGTAGAGCCTCCAACATTCACTGGAGTGGGTACGACATGGGAGTTTGACATTATTTTTGTCTTCTCCATGTTCATTTTAATGTCATTAGAAAATAGAAAACCTGAGGTATAGATATGCTAAATGACCTTTTTATATCATCATTTTTAGTGCGGCTTTTTCTTCATAGTATGATACTATGAAGAAAGAGCCGTCCATGAACCATTCATGTCCATGTCCACGAACGAATCGGAAAAAACATATCGTGTGTAAATCCTTACAGTTTTATTAATAAACAAGGTTAAGCGTTGGAGTAAATTTACGCTGACACTGCACTTACTATTAGTCAATATTAAAACAGAGAAAAAAATAATCTAATACGAGTTTCGACGGGAATAATATTTACTCCTAACTCCCTTAGTCCTAAAAGCTTTGCTTATTTTCTGTATAATAAGAATTTAGAGTAATAGTAAAATTGCAATTTTATCGAAAATTTACTCTGACGCTAAACCTTGTTTATTAATAGCACTGCTTTAGTACTAAAGTTGGCTTAATTCTCTAAGGTTAAATCCGTCGAAATTTTGCAGTTAGCATTCAACTTCCTTCTGACATTTCTCGATAGTTTTCAAAGATATTTGCGTCTATTGCTTGTCTTAGACAATTTCAAATTATTCATATTATCGATGTTTTTCATTTAGTATCTTTCAAATAAGGTTGTATCTGCATTCGCTATCACATTTCAAATAGTTGTAGTATAAAGTTTGTGAATACCTTTAAGTATCAAATCGAAAGGGATTACAATATATTTTATAATAAGACAAGTGTATTTGTTAATTGCACTGGTATTGTAAAAAAACAAACGATAAACTTATGTGAGACGGGTATTAACGCTATAGATTGATAGTTAGGTTTTTCACCTACCTATATAGAACCAACCGTTTCATACAATCTAATATAATTCAACACGAAAGTTTAAAAGTTTAGATAAACTTATGTACTGTAAAGCTACATTAATTACCAATATGGCATGTTCTAACTACTCTTGGCGATAATCTATAAAGGTATGAAAACGTTTCATAAGTGGTCTTGGAGTTATATGGTTTTGATGCTATTTTTATAATTCTAGTCATGAGAACAAATCATAGAGCGTTAATAACGGCTCTTTATGATATAGTTCTTATAATAAGATTATAATAACATTCAGTGGCAAAATTTAAATAATTAAATGTCTGAGAATCGCGGTCTAGAGTGGATTGTCATCTTCTAAAATAAAAACTGGAATTTAGCTTTTTTAAAAGCGAAACATCACTTTTATAGAGCCGGACGTAAGTTTTAAATTTATGATATTAATTTCTTTAAGAATAAAAAAGTCTGTTACAACTACTAGTTGTATTAAACACACATTAATTATAACAACAATCATGAATCAGTCTTATTTTTGTCATCATTAGACTTCTAAGTAAAGGCCTTAGAAAAATCTTACACGCGGACATATAAATACTTAGCCGGAGTCCGGACACTGCTTAAAAAACAGGTAAATATGTCCGGATAAAGCCTGACAAGTAGTAACCCCTAGATATCTCGCTAAAGATCTGTAGTAGCTCTGTGTGTGGGAGTTTCAAAATATCGCAGTCTAACAGTTTTTGCAATGCAAATAAAGCCTTATTCTGTTAAAAATTAAAATTTACAAAATTTTTACATTTGCTTTTTGATGAATTTTTTTGTAGGGTAAAGAATGACTGTGAAAAATTATAAAGCATTTGTTATAAAAAATATTATAAGACAGAACCAGATGCTGAAGTGATGTTGCGAATAAAATAATATGCAGAAATCATGTTTTAAAAACTATTTGCTATAAGTTTAAGATAAAATCGTAGGAGAGAGTTTATATAACCTTCAGTTTGCTCAGACTGTATGTTAATTTGTTTTCGTAAGAAAATTATTGTTATACATTTTTAGATAGGAATGTTTGGGTTGAAAAGATGACGAGTAATCAAGGTAATAAATAGCACGAGATCTACCCATGAGACACACGCCGATAGGCGACATTTTTTATAATTAACTTACGCACGTATATTTAACTATATGGCTACGTTTTGTCACACGCATATGATGTAGCTTTCCGTTGGTAAAATAATTTATATGATCCGATCAGTATTATCGAAGATTATTCCCTACAAACAAGCAAAGTTGCAAACTTTATCTGTTTATAATATTTGTATAGATTTATTATAGACCACCTTACTCATACACTGATAACTAAATTAATCGGTTATGAAGACAATGAAGTACTATCGACCGCAGCTTTTCATTTCATTTCATTCATTCATTTTCATTTTTCAATCAATAAAGTACTATCGACCGCAGCTTTGACATTTGAATGTCATAATGATCACTCAAAACCTGAATTTAATGTTTTATCATAACAAATACTTTATATGTACGTGTATAAGGGAGTTAGCCTTGATGAGAGTTGCAATTTTACCTTATGAAGACATTTTATTTGCATTTTTGATGCTGATATACAAAAATAAAGTGGGCGACCTTAACCTAAACAAATGCATATCGTAACATTGAGAAATTAAAATCAATAAAAATATATACAATAGGTAGACCTATAGGTCTAAAGGTCTACCTACAATATCCTATTAATAAAGACCTAAAGGTCTACCTATATATATCCTATTAATATTAAAAATGTGAAAGTTTCTTTGTTTGGATGTTTGTTCATCAATCACGCCGAAACTACTGAACGGATTTTGATGAAATTGGTATACAGATAGGGTAGCTGACTTAGATAATAGGATACTTTTTATCCCACTAAACATTTCCCTAGGGTCCACGTGGGCGAAGCCGCTGGCGAAAGGTAGTAGTATATAATAGGGATATTAGCGGGCTTTAAAATATTAGTATAGACTAGCAGCCTAACGGTCACAAACGTCCATTAAGGTTTAATTACGCCTTTAAGCTCTATAAATGGCAAAATTGTAGTTAAAAATCGCTAATTAATTTTTGAAATTCGTTTAATTTGATCGATAGATAAGAAAGATTTAATTGTTTCTTTGCATTGAATAGGCTCAGTATTCACTATACTTACTGATTTTATAAAACCATAGGTAGTTTAGGATCAATTGAGTCACTAACGGTAAATGTTATAATAGAACAATACGACGGACGTCACACAAAACTTTCCCCTAGCGTACATGTTAGGAATAGGCACTACGAAATCGGAAGACAAGTAATCAAATTCAAATATATCAATGCATTTGGAAATTTATAAAGAAGTCTTTGAAGAACTGGCGAAGCAAACTCAAATGAAGAAAGATATACAGAGAGGACTAACTGTAACTTTAGATTTATATGAATTGTGAGGATTTTTGTAGTTCATAGATACAGGGTTTTTTTTTTGGTAAACTATGTAATATATAAGATAAATATATTTTCAATTCAGTACTTATTTCTAGATAGCAACAAGAGTATCAAATATTAATAATGCAATCAAGTTAACCAAACACAGTAAATTGTATTGTCGCGACTTTGCTGAGGAAAATTTGATGTTTCTATTTATATTTCTATAAATAACGAGATTTAACATTATTTATATAAGTCCAAGGCATTAGTAAATTGTCTTAAAATAACTAACGCTTGTTACAATGTATCTTATCGGTCAGATTTGTTTTTAATGTCATGTGATACTTTTGTTAATTTATTTAAATAAATATGTGGTTTAACAATTGTGCTTAGTTCTAATTAAAATAATATTAGTCAAGTTATAAAGACATATTACCTATATTTATAATGTAGTTATATATTTCTAGGCTCTCACAGTTTGAAATTTAGGGCCACGGTAGTGGCCCGACAATGCCGAGTCAAGAGAGATAGCGAGAGCAAGGGCATTACCTATATTTTTTCGAAATATTTTTATATTTACACTATAGTATAAAGTACCATGGTTTAATATCTCTATAAGGCTTAGCCACAGCTATAAGATCAAGCGATTGTCTGTCCGTCCGTCTGTCTGTCATGTCGATTTACTTCGAAACTATTTGACATTTTGACAGAGTATTATACACTTACAATTGCGCTAGATGGCACAATAGTTAACGCTTTTGGTCTATGATGCTTAAATTAAGCAACTTTAGCAAGGGTTGGTCAAAGGATGGGTGATCAAAAATTTATTTTATGAAGCTCTTTTGTGCTTTGGAAGGCACCTGCAGTATTACACACATCATTCCGTACTGGGTCCGCGTGGAAGGTCATGACTAACGTGACTTTATTTTCTTTGGATCAAAACGGGACATCTTTTGTGGAGAGTGTGGATAAAATTACCGATTGTTGGGACGTTATTTAGTATAATTTATAGACGGTTTTGGTATAATAACACAAGATTTCAATGTCTCTTCCTCACTTCGATAGTAACCTACAATGTTCGTTCAACAAAATGTCCAAACGTTTTTGCGTCCCGGTATCATATTCTGGTACACCAGATCGGACAACCAAAAAAGGGGACGGTCCGAATCAAAACGGAACGTCTGGTTAAGTTAGTCATGACTCTTTCTCCCTATTCGATACGGTTCCATCTTTAGGGAAGGCCTGCTATTGAAAGGAGACATTTATATACGATACGATACGATATACGCCGTTGATGAATGATGATTGCACTACATGTATATTTATTTATTTATTTTATTTATAGGTACAAAGACTTGTCAGCCAACAGACTAAAATCCAAAATACCAACAAGTTAAAATTATGAAACAAAATTTTACATTGTTCATTCATTAAATATAAATAATAATTTAAAAAAAATCTATACCAAATACAAAGTGAGTCAGACAATCTATTATTGTGTCAAAATAATAAAAATACATTTAATAAATTATTATTTCCAATGTCAATTAAAATTTACAACAATATACGTATTTAATGAATTAAGATTTCGAATGTCAACATAAAATTTTACAACATTCATACATATAATACAAAAAAAAAAATTAATAAGTTATGATTTTCAATGTCAAATTTTATTATTAAGTCATTTTATTATAAATTATTTGTCCATGCCATCTAAAATAGTCCGAAAACTAGTCATGAGAACTGCCAAACTATGTGCGAATATGTCAATTTCATCGTATAGTATAATAGTGCGATATAAAAACAAAAGAGTAGTAGCTTAGTTTTTTAAAGTTTACCTGAAGTCTAAAATGATTATATACTCGTACATATATGTCACCGTTAGTGTCTAAAGACGACATTGCACTAATAATATTAGACTTCAAGTCGATACAGTATAATGACAAATTGCAAGTAGTTGATATTCTATTGAGATGTGACTATTAAGTATACATTAACAGAATTGTCCTGTTGAATGGTTCTATTTCAACTTGTTGATATGGCCGACTGCTTGGCGGCTGTGTGATTATCCGCACGCAATACTGCTTCTAACACAAGGCTGATAATATTATAAATTATAATTAGCTTATATATCTCTATTTCAATGTAGTTGAATCTTCATTGAGACATTATTTAATAAGTTGGCTTTGTCTAAGAAATAATTTGTGGATACTAATATGAATGCAGAGTTTGATCTATACATTTCGCCAAGCAATAACAAATAAATTAACATTTTTATATAATCATGTGATTTTCTCCCTAGGTAGAAAACAGGGTCCTCTGTTTTCTGAGTCCTGGTATTTACTGACTTGAAACCTTGCCGTGTTAGTTTGGGTCATAACTTGCAAGCTAAATTTGTCTAGGGTTACCACCATTATACTTCAGGATTCTTGTACTCTTACCAGGGTTGTTGTCAGATTTTGCATATCTCAAGAAATTTCAGGATTTCTAGAATTTTTTATAAAATATTATAAAATATTATTTTACAGACCTCTTTAATAAAAAATTATACAAACAAAAAATATACTTCTTAACTTTGCGATGTGCAACGACTGAGCGAGATCCGCAGTGTATAAAAACAATAATTAATTGACTTTTTAAATTGTTAAGTTTACGTTTGAGAAAAATATCTCAGACAGCGACAAAATCTCAGGATTTTTCAATGGAAATCAGGTGTTTTCTCCGGCCTTATGATTTTTATCTGGTAATCCTAAATTTGACCTATTTCCAAGTTTTCGATTGAGCTGAAATTATGTAATTTCACTAGGATAGCAATTAGAGCCTAGTGAAGATCCGTGGTCAGTAAAGATCCGTGATAAGTTGTTTTTACAAAGAAAATTTTTACCTTGTGTTATTTATGGCTCTGACCAATCAATAGACTCACTGGAATCAGATCAAGTAATGTTCAATGTCGTGTTTACAGATTTCCAGACACTATCATTGATAACAAATAGGCATGTCATCGATGGTATAAAATGTGACAATAAGCATATGTAGGTTAAATACAATAATTAATAGTTAAGTAACTATCAACTGTGGACCAAGATTGTGGAGATATATGTATTTGAAGTGGATATTGTTGAGAAACTAATACGATAACATCATCTACATTGATAAGTGAGTAATAAATTATTTTGTTTAAAGTCGAAACATATTTCATGACTTTGATCAGTTCTGTATTTTTTTCAAACTGATGCAAAAATTTGTCGTGACCAGTGACATAACTACTGGGTAGCAAGTCGACAAAATGCCAAGGGTCGAGCCGGCCCATTCATGCCGAAGCGTGGCTCTCCCACGTGATCATGAGCCTCTTTATCGTCATCGTCTTACTATCCTAATATTATAAGGAGACAGACTTAATTGTAAATTTGCAATAGTTTGCGTTAGGTTCCAAAACTACTGAATCAATTTTCTTTCACGTGTGGCCATATCATACGCGAGTGACATAGCCAATAATTTAGGCGGACATTGACGCGGGAAAACAGCTATTTGTATAAATATAAAAGCTAGATATGTAAGTAAGTGATGTCGATTTTCGATATGGTAATATTTTTCGAATTATATCAATCTTCTTTCTTTCGTCCTCCGTGCTTCGGAAGGTACGTTATGACATTGGTGCCGGTATCGGCTGTCGTTAACACCCACCCCTTCTTCCTATTCGATACAATTTCCACTCATAGATAAGGTCTTTGCCCCAGCAGTGTGGATGTAAATAAGCTGGTGATTTTATCACTTTAGCTGTAACGCATATCTTGTGATGAAACTGTATCTGTCTAAATTCAAGTCAAATGAATTTAGACAGATACGTACTGTCAAATAATCTCTGGCAATCCCTTTCAAAGGTTTGGCGATGTATGGATTTATGTAACGTTTAAAGTCGCGATGATTTGTATGATATTAAACGCTATAAAAACTTAGCTAAACCTGTCGACGCATTCGTTTCACGATACCTTTCACAAATATTAGCGTCCAACGTTTGCCGTAAACAATTATTGTAATAAACCTCAAACTAACGATATCCTTTATTCAATTATATAGCTATATGTCAGATAGTTGTAGCGTGAAGTTCGTGATATATTGCGATATAATAAAAGTCTCTTGATTTGTGTTCAGCTACCTTCTCCACTACGGAAATAATCAAAATTATGATGGTATCTGCTCCTACGTATGCATGTGTCGTATGAACCTAATTTGTCACAAAATACGCTTACAGGCGGAACGAAACGCCCATACAAGGTGAACAACATTCTGCCATACAACAAATAATACAAAAACTATCTTTGTTTCTTGTCATTTACGATACTTATTAAATAATATTAATATGTATTTCCATTTAAATTTCAACGTTTATAGATTTTCCTGGACTGTATCTTTTGTATTCTTTTTAAATCAAAGGAAATTTTCGCCTGTTTTGTACGAGTAGAATAACAAAAACTTGATTTATTTTAAAGATTACGCGCCAACTACTGAATGGGTCTGAATAAGATGTTATTCCTTCCAAATGAATTCATTGTATTTTTTTTATAAGTGGTAGATACTTATAAAAAAATAAATAAAGTATTCCTTCTATAGTAGATATTTTCCATTGCGATATTACACACACCTAAGAGTCCGACACAATGACGCGTGGTCGAATTTGTCTAGTTTACAGATCTAATTAAAAATTTTGTTATCATTCTTTTAATACAATAGGCAACTCCGTTAGTTGTTTCGAGTTCTCATTGATGGAAAGAGTTTGTTATGTAAACTGCACACGAAGTATTTCTATTATTTTATAAACAATCGATTAGTTAGTGTATTAGAAGCGTTGCATTATGTATTCAACATGTGGATTGCAGTTTTTCATATTAACAGTAGCGTTATAAGCGTTAACGCAGGTGAAATACTCCTTATGTCTTTTGATCCTTGTGGTTGATCAGGGCTCATCAACAACAAGGACCCGCCCTAAGCTCAGATGTCAAAGCGTGGTTGGCCGACCTGATAAGGACCACGGATGACCCTCGTGTGGAGACAGGGGCCAAATTCACTACTTGCGGCACATAGGCGATACCACTTGTGATACTTAACAGTTAGTACATTTTTGTGTACTAAAAAAACACGTTCCTCTTATTTTAATATTGAAAAGGAATACTTTAAAAGAATAATGTGATATCAATATTTATATGTATTCTGAAGCCATGTTCTGAAAGCAATGGAGTTAGCGAATTTGGTCCGTTAATGATTCAGCAACTGTCGCAACGGCATTTCGTCGCATTGGTGGCCAAAACTTAATAATTTCAGACGTACGAATTACATATCGAATTCTTCTTCTTGGTCGCTGTCTTCATTGCTGAAGATCGTGTCCCTTATGAAAGTTGCGTTGACATCCCTGAAACCTTGATGATTTGCTTCCACACTACCCTATCCTCTGCTTGGTGTAGAGCGGCAGGTTCGTTGAGTCCAATTACGGTTTTATAAGATGAGGCCTACCCGGTGAACGACCTTGTCTACGTTTGCCATCTATTTTCCCTACAATGACCAATTTGTCTAAGCTATCGGGTTGTCTTCTAGCGATATGACCAAAGTAACTCAGTACATCCCTTGCTGAGTTTCTCTTCTCAGTACAAGGTCTCCTGCAGTAGTTTTGCGAACTAATGGCGTAGTTTTCGACTTTCACAAGTGCTCTGTAAAAGCCTAAACTGAATAAATAAATTTTGATTTGATTTTATTTGATTGTACTCGCTGACAGCAGACGGTGGATAATCTGGTCCTGATCCTCAGTTGGAATAATGTCATTTAAATCATCCATGAAAATTATACTTGACGTCCTTATTTACCGAAACATCAATTGGTCAACTCATATCACGTTGTAACCTCCTTCTTCGTAATCTTCGCACAAATGTCTTCAGAAAAGGTTAAGGTTCTTGGTCTTTTAGTTTTCAAATAAGTAAACGTATAAAATCTGATTTAATGTTATCAATTAAAATATAATTAGATCATTTGCCATGTTTGTGAGGTATCCAAATTTTTCTTAAATTAGTTTTTTTATAAGTTTGACATGTGAAACATGATTTTTAATCATTGATTCCATAAAATTTGCACCGTTGGTTATTGATGTATCGCTTCTTCAACATTGTCACAAATAATGAAAAATTTTGTTTCACTTTAAACTCAAAAACCTATCATAATCACATTTAAAAAAATTACAGAGATCCAAATAAACTATTTTACAACTAATATATTTCATATTGACGTTAAAAAATAATGTTTTCTTGTGCACAAAAAAATTCTATGACTAAATAATCTAATTACCAGAAAAATCAAACATTGTATCTAATAATGTGACTTGAATGTAAATTACTACTGGGGTGAGCTCTTATTACAGATTTCAATATACAATCTGTCTGGTCAACGGTGTCGGAGCCGTTAGGGGTTTGAAATGCAGTATGTTTTATCGATAAATCAAGCCCTATAAGTAGCTTTACTTCAACCATAATAAAATGGGTGCCATTTTGTTTTTTTTAATATTGTAGATGTAGTATTAGACTAATTTAGCTATAGCTACCTATGTAAAGGTCCTAGAAACACAAAATAGGTCTCATTCGATAGCCAAACATGTAGACAATAAAGTAATGCAAAATATTGTCCAAACTTTATTATAAAAAATCGAGAAAAAATTATTAAACGATTATAATTATGTATTATTTTGCGTTTTTTTTAACAATATTAGCTTTTTCATAGAATCAAAGCTGTTGACCTACTTTTTTTTTATTTCTAAATGATAGAGAATTATGTTCCCTAAATAAAACAGCTTACATCTTGGCTCTAAATAAAGTAGTTTACAAGCTATGACGGTTTGAATAAATCCTTAAAACTGCATATTTACAATAGATAAGGAATCCGAGATATTCCTTATATTACCTTAACGAAGAAAAATTGCGTAAAATAACAAAGCCAGATTATCGTGCTAAACTAAAACGAGTCCGTTACTTTTTTAAAGGAAAGACATGGTACAGTTAGTAGCTAGCCATTAATATTTTTAAAATGGATATTCATCATTATCATGCAGTGTTACTAAATTTCAAAGAGGGATGTTTTCTATCTTGTTATTTGACGAGTCTGGATGAACTTTTCGAGTTTTTATCTTGTTAGATGATATTTTCATTTGTGCTATTAGAATATTAAAAAGATATTACGTACCAATATAACTCAGAAGGATAATGCCACGAAGGTCTTACGCAAGGTCCGCATTCACAATCTTGGTCAAATGTAATTGCGTTCAACAGAAGTGGTTACACGTGTCTTGTCGCCATAGTACTTCAATGTGTTTGTCAATTTTTATTTGTTTGATATTCGACGACCGACTATAGTTCGATATTATTTATTACGACATGTACATTTATCATATTTCTTTAAATAACATTGCCTGACCGATATATCGTAATATGTGTAATGATTTCATTAGGAAGAGAGATTTTGGTTTTTTGGTATTTTAAGACCGTCTTTTTGAAAATTTCTTAATAGACAAAAAACAAACCATACAATACAATAATACTAAATATTATAGCACAGGCAATTATTATGAATTTATTTTAAGAGCACACGTGCGCAAGAGTATGGGTAAGCTTTGGGAAAAAATGTCTTTACTAATATTATTGTAATCTCTACACATACGAAAAACTGGATCATTAAAAGTTACATTGTTATTACTTATAGGCAAGGAAAACAGCTTCTGCTTTCGAGAACTACCAATTCTGAGCGAGAAATGACCCAGCAACTCACTTTTGGCGTTTGGCGTTGACAATTTTATACAAAGTACAATTTTGTGAGTTCTAATGCCTGAAATATCACGTACGTGAAATGCGCAAGAACTAAATATATAAGTCTTTAGTTAGATAATAAACCGATATTGTCATGGATACGGAAGGGCTTTTAGCTCATTTATTCCTTGTTTCCGATATGCCAATTTCATTGTTTCCGATATTTGTAACACTCAGTTCATTATTTAGTTTAAGATCGTAGTTATATATCCGATATCTATCACATATATTTTAAAGACCAAATATCTCATATTTTTTTGTTTGTTGTTTATAGACAAACGCAATAATTACGAAAATTCATTCGTAAATATAAAGCTTTAAAGCTCGGGATATCAGCTAGTCCTAAAATGTTTTGATTTGATAAAATGTTACAACTTATTTATATACTTTAAGTATACTTGAGCAGCTTCGTGGCGTAAAGAACATTTGGTTTGCGTTTGCAGAAGTTAAGCAACTATTGTGAGGTCTGTTATCAGATGGGTGATTTAAAAATATATTATCTCGATCTCTCTAGGACTCATGAATTTGGGATTGCGTGGGAGTTATTTCTCAGTGGTTCGATGCACAGTACAGGCTTATTAATAGTTTAATAAAAATAATGATCAAAATTCTTATATTTAATGTAATATCTACCGGACTAAAATGTGTGGCGCCCACTGCTATAAAAGATAATTCAAAAATTAATTGATTACATAACCGATGGTAAAAACAAAAATATATTTAAACAACTGTTAGAATTTTGCAGTTGAATAAACAAACTTATTGGCTGGTTATTACGACTGAACTTATTGGCTGGTTATTACGAGTATTATTTACAATGAATGTTTTGTTGAAATGTTACCTTCATTGAAATAAAACTATTCAGTACACAATAAGAAATCTTGAATCATTGAAAATTATTTTAAGTTATACGTAATATTCATTCAAAGCCTACATTCGTTTTTTTTTTAATAAACCCTTTCAAAGCTTGAAAAAGTGAAAAGAAATGAACATAACGCTTTGTCATAAACAAGAGTTTCGGAATAAATATAGATAGAGCAGGCACTTAGGTTGCCTGGAAGCCACATAGGTTGCCTGGAAGAAATCGCTGTTAAGCGATAAGGCCGCCTATTGTGCAAAAGTTTTAATGTTTGTAAGTTACTCTTTATTTATTTCTGTTGTGTGTTGTACAATAAAGTGTTTTTATCTTATCTTATATTATCTTACGCCAAAAACACTTTTCTTAAAAAAGCTTTCAAAAAAGCTATGATAAACAATGAAAAAAAGGGTTTTACATAATATTGCTAAGGCTGGATTGGACCATATTAAATTAAAGGATAACACTCAAGTTGATTTTAATTTTGATTGCGGAATGGTTTGCAACATTCTCTCTCTTGGCATAGTGAAACGATATCTTTAACCAGCAAAACTTGGGCGGTTAACTATAGTTAACGGTTTAAGTTTACCGCACAATTTTTAAATGTTCAGTCTATAAATATTTGTAACGCTAATGAGTACGTATAAACCTATTTAATGTATTTTGCTTTGCCCTGTACTAATCTATATATAGGGCTATATTTATAGAGTGAGTTACATTGCAAGAACTGGCCATTACCCGCCACACCTACCTAATGCAGATCGATAAGCGTCAATGACATACAAGATACATAATTATCAATCGTATAATTTTCGGAATTCTTAACAAAATTAGTTTTATATTGATGAAATCACCATCCATAAATGAAGCAACTTTAAAACGGTAGCCAGGGGTAAATAAATAAATAAGTCAAATTTATTTTTTAAATAATTTAATAAATGTAAACGTTGCCATAATATTATTATTATATGCCATAATATAAATATTGTATCGTGAATGTGCCCAATAGTATTGTTTTGAAAGTAACTCTTATTAAAAAACCCAATCAACACCTTAGTCTTATGTGAACACGGAACATGTAAAGGGTCCGAAACGTCAATAAAACTATATACAAACGCGATGACAAAGAAACCGGTTAAAAGTTGTTTTGAAATTAGTTTTGCTACTTCTCAGCGTCTTTAAACATAAACTAAACTCTTAAAATAAGGGAAACTATCAAAAACAGCCGAGACATCCTAATCACGGAATCAAGATTTCCCCGGGATTTACCGGTGCTGACTCGGCCAACGGGTTGATACAAAAAACATTAATTTTTATAGCTCCGAAATGAAGAAAAAAAAAGATTCTTAAAAACTTGAATTACTAAACAAAACATAGTATAAATTAAAGTTGCACTAAGTGATTCTTTTTGTAATGGTTAATTTACACTAGATGACTGGGGTTCGTATGCGGAGTGCGTTTAACTGTTTTTTACCCAGAAAAAATGCGTTATGGTCTATTCTTATCACCTGACAAGAGAGTAGGGAGTGGGTGAGACTTTCTTTCTTACTAAAAACCCTGAGTATACGCTGGCTTGGGGTCGAGGTACTTGGCTGGCTTGGGGTAGATATATAACGATTCTTTTAGCTGTCACGTCCTCCTCAACTACGCAATGAATGTCGATCCGGTTTTCACTGTTAAACAGAAATTTTCTCGAGGAAGCTTCATCAACCGCGTTACGCTGAGAATTCTACTGAATTCTTTTGCCTGCGAGAAGTAAAGAACTCAGACGCACGCGTGATATATCTATGCTTTACTTTTTTTTTGCTATGATGTAAAATTCTTAGGTCTTATTAACATAACTACTTTCTATGCAAGCTTACCTAAAGATATCATAAATCAGTCGTGTTTATTTATTATAGCCGATGTTAGTTGTCTATCTAGACAGACATAAAGTTGTTGGCCTTAAAATTAAAAAACGAGTTGCCTTTTTTATAAGTTTTTGCTAGCGACTTTTTGCAATAGGTAAAGGTGATGACGAAAAATAAATAAAAACTCTTTTTTTTGATGGACTTTAAAGTAAACGATATCACCATTTTAACACTTTTTTGCCGATTTATATCTTGAAAAGTTTCAATAAAAAGCTTTAAAATAATTATAGATTTTTTTTAACACAAATAAATAATAGCTAATCGCAAATCGGACTTGCATATGAATAATTTCGTCTCGTAGTAATTTATATGTTAATTGTATTTTTAGTATTATTATCTTGATTCATGATGGAAGTCAGAGTAACATATACTTCATGAAAATTTAAACGTGGACAAGAGTTAGTACTAAAATTAAATTTAGGCTGCCATAAGCAAACTGATAAGGATAGAGGAGAAAATGCCAAACCGTAAAGTGTTTTAGTCGATAATGCTATTAAACTTAGTTCTTGATTTATGATAAGACAGAAGGTATATGCCCAAAATATGTGTCACAAACACATTTCTATTGCAATGTATTTCATTTTCATAGCATAGTTACACTCCCACTTCATTGTGTTTTTGATACTTTTTGGCAGAGTAAAGATTGTATGCAAAATTTAGCTACAACATTTACATTAACAAACCAGATCTTTTTGGACATAAGGAAAATATAAACACAAATAAAAAAAACTCGGCAAAAAGTAACCGAATGAGATTTTGAAGAAACTAAATGTAATGCGTTTGAATCTTTATTACCTACCTTCAGATCGTAATTATTTTTATTTCATTAGTTTGGAGAACAGAAACTTAACGATCATATTTCTGTTAATATAACAGAGAGTCAAAAACAAAACTAGTTTCACTTGAATGTATATTAAATAATAAAATTATTTTGTAAAGTTCATCTTTTTTCCTATTATAAGGACGTCTTTCTTCAGGCAGAAGAAATTCCAGGCAATTTAATTGAACTCCTTATACTCACAAAAAACTATCTTCCAATATTAACATACAAATACAATGATTTTGTATTTAAATAGTATTGGAGTTCATACGTCGATGTAACTTGAAAAACTCGAGTCCGAGCGTTCTTATCTGCTTTATAATCATAAAAAAACCTATTACATTATTATATTTGATTAATTTTGCATTCAATGCTATATTAATAAATATCTTTAATGAAAAATGGTAAATACTCTTAATATAACAAAGTATATAAAAACACTTGTATAAAAATGTAACTTATAAATCTTTTTAAGTCGATTCTTCAAGGAGCTTTTACTTTTGCGGAATGCGGACGCAAACATATGGAAATTACGGTGCGATTGTTAAATTGTATTATATTTACCTTACAAAATTCTTGATAATACCTTCCTTATTCCAGATTAAGTTGACTAACAAATACCTTTAAATCCAATCCTATTTAATTACTCAATTAATTACACAGGACGTGGTTTCAACCGTATGTTATTTAAAAGACACAATTATAATTAAAAACTAATATTCAACAATCGGTTGATAAATTTGATGTGCAAGTAATATTAAGAAAAGAAAATCACATTCGCAGGTTTGCAAGAGAGGGTATAATAAAAAAAATGTATTATTACCTTTTCCGAGTTCAATATTATCACTAGTACATAAATTATAAAAAGAACAATAAAATTCACTATTCAAAACACAAGAAAAAGTTTTGATATCGGCGTTCACTACAAAGGTTTTATTACGCGAGCGACCGGCGCGTGCGCAACCGACATTAAAACTGACGTGAAGGTTTTCGGACGAAATGCGCTTGCGGCTAGCGATTCGATACGTCTGGTTAGGCAATGTTTATTTGTTTTCTTCGTTTCCTTTTAGATCTACATAATTCGAAAGTGTTACATTTGGAAAGTATCAATATTTTAATTATAGGTATTCCTTTTATTCTGTATTTCTATTCGATGAGTGTCTTGGTTATAACTAAATAGGATTCAGACGAGCTCAGCCAGCCAAGACTGCAACTCTGTGCAGTGGGATTCAGTATTATCTCTGGATTAGTTAAAAAGGAAAAGGAAGGATAATGGAATACAATAAGAATTTAAAGTAATAAGCGATACAATTTCAAGGTATTCTACAGTAAATGAAGATGCATTTTCATCGCTGGTTTTCGATATTGATATTTTCACCATTGAAGCGCTGACTTTTCATGTAGTATATAGGCATGTTAAATAATAAGTATCTTTTTTTTTAAATATAAGTATACGAGTATAACTCAAAGGACTGACTGACATAGTGATCTATCAACGCACAGCCCAAACCACTGAACGTATCGAGTTAAAATTTGGCATGCAGGTAGATGTTATGACGTAGGCATCCGCTAAGAAAGGATTTTGATAAATTCCACCCCAAGGGTATAAAATAGGGGATGAAACTTTATTTCAGGTATTTTAAGCGATGTAATAAATAAATATTCGTTAGAAATGCTGCTCAAAGTAACTACCATGCGGACGAAGTCGCTGGCAAAAGCTTGCATACTATATGAGTGGAAGATATCATTGGTCCATCGTTAAATGCGAATATTTGCCAATCGACGGGGATAGTGCAGTACAGCGTTACTAATATTTGCAATTAAGAATAATTTTTAAACCAACTTCAAAAAGGAGGAGGTTCTCAATTCGACTGTACGTTTTTTTCTTATTGTTTGTTACGCGATTACTCCGCCAATAGCAATAGTTTTCTTTTTCATGCAAGTATGTATGTTCACCGATTTCTTCGTGGTTAAGTCCTGCAGAAAATAAAAATTTCAGAACTTTCGTTTATTTATTTTTTATTTTCGTTACGTAAATATAATTTCTTTATTATTATAATTATAGAACCGACATACAACATTTCAAAAAATTGAAAAATAATACTTGTCTTAAAAGCGGTTAAATTTTTCAAGACACATTGAAGTCGGGTGGTTTTAATTTAATAAACCACAGAAAACCTCAGCTTGACTTCAACGGTTCTTGAAAAATTCAACCGCCTTTAAGCAAAGTATTATTATTTACTTTTTTAAGTTTTAAGTGAATTAACAACAACAATTCACTCAAATTACCCCTTAAACGAAAGTTTTAGTAACGCGATGTAACACTCTGCCTTCCGAAGCACAGAAAAGGGGTGTTAAATTTTTCGATTATTTATCCGATGAGTGATTGTTGCGAATAAATTTTTCAAGAAAACTGTAGACATTAGTGTTTCATAATATTTCAAGTGAATCGAACATAAGGTCTGATGTTCAAGACTCAAAAAATAAAAATATAACAAACAAAAGACGCTAATGTCTCACTAAATATAAAAATAAACAGTTTATCATTAAGTTATCTTCATGCATGTATAGATCGTAGGGGACGGTCGGGTAAGAAGGACATGGTAGGCAAGAAGGGTATCTACTCTGCCACTCGGTTAGCGCAAGAACGAGATAAAACATTTTCGTATAGCGCTAGCGCACTCCCTCCGCAATACAAATCAGTCGGCCGCGGTAAGCCGAGCGAGCCAGTGGATGCACGGGAGACCATTGTCAAATTTCCGCGCAAAAATTAATAAAAATCAAGGTAAGTAGACTCAATATTGTTTAGATAATGTAAAGATTATCGTATGTCACTACTTATGATGATGCAGTTTAGTTCATGTGCTAGCTAATGTAAGTGATTTTAGCCAAAAACACTTCAGATTTAAAAAATATTTTGTTGTGATTGCCGTTAGCGGCGGGTCGGGCAAAACGAGTGCGAGTAAAACGGGTAGTACTCTTTTTGCCCGCCTAATATTTATATAAAATGTTCTTTGTTTTTATAAATTTTGAGTATCAAAGTATATATTTTATCTATTGCAGATGGTTTATAATTATACGAGAAGAACCGCGAGAGCTTCTTGGTCGGAGCATACTATGCAGCAAGCAATAAATGAAGCAAAAAGAAGTAGCATCAAAGCGGCATCTCTAAGATATGGAATACCTTACAGTACGTTACAGCGGCGTGTCAAAACAGGAAAATGTAATAAAAAACTAGGTAGGTACACTCCTATCTTTACAAACGAAGAAGAACTCGAATTAGTGCAACATCTAAAAAAACTAGATACACTGTTTTATGGTCTTACTAAGACAGAGTTCTTGAAATTGGCGGGTGAGTTTGCAAAACGCAAAAACAAAGAAACGACATTTAAAAATGACGTTGCAGGTAAACACTGGTTTAGAAATTTTAAAAATCGTCATCCAGAGATAGTATTGCGTACCCCTGAATCGACATCTATAGCCAGACTGAAAGCTTTTAATAAACCAGCTGTGCAGAGATTCTACGATTTGCTTGAACAGGTCACCGACAAAGAACATATTCGGCCAGATATGATCTTTAATATGGATGAGACTGGAGTCAGAACGTCATCTACGAAACCACCCAAGGTACTTTCAATTTACGGAAAAAAACAAGTAGGTGCGGTAAGCAGTTTAGAAAAGGGGACGTTGACAACAATTGTCTGTTGCTGCAGCGCATCAGGAAATTTTTCACCACCGCCCTTTTTTATTTTTAAAAGAAAAAGATTCCAAGCTCGTTTGCTAGATGGTGCGCTGCCAGGGTGTGAAGCTTCTGTGTCTGACAGTGGGTGGATAAGTGGCGAAATATTTTTGGAATGGCTTAGAGTTTTCGTCAGCTATGTAAGGCCAACAGAAGCATGCAAAGCTTTGCTTATTTTAGACAACCACGAGTCACATAAATATTACCCTGCGTTGGAATACGCCACCAACAACAATGTTGTGTTTTTGACAATACCGCCACACACTTCACACAAACTACAGCCACTTGACGTGGCTGTATATTCACCGTTCAAAACGTTTTTTGAAATTGAAATTAATAAATTTCAAAAAGCACATCCAGGTAGAGTAATTGGGCAGTATGATATCGCCAAATTAGTGACTCAGGCTTATTTAAAAGCAGCTACACCCCAAAATGCATTAAGTGCTTTCCGTGCAGCAGGCATTTTTCCTTTTGACCGACATGCCATTCCGGAAGAGTATTTTGCACCAGCTGAAGTTTACAAACGGGGCCAGGAAACTCATGCAGAAGAACATGATCAGATTGATGAAACAATGCAGATATCTGCTGCTTCGTGTAACCGCAGATCCATAAGTGTTGAAATGTGGCCACAAAATATTCCAGTTGCTGAAACAGTGGAAATACCAGCTGCTGCATTTGATACCGGATCGGAAATTGATGTACAGCGGTCGAAAAATGTTCCTGAGTCGGAACCAGTCGAGCTCATAAATGAAGCGTCTAATCGAGGATCAGAAAATGTAAAACAATATTCACAAAATATTCCTGAATCAATGGATAGAGCTACACCGTTAAATCTCAATCCTGACATTGTACAAGACAAAGCTGTTCCACTACATGAAATTATTCCATTTGAACTAAATATGTCGAACTCAAATGTTATATCTGGAACAACTACACCACCAAATACATCTGCGGATAGCAGTGTGCTTCAAGAAATTCATCCATTACCCCAAAGCAGTCCGAAAAAGACAAATAGGCGGAGAAAGCTGCAGAAATCAGAGGTTTTGACAAGTACCCCTATCAAAATGCAACAGAAAGAAAAATTTGAAAAAGGAAAGATAAAGCAGGAAAAAACACACACAAAAAAGATACAGACTACAGAAAACCTGAAGAATATACAGAATAAAGTTAACCTGAAGAAGACACAGAATAAAGAAAACCTGAAAAAGACAAGACCGTCAACATCTGGATCAGCTAAAAGGCAGAAGATATCTACAATCCAGTGTAAAATAAGTGAAAAAGAATGTTATTGTTTAGTATGTAAGGAATTGTACGTGGACCCTCCGGCAGAGGATTGGATTATGTGTTCACAATGTAAGGAATGGGCACACGAAGCTTGCACTACATATTGTGGTCACGGATCCTTCTTTTGTGAACTTTGTTTTGATTAAAGTCTGATGTTCTTTTTGCCCGCAGCGGTACTCTATTTGCCCGCCTAGGGTAACCTATTTACCCGCCCCCTGTGGGCAAAACGAATATTTTATAGATTTAAAAAAAAATGTTATTACTCAGTAGTTTAGATTTTTTGTTTCGTTTTTTTTGTACCAATTGATTGCCAAAGAAGTAAAGTTAATTTAGGTTCAGTTTAATTATAAAAAATGTTACAATTCGTATGTTTTTTATTTGATTTGCCTTAACATGCCCTTTATGCCCGACCGTCCCCTATTCATTACACATTTATTGAAGCTTAGAGATTAGAGCACACACCTGCGAGTTTCGGAGACAATGGTAGCAATTATATTGCAGAAACTAGACTAAATTCTGTATCAGTTTTGTTAAACTTTCAATTCTTTAAACTTTTACTAATATTCAAAGAGGTAAAGTTTCTAATTTTCTTTATTTGTTGGTTTGTCGGGGCTTATCATCGGTAATACTGATCCGATCTTGAAATTTTTACGGGAAGCTACATCATACGCAGGTGACAGGCTATAATTTACGCGGGCGAAGGAAAGCATGCTAGTTACTAATATAATAGAAATATATTATATTAAAGTGAAGTAGCTCGGTGGCGTAGTGCCTAAGCGCAATCGTTGTTGTTAAGCAACTTTCGCAAGGGTCGGTCACGGGATGGGTGACCAAAAAATTATTATCTCGAGTTACTCCATGCTTCGGAAGGCACGTTAAGCCGTTGGTCCCGGCTGCATTTGCAATCGTTAATACTCTTGAATCCGCATTCGGCCAGCGTGGAGGGTCATGGCCCATACTCCTTAACCATCCATAAGGAAGGCTTGAGCCCCTGCAGTGGAGACAAAAAGGCTGATGATGATTATATTATCATCATCAACCTATGTTTGTCCACTGCTGAACGTAGGCCTCTCTAAGGGCACACCATTGAACTCAATCTTTGGTTACTTTCATCCAGTTTTTGCCAGTTACATTGCGAAGATAGAATATAATACATGGAGTCCTATTCAACACTTCATGGAACAATTGACAGTAAGCCGATAATAGTAATTAAAGATTTAATTATTTATGCTTTGTATTGTGTGCTGTTTCTTGAAGATCTCTTCCTACCTAGTCTTAGGGCGTCCCACACTGCGTTTGTCGAACCGCGGCATGTTATATCATACAGCAGATTGAATTGTATTAGAGCGTTGTACCCGCTAATAGTTAAATTTAATAATAGATTTAATAATAGATTTAAATTTAATTAAATTTAACAATAGAAACAAAATAAAGGTCTAGCTCTGCAGCTAGACCTTTATTTTGTTTCTATTGCTTTATATTTGCCTTTATCTGCATAAAGGCAAAGAAAAAAGGAAAACAATTGAATATGTCAAACAATCAGTCGTTATATACTCGTAATTAACTAGGTTTTTTTTTCTATTGATTGAGATTGAGACGTTTTGAGACATAAATATAGTTTATTTGGACTGATTTTTTATTTAATACTTAAATAGTGTAAGTAAGATATTTTTTGTCTCGAATGAGAATGGCTTAAACACAATATATTGTAACGGTGTGTCACACCACCGTTAATTTCGTCCTAGGTTTCAGTATGCAAACTTTTTGTCTTTGATATTCAACATTTTTTTTTATTATTCACCTTTCGTAATTTGAAATTTTGATTAAGCAAATATACTCTTTACGGATGTTAGTTCGTAAAAAAACCATCTGGTGTAAACATGTTATTGTAAATTATATAAATGTAAATATAAAATATTACAATAATTAAATTATTATGATAAAAATAGTAATAATATATTATTTAAAATAAAATTATATCTTGAAATATCGTCCAAGTTTACATATTACAAGAAACCTAAGAAGGGTTTTTTCTTTATCCTTTACTTATTTACCATAAAATAAATCAATTCTCAAACTTAGTCAGCCTTTCATTAATTCGCCGAACCATCGAACCCGTCACAATATTAAGGACATTGACCTTCAATATTATTCTTCCTAACTTTCTAAAACCCGTTAAAAACCTGTATTCTCGTAGTAAAATAATAAAAGAAATCAAATTTGCAAATTCTAATTTTGTTTGCGATATCTTTCTTTAAAATTTCTCATTCTAATTGACTTGGTGGCTCCAACATATATAATACGTATATCTGACGGAGGATGCGTAATGATGTATCAATTAACATTCAACTTTATACACCCGTAGGAGGAATCGCTATTAGATACTTGACAGATTTTCCGTAATATTTGCACTGAGCCTTCTATTGGTAATGTTATAAGTCTGGGTTTACGCTGGATAATAAATAAATAACTTTCGCAAAGATTGGTCATCGATTGAATGATAAGACGTTTTGAAGGTGAGTTAGTTCGCCGAGCCCAGCTGTATTTGTATAAGATAAGCTTGTCTTGCGCTGTGTACATCACATATAATATATGGCTAAAGAATAATTTTAATTGTAAATAATAATACTGACAGCAATTTGTCCATATCCATTTCACAGGTACATGTGCCACACAAGGTATAAAAGTCAATTAAAGATTTGTGGTCGATTGTCTTTTATTAAAACACATGAGAAATCTAACATGAATATGTGTCTCTAAACAATATGTTTATTACAGAATTGTAAAGTACCTATGTACTAACAAAAGGTAATGAGCCGAGCGGAGAGTCAGTAGCAAGCGCTACAACCAGTGACGTCCTTCACCCGACGGTTATATGACATTGATCTGTACTCGTCTGTAGGCCAACTTACGTTATATTTATCGAATGCTTGAATAAGTTTAATAATTGTTAGATATATTTTTAGGTCAATTTCAACATTCTCATTACAGTGGCAACTTTTTTATTACCACCTTTTATAGATCTTTTGGATGGTAACAGTCATAAATAAATAGAAAATCAACTGTTATAAGAATTCAATACTAAATAAAAATTACTTTTATTTATCGCGATACTCAACTTGAAATTCGGCATGAATGGGCCGGCTCGACCGGAGTGATACCACGGCCTCACAGAAAACCGACGTGAAGCAACGCTTGCGTTGTGTTTCGTCGTATGAGTGAGGGTACCGGAGGCCCAACCCCTCCCTATTCCCTTCCCTCTACCCCTCAACCCTTCCCTCTAAGGCCGGCAGCACGCTTGTAGCCCCTCTGGTGTTGCAGGTGTCTATGGGCGGCGGTAATCACTTACAATCAGGTGATCCGTCTGCTCGTCTGCCCCCTATCCCATAAAAAATAATAATAATAATAATAACAGTGGAGCCGTGGCTGCCACCAAATTCACGGGTTTTTTTAATCAGTAAGCCACTGAAATTGTTTCTGGGAAATGCACCATTGTAATAAATAGACGGTGGAGCGATTTATAAGTAAAAAATTTACAGTGTCATTAATAAACAAGGTTTAGCGTCGGAGTACATTAAGGCTGAGACTGCACTGGCTGTATTAATAAAAATTCATATTATTAAATAGAGATTTAGGAAAGTTTAACCTAGCACGAGGTTCTGCGGGAGTTATTTTACATATAATATGAATTTGGGACTAATATTAACATTGCAATTTTAGAGTAAATTTACTCATTAGCATTATTAATAGTTTCATTATTAATAGGAATGCAAAGAGTTTATAAGCTGCCATAATCTAATACTATGCAAACAAAACATGAAGTCTTTCCTTTTTATAAGTAACATTACTATAGATATGGCTGAGAGTTATTTCACAATCGCGATACTAGAGAGTTCAATGTTATACAGGGAAAAATAACAAAGTAAACCTAAAGTCATTGATTGCGTCGTCGCTGAAGGTAAAACTACACAGTACAACACAGGTACTTTCCCTGTTGCGCGCTAGTCGTGTGTACTAAGAACAGCTAGTTACTAAATAAAATGCATATACACTTGAAAGACTTGGGGAGTGACCTCCTGACTATCTAGCCATAGAATACGACAATTTGATTGTTTGTTTGTTTACATCGAATTTGTTACAGAAACTACTGAACCGATTTTCAAAATTGACATACGCGTATTACAGTAGCTAGTTAAGGATAAAGATATAAACAGTATAAACTGTCGTTTTCGTTGCTGTCAAATCCATAATCAATTTGTTTCGTGTCCACTACATAGTATAAAACAAAGTCGCTTTCTCTGTCCCTATATCCATGTATATGCTTAAATCTTTCAAAGTTCGCAACGGATTTTGATGCGATTTTTTCTCATAGATAGGCTGATTCAAAAGAAAAGTTTTTATGTATAATACATGACCAAGCGACCGAAGCCGCTGGCGGAAAGCTAGTTACTAATATACGCGTCAAAGTAGTAAAATAAAACGAATTATTGCCATTAAATCGCTAAGATGTCGTAAGATGGCTAGTGTTATGACTACACAGAGTTAGGCAGCACATCCTGAATTTACATATTTACCAACTTCAAAAAAGAGGAGGTTCTCAACTAGACTGTAAAAACACATTTTATAGACGCCGTGGAAGCAGTGGCTGTGTTTCAAAAGGTCGTTGAAGAGACCCATAAAGATGGGCACTGTGCTTAGCTCAGTGGTTTCATAAGATTCAGTATTGCATTGATGTAAATGGATACCGTTGAATCGATATTATAACTTAATACTTTGCTCAGTTTTGCTTTTTCTTCTTCAAAAATTATTTTACGAGAGGCTACATCATACGCGGTTGATATAGGCTAAAATTTGGCGGGGTTTTTTTAATAGAACACCAAATTCACCAACAGAAATATTTAACATGCATCTTAAACTTTCGAATGTATATAACATCATGCTTATTTATGTGTAATTACTACTACAATATATCATGGCTGCTTCTAGAGGCTGTCTTTACAACAGAATAGGGTGGATGTAATTTGTGAGCAGCACAGCGATTCGATATTATTCGATTCGATTATTCGATACAGCGATAGTAGCTCGGTGGCGTAGTGGATAAGCGGCGCGGCCCGCGATCGTTGTCGTTAAGCAACTTTCGCATGGGTCGGTCACGGGATGGGTGACCAAAAATTTATTATCTTAAGGCACGTTAAGCCGTTGGTCCTGGCTGCATTTGCAGTCGTTAATACCCTCCAATCCGCATTGGGCCAGCGTGGAGGGTCATGGCCCATCCTCCTTGACCATCCATAAGGAAGGCCTGAGCCCCTGCAGTGGGGACGTAAAAGGGCTGGTGATGACAGCGATTCGAAATCCAATTCACTCATGTGTCTGAATTCAATTCATTTAGTAAAGAAATTCTATTGATTCCATTTTTTGTATAATAAATAATAATACAAAACCAAATTGAATGATTACACGTGTCTCAGATATTCTATTCCTATGTCATTTCGAAACTCACTTCACTTATGTCACGAAACATTATTACCGATTCAAAATTGAGCGGATGCCGCTTTTTGAAGAATCGCAGGGCTGGTACTTGTTTAATATTGTTACTTAGTAACTTGAATTACGCATTCAGTTTGTGGCGTTCGTAATTGTATTTCCCGATATATTTACTATAAAGTTAACAGGCAATTACCTATACCTATGCAAATACTATTACATGATGAATCCAGAATCAAGATGTCATATTTTGTCTTTACGAAATACTTAATATAGGTACCTAAGTTCATTATTTAAAAATAATACATTGTAAATGTTAATGGCAAATAAATCAATCATAAATAAGGATAAAATATTATATACTTACACTCGGTTGCACAAACGTTCATTGAGGTTTAACTCTGACTATAAACTCTAATGAATGTTGTAAATTAAAAAAAAATATGTGACAGGCTCGATGCTTAGAAAAATGAATGAAAGTCTGACAAAGCTCGAGAACTTAATTTATTAAAGGGTGACAAAAAAGGAACTGTAACAAACAAAAATGGAATAAATAGTTACCTTAAATACACACACACACACACACACACATATATATAGTGAAATAGAACAATTACTTATAAGTAAATGTTTTCTTTATAACTCAGTTTTATTTTAACATTTAGCCATCAAGTCTTGTACCTATTCGCTGTGTTTCGCCTACTAGTATGGTCGCAACGTGCGTATGTGCCCTAACGCGTAGGTATTACATCTAGTGGATTAATAAATTGAGTGTCTTCACTTGGAGCGTTTGCTTCTAACGAAGCATTTCTGATTTTGAGCATTTCATTATAATACTGCCTCACTGTATGTAGGTATTTTCATCATTACTAAATATTATTGATATACATACTTGTAAAGTAGTGTAACTCAAAAAGCGGTCAAAGCACTTCGTGTCCAATCATTGTCCAATATAATAACACATTAAGGATGTTATTGCTGATCCGTCCGTCAGTAATACGTAAGTAAAAATCGTGTCCTTATACAAAGTACGCAACAGTACTGACATCATCATAAATCCGATAGCAAGAAAATGGGATAGTCCCTTTTTCAAACACTATGTTGTAGTATTGGTTTTATTAGAATTCGAGCGCTCAATATTGAAGTTAAGATTGTATGATGTAATTTAAGTTCATTCTAACAACGATGCTGACCACTGGATTTCCGAAATAAAATATATTATTATTTAAAAGCAGACCGCCCTTCACATGTGATCATATTAACGCGTTTTTCTGGAAAAATCTATTTATGTTGGTATTTGTAATATTTAAAAATTAATTAAAGTTAAACGTCTGAAATTTAATGTTGTTTCTTTATTAAGGCTGTGTGTTTTTAACTACCTAATTAATCAAAGTTTTAGAGATAACTTTGTGTTGTTTTCGAAGAATTCACATTTGCCTATTACAAAATTCTCAGAAACTCTGAAGTTTTAGAGTTTTTATTGTTACAGGTTATTTGGAAGGAATAACCTTTTTACAAAAATTAATGAAACTCAGTGATTGTTCGTCCTACGCACTCTCTTAAGGGGTTCCTTGACTTACGCTTAGTTTTTGTGGACACAGAAAGATTAGGAAGCGCTGGTATATAATGTCCGATGGAATTCAAAAGAATTAAATTAGCATTTAGAGATATTATATTGTACAAGCAACAGCACTTCAGATAATATAAGACTGTCAATTTGTGCCACTTTAAACTTTAATTTGTTAAAAATAAGAGTTCATAAGAAATTGAGAGAATTATGTCTAATTGTAAACCACAATATGTCTATTGAGGTAACTTGCCATACAATTTTATTCGTGGGTTGAATGTACCGTCTACCTTAAGATACTTAGGTACTATTGAAAAAAAAAATCAATAGTGTGTAACGGCGCTTTTAAAAGTTTAACAATAGAATGTCACAAAACGGTCTATGTACATTTATTGCTCACATAATATGAAACTGTGGGTTAAATTAAAAAAGAAATAGGTTTGCGTTACAATATAACGTTATATTGTAACACAACCTAGTAGAGTTATTTTCTTGAGGCTGACGACGGGCTCCAAGCTGTGCTATTGCATCGCCGACGAGTGCAACGCTGTCATAACAAAGCCGTACAATGTGATCCGACTTCACTGAAGCTCTATGCTTCGAATGGTATAGTAGTCCAGTCCAGTCCAAATAAAAATGTTACTTCTTAGGTGGTGCAGAAAAAAGTGCTTATAAGAATTCATTTTGTAGAGAATTTCCAACTTTTGTTTAACCTATTTTCATAAGTATACTTACGGTTTCGGAGGAAAATGGGAAATTCCTCCATTTTTGACTTTTGATAATTTTTTGCAGAAGTAGGATCGATGAGATTTTTGACATTTCCATTAGTGATTTTTTATTAAACGTGTATACCAATTTTCAGCTCTAAGCGAATTTTGTCTAACTGACAGGCTTATTTTGTCTGATCTGAGTGGACTAATAGCTGATCATCATAATAAGAGTATTTCGGGACGATTGACGTTTGGTGCGTTGTCGATCAAGTGACATCAATGACTAAAACCTACAAATCAAAATTATCAGCCATTTTAGTGAAGTAGACCGGGAAATCTAATATAAAATAAATCCTTATCAGTTATAACACCGTTTTAAAAAAAATATTGTTATACTTATACAAATAATCAGGCATATTGCAAGTCGCTGAATAAGACGAGACCCAGAGCGAATACCAGAGGGCGTGGTAGACCACTGCAGCGCTGGGTAGACGATATCTGACGTTAAGACGACGAAGAGAAGTGGAAGAGAAGGGAAGAGGCCTATATCCAAGACTGAAGAACCAAAAGGCTATCGCGATGATGACGATGATGGTACAAAAAAACTTTTGTTTTGTTTTGACATCTACATTGTGACATCATTTATAATTTTTAATTCTAAGCATTTGACATTTATTGTACTTAATTGAAAATTACCAGACAATTAACATTAATTTTATATACTTATGATTATTTTTAAAATGAAAATTAGGGACGAATGTGAATTTAAATGAAATTTTATGAATGTAAGATATTGAGGAAAGTGAAGATATAGAAGATTTTATTTAAAGCATTTACTATTTACAATGAAATTTTAATTTTAATTTAAATTTGCTACACCCTTACAGGGTGTCACATAAACTGCACCTAATAATAACACCTGTTTTACTATGTGACATGCAATAAATGAATTATTATTATTATTATTATTAAATAATATATTGTCTTCGGGCTCGCTGTGTTGTAGCCAAATATTCTTACGTAGTATAAGTATCTAACTACTAGAAGTCTAAAGTCTTGGATGTTTAGTGGCTCCGGGGATTCAGTTAATTAAAATACATATACAGCTATTCGAGAATAACTAGTTCCTTTCACTTAACAAAAATATATTAGGTATATCTAAGACGTTTCGTATTAAAATTAAAACGCCGTGTTAGATTCTGTTTGATTCAAATTAGCATTTGAATTCGAATTAAACTTTAGATTTTAAAACCGACCAGTAAGAAATCCCTAAGCCTTAAACGTAGGCTGAGACAATACTCTGCACTTAATGAAATGCGTGAGGAAGTTGCAGTACCTATCTACTATTTGTATTGGACTTCATGTAAACCATATCATGAATTAAAATCAATTTATGCTACCCAAAAACCATATGATCTCTCGTCATATTTACTTTGCAATGTGAGTTTGTTGCCTGTTAAAAGTCCCTAATATAAATGTAGAATTCATGAAACTATGCTATTTCATTTTTATCAGGCGTTATTCAGTAAGCAAATAGAGTTAAAAAATTCATGGAGTTAAATTGACGGCATTTGATCATAGAACTACACTTTTCAGTTGATAATTATAAATTAGATAGTCATTGAAGTAAATACAGATTTATTCGCATTTTGATTAATTTCGGATTTTTTTGCGAACAGTTTTAAATTTTATATATGTAAATTTGGTAAAATCAAAGAATAAAGTATATGGTAAATGGATAAACGTAATAAATATGTAACAAACGATACTCATAAAGCAGGAATTTATTTTAATGAGCATATCAGATAATGTTGTCTTATCTGATAGGCATAAAGATTGGTCGTAGAGATGCGCCGACGCATTTTGACCGAAAACCTAATACTATTCGGTGTGCCTATTACCAATCCGAATATTTCTTTATAAAATTAGCCTTTAATTACCTATTATGCGTTAATTTAGCTTTATAATAACAACCTACATAAATTATGTTTTACTACTTATTAGATTGTTATTTATTTTTAATATTTAGCCAAAATAATACTAAAACGTGCATCTAAAATACCTTATTATGTTGCATTTTGCTGCGCATGCATTACTAATTGGTGAGGTTAGTGCGATATCTTTCTACATACTTATGTACACACTGCTGCATATCACGCTACACATTACCACCGTAAGCAGACATCTTTTATAGTCTGACGTGCGGCCGTGTGTATACATAGATAATGACTAGTAAAAATTGTTTAAAATCGAAGAAATATTATTAACCTTAAATAACAATCAAATAAAAAAAAGGTAATATTATTTGGCATACGAAAAGTATTAAAAGATAAACACGGATTTTTGCTGTACTGTATAGTCAACAAAAGTGTCAAACTGTTTCTTGTACAGTTTTCTTTTACTGTGGTAGTTCAAAATATTGTGGTAGCCTAACATACAGCCTTGTGTTCGTAGGGATTTTAGGTAGGTACCTAAATTATTGTCTCGCTTCTAGTAAATAAACTGAATAACTGGCCGATTAAAAATTACCGAAACTAGAATACCGAATATTTAATAAACGATTTTTAGGCGCATACCTAAATCGAGATTTATAAATTAAGCAATACTAGATCATATCTACTCAAGAATAAAGCGTTTAATAACAGCTTGTACATAACCACGACATAACGTAAAATATAACTTAATAGTCTTTTGCAGTTTGTATTTATTCATAATGTGCTTATTTGAATTTGTGTGTGTGTTATGTAGCTTCCCTTAAGTAAAAGAATATCTTAATCCGCTCCTATAGTTTCGAAGCCTATTAAGTGAAGAAACAAACAATCAAAGCTTTCCTCTTTATAGTATTAGTATAGATAACTAGCGAAACCTAGTCTCATTCTGGGTGGTAATGCACTTAATAGAGTGCTATGGGAACAAATGGAAACCTAAGAACTAGAGGCAAAAAAAATTTGGTACTTATTACCCTTTGAATTTAATTGTCGTGTAATATCTTTTGTAGTTTTTTTATAAAACAAAATTTGAAAACGTCATATCCATGAGAATAGTTTTAAGTTTGATTTAATCTCATTCATCTTCAGAATTCATCATTTTTGATTACCCAAAATGAATTAGATGCTGTAAAAATGTGAACTGAACTTAATTCTGTCTTGCTGAAACCAGAGCGTAAAGATCTTTCGATTATATTTTTTTATCTTATCAAAGAAACTCAATGTTATCAACTGTTTAGTTTCTCAGACAGGCTCGCCGAGTACTGTCATTATAACCGTGCTACTTGTATACTTATTCATTAAATATGGTGCTATGTGTGATTGATTGTAATAATCTATTTTTGGATCACTGAAAGACAACGTACATCGTAAGTGTAGGTTATAGGAAAGTGCATTAACTCAGCTTTATCATTTGATTTCTTAGCTATCTCTCAACGTTATATCATTGTTTCACCCGAGATAATCAGTTGTTTCATTCCAACAAAGTTACATTTTATGGTAATTGTATAGTTAAAATACTTTTAAATGGTGATCTTATATGGCGTTGGTCGTGGCGTAAATGATTCATTGTGAATCAACAATTCTTGTCATAATATTATGTTATCATATTCCGAAAGAAAACTCGAAAGTATTTTATAAATTGTCAAGGGTACATTTAGCATTACCAAGAATTGTATTTAATAAGAGTATAAATGATTTGATATATGTATAGATTTCTGAATATTTTCTTCGTGTTAATTATTTTAAAAAAACTTGGCGCCATGGGTATCGTCTGGCTTTGTGAGTATCGCCTGTACTTGTCTCGTTTTGTGCACGTTCTTAATTAGAATTTTTGGATAACGAGATAACTCAAATAAACTATTAAGTAGATTTTTTGATTAGAGAAATCCGAATCAAGAATGAAGCTGTTTTGAAATGTATTCTTGGAAATTTGTAATTGTTACATTATCTATTGATAAATCTAAGCAGAACTATAATTACCTTATTACTAATATTATTAACTTATTTTAAATGATATCAGAATGTTTTTTATTTAGAAATCTTTATTTGTGAGTTATTGTGATTATCAACATTCATTGCCGGTAACACGTTTCGCCACACTTCACTTATCGAATTCCATCATAATCATCATAATTGTTTATCCAAATGTGTTGAAAATAAAAATTTCCTTATCTCTTGTCTATTTAGATTACAGGTGTTACGGATAAGGACTTAAACGATAATCTTGGCCATTTGCTATTCTTTACATAGGTACTACCTCAAGCAAAACATACAAAAGCATAAAACGGGAAACCTATTACTAAGACTTCGCTGTCTGTGTGTCTGTCACTACGCTGTATTTCATAAAAAGTGAAAATTAGACAGTTGAAATTTGAAAAACAGATGACACATTTCTGTTGCCTCTTCAAAAACAATTACTAAGAACCAGAATACAATCAACAACAATCGTGATATTTTTGCTCGCTACCGGTTTGGAACCCTTCGTGCGCGAGTTCTATTCGTTTTACTATACATATTTATGTACCTATTGTAATATTTAGGGGCAGATTGGGACCATTCGTACACTTTTTAGTCAATGATTTTTAAAATATTGATAATCAAAAGATAAATTACTCAATTACTTATTAAAACATAAAGCATACTTTCTGCTCCTTATTTAAAAAGTTCAAATTCGATATCTTGTATAATATATCAAAGGATTGAATTTTACTAAAAACTAATGAAATGTCCGAATCTACCCCTATTAAGGGGTACAATCGTACATGGGCCGGGGAACATTCAGACAGTGTGGTAACTTCATATATGATAAGTAAAACAACAAATGAATTAAAAAAATCGTTTTCATTGATCTTAAACTTATCAACGATGTAATAAACTAAACGACATATAGGCTTAGAGTCTAACTATATTTTTACGAAAACTGTGCATCCATTCTACATCAGCGAAGCCAGTTTCATAACAATTTTGCAAACATTTATATTTCAAAACTTTATCATAATCATTTGATAGTGTTGTGACTTCCAATATCGTGAGTCCGAAATGTGTTTATGAACTTTTTCAATTGGTTAGTCTTTGCAGTAAAACAATTTACTATTAAAAACTCCTTTTACAGACGCAAAAAACTCATTTAATTAATATTGGGAACGTGTCTGCTTTTTCTTCTTAAAATTCCGATCATTTTTTCAAAATTTTCTGATATAATAATAGAAATTGTTAGCGGGGGTACACACATACGCGTACGAATGTGCCCTTCCTGGAAATGTACGAACGTGCCCCGAAGATCAATAATAAAATTATTTTTTCTAACACAAAACCCACGTAGAAAAATACACAATATATATATATATTATTATTTTAATCGTATTCACTTACGATTAAGCAATAATCCAATTCAATTTGACGTATGATTAAAGCACGGAAGATCCAAAAACATTAACAAAATATTTACTATGAGCATGCCAAAACACTTTAAGTTCTCTAGTTTCGCTTGCAGTGACTGCATGTGTGGCTAACTTCGTGGACAACTGGCAGTCGCCGGTGCCTATCCACTAACACAAAGTCGTAATAAATAAGCTTTTCTACAAGATGTAGATGTAGTGACTGTATGAAGGTTCCCCGTGTACGAATGGTGCCAAACTTCCCCTAGATAATTTAGAGAATCGGAGACAATAGAAGTATTCCTGATTATTTTTTGTCGAAAGAATATACTTATAATACATTTGTATAATTAATTGAGAAATTAATTATTAAATTTAATCAATTTTGCATTCACGGTGCTTTAATGATAAAATCTCTAATGAAACATGATTATAAATTTCACCACCTCCAGGTATCTTGAGATAGGACTCGAACCCTCTTGCAATCCGAGCGACTGCTTTAACCAAGAGCTACAAGAAACCCAAGAGAACTTGTGAAGTTTTTGTTAATTACTGGTTAATTAGACATGTCAGTCGAAAATTCTTCAAATTTACTTATTAAGCCGCGCGTTACAACAAGTGTTCCATTCCAACCCTACTATTTTTAAATACTAATAAATGAACCGCATTTGTTACCTACGACGAAAAATGAATACCGTTTGTCAGGTTAGTTGCAAGCTCAGCAAGTAGATTGGAATCTGGTTCTGCACCTTAACGATATCGAAACGAAAACTTAGCCTAAGAATAATGATGATCGATGTTTGGTGTTGTAACGCTGGTATAATTCAACACAGCTTCTTACGAAACGGGATGAGCATTACTGCAGATGTATACTTTAAATAAAGACCTCAACACAATGATGGTGTGCTCGTCTCTAACCAGCTTTGGTCAATCGTTTTGTTCCTGTAGGACAATTCTACTAATATTAGCATAATTATGGAAAGTCAATGACGCATCATCTACAAACATCTACGAAACAGTGGCTGTTATTAGATCAGAAAATAATTAGATATCCGTCACTGTCTGTCAGTAGATTTGTGAGGAAGACATTGCACTAATAATCAGTGGCGGACTAACCCGGTCGGGGGCACGGGGTAGCATCAGGGCCGGACATACAACGCTCTCCAATCGAGGCAGAAACTTGACATTACGTTTACACATTTTATACATATTAAACATTTGTATACGTGAAAGGGGCAAATATAATCTTGCTTTATTCATCACGTCAACAGCTTATTAATGTCCCCATTGCTGGGGCTTAGGTCTTCGCTATTTATGGAATCGAATAAAATCGTACAGTGCGAATTAGTAGGTGGTAACGACTGCAGATGCGGCCGTAATCAATGGCATAACGTGCCTTCCGAAGCACGAAGGGGCGCAATATAATAAATTTTTGGTCACCCATCCCATGACCGGCCATTGCGAAAGTTTCTTTATAACTATATCGCAGACCGGGCGCTCTAACCATTGCGCCATCGAGCTTCCCAATCTTGCTTTATGCCGATTGCTATATAATGAGTTTTTGAGTGTAGGATTGTAAATTCCGAAACGACTAAACTCAAAGCTTGAAAAAATCGAGAAATAATTAGACAAGTCTGTTCCATGTGTCAATATCGCAGAAATACCAATAAGGAGTCTATTGTTTTTTAAAATGAATCGTAAAACACATTTAACTATAAAAAGATGCCAGTACTATTATTGTGTAATAGAATGGAACTCGAGGTTCACCGCGATAAGATTCTGAGATTAAACTTGCAGAGAAAATTGTATTTTATCGCCACTTATGTATGTCGGTAATGCAGGCTACTATTATCATAGTACCTGTTTGTGATAGTTTATTTTATAAATGCGATTGAGTTGTAATCAGATACAATAAAAGAAACAATGGAAATTATTTTGTTGCACAAACCACACGAAGGTATTCAGCTGGTTTTATCAGACCGATCACTCCGACTTCGCTCCTCGGGGCAGATCCTTGCGGTAGAAGAGTCCTGATTTGAGACATCAAGACCATTATCCCTGCGTTGAAAAAATAAACTAAATATAATTTTAAGCTTATCAAATGGTGAATTCAATTCTGTAAATAAATACGAAAAAAGAAGTATTAATTCTATTTGAATTCGATTCGGATTCTAATTATAGGAAGAGTATGTGCCATTTTCGTTTTGGAGGAATCTTAGGCATTATCTTAGGTCATCTTACATTTACTCTTTAGATTAGCTTTAGGTTTAGTTTACGTAGAATTAGTTCACGTGTACCAAGCAGAATTGAGTTTAAAAATGATTAACTAGAATCTGTCATATTATTACAATGAATTACCTATGAAAATTTAATGTCGTATTGAAATGTTATTATTTTTTTTCCTCGCTTTGTATTATTCAGACGATCTGTCTAGACGTTCTTAAAATAAATAAACAACCCACCTACCGCCCTAGTATTCCACCATCATAATTTGAATAGAACTAATAATGTACTTAGATC
The DNA here is from genome assembly GCA_918026875.4 of Diatraea saccharalis. Lineage (NCBI taxonomy): Eukaryota > Metazoa > Arthropoda > Insecta > Lepidoptera > Crambidae > Diatraea > Diatraea saccharalis. The sequence goes on along the minus strand of OU893347.1, from coordinate 1,325,786 downwards.
ATAGACACGTGTTTGCTTTTACTCTTCGATTTCATCTTTCAAAATCACAGCTGATTTTGTCTATTTTTATTTATGACTTAAAGGTTAAATATTTACTATTAATCAACCTGTTAAAATATGCCAATATACTTAGTGTAATGATATTATAATTCAAGTTACTAAATAATAAATAAACAATTATTGAATTGATGCTATTCGACATGAAAATCATTTATTTATATGCTTGAAAAATAGCCATCGATATCTATTAGTATCAAAACCAGTGGCTATCGCATCGAATCAGTTATAAGGTGTGCGGTATCCCGGACTGTCTACGTACACTGGCCCCAAAATTGCTGTGTGTAAGCAATTTTTCTTTATTTAAATTATGTACGTCTTTACCAAAATATTAGCCATTAACATATGATAAGGTAGCCGTAGGTTATGTATATTTAAGAAAACGCGGACGAAGTCGCTGGCGGCCACTAGTAGATTTAACAGACTAGTGGCCGCTAGCGACTTCGTCCGCGTTTTCCATAATTACTTCGCTCCTAATAGTTGCAGCGTGATGTTATATAGCCTAAAGCCTTCCTCAATAAATGGTCTTCACAATATTTCTTTTATGGTTTTCACAATCCAACACAAACTTCAACGAATTTTTCAATTCGAACCAGTAGTTCCTGAGATTAGCGCATTCAAACAAACAAACTTTTCAGCTTTATAATATTAGTATAGATATACTGTAGGTATAGTTTAATAATTATGATAAATCTAAAGTTTAAACCTAATATAGATCTTTAAAACTTTCCCTTTTTAAACATTTAAAAAGTCAATATCGTAAGCAACGACATGTTAACTCTGATATTATCCGTTCAGTATAAGTACAACTAAAAATCAATAGAACCACGCTTTGTTGGTTCAGATGAGGAAAGAAAACCGATGAAAAAAACTGATTTATGTGAAAGTGGAAGAATGTAGAAGCCACGGAAGGCTAAGGCACACCTTTCACGATCAAATCGATCGCGTATTCTTGGAAGGTGAGGTCAGACGCCATAAAAAGCGGAGAGTTGTATGTAAAGAGTAATGAAAGTCAAGGAAGCGAAACTATATGAAAAGACCGTGCCTCATTGCCTACGCCTAAAGTGATACGGCTCAAGTAATATACTGGATAATAACTACTTACTACCCTCAAGAGCTTAGCGCGGTTACAGAAGGGCCGGTGCAAGCCACATTTGTTTATTCTTTATATGGTCGTTTTCGTATTTTCTTTCGCTGTCACCATTTATTCCTCATTAGCACATTACTGGTTATTGTTTACTTAAAAGTATCTTACCCCAAGATATCTGGAGCTGGTAGATTTTTCAAAGCATTTTTCGAGATATTTATCAGTATAGCATTATAAATGTAAAATTAATCAGATATATTACGTTAAACTAGTTATATTTTTTTAATTTCCTGTTATTTATGAAGCATCTAGGTTAATAGGTTATTAATGCAGCCCGGAATTAATGCAGCACTAACTTATCTACAATTTCATTTGAAATATAAATCTTTCATAGAAAATTGCAAGAAACTGGCCAGATGCGGTATATGCGTCGAAGCAACAACAATAAATGGCGTCCGGCAGATGGCGGCAGTTCAGGAAGGTGGTGCAGCGACGACGGGTATTCGAACAAGACCAGCTGGAGACCAGTAACCTGAAGAGGTACAGTGTCTACCAGCAAATGATTTCCATGAAGGTGATGGAGAAATGTTAAAGAAGGTAGCTGTTGATTGTGAGAATGAGAATTGAATAATACTACAAAAGAGTAGTAGCTGTTTAGTTCTAGCTTTGAGAACATCTTTTTGTATTTTTGTAGTCTAGGAATTTTATCTTATTACATGTCTATCTAAATTGCCGAACCACCTATGCGAGACTACCAAACTTTTTAAGAATTTTTGCATAAACAATTTTTCATAGGTACAAATAATAGTAACATTGTAGTAGGTAAGTTAATTTGTTAAATTTTTCTGTTTTCTTCCCAAAAGTATTCATATGGTGTTCACGTCATCATATACCTGACCAGCTACATGAATATAGAAAGGTATGGAATATATTATAGCGACCTCCATGGTCGAATGAAACGCACATCGGCTTTATTTTCCGGTCAGTAGTATAGTACTAATTATTCCATATTGAAATGAAATGTTCAAATTGGGACTTGAGTAAAACACAGTCGGTTTCTGAACTGAGTAAAGTACAAATTCTCAACTCATTTTTCTCAACAACTTAATTTTTTTAAGTTTTACAAGGAAAAAAGTCTTAGTTTTATCAAACTGCTATCAGCTTAACTTTAAATTCTCAATTCAGTAACCGGATGTTAGTCTCATATTTATTTATAATGGAGTCAGGTATATAAATCATAACAATAAAATGTTAACAAGTATTAGAAAATGATCCTCTTATGGTGCAGATGTTTGACCGGTTGGGATCTAACAGCACTGGGTTTGGGCAGCACCCTCGGAGTCGGTGTGTACGTGTTGGTGGGTTCAGTGGCTCTGCATTTGGCTGGACCATCCATCGTCCTCTCCTTCTTGGTGGCAGCTGTCGCATCTCTGTTTGCAGGTAATTATTCATTTGATTTCCATACAATGTCTCTCAACGTAGATTTGCGAATAAGTGACTTAGTTTTAAATTTAACCAGATCTATCTATCTACCTATACCTTCACGCCGTATAGGTAGGCATTAATTAGATATTATTACTTAAATCAGTTTGGGAAATTTTGTAGGCATTAGAATTGTAAAAATACGAGAAGATAAAGTAATAAAATTTTTTCTTACGAGATGGCAATTTCATCATATGTAGTGTGTATATTAATGAGTGGTGATCTTTGCCGATTTTCAGAAAGCAATTAAAAATTTTGTCATAAATAAGTTAGACTTGTAGGTTTTGAACTGGATTTTCCCATTAATTTTGCTATTACTGCGGCTTAGGCTCGGGATGGCAAAATATAAATAAAGAAAATTGAGGTTAATCACATTTATTTTTTGCCCCTTTATATATGGCAAGTGAAGTCTCTATGCTATATAAAATTTTACCGGCTCAACAGGATACCACTGATGTTGCACTAATAATGATTCAAAAGCCTAAAATAAATCTAAAAGTTTGCAAAGAACTGTCTGCATAATGTACGTCAACGTAGCGTTTATCTTGCTCTACGTGTATGCAGAACTGTTTACTTTGAATCATGTACAATTTTTAAAATCTTAGTTAAATCGTTTGTCTCGAGCTTTTCGATCTTTGTGATTATTTTAATGTAGTTAGTTCAGTTGCATTCTTTTGTAAGCAGCATATGTCAAAATATACTATATTTATTACATAGTTTGCCTTAGGCATCTTATGGATACATACGGTATCGGTATACGGTAATGTCCTGAGTTTGATTCCCGCTCAGGTCAATAAAGAAAAATAAACTATAGCATATTTTCCTCGAGTCTGAATATTGTCTCACATTAGTTTCTTTCAGGTTTCCTTTAAATATACAAGCGGTGGAGCTACTTAATTTAATATTATTTAGCTAATATTAACTCCCAAACAGATTAAAGATATATTTTTACAAAGGTTGCCTGAATTGCCTGAACATTGATGAAAATACGCTCTGTAGTAGCGAAAAGTAACAAGAGTTTGAAAAATTCGTCAAACCCGTTAGGTCCTAGGTAGAGCTAGGTTAGAGCAGTCGCTCGAATCGCGAAAAATCATGGGTTCGAGACCCAATCTCACAGTGCCAGGGAGAAAGTGGATTGTTTAAGCATTTTTCAATAAGAAAATTTTCAGTATAGTATAATGAATGCAAAATTAATCAAATATAATAACTTCTGAAGAATATAGTCAGATGATTTCGAGAAAAATAAACACCTGTGCTAATTTTGCAGCCGTAAATATAAGGATTTCTGTAGAAATGATGAGTAAGCTAGATAAAAAGGAAAAATTACAAGATTCTTGTAAACACTGCGCCTGGAACAACATTTGTTGTATTTAACTTGATCTGATAAGATTATACAAATAGCTGCAAATTTATAAGGATACTAGCTGACCCGACAGACTTCGTCCTGTCAAAAAGATTTGTAATGTGGCAGTTTTTTTGCCTACGTATTTAAAAAAATTCTCCTGAACAGAACCGTCACCCTGGTGATAGGGCGTTGTGAATAAAAAATAATTAAATAAAACATATATAAGGATTTAAAAGTAAGTAATCGCTTTATTGTTAATCATGTGAATCATAATTATTATTGCAATGTAATAATAGTAATAGTATTAAATATAGAAAAAAGAGATTTTTATGATCATAAAAACACATTACACACAACAGCATTATAAAAGTAAACTATTCGAATTAAAAAAATATATAAACATTCTCAAGGAAAAATGCTGGAAGAATCCATCTACCTATACCCCGGAATGGGACTCGAACCCATTCGCGATCCAGGGATTGCTCTAACCAATGAGCTATCTAGGACCCAACAGCTTTGCTACTACAGAGCGTATTTTCATCAATGTTCCGGCAATACATGTAATGACGTGGAAACTGATGCATTTTATCTCGCGTGCCGAAACTAATACAAAAGAAACGCGAGTTTCGGAACGCGACATTAAACTCCTCCAACTATGTATTCTGTGCTCCAACGCACACACGCACATTGTTTTGATAGATATGATCTTTGACGTTAGGAACACACCTACATTGCTTAGACAACAGTGAGTGCTTGTAATTTAATATGAACTTTATACCATAGCAATAAAGCTCAAATTGACTACGTTTTAGTTACAAATCATTTGTATGGGAAAAAGAAAAGGGCTATTTTTAGGGTTTTTCCAGCAATAATTCTAATTTTTCTCGCCGTAAAAACCATCCTTGAACTTCAACGAACATTTTAAAAAAAGATTTGGCCAAATTGGTCAAGGCGTTGTTGAGTTATGCGCTTACCAACACATTTTGCGATTCATTTTTATATATATAGATTATATTATTAACAATGAATTGTTCTGTGATTGATCAATCAAGAATGTATTAGTCTGTCAATTATCATTATGATCAAGTACTTAATCAAATATTATATTTAATCAATTTTCCATTCACAATGCTATACTAAAAAGTATTCAATGCTATACAAAAATCCTTAAAAACCACACTGGCACTCTAAACTCCACTTTGTTTTTCATATCTCAAAATGTATCTTGGCGCCATTATTATTAAATGATTATGTTATCATTATGAGATCATACTTTTATTTTTTCTCTATTTATAATGTATTGATTCAGATCAATATATTGGCATGGTTTTTGTGATTACTCCCATTAGAGCTGGTGAGTGTCTTGCTCGTTCTTCTTATCACCCAAAAGACGTCCTGAACGAGTGGTAGGGGAAAAATGTTGGACGATTCAAAAGTACTTTTAAGAAGTCTATTTGAATACAGATTATTTTGACTTTGACTTGACTCTGGGACTGGAACCCATAACCTTTGTAAAAATATTTATTTACACCAGATTGGAATTTTGTTAGAAAGTTTCACGAGTTATTTTCTTGTGTATGTCCAAAAAAAAATTTATTATTATTATGATGAAGGGTATCTATTTCAGGGTTATGTTATGCGGAGTTCGGTGCCAGAGTGCCAAGGGCTGGTTCAGCATATATCTACACGTACGTGACTGTCGGCGAGTTGTTGGCCTTTCTAGTTGGTTGGAACAACATCCTCGAGTCTGCCTTCGGTCAGTTTATTATTAGTACATGTCTCACCTAACGAGCTATAGTATGTGGGCATGGTTTAATATACTATCGGCGTAGAAAAAGTTTAAGAATTCAGTACTACTTATTATGATTCACTTATTGCAAGTCTTTGCGGAAGATTTTTGCATTATGAGCACACAAATGGCTGAAGGCGATTTAATGGAATGCGCGTATGCCACCTAGGTTACAGGCCGTTCCAATATGAGGAAATTAGTGATATGAATGTCAGTGCACTATTTCTTAGCTATACCTACTCAACTACGTTTGAATCCTTAACCAAATCATTTCAAACGTAGTTTTAATATTTCAATCGTAGTTTTAAAGCTTCAGTAGTAAGCCGTTATTTTCTATAGACGATATTATTTTCTCAAGCATACTGACTATCGGCGGTTTATCCAATAGGTCCAAAAAATAATTATTTTTACTTAATATATATTATATTGAACTAAGTATAATGTCTTATTGAATGATATGCAAAGTTGTACTATGAATTCTAATTTTCTATATATACTAACTAAGCCAAACATATATTTTAAAGTACCAGTGAAAACAAGTTTAACTCTGATGATATTGCAGGAACAGCGAGCGTGGCTCGAGGGTTGAGTATGTACGTGGACACAATGACGAACAAGACCATGTCAGATTGGTTCACGGCCGCACTACCAGTCGGAACAAATCAGCTGTCTCCGTACTTCGATCTCTTCGCGTTCCTGATCGTTATTCTTTTAGGAGGTAATGTTGGATGCTCTTCCCCGTTCCTAGTTTAATTTACTTTCAAGTCTGTTAATTTTGATTTTGTACAACGGCTTCTTTTGGCAATCCAGATTTAGGATCGGTGCAAATCTGATGGAATATCTGTTAATTGTGTCACAGAAGTATGCGTTAGCACACAAATTGATTATCATCGAGTATGGAAGGTTGTATGTGATTGATATTTATCAGTACTGACGTTTCGCGACCAACGATATGCCACGCATCTTCCGTTAGATATGCACTGACCTCTAAAAGACTTGTATTTGCTTTGCAAGAAGAAAACAAAAACAAAAATCGTGCTAACAGTTGTGTTTTTGAATCAATAAACAACACAATAACATCATTGTTTTCTTTGACTATAGGTTTTGCATATTGTTCATAACAGTTAGACAGTAGTTTGGAATTTTCGGATGTTTGTGTTTTAGTACTTTTGGCGTTCGGAGTACGCGAGTCGTCAATGGTGAACAACGCATTAGCTTTAGTCAACACTCTTGTTATCATTTTTATTGTCTTCGCCGGAGCGTTTAAAGGTAATTATTATTACTTTATGTGCTTAATTCGATATTGTTATAAGCATTTTCTTTATTACTTGAGTTCTTTTTTACTGCTTTCCAAATATCAGAATTTACATAATTAAGTACATATTTTATTTTTTAATTTACAATAAATATCGAACAGTGCACTTGATAATATGGATAATCGGTGCCAATGTGAACAGGTAGGTGTTTATAACTGAAAATTCAGGCGATTTTACAGTATATTCAAAATAAATAAATAATTTACATGTCATACGAAATCTCATGATGACACCACAAACTTTAACAATAATCTATGTGATGAAGTTAGGTGATAGAGATCCGGTCTTTTTCTCAACAGTGTCGCTTCCAACACTTCATTAACTTTACAGAAATTTCCAATTATGTATCTACATTAATAATTGTAGTAGCTCGGTGGCGTAGTGTTTAAGTGCCGCGGCCCGCGATCGTTGTCGTTAAGCAACTTTCGCAGGGGTCGGTCACGGGATGGGTGACCAAAAAATTATTATCTCGAGCTACTCCGTGCTTCGGAAGGCACGTTAAGCCGTTGGTCCCGGCTGCATTTGCAGTCGTTAATACCCTCCAATCCGCATTGGGCCAGCGTGGAGGGTCATGGCCCATCCTCCTTAACCATCCATAAGGAAGGCCTGAGCCCCTGCAGTGGGGACATAAAAGGGCTGATGATGATGATGATTAATAATTGATGTTTAACGAAGAAACTATGATTTTCCAGCGAACAGTGATAATTGGAAGATTCCAGCCGATGAGGTTCCCGAGGGCTTCGGATCTGGAGGTTTTTTTCCGTATGGTGTAGTGGGTATGCTCAGAGGCGCGGCCATATGCTTCTATGGATTTGTTGGCTTTGACAGTATCAGTGCGTCTGGTGAGGAGGTCAGTAGATATCGAGATGAAATTACTCTTAAGTATTTATTTATTTTGTGGTAAACGAGTACTTGCTCTACATTATCATCTATATCATATCTACCAGTGTTTCTTAGCATTGCAATTGGTTCGCAGAACTATCATCGTTAAGTGATAGTGATTTGTAAGGAGTATGCAGTCACAAAAATCGTATTTTTTATATATCAGAATTAAAAAGATGTTTATCTATTTATATATAGATGATTTTTGCATGCGATTTTTCTTTATTTACATTTGGGTGCTGCTTATAAAAGAATGTCGATGGTTCATGATTAAATAGTATTAAATGGTCCTTAATAACTTAAAAGATTTAAGTCCGTATTCACTAAATTTACGAGTCACCCAAATCTGTCGCCTACATATTTAGGAATCGCCTAAGGTAAAAATGCATTGCACCATTGACTAGGAACCACCTAACGAAATTAAGCAATGTCTTAAGTTATGATATTCGTTATGCGGTGCCTTGTGCTAGGCATTTGAATTTATGACAGGTCATAAATATGTGAAGGGATAAAAGAAAAAAATATTTATTTGACATTAAACTAATCTACTCAGGTCATCCGTAATATTAGGCGTTACCTAGTTAAGCTATGCCTTGTTCTAGGTCAGTGGAAATGGATGTTAGAATTACTCATCGGCATAATTTGTTTCCAAATGTTATACTCAAGATAATTTATCGGTTTAATTTTTTTACAAATACATGACTACATTATCAACGCATAATTAGGGTTATATTTAATTTTGTCAATAAATAGGGGGTATATCATGCTATTTTAGACACAATAATTTAATATTATATTTCTATATATTATTAATCATCGTGATCTTTTTCCAGGTGAAAGAGCCACGACGCACCATCCCATTCGCAATATTGACAGTCCTGACAATAGTATTTATCGCATATTGCAGTGTTGCCATTGTAGTTACTATGATGGTTCCGTATTTTCTTCAGGTTAGACACTTTAATGATTTTTCTATCATATTTAATTATATTAACCTTTATCAATAGTCTCGTATGAGATTATAACCCTCTTTGCTTTATTGGAGTCTAAAACAAATATTATACAATATCTACACATAACTATATATATACACGAGATTTATTTATTTTATTTTGGTACAGCAACAGAAAACAAATCAAGATCACATGCTTACAATTAGGCATGCACACGACACTTAAATAGTACATGTATTATCAGTAAATATGTCAATGAATGAATAATAAATAAACTTAAAAATAAACAAGTTCAATGATAATAGAAAATTAAATCAAATATTTAGCATAATTATTGAGAAATTTAGAAAAAGAAAATATAATCAAAATAATTATAACAACAGTTATTACAATTAAGAAACATCATAATTTAGACTTGCATATTCTTATGTAGGAATGATAGGAGAGTGAAAATATATCCAAATCGTCACACAAATTATTATAAGCTCTACACATTCTGAAAATAGGGTCATTGTATGTTACATTATTATTGCATATTGGTAGAGAGAAAAGTTCTTGCACCCTTTTGCTACCACCCACTTTAAATGGGAAATGGCTTAACAGATCTTCAGTGTCACATACGGAGTTAATAATTTTGTAAAGCGTCGATAAGTTAGCTGCATCTCGTCTTGAGATACTTTCAAATCTAAAGTTTGTCTGGTGGGCATAATCCCACTCTTTCAATAATTATATTATGTATGTATGTATCAATTAATGTTAGTATTTCTTAACATATTATGTTTTCTTTTTGTATTTCTAATTTTGCACACAACCCTCTATTTCTGGTGATGGTGATTTGTAAAATTTATCTTTGGTAAATGGGTTGCCTGGAAGAGATCGCTGTTAAGCGATAAGGCCGCCTACTGTACAACATCTATTATATTGTTATATCTATTATATGTGTCAAATCAATAAATACATTGCTGAGATCCAAAAGTAAGAAGACAAAGCCCTTGAATTATGGAAATCGGAAGCAACTAAGGGTACCACAAAATCAAGACAATATTGAATATATATGTTCTGCATTGATTCAACCGGAAATCGAATATGAGACATCTTAGATGGCGAGCCTCGGAACCAGCGCATGAGATGTTCTGCAAAAGGAGCAAAAAAAAAAAACGAATATGGAGTTTATGGTTTCTTAGAGACTAGTTGGATAAAATCTTGTTACTAGATAGATGATCCGCATTTTTGGCTTGAATTTTCGATAAGATATTTTTCTCTAAAAAGTTTTGATAACGTATATTATGATGGACGAGTGCTTCTCTCAGGATACAGCAGCGGCAGTAGCAACAGCATTCACATTTGTGGGTTGGGACTGGGCCAGATGGGTGGTTACAGTTGGTGCTATATTCGGAATCTCTGCCAGGTGAGGGTTTAAAAACTATTAATGTATATTCTATGTAAAGAGATGTAACAATTTAGACAAATTTCATTGGTTGTTGAAAAAGTGTATGACAAAATGAGTAAGAAATCTAAGGCTTTAAAATCAGTGAACACGTATGAAATGAAAGATCATCTTGTCTTGTGATGTTCTATCGCACTGGATAACAGTTTGAAACTGCCAACTTTTATGAATTATCTATGAAAGTTTAGTGATGTGGAGAGATATTGCATGTGCCATAAGATAAATCAATAAAAAAATAATCAATAACAAAGACTCAAAAATGGTCCTGAGGAACTTCTTTAATTCTTTCTTTAGCTTGTTCGGTGCTATGTTTCCACTCCCACGTCTCCTTTACGCGATGTCATCGGATGGGTTGCTGTTCCATTGGCTATCACACGTATCAGCATCCAGACAGACACCAGTTATCGCTACCGTGCTACCAGCTGTCATTATAGGTAACATTTTCCCATCAGTGAGTTAATCCATTATTCAGAGTTGAGTCAAAATGCATGTAAAATAGTCTGACTGCAATTTCTGAAATACAAATATCAACTAAGTACTGTGACGGGTTCGATGCTTGGGAAAATAATAAAAGGCTAACTAGCTTGAGAACGGATTTATTTATGGCATAAAGTTTAAAGAAAAGAAACCGTAACAAACAAAAAATGAATATAAATAAAATCAGATCATAAGATACCTAAATATAAAATTAAAATTACCAAATAAAACGAATACATACCCCTTTTGGGTTTCTCGATAAAAACTTTAATCGTCCAAGTTACAGAATACAATTTTATTTCTATTTTAATTACTCATTTCTTTATTATTAACAATCATTAATAAAATTTTATGTTTAAATTTATATGATTTATAATATGTGTGATTTACATGTTTATAACAGATAATTTTTTTACGAACTGACATCTATAAAGAGTATATTGGATTAGTCAAAATTTCGAATTACAAAAGATGAATAATAAAAAAAAATGATGTTGAATAACAAAGACAAAAGTTTGCATGCTGAAACCTAGGGCAAAATAAACGGTGGTACAACACATTGTTACAGTACGAAATCAATGCATAAAACGAGCTTATCTATATTGCCCCAGGTAATTTTAAAGTGATATAGTAGGCAGTGTTTGGCTACCATAAATACGTTACAATATGCTTTGTATCAAGTCTATTTACTTATCCCACATAGATAAATAATTGCGAATTTTTATTTACCTACATAGCGAGTGATTATTTAAAAATTTGAAAATACAGGAGCACTATCTCCACCCTCTGTACCTCTGCAGACGTGACATCCGAGACTCCTAAATAATTTACTAATCTGACCGACATTTGTTTCATTTCCTTTGCTGTTTTTTATTTAGATATTTAAATAGGAAATCTCACTCCTGCACCATACGACTCTAACGACGTTTGTGAATCTTAATAGGAATGTTTGAAACGGCGATTACCAGAAGGCCTACGCTGTTTCCCCAAAACAATTCTAACAGTTAATATGAATTCAAAATAAGGTGTTTTTCGATAATTCACGACACCACGTGCATAGGCGCTACCTTAATGCTTAGATAATTTTCACGTATACGATTTTAATAAAATTATAAGAACGTCCGAAATAGACTCTCTAATATTGTGTGGATAAGAAAGCGGCTTTTTAGAGGAAATGTAAGATAATACAAATTATTCTACGTCCCATTGAAAATATTTATGAGGAGGTTATTCCCGAAGCATAATGGAAACAAGTTTCAACTTTGTCATATGAGATAAGCGATTATATATGATAATTTGCCCGTTTTTTGATGCAGCGCTTCTGGCGGGGCTTTTGGAGCTGGAGCAGCTGGTGATGATGATGTGTATCGGCACGCTATTCGCTTACACTATAGTTGCTGTTTGCATCATTGTACTTAGGTAAACGATACCATTTATTATCGTTTAGTTTCAATACTGGCGATCAATTTAATTTTTAACAGATTTCAAAATTTAAAAGGAGGAGGTTATATGTTTGACGGAGGTTATGTGTTTTTTTTTACACGTAGAAAGCTGAAGATCATTTTTTTATTAATCAAATGACAGTGCAGCTCATCTTAATACTCAGTACAAATTCTAGAGGTGTAAGTAAATATCGTTACATATAGCCTAGTCTTAGAGATATGTCATAGACAAATATCTTTACCACATAAGTACTTATATGGACATGGATGAAGAATATTTCATCGACATAAGCCTTAACAGGTAACAGGAGTAGCTCGGTGGCGTAGTGGATAAGCGCCGCGGCCCGCGATCGTAGTCGTTAAGCAACTTTCGCTAGGGTCGGTCACGGGATGGGTGACCAAAAAATTATTATCTCGAGCTACTCCGTGCTTCGGAAGGCACGTTAAGCCGTTGGTCCCGGCTGCATTTGCAGTCGTTAATACCCTCCAATCCGCATTGGGCCAGCGTGTAGGGTCATGGCCCATCCTCCTTAACCATCCATAAGGAAGGCCTGACCCCTGCAGTGGGGACGTAAAAGGGCTGGTGATGTGAAGCCTTAACAGTATAACCTTAAATAAATATTGTAGTATGTGCTACTGAATGTATTGAAGAACGTGTTTAAACTTACCATTTAGTCCCAGCATGGACTGGCAGATATTAATGACTGCATGTGCACCCGTGACTAAGCACGAAGAAACATTTTGGACCGACCATCCAATGGCAGGCCTCATCAAAAGTTAAACTGGGCTCTCCTTGCAGCATACCGGTTTCGTCCAATCCGCGTGAGTTGAACCGTAACTGGTTTTATTAGGTAGGCCAATCACATTCAACCTACCCTTTTCAGGGCAGGGTGGTTGGAGTGCTCTGGTTTAAGGCTCAAGGTGCATTTCCCCTGCGTTATCAAAAGTTCCTTACATACGCAACCGCAGACCGAACTGGAAAAAAAATACGTTTAGTGAAAACAAACTTTATGCAGGTATAGATCGAGTGAGGTCGCAGAATCAGCATCAAGTTCCATCAAGCAGATAATGGGTTGCTCGGAGAGGACGCCTTCGAAGACCACTTTCAATATTGTGATAATTATGTTAATTATCTACCGTAAGTTATTTTTATAATGTCATTTTATTATCCGCAAACAAAATACTGGTGACGAAACATAATAAAGAATATAAAATGTTTTTTTTTTATACGAGTATTTTAAGATATAATATATATAAATAATAATAAAATTGTTTATTGACTTCATGATTACATTTTTTACATGAATAGCGGTACTATGCTTAGTTATCTTAGGGTTACAATAAAATACACAGCTGGTGCTTAAAAAAGGAATACCTGAGCATTAAGCACCAGCAAATTTACAGATTCTCAAAGTAAACTAACTTGGTTACGGGAATGCATATGTATATAAGATTTGCTCACTGTTTTTATTTTTAACTCATTCGAGTGTGTGTGTGTGTGTGTGTGTGTGTGTGTGTGTGTGTGTGTGTGTGTGTGTGTGATAGTATGTGTATGCATGTTTGTAGGTGTGTGTGAATTTTATGTTAAAGGATAAATGAGTGATTCTGTTTCTTCATATGTGAGATTCAAGAGGTATTTTATCACCATCTTTTTACAGTTATAATTACATTTATCGTAAAATGTGAGTGATTTGTTTAACTTATTATACAAAAAGCGTCCAAGGAACAAAAAAAATTTTTGCGCAAAAGCTGTTTTGCATATAGTGTCATATGGGATTCTTTTTAGCCTTTTGCTCCGTGATAGATTAAATAGAATGGGTAAGCATGATGATACAGCGTGTTGCCTTAAGATTATTTGTAAGATAAACAGTTGCCGCACAGTAAGTACTTCACAATATTTATATAAGTCACTAGTTGGAAAGCGATAGGATTGGAAAGTACAGACTTTTAAAACTGCCCTCTGAGCGCGCTCAAGTTTGATTAAGTCAGTTTTTGCAGCACCACCCCACGAAGAAATGCAATATCCTAATATACTCTGTCCGAGCGCACTATATACCTGTCTCATCGTGTTTGAATCAGCAATGTGTCTTAGGTGCTTAAATACATAAATAAGTTTACGTATTCTTCCAGATAAGTTGTCTATATGGGCTTTGAACGAGAGTTTGTTATCTAAAGTAACTCCTAAGTAACGGGTGGTTGTTGTTTGAACGATTTCGGGACAATCACATTGGATGCTGCACCCTGCACGAGCATGATACTTGATTTTTAAATTTTTTATATTAAAACAACTTTTGTTTCTAATTCTAAAGGTCATAAATGTGGTCTTATCTAAATTTAATGTGAGCCTATTGAATGACAGCCACCTTATAACCCTTTGGAAACCAACCTGAGCCGAGTAGAAAGCTTCTTCCCATGATTTGCCCTTGAAGGTTAACACTGTATCATCAGCATATGCCACTATTTTTCCATTGTTCAAAACAAGTTCGCACATTTCATTGACGTACAACAAAAATAACGTAGGACCTAGGATGCTTCCTTGTGGGACGCCGTGCGTAATCTTAAGGCTTTTACTAGTAAATTTACCTACTCTGGTGCATTGAGTGCGATTGCTGAGGTAACTTTTAAAAAGTTTAAGTTGGTTTCCACGGATACCAAAACCTTCTAACTTAAGACACAATCTAGGAATATTAACCGTGTCGAAAGCCTTAGCTAGGTCGATGAAAATTGAAAGACATTTTTCTTTTTTATCAAGGGCTTCAACTATATGATTTGTTAGATCATGGACGGCGTCATCAGTAGATCTATTCTTGCGAAAACCATATTGCCTGTCTGATATCAGGTTATTAGTCTCTAGGTAACTTTTGAGTCTAGTGTTCATAATGTTCTCTAGGATCTTAGAAACAGCAGGCAGTATCGATATAGGCCTGTAATGTGCAACACTATTTCTTGCACCCGATTTGTGTATGGGATGTACTAAGGCTTTTTTTAATATGTCTGGAAACACTCCGGTTTTAATGCATAGATTCATAATGGTTGTAAGTGGTGGAACAAGTATCGTCTTATACTGTTTAAGTGCAAAAGCAGGAATCCCATCAGCTCCGACAGCACAATCAGATCTTAAGCCTTCAATTATTCGCTTTATTTCATGTTCATCAGTTTCCAGAAAAACAAATGAGTCACCCTTAGTTTTTAAAAGAGAACTGTTTATTCGGGTGTCATCGTAATTTGATGAAAACAGGGGTGACTCTGCTAGCTCTTTGCCAACGTTAACAAAATATTTATTTGTTTCATTGACAGACGTTTCCGGGCAATCTGTGATTGAAAGCAATTCATCAGCAGTTGATTTCTCTTTTGTTGTATGCGTAAATTCTTTAATGGCACCCCACAACTTTTTAGGATTTGTCTTAGCTTTAATTAGTTTATCTCTCTCATACTGTCTTTTAATATTCTTTAATAATGTGTTGCAGTAATTACGATATCTTTTGAATGTCATTTCTAAGATCTTTTTATCTCTAGACGTTTTAAGTTTTTTATACATACGGTCTCTGTTTCTCATGCACCGCAGCAATCCAGGAGTTATCCAGGGCTTTAAAATTCGTAGGCGATGTGGGACAGTTTTAGTGATGGTGCTTAAACAAACTGCAGTAGAGAGGCTGTTTATAAAATACTGACATGCTTCATTCGCATCAATACAATGATCGATATACGAGTAATCTATTTCTTTAATATGTTTGTCCAGTAAATTTTTGTCAATTTTTGTATGTATTTTTGAAGTATTTTCATTAAAACATATCTTACGAATGGATAACATAACGGCATTATGGTCGGTTACAGTAGAATCTATTACTAAGACCGTGCTTTCAAATTTAGTTTTTAATAGGACATGGTCTAAACATGCCTTGTTGTGTGTAGATATTGTATGAGCGGGTAATAATCCATGACTAGCCACCAGATCCAAATATTCCGAAGCGTTATGATTGCAGTTTTCTCCAGCTATATCTATATTTATGTCACCTATTACTACAATATTTGCAAATGCAGAGTTATCATTTAGAACACAGTCGAGATGTCTTAGAAATTTATTGATATCTCTATCACATGGTGATCTGTAAATAGCCACAATACACGTTTCTCTACCTATAGTTATTATCGTACAGTTACACTCAAAATAATCTGGTTCCATTACTTCAATATCTGAGATACTATTTTTAATATACACCACTATTCCATCGTTTTGATTTATTCTTTTAGTAGTTTGGAAGACATTATAACCCTCTAGAAGTGGTGTATTCGGATTACAGGATAACCAACACTCCGTCAGCACTAGAACATCTTGTTCCAAATTAATTCTTGATAATAAAGTTTCCAATCCAGACATGTTAGCTGAAATGCTACGAATATTTTGTGTTAATATTTTTAGACTCTTTATAGTTTTGTCAACAAACTTAATACACTCTTCTGGCTCACAGGCGTGAGAATTTGATACTTGGAGGCTATCTATGGAGCTTAAAGTTTCATATATAGGATTGAAGGTGACAGACTATCTTATATATGTTCGTTAGTGTGTGCTGCAATTTCAATTTAAAGTTTTCGTCATTAAAAGTGAATTGTGGATTTTCATGTTGTTTTATTTTGGCTTTTTTGGTACTTGTTGTATTTGGAGGGCAAATGTTTCTGTTTATTTGTATAGCGAAAATTTTGGTATGATGTATAGATTCGAAGTAGTAAAATTTATTTGTATGGATAGTTTTTTGAGTGTATATGTGCAACATTTGTATTTTCCTTTGTGATGTTATATTTAGGTATACGAGTGAGTAATTAGAAATATTTTGAAGAATAAACTTAATTTTAAAATATGAAACATTTTGAAGTATATATTTGCTTATTATGCTAAAAAACATGCAATAGTTATATAATATGTATTGTGAAACTAGTCATTTATTTCTTATTTTAATTAGATCAACCTCAGAGTTTATGTGGATGTAGTTTAAGGTTTTCGAGGAAAACTAATTTTTATTTTTCCCTAATAAGGTATATAATTGTTTTTTCTTCATCAAATTCACTTCAATCACACCATCATGATATATTTTCAAAGCTGATTTATTAATGTTTGATTGTCAGTAGTCTTATATGATTCTTTGTGATTTTGTTTGTAGAGAATAATAGGGAATTTGCGTCTGATAAAAAAAAATGTTTAGATATATTTTATTACAATCATTATTGCTTTATAATAAACTCTATGTAAATATTTTCTAACATTAGTTCGTTCATAATTATTTTCAAAGAGAAATTTTTGAAAATAATTATTAAAAAGTGCAAAAAAAAAATGTAAAATATTCAAACGAAATGCTACTTGTCAGAACGGATGTGACAAAAATATACAAAAAGTTAACATCGATGCAATAATTAAATGAATAAAACATAAATATTAAACAACATCACATACATTGTTCAGATTCCAAGATGTAGCTAAAACTCCCGTATTATGGAGTATCTGACACAACGAAGGTACCACAAAATTAAAATTATAATAAATGTATTATTAAAATGTGATATCTGTAGTTGTGTCCTTTGACGTCACGAGAAACGCGTCAAAAATACCGGCGTTTAAACTGCTCGCAGTTGTTACTTATTTTCACCAATTACGTGTATAATATTATATATAACATAACATTTTCAAAAATGTGCATACTCCCGTTTCTAAATAAATTAAAGCACAGATCTCTCAGATTACTGAGAGGTTAAATTTGTCGAATTCGACTGTTCATGATCATCGACCGGTGGAGATGAAAGAAAAAATATTTGTGTTAAAAAATGTAACCATATTATTTTATACGCGTCGATTCCAGAGCGCTGGTTAAAAGCTTAAGGTGCAGTTCCCCTGCACAGGACAGTATTAATTTAAATAAGTGTCGTTGTTGGTGCAGTGTGCGCGTGCGTGTCGTCGGCGCTGGTGTGGCGGCTGGCGCGCGCGCGGGCGGTGCCGCTGGCCGCGCTCAACGCGCTGGCCGCCATACTGCTGCTGCTCATGGCGCTGCAGCCCACACAACGAGAGCACCTCACGTTCAAGGTGATTCATACTTTTTTCATTTATTATATGCAAGTGCTAATACTTTTAACAAAACCTTTTTATGTCTGATTTACCACCAGTTACGTCTATATTAATAAAATTTACATCATTTGTATTTTTAATTTTGCAGAATCTGGTTAAAACTAACCTGTTTAATACAATTTATTTTCGCATGACTACAGTTTTACAAAAAGGCATTGCAACTCATAGTGCTGTCGATTTATGACCGTTCTAAACGAGTTTTCATATATTTTCCTCTTGTTTTCAGACTCCATTCGTCCCGGTCATTCCTTGTCTGAGTATTTACTTTAATATTCACCTGATGACATTCATCAACGTTCAAACTTGGATAAGAGTTCTTATTTGGATTTTAATCGGTAAGAGTTAAATTTCAGGTCTTGCAAAATATTTATTTGTTAAGCAATAAAAAGCCATTTTTGTGAAGACCTTTCACGAAATTCAACATTACCAATGATCGATATAAAAACTTACAGATTAATACTCTAAAATAAAAATTACTTTAATATGATCATAATTTAATGTCACTTCTAAGGTATGTAAGGAAGATGCCATGAGCAATGTATCTCACATTGCCTCTCAATACAGATCTTTGACTGAATTAACTAACTTGGTATTGCACTGTGAGCTTCTTTTAAACTAATTCAAAATATTTTTGATGGGTAATTATTATTTCTAGGTATACCGATTTACATAATTTGCGTTTGCTGCTATAAACGACAAAAGAATACTAACTTGGAACAAAATATCAAATCATTTTCGAACGCAACGAAAAATGGCAAACCAGCAATACAAATTATTGTAGAGTCTCCTACACCTCCAGATACTATGAATAGAAGTAGTGATATTGGAGGAGAGAACACTGATAATAGGGAAGTTGGGAAAACTGAAATAAATATAGAAATGAAAGAAAAAGCAGTTACTAATGATATTGTTCCTTATGAAACTGAAGAAGTAGTTGTGCAGCATGCAGCAGTGATAGAAAATAACGAAGAAAAAGAAGCAAAAATAATAGATTTGTTAGACAAAGTTCTACAAGATGAAGAAGATAGTTATAGTGAAATAATCAGTTGGAAAGATCCTAAAGAAGATGATTACGTTTCTACAAAGAATGAGGTTGGAATTCACAGAAAATCATTAAGTGAATTATCAGATACTGAATCGGATGCATCCTTAGGTAATAACATATTATCTAAATATGATGTAATAGCGCAAGTGCACAGAGAAGATTTACCTATAGTAACAGAGGAGAGATTAGATATGGGAGAAGGCAATGTGCTTGTCAATAACGATGAAATTGAAGAACAAGAAATAGTGACTGAAATTGATAATAGTGAAACTAATTCAGGAACGGGTGAATCTGGGTATTCAGATACTATTGACAAAACTGCACTTAACGATTCCATTGAAGATGTTCCAAATATTCCACCACCTCCACCGATGGATGAAAACTATTTTGCAAGTCCTTATTTTAAGAAATCATATACAGTTCCTAAACGACCGTCTAAAGTGAAGGTAGAATATCAAGAAGAGGAGAGTAAACCCAGGGAAAGCATTAAGTCGAATAGTTCTCTAGGCGAAGATAATTTAGTGTTTGGCAGCGACAGGCAAATAAATTTCTTATCAAAATTAAATGATATTTTTCAGAATAAAATGATAGCAGATGATGGCGATGAACTGAGAAAAAGATCACATTCAACGGGTAATGTAGTTGAAAATACTCCGTTTTCACCTCGTGAAATACCACCTATGTTTTCAGATTTAAAGAGAGAGATAATTTCAAGGGAAGCGACACAGAATTTGCGTCCTATAAACAAAGATGATAAAGTTAATACAGAAGTGAAAGAAGAAGAAGACGAAGAGGACCAAGATATAAGTTTGAGTAAAGAAGATTTAAAATCTAAATTAGAGAACATTTTTGCAATGGGCGGACCGCAGCTTTTAAAACCAAGATTAATGAAATCGAATCCGCCAACACCAGAAGAATCGTATCAAACAGATAATAATTCCAGTACAGAAAGTATACCTAAACTGCCCAAGTTGGACAAAAACGATACACTTAAGAGACAGAAAGCAAAATTTAGTGAAGTGTTGAGCTCTTTTCGATTAAGTTTAAATAAAGATGATGATGTGTGAACACTGTAGTGCAAAAACATTGGAAACTTATTTCGGGTATGTGTAACTAGTCTTTGTTAATTAAGGAGTATATTTATACTATATTGTTATAGCGTGAGAGCAACGCTAAGTTCTATATTAAATTTTTCATTAAGCAGTTATATTAAGTTCTTGGCGTTATGTATGTGGATTTTGTGAATCAATTCATTATTTTTATCAATCGATTGATTGATCGTAAGCATTTACTGCTTCATTCTATAAATTTGCATCAGATGAGGGTGTACCAATAAAATAATTTAGATATTACAAATAAATTTTTATTTAAAAAATAAGAATATTTAAAATATTAACCATTAACGAGTTTCGACTTTGTAAAGTTCCTGCACTACGTTTTGAAGTTGCATTTCCTTGGCGCATTGACTTAATAAATCGTCAATTAGTTGCTCGGAGATACTGAAAAGAAGATCGATGATTGTAGAATCATTTTTACTGTCATTAATTATTAATATTTTATTTGACTTCGATGAGTTAAACTAATCCAATAAGTTGATGGCAAATTCAGCATTTTAAAACAACTTAAACTGGATTGTATATTCTGTTTGATTGCACAAACAATTATGAATATCTGAAACTGCCATCAGTGTACAAATAATAATAATTTATACTTAGGTAACCTTTAAATAATCAATTACAGCTAATCTAGCAGTCCATATACTTATCTCTAATGATGATATGTTTTTAATAAAAAAACAAAAAAGTCTTGTCACTAACCTGCCAATGATTTCCCAGGGCTTACCAATCTCGCAGTTAGCATACATAGGACTAGCGAGCATGTGCTGCACAAACTTGGTGCGATACTGGAACAGTCGCTCAGCTGTCTGTTCGGGGATGTTTAATGCTAGTCTGAATCTATCCACGTTGTTTCCAGTCGAGGGCTTTTGGTATAGAGTTTTCGGAATTTTTTTCTGTATCGTCTCTTCGAGGATCTAAATATTTACAATAAGAATCAGTCATGTCATATATCTACAACAAGATTTCATACAGAAGGCTTTTTGTTTGAGTTCTTTGGTATTCGCAATACCTATACATTTAGTGTCAATTTTAATTCTATGTTATTAATTTACAAAATAAGATCTCATATAGAAGACTTTGTGATTGAGTTCGAAATTTTCACTCTTGGCAGAGTAATAGTGGTCATGTCTTTTTTAGTGTTAAAGGGGGACATAGCCCTCCTCACGATCGTTCGCTATCTCTTCCTATTTGCAGCTTGTCTGGCGCAGCCTGACATCTGGTTATCTACGGCGGATTTCACTTGATCAGTTCAGCGCATAGGTGATCTGCCACGCGATCTGGTTTACTCTACTTTTCCTTGCACGACCAGCCAGTCTATTGAGTTGTTATTACGTTTAGAGACATGGTCAAAGTATTGCAGTATGCGCGTCTGTACTACAGTGGAAAAACGCTTTGTGATGCCGAGTTCGTGGAGTATGGATATGTTGGTGCGAAACTTGTGTTATAGTAGTGTTATTATTTTCTATAAATATCTTTGTAATTTTACTCTAATAATGAAGCCAATTCTGTTATACTACCCTCAAAAATAAATTGATCTTACTTTAATTTGGGTTTGTTTTGTACCATAGCGTATGTAATCAGTAATCACACTAATATTTTGTAATATATTGTAATAAGATGACTTCTATTTTTTTCACAAAATGTGTTGATATTTTGTCCAGTTTGTACGAAATCATTGCTACCAATATCTTTTTCAGCTACTAAATTATTCGATAAAAAATTACTCTCAAATTTATAATGAATAAGTTAAGTTATAGAATCGTTATAGTAACTAAATTTAACAATGATAAAAGGTACCCTCAGTAACTGCGGTGTGCTGGGCTGCCGTGGGCTACCTCCCGAGATGCAGTGCAGTTGAGCGTTCTTCGCTCCAGACACACGTTCATATCTACTTCTAGACAGAATGTAATATTGTTAAATATAAATAAATAATCAAAGAAGTACGTAATAACTATAAATTATACATCATTTGTAGATAAATATTAAGTTGAGAAATATTATCGGAATATCTTTAGAATTGCTCTGGCAGCCAATTCTACTAAATAAATTTTGTTTAAATCGAATAGAAACCGAACAAAACTACAGTTTTTAATGGTTTTCCTATTCTACAAAATGACATACGATACAATTCCATTTCTATTTTAGCTGGAATTGTATCGTATGTCACTTAGTAGAATTGAAAAACCATTAAAAACTGTAGTTTCGTTCGGTTTCGATCCGTTTTCGATTCGATTTAAACAAAATTTATTTAGTAGAATTGGCCCCCTGAACTGCTCTTTCTCAAATCTACAGGTGATACGCAATTAAAATAAAGATCTAACCTTGGTATTTAAAAAATGTTACTGGAAAAAAAATAATTTCATACTATTAATACCATAATACACTATACTTTTGTCAAATGTTTTGGTCCCGAATATGAACGCATCAACAGACGACACTTGGTCTTTTTCTTTTCTTCCCTAAAGCCCTAAAAAATAATTATAAAATATAACAAGACGACTTTGAATATTTTGATAATTTTTTCACCTACATCATACGTGGATGACATCGGCTCTAATTAATCGGAAAAACAGCTAAATTCAACTTTTACATGAAAAAAATAATATCAGAAATACAAAACACTACTTCTGTTAAAAGTGTTCAATGTTCATACAAAATGATAATTTTCTATATAAAGAGTAACATAAAAACTAGTCACTCCCTCAGAAGCATTAATGTTTTTCATTATGATATGGAAACTTAATCCTTACTAATATTATAAATGTAAAAAAATTATTTCTGTTTGGCTGTTACGTTTTCATACTTTAACCGATGAAACGACTTTGAAGTAAATTAGTATGGAGAAAACGAGACACTGGGAAGGCGATTGGGTAGTTTCAATTTTTTTATATATCCCGTAAGGGATATATGAACAGAACGATAGTATGTAAGTTATCATTCATGGCGTAATATACTTATATAATAACTGGTTTTTTATGATTGTTAAGAATACATGTAAAATTATTAAAGCTAGTCGAAAAAAATAACATACAGACGAAATCGCAGGCAAAATCTAGTACATTATATAGTCATTAGCAAATTACTTGTTGGAGTTAACGTATCCAACACTGAACTTAATAACTTAATTAATTGCCATTTTTAGAGTTCGGTAGCTCAAAAGAAGAAAAAGGGTTACCCCCTCTATGATCACACGTCGCTGTCTGGTCGTCCATTCGACTAGTCGTACTCAACCTTTTTCTACATAGATCATAATTTGCGTTCTAGAATTGTAGTCGTAATGTTGCGGACGTAGAAAAATATATTACGTCTCAATAAAAGCGGTAATCCTAAGACAACGATGTCCATACTTTATTGATCTAATTTAACACAGATATTTAATACATAAATCAAAAATCACATAAAACATTTGTTATTTTTGACATTGTGTGCAGAGTTTTTGAAAATCAGTATCTGGCTGGCTAGAAATTTATAACTACAAATGGGTCAATTGTAAAGTGAAGTTGGATACACGAGACAATATTGAAATTGGGTAAATTAGTGAAAAGTAAATAAATTATCCGCTTTTAGTATAAATAAGCAAAAAATGTTTTGCCTATATTCTTTATTGGTTCATGCTTGTGGTGATAATTTTAAATCAAATATATTTTTATAACTTTATATAGAGAGTTTCACAGTAATTTATAAGTGTATTTTGTATGAAAATTGTACGGACCCGTCTATATTTGAGTTTGACTGACACTTGGTCAGTTTTTTATTTTAATATAGCCTTAGTTATGTCCCCTACATCATAACAGTCTACGTGGGGTGACGCCCTAGGGCGGGACGTCTAGACACATTTGACCTCTAACTGGGATGAAAATATCATAAGAATTCTTAACAATATCTGGGATATAATTATTAGGAAGCTGATTTCTTCAAAAATTAATGCTAAAAACCTTTTAGATAGATAGATACAGTATTTATTTGCATCACTTTACATGCCTTGATACAATATTAAATATAAGAAACAATTAAATCTTAATCTAAGAACTTAAATCTATAATCTTATTCTTGCGTGTGAGTTACAGCGATGCAAAAAGGCAAAAGTTCAGCGATATATTTGCTCCGAGAGAGCAAAACACTGATTTTCAATTCCTGCCTGAGGCATAAGACCCATGCAACAAAACCGGACAGATTCCTAAAAATATTAATTTTGACATTAATATTTTTAGGAATCGGTCCAAATTATACTGAAAATAATTGCGGTAAAATCTGGCACTAAGATAAAACTAAGGCATACCTCCTCACTCTTTATGCAGCAAAACTTATAATAAGCAAAATAATTTTTATAAATATTTATAACAAACAGGCCAAAAATAATCGAGATATTGGTGGAAATTCTCTTACTAACACCGTAAGAAACAATTACTTTGAAAGTTCGCCAGTCTTGTTGGTGTCTGGTAAATAAATGGAGCATTCGTCCAGTTGGCGAATGGTTGCGGAGGATTGTAAAAATAAAAAAATGTATTACTATTTCAAGCCTCCCCGAGGTACGTATGATACGTTAAATCATTGTTCCTTTTTGCATAAGCGGTTAATAACATCCTCCAATCCCCACTTGGCTTGTATAACCCATCCTCCTTACGCAATTTATACTAATATTAAAAATAGGTTTCTAACTATGTTTGTTTGTAGAGGGATATCTTCGAAAGCACTGAATCTATCATGAAAATTCTTTAACTTTCGGAAAGCTACATAATAAGCGGGTAATACAAGCTATAATTTACGCAGGCAAAGTAGCGGGAAAACGGTGGGTTCTATAGAAGAAATCTTGTGTTTTAATAATTATAACAGAAATACACCGATGATGATAACGGTGACTACCTACAATTTTTACAATCACATATCGTAACAACAGGTGAAGGGCTCAATGTAGTCTTGATATAGGTATGAACGAATGTCTTCTAGACATTACAATAAGGAAGAATCGTTTTCATGAAAAGTACTATAAAACTATTGATGCCTTGATGAGAGATGACATCAACTCACGCCGGACAAGGCCGTCTCAATTTAAAATGCATTCTACAAATAAACTGAGTCGATTATCTTTTAACTGGTTTACTTGTTTAAGCAAATGTTAATTTAAAAAATATTTAGTAATAGCCATAATAGTCAAGTTTTCACATAAACTATATGCACAGAGTATAAAATCTATCTACATAAAACGAAAGGTCAATCACTCATCACAAAAGTATGAGGAGTTTCAAATTTTGCATGGAGGTTGCAAGGATTTAGGTGTTAAGACAGGATTTTATGAAATTCGATTCGTAAGGGTATGGTTTTGGGATTGTTTATTTGTATGAAAGTTGGTAATGGATATCTTAATAAACGCGCAGACGAATAATTGTTAAAAACGGGATTGCTATTATGTACCTTACATTTTATGGGTTTCCGATATTTTAAGCAATCATTCTGATGACCATGAAAGTTTAAAACAACATACACGTAGACGAAGTCGCGTGAAACAACCATTCGAAGTCAAAATAATCTTTCTTCTTCTTAAAAGTACTTTTGAAACGACTTTTTTCCCTACCATTCGGTCAGGACGCCTTTTTGCTGATAAGAAGTACGACTAAGAAACTCACCAGCTCTAATGGGAGTAACGACTTTCACAAAACTATGTCACTACCAGTAATTTTAAAATTACTGATATAACACATTCTCGGAAAAAGCAAATCAAAATATTTGACAAAATCTAATGAGAAAATTGATTATTACGAGTGACATATTGCAGAAATAGCTAGCACGGAAAGAATCAGTAAGGAAATCTAAACGATACACTTACAAAAGGATGTAAGACACGGAAACATTCGTGACGATTGTTCAGACCAGCAATCGATGCGCTGGTCGTGTGACCTTGAACCAGCAGATAAGGAGGGAGGGTCTCACTGCAGACGACGCCGTACCTATACGAAGGGTGGCACGGGTATGGTGACTAAGTTTCTTTTCCGGACGAGGACATCGCCGAAAATTTCCTACATTATAGAGTTGCCAACTATCCTTTTTACCCTGGAACTGTACTAGTTTTTATAGTGTCCGAGGACGTCTTGGATTTTTAACCTACGTCCTGGGTTTCTAATCAATGTTAAGGGCGTACATTTTAAAATTATCGCGATGATTATATTAAAACGAAGAAAATGTTACTGCGTCCTGTTTTTGAATGAATTATTCTGGGTTTTTAACGTTACATCTTTCTTAGTTTTCGAAATTGGAGTTGCCAACCAAGAGTTTTAGATTCATCTGTGTGGCCTTGAAAACGTTAGTGAACTTCAACTGAAATACAATTAAGGCCACAGAAATACTTCGAAATTGAGAACAGGAGCTTTATGCGCACATATATGATTCATTCTTTCTTTTTTTTTTAATGTGTTATACATGTTAGCTATATCTGGAATGTTAGTTAAAGAATATTTGGGCTTTGGATATATATATATAGGAAAAATAATTTTAAGATATTCTAAAAATATTCCATCATTTGAATTGTCTGGGGAAACATTAACTAATAAATTTCTTCAACTTTAATCCATACGGTAGATAGATATAATATTTATTGCCGACACACTGTGCCGACACAGACGACAAAGAATAAGTAAACAAAATTGGGAATGTGTGTTTGTCCATGTTTTCAGTCGTAACAGAGTATCTTTATGGTATGATGCGGAGATAATTGTGTTGGGTTGGGAGGCTGACCCTCTAAAGCGTATTCCGGATTATACGACGCCATCCAACCTAAGTCTGACTTCATCACGTACGGGCAAGTACTAGTGGTTAGAGAACCCTATTTTGGGGTATAAAGTTAACTTAAACTGCGTTAAAATAAAATGTTGGGTGATTGGATAATAACACGGACTTTTTGATTACCGCATAAAAAGCTTATAATTATTTCAAAGATGCAGATAAAGATGCAGGTAACATCTAGTGTAAATATGATCCTCGGAGATAGTACCAGTGCAAGCATACGTGAAGAAAAATCTGCCATTTCGAGATTGTATTTGACTGTATTGGCCGCTGCATCGATGACTTCAGCAGACGTGATATCCACCTTTGGTGTAGAACAATAGGGAGGCCAAGTGTATATTATAGCGATTGCTTAATATTAGGTACGTGATGAAAATGATTTTATACCTACGTTTGATTGCTTATACAATTATGTATACAGTGATCAACAAGTGATGTGGGTAGAGAATTTCCTTTAGAGAAACTGTTGGATGTCTATATGAAGTATACGTCTTCAGCACCACATTTGACCGAATTGTCCAGGATTTAGAGCCGTAAACGAAAATTGCGAAGATAAGTGTTCTTATTTTTAACCGTTAACTATACTTATAGTGCTCCGTAGGTGAAATATTGCCGGATTGTACAAAGTTAATACATAAATATAATACTAGCTTTCCGTCAGCGGCTTCACCCTCGTGGTCCCTAAGGAACTGTTTACTTGGATATCGATTCATGTCTTGACACACATATAATTATTATGACAAATTAAATAGTAAATGGTGGTGACTATGGTAATATTTTAGTTCCCTATATAAACTTTCACTCCCATTTTCATCCCTTTATTTCCTGTTTTTCGGGATAAAATAAAGCCTATGTTCATCACATATGATTTAGCTTCCCGTAGGTGTTTTTTTTTAAAAATCAGTTCAGTAGTTTCGAAACTTATTCGTTGCAAACAAACAACCAATCAAATCATTCCTCTTTATAATATTAGTATAGATATAATATACATTGATGACGATACAGTGCGAAAGTTGAAGGATGATGAAATAGCGGAAGGTCAAGACTTTTTACGATCAAATCGATAGCGTGTTATTGGATGGTGATGCCAGAAGCTATAAAATCGAAAATAGTGATGTAAAGAAGATGCCAAAGAAGTGTGAAGAAACCATATCTTGTGGTGGTTACCACTTTACAAGGGATCCAGTGTGGAAATGATGATTATTTTTATTTTATTGCAATACATTTTGGTAATGACATAATTGATGTAAATGTCGTAACTTATGACAAGGAGCTGGTAAGATTCTTTCGCTTGTTCTTCTCGACAGCCAAAAGACGTCCTGAACGAGCAGTAAGAAAAAATTTTTTGGTTATACTTGCTTGTAATTTGAATAAAGATTCTTGTTTTTTAAGAAGTATAGATAGACAAATACCTAGCTGATTATTTTTACATGTCGCTTTGAAAATATAATGTTCTGTAAAGTGTTTCATACCCGAGTACTTATTCTGAATAACAAACAATTTAATCATAGGTCCGTTTAAGTCGTGACAATAACAGATTATTATATAAAGCCGATACTATGACAAGGCTTCATGAGTTCATAGAAATAATATCAATAGAGATAAAAATGTACCAATATAGATATATTTTTTTGGAATTTGACGATTTATCAAATGATAAGTGTTATGTGTTTAATTGTGTTCCATCAAGGAAGGCCACTGTGGCTAGGGACAGTATTTTGACCTCAAATTAAAAACCAATGTCAATGATTAGATATGACAAGATTGAACTGAAATATCACAAAATGCTTTAGTGAAAAATAGACATAAACATATTTGTTGCGATTTTACCAGAACTGGTGCATTTATAAATTATATCCATCATTACAAGGATTTCCTGGTTAGTAGAGAGAGCTCGATTACTTAAACCTTTTTCGGGCAATGACTGTCTTTGAGTTTACTAGTTTATTTTAATCCATTCTAAACATAATGTATAAAATAAATAAAATGAGTAATTAATGGCAATTAATCACAAAAACAAAATTTTAATGACGCTTTTTAGGTTAGCGGTCATGTCATATTCATATTGGTCTTATTTCTAAAATGTTATTACAAGTTAACCCTTAAGTAGGTTGGAAATTGAATTGACATCTACCTAAAGTAATTAACATCTTACTAAAACCATATTTATCTCATTAGCTTTTGCATATTTATTTCTTAAATAATTTTGTGATTGTTTGATGGCCCAACAACAATATTTTCCTACGTTTTCCAAAATTGGCACCAATTATTTGACGTTGGACCTTACAATTTTAGTAACGTCTGTCTAGCGGGACCAAAATCGGATATCGCTGATGCTGGAATAAATTGTCAGTTTTGCATAAGTCGATGAGCTGTTGCCTTTAATGAGAAAAGATACAATAGGTCTGTAGATACTCTTACTCTTAAAAAGTGTTAGGAGACCGAAAAGGAGAAATAAGAAATATATTTAATTACCACGATTAGATTACCTAAGTGTAGAATGGGGTCAAGTTGAAGGTTTACGTGGTCGCTTTGGGCACGTATGTGGCAACTACATTTCGAGTAATTTATCATTTTATCGATGGATTAAGTAGTTAAGATTATATATACGAAAAGGATATACGCCTTTAGTTGTTTACTCCGTTATTATTATGTAAAATAAAATAATATTATACAGTAAGTATTATTACACGATGAGTATAGTAAAAATCAAAATATTAATTTATAAACATAATAAGAATTCCATTATACAAAGGATGACCCTCATTGCGTAACATATGGTGGGAAGTTTGAATCACTATTAGTGCAAGTGACGTAACAAACAAACAAGTATTTTGAGATTTAGATTTACTATAAACGGAGAGTAAAAGAATCGTAAAGCTAGCGTGTAGAGTACGTTATTGAGTAGGAACCGTATTGGTATCGAACACAAATATCGAATGTTGGCACTTTCATGATCGATGGGTCGAGGAAACGCGCATTCTTGATACTCAGGGGCGCGTTCCTGCCGACTTCGTCTGATCTTTCCCCCGCATAAAGAGGTGGGAGCTCAATGTGGGGTTGGATCCAGAGTTCTCTTTGCAGGATCCTTGATTCTTCTTTGATTGCTTATAAAATTGAAGTAATATAATATTTACCATCTAATAATATAATTCACTCACCCTGTCGCATCACCGCCACACAGCTGCCGCACTATCCTTGTGACCTCACACCTGGCAGGACCAAGGTTCGAGGTCTGGAATCAAATAAAAATGACTTACAAATCTACAGCAGTGAATAAATAAATTACGGGTTCCTCATCTCATTCATCATCATATTTCCTAAAAGAGTCTAAAGGTTTTATTAAATCGAATCAAATAAATTATGCAGTCTTGACTGATAACAGGGAAAGTAGAAACACTAAATCTTCTGTTCAAAAATCTATGGCGGGACACTATCTAAGACACAGCAATGAGACGATTGTTGTCCGGCTGATTAGTTGTTGGATTTGAATCCCATCTAGGGCACCTGAGACAATTATAAAAGTATATATATAACTTATACTAACTAAAGCTTCTTCAATGCAAAAATATTTAAACATAAGGAATAACAACAAAAAGAAAATTGTATTTCTATAACAACAGTTCATGAGAACATTTTATAGGATTTGCCTAATAAACAACATAAAACAGACAGTGTCGTGAAAATTCTGTTTCTATATGATACCGCTTGATCCAGTCCAGGTAGACGTAATAAAAACAAGTCTATAGTGACCTTGAGAAGGTCGACATTGGCGGGCTGAGAGTCGGGGACGCCTCCCGAATTCCCTTAAACAATGCCCTATAGCCGGCGAATGCAATGATTACGTCACCGACGATAACACGAACGGTATTGCCAGCGTTGAATTTTAAATTACCCGAAAGAGTTAAAACAAATCATTTGATAAAAGACCTGTTGTATCCGATGCAATTTAAAGAGAAACTCGCAGTAAAGAGCTTATTAATTAATATATAAACACGAAAGCTTCAATTGTACGACACAGCACGATTTTAGTTAAGGTAGATGACTGACCCTTTTTGGCTGATATCAAGCCATTTAAAAGTCTATGTGTACGGTCTTTAAAATTTTTGGAATATGGCAAAAGTTGACAGTTATTTTGTGCCAAAATTTACTTTCACGCAACAAATAAAATGGCCAAGACCCAGTCATCTACTCTACGTGTCAATTACCTGATATACCTAAATAGATTTAAATTGCTTTAAACTCCAGAAAGATAATATTGTATTTTGTTACTTAAATCAAATAGAGAAGAAAAGCGGAATAATTACATAAATGAAACCTATTTTTGGATGACGCAATTATTCAAACTACTTCTATGAGCGTAAGTAAAATAAACTGTTGAAGTAAAATAAAAAATCAAGGAAAATCCATCAAAATATTTTATCGAATAGCAATTAGTACAGTACAGAGGTAATCCTAAACTGCTAAAGTTAGGCCATCACTCCCTCTGAAATTTTTTTTTTCTCACAAAATTTCCACAAAACACGGGAAAATTCTTAGGTGGGACATAACCGTTGGTAATATAGCGAATAGCCCGGTCTACAAGACTCCTGCCGGCAGTCGCCACATTGACATTGGACCGTGCGTACGCGTCGTCTCATACACGTCACCCAACACTCGAAACCATGGTAAGTGTTTATAAACTTAACTACGTCGGTAATTTTAGAAAATTAACCGCGATTCAGATGTTTACTATTTTTTTTTTAATTTGGAATAATCATTACAATTAGATATTACATAGTCCAAAGTTTTTGGAAGATCATCGAAAGCCGGGTTTAGTTTTTCGATTAATCATCACAGACATATCACGTGCCATTAATCACGAATTAGCCAAAGACTTTTAGTAAAGACATAGAAGTCTTTGGAAGTAACTTTTTACCTTTAAGAACTTCTTCATTCTTTTATTGTTATACTTTTGAAGGATATATATTTCTCTGGAAACATAAAAGTTGAGAATTTATATGTATTTGTCAGTAACTAACACATATTTTTAATCATACCAGAACCATCTTTTTTTAAATTACGTTAGAGCATTTTTTAGCGTAGTTTATATTTGAACATTATCGAAAAATCTATTATTCGTTTGATACACTCAAACATGTTGTAAATTTTGACAACAACAATATAAACTGGAAATAGCCACTCGTATATAAATAAACCGGCTAGTTACAAGAACAGTGTTAGTGTTAGCTGCCACCTGTTTGTGCAATTATTTTTAAAATCTGGCCTACTGATTAAGATTATTATCGATTGTCATCGGAAAGTGTAAGGTTTTCACAATCTTATCCCTTTGTCCAACTAAATACTAATACTATATATTAATGATGATGCGCTTTTATTTATAAAGGTACTCGTTTATTATATTTTTACGAACAATTATGAAATTAAACGTCTTTTAATCGGTTTTACCGCGTCTTATTTTGGAAATAATCGGTTTATGGCCAAAAATCTTGGTCTGTAAAGAGTTCGAAACGTCTGCGAAATGTATTTGATTATGGAAAAATTATAAGAATGCAATGATATTGATAGTCAAGGTACAATAGTTAGAAGGAAGTTGACTTTATAAAAATGTAGTAATGTCCTATATCCTAAAAAAACAAAAAATCTTAATTTTTTTTGATAGACATAAGTCCAAAGGAATTAAGAAAACTGTAAAAAGTCTTATTGAATTATTCACTTTCCGCAGAAATTTTAAGAGGGACGAATATACAGGAAAAAGCTAATAATGATGTAAAAAATAAATCAGACGACTTTTCTGAAAAATAACAAATGTCATTATATATTATACCGGTTTGAATCTATTGCAGACAAGAATCTAGGCTGCGGCCATTTTAAAATTAACTACTGCTGTATTACAAAGCAAAACATTGAAGATTTATATAAACATGCAGTCTGCCAAGACTCTGGAGAAGATATGACAAAAATTAATTCAAGCAAATTTCATTCTTTCAATAATGAAACAGGTTAAATAAGATAAACTTGTCAATAACAAGTCGAATTTCTGAAAAATCTAAATAGATTATAGACTAGACTTCAGAATAATACTGTTATATACATTTCAAATGTACTATAATAGTATTCTAAATATTAAAATACATAGGCTATAAATTTACGCGGGTGAAGACGCGGGAAAACGGGTAGTATTCAATGAAACGCTTTTAAAATACCAGTTATGTTGATTTTTGAAAGAGAGGTTATAATATATGCTCAGATAGTCTTTGGTTGCGTTCATGTCATTCCGCCAAAAAGGCTTAAATGAGATTTTTTTATGAAAAGATTTTCTTTATCTATATCGAGCAGATCGCGTGGGTTTGTATCATGTGAAGCATATCCTTTATTGAGGATATCTCGACATTACTTTGCCATAACAGTTATAAAGTAATATTACATAAAAAAAAGACATCGCTATGATCAGCTTCATGGATTAGCGACAAGTCAGCTGTCATATGGACCTCCTATTAGTGCAGTGCCTACGCAAAAAATGTCATTTAAGCAATAATACGAACAATTTCTATACCCACCATTGCCGAAAGGAATCGCCTAATTAAGACTGAAGGTAAAAAATGAGTAAGCAAATATTATAGACTTAAGTTTTTTAAGTCAATTGTGATCGTTATTTATTTGTTGCTAACTGACATGTTATAGATTTTAGAGTTATTTGGAGTTCTTATTTAAGCCTAAACTAAAATTTTCTTTATTTAAATTTGGTAGTTTTTCCCTACCATCAAAATCTGTGCCGCTTCGGATCTGTGTTGACAGAATGCAAGCTTTCTATGTTGATAAAGAACATGACGAAAATAAAGAAGCGTCGTGTAATAGTCAAGGTTGAATGTTCTTTTATATACTCCTGAAAAATTCATAAAACTAGATGACCCAGTGTACTTCGCTCCACACCGAATGATTGTTGATACATTTAGAAATATTGATTGTTTCATAAGCATTTCAAATATTATTACTCCTCTATCTCTCTCCATTTTTTCGGTATTCATCTGACAATAGTCAGATTTAAATTAACTGCACTGCGGGACCGAGTAATCGTTTCTCTTTTTTTACTTTTAATTTTAAAATTATCTCTAATAAGATGAGCATCGTGTTGATGTATGTTTTCTTTTTATTTTGGTCTCGAATGATACATTTCCGCCATTAATAAAAGAGAGACCGTGAAATGTAACAGTTCAGGGTGAGTCGCTTGAGTGCATAACATTACTAGATATACTAGAGCGCGTTTATGGGTCAATCACGTTGGTCGGTGGGATCCGCATACAGAGTACGGGTGGTTTTTGAAGATCATTTTTTTTTATTGCTTATTGGTTTACGACAAAATGTAATATGCCCGCAAACTCCACAGACTAATGTAAATGTTTTATTTTTTAATTATTAAAATACTAATGAACACGGTGTATAAAACTAGAGATCAATATATAAAACTGAGCAAAATAACACAAGTGCCTGAATTGAGAAATTCCTGAATCACAGGCAGAGAAAAAGACTTACTTGGCTAACATTAAACTATCACTATAAAAATGACGAATAAAGATCTAAATTAAGTTTACATTTATAAAATGCAATTTATAAATATAAACTTAATTTAGAGCTACATATCTACTTATTTATTAACAATAGTCTCTCCGTATCTTCGTACGATAATATTTGAAGGGTTTCGTGAATTTTTTATTACAAATGCTGTAATTAAAGTGATATATGCTTAGCTTGACATTCATTTTGTTATGAAGAAGAGGAAAAAGGAAAACAAAGAATCTGAAGGAGGAGCAATTTTTTGTTTGAGTATTATGAGGGCAATCTATAACCTTCTTTCTTTTATTAATAATGGTTTTAAAGCTGAATGGAAGTATAATGTGCTGTTTAAGAGTTGTGCTCGTTATATGTAAATAAGCTTTTAGGCATATTCAATAATTTTAATTCCTAAACTTACATGGAAAAGATATAAGAATGTAAAAATTAGCTGCTTCTCGTACAAATTGTAAATCGACTCGGAGAATCTTGCATTGTCCTTGGCTAGCAACTTATAACTAATGGAGGCAAAGCAAGAGATTTATATAAACTCGATATATATTGGTTCATTTAATCTTTCAACCGGGATTTCTTTGCCTGAACCAACACAACTTTTTTTTCATTACTTTTCATTACGAATGCATTAATTTCATTCATTCTCGTAGCAAGTTTCTATTTCTAAAAGTCTGTGGAGATAATTATTATTATTATAATAAAATTAAAATAAAATTATTGTAATTATTATTTATGTAATTGAAAATACCACCGCTGTTTAATAAACATACCAACGGCGCCGACTATTAAATAGACAACAGAGTGATTTGCAACGAACAACGCCTACCGTCTACAGATTGTCTATGATCAATCGCCAATTGTACATATTTGGTTATCCGCTATTACAATCATATTTACATAATCGATGTAAAAGGCAACTAAGTACCACGTATTACATGAATAAGGTAATATTTATGTCGGTAGTGGTTTTATAGTTACTATTTTACTAGTTTCTGATCACATATAAGTCACAAACTTAGAGATATCAAACTTTAGAGTTTAGGTAAATTCGCAAATTGATTTAAATGGAGTAGTGTGTTTCTTGTTGCTTAATGTGATGACTACTAGAATAAAGTCAGAAGTATGATTCAAGCATTATTCTGGTTCTATCCGACTCAGTTATCGATAGCACATGTTCAATATTAGTGTCACATTGCTGGTGTATATTTTGATGACACGCTACTTATTTCATTTGCCATAGGAACATACAAGTATTACGTGCAATGTATTACTTTATTGTTGGTATACGTACATTCTCTAGCACAAATATTGACTATATTTTTACCTATTTCATCATCAACAGCCTATAATTGTCCCCGGTGCTGGGGCTCAGTCCTTCCCTATGGATGGCATCGATTAGGGAGAATGGGCCATGACGTACAATGCGAGGCCAGTGCGAATTGATGGATGTTAACTGCAAATGCACTGAGGAGCTCGAGATAATAAATGTTTGACCACCCATCCTATGACCGATCCTTGCGAAAGTAGATTAACAGCCGCATCGCAGCCCGAGCGCGCCAACCGCAGCGCCAACGAGCTCCTCAAAATCTCAGGCTCTGATGCCCGAAATACGTGACGATATGGATGTATATAAGGTTTCCAATATATAGTAAAACTTTTTATGCCATAATTTTACTAGGCAAAACAGCATGGCATTAACTTAATTTCGCAGTTAAAGTTTGTTTTAAATTTATATAGCATACAATCCAATTGGAAACTTGCAGTTTTGGTAGTCAGAAATTCAGAATAAATAAGGTAGCTGCACCGGCATTTCAATTTCAAAATAGATCTAGAATTTGTGAAGTAAAAAATTTTTTATGATTCTCTCCGTAGATAAAAGCGAAAGGTGTAAAATATTAGTAGAATATACATAAGTACCCGAGAATATAATATAAAGATTTTCTATCGTATCGTAAACCATACTGAAATTCGCTTTATGATTATATAATGGTATTTAGTATATGATGGATGATCCACGTATTACAGATACAGATAAATGTAACATAAATTGATGACATTTCAATTGGAATAAATGTTTTTAACCTCGATAAAAATATTTTAGAAGCATATCAATATTACGTAATTAAGTTTAATAAAGAATGTGAAGTTAATTAATACCAACACCGTCATTAGATTATTTTAAATTTAATCTACCTATTTTTATACAGTGTAACATTAGATTATGCAGTGTAACATCGCGATCGCGTGGTGAAGTCTCGACATTTGTCCAGGATCATGGCTACACTGCCACGGCCACAAGGCCCTTCTAACGTCTTTCTATGTTCTGTGGATTATACGTAGCCGTCCTTGCATCCGTGTGTCAGATTAAAACTGAAAATAATCTAACTGAAAATCAGCGTTGGTCTCTTTTTGCTTTTAAGAAGTAAAAGAGACCGGCATATACTGAGCTAGACACCTTTTTGTTACAACTGTGGGACACGCATCGCTTGATAAATGTTATTATTTTATATTGTGCCAAATAAAATGAATTTGATTTGATTTGATATTCGTAATAATATTATGTACAAAGCTGAACAGTTTGTTTATTTGGTTGAACGTGCTTATCTGAGGAACTAATACTAGTTCAAATTGAAAAAAAAATTTGTGTTGAGTAGTCCCTTTATTGAGGAAGGTTATATATAGGAAAGATTTGATTGTTTGTTTGTTTGCATCCAATGGGCTCTGAAGCTGCTGGACCGATTATGAAAATTCTATCACCCACGGGAAGCTGCACCATGTGCGGTGTAAGCTATATTTTATTTCGAAAAACAGCAAATAAAGGAATGAAAACGGTAGTGAAAGTTTGTATAGGGAATTAAAAAGTTGCCATAACCATTATTTACAATTTAATTTGTCATCGTAATAATGTCTGTGTTATAATATGAACCGATATCCAAATACTTAAACAGTTCCCTGCGGACCACGTGAGTGAAGCCGAGTGAGACGTCTCTAAACCTATGTTTAATCAACACTTTAAACTCTACAAACGCAATGCGAATATGGGGGAAGGCTAGTGTAGGCTATATAACATCACACCATGAAAATGGAGCAGCAATAAAAAATGTAGCAAAGACGGGACAATCGAGCGAGTTAAGTCACCGACGTGGCTGTTATATGACGTGTGGAAGCGTTGCATAAACGGGACAATCAGGCGAGTTAAGCCACTGACGTCGGCAGAAAGTTATATTCTGTATAAGGAAAAATATATTTATACGAGTAAGGTAAATTAATATCACTGCGATAAGCAAAATTTTACATAGTACATATATAATTAGATAGAACATATTGTGATAAGGAAAAATAATTGATTTTGCTCATTAATAATAATATTTGTACATTAAATAAAAACAAATAGCATTTCGCCAAACCAATTAACAGTTTATCGTCAGCTCTTTTAGATCACTGAGTAAAAGAGACATAAAATTTTCCCGAAGCTTCTAATTTCCTTAACAAGCTTAAACAGTTTACTAAAAATTTTTAATAATTACATTTTCCATTCATTATCAAAATTATGCTTTTGCCAACAATAAATTTTAAGAAATCCGTTCTAGGTTACCTGTTGACATGTTTATCTTATAATACTACTAGATAACCTTTCAAAATTAACACTAATTAACTGAGACGTAAAGTTGATATTAGATTTAGATCTTGTAAAGGAACGGGTGCAGTCATCAAGCCATACATGCATCTGGAAGTTATCGAGTTGCTGATAAAATTCCCATATAACTAGGACACGGAGAATTTTATTCGCTTATTTTGTAGCGTTTCAAAGGAGCATTATGTTTTATTAGGTATTGTGACACGATGTTGTATTACTCACGAAAAACCTTGATAGATGTCCCGATTGGAAGGGAAAATGAGTAGTCTGCACAATTTCGCATCGAACACTTTTAGTCTCGCTGTTACTTGTTATTTTCGAATTATTCAACTACTATTCGATTTGTTTCTTATATTTAAATTATATTACTATTTAAATTATATATATTATATTTAAATTATATTATATTACTATTTTTTAAACAGTTATTGTTGCATTTTCATTTTGAACATGGAACTTTTTAAGGATCCGAAATGTATGACAACAAATGTAACAATAAAATAAAAAAAATAGTGTTAATGTCATAGAAGGTCTTTTTATGGCATAAATATTGAAAAAAAATTGCATTTTGCTATTCGATCAACAAAAAAAAACATATAATTGAATTCTATAATTGAGAAACTGCAAATCATCGAATATTGAAAATAAAAAAAAAAAGATTTTTGATAGGTATAAAATATCTTTTAATCAATATCAAACTACATTATCAGCGAATAACGCGGGCTTTATTTTTTTAGTTAGTTTGTCAAATACAAAATGATGTCATTAAAATTTTTAAATATTAATACGAAAAGTGTGTTAATGGTAAAATATTCTAAGACGCTACAAATTAAGAAGTCTTAAAAGTACATTAGCAAATAGATTATAAAGACAATGATGATACTGGTCGATCGATCGATGACGATGAAGCATTAACTGATAATAATTAGATCGATTTCATAGTTAAGCTTTTGCCAGCGCGTGTGGCAAGCGCGTTTACGGCAATTTTACTGCGCTTCTCAACTAATGCCCGCAGTTGCAGCACGCGTAGCATAATGAACTCGAGAACATTTTATACGATATTTGACTTTCGACTGGAGAAAACAGTATGCTACATGTGACAGTAAGCTTGACTTTTAAAATCAGCCTTGTATCGATAACGATCCTGGAATATATCCAACTAGGGGGGTGTTCTAAACGATATCATCATGACAGGTATCCTAATAACCATCATCCTTATACGTAATACTTTTTAATCGGTGCTGCTACTCATCCCTCGCGAATTAGAAAATTTGTGAGATCATGATCAAGTACCATTTGTTGCATTGGCATAATCATTAGCTCCATTTTTTCGTGAATTATTTCATTTGAAATTCACTTATTAATTTCATTTGGGACATTCTAAAGAGATGTTTGTCTTAACTTTGTCATGCAACGAGACAAAGGTTCACTCGTACAAACATGACCAATTCGGGTGACGCCTAATCGGGCTATCCAGAAAACAAAAAAGCTATGGTTTCGTAATAATACATATAATATAACACTCGATGCAACAGACCGACCTGACCCAGTCCCGAGGTCGAATACCTGAAACTCGTTCTCATTAACCTTGATAAAGAAAACTGCCATTTACGTAAATCAACAACATATTATGAACATAAGAATCCACTTTAGCTACTGCTAATGATTTAGGTCTCATATTTTATATCAGTCTCGCGTAATTTTTAATGAAAAATAAAAGAAACAACAATATAAATCAATTTAATATTGACATAAGACATTTAAACCAACATGTTTATTAATAAGCATGTTCAAATCACCGGTTCAAGGTTGCGTATATTAATAAATCAGTTTAAGGATAGACAATAACGGTATTTCTTTGCTATAATTAGGTGAACGATAAATCAGGTCATGTACGCTTTTAAATGGAATGCTTAAAGATTTTAATTTTTTGATAACATTTATAATAAAAAGCCGACACTTAGCGTCTACAGTTTATGTAAATCCAAACAATAAACCTATTATAGTGTCACTTATAGAGGAATCTATTTCGGAAACGCCAGACTAACGGCAAGATACACACGACCCTAATATCGCTAGAATTATCCACAGCGTAAGAGAGCGTTCCGCTCGAAAAATCTTATTGTTACTCACGTTCTTAGTCAGTGCTAATAAATATATGAGGATATAGGAGAAAATTTCGCCAACCTTGTATTCGGTCAGAGGTGTGGCTACCGAATTAGCTATGACGAAACGCATAGTTACGTTGTTAATGCTGCGACAAACAATACCTTGAAGGGTCAAAGTATTATAAACAAAGTCATTATAACAGTTCATAATAAAAATGTTATTATAAAATATAAACTCATGTTTAGAATTTTATTTTATTATTAGTCTTTTTAGTTCGTTACTCTATTTTTTTACGGTCTATTAAAGGATTCAGTATTTGATTACTTCTTTGAATATCCCAATTCTGTATTGCTAAGAACAGATTTGGTACATGAAAATCAGGAATAGCATTGATATATTCATCAAATACCTAGCATTACTTCATCCTATACAATGTTCTCAACACCGTGTGGTAAGTGGGTGGACGTCCATTTATCACTGCGAGAAATGTGAAATAAAAGAAACGCAGCGAATACACTTTTAAAATCGCTAGTAATAACAGCACAGGTAGGCTTATAATACAGGTAAATCTGACTTGATAATGATATTATTACTATAAGGAACAAACTAAAATTAAAGCTCGCTCATAATTGGAATACAATAAGCTTTATACTAGTACATAACTGTAGAAGGCATGATTTTTAATTTTAACATCTTAACTCCGCCAAATTAAAATATACGAGTAATTAACTACAATATACATTACAATAAAAATAGTTTTTGACAATGGAAAATTTTGCAAAGTGCCAGACAAGCTAACAAAAAATAAAAAAGAATTGATTGAAAAGCCCATTTTAAAAGACACTCATACAAATCCATTAATTTTAGTCGTTGCTAATATATAGAATAGCAACGATTTTTTAAAATACTAAACTATCTAACCAATCAACTTACCTTCTCAATACTGAGAAAAGAAGTTAATAATTAAAGATGCGCCATGTTGTACTCGCCATTCTGCGACGTAGTTTGCCGAATTATAATATAGTAGTAGATAAGATACACAAATTAAAGGCATATTTATAATTCCTGTTAATATATCCAGAGAATCGTCGAAGCTCTTATATCTGGAGAGTGTTCATATACAATGACCGCCCACGGTTCACTATTTC
The DNA here is from genome assembly GCA_918026875.4 of Diatraea saccharalis. NCBI lineage: Eukaryota > Metazoa > Arthropoda > Insecta > Lepidoptera > Crambidae > Diatraea > Diatraea saccharalis. The sequence continues at coordinate 1,283,997 of OU893347.1, read as the reverse complement.
GGTTGAAACTACAGAGACCGTGATGCAAGCTTGCAAGGCCAGATATTAGTTGGTGCAGCGACGATATAGCGTTATAATGAAGTCGAAACTGACAACAGCGATGTTTTAAACGAGTTAAATATGACGACAGTTAATTTTAAATTGATTCTACTACTATATATAAAACAAGAAGTTTTGGCATACACATGGCAGGTTTATGAGTAGTAATTTCTTTTAGATCTACAAAGTAAATAATTTGTAATTATAAATTGAAGATTAATTTAAATATTCTTTCACTAAGAGAATGCTGTGTAATCACTGGCTGTAATCTGTAAACTGTAATATATATTTTTATCATAAGTTCCAACTGGATCAGCCGCTGTAGAGCGTTGCCAAGTATTTTAGTGAATGATGAAAGCAAACCGACTAAGTAATTAAATAAAAAATGGATATAACTTATCACGTCTGTATTTGTTTTTATAATGCTTCGTGTCTTTTGGATTGTAAAGTCCTCCCGGCCATTGATTTCGTTACGGTCTTCGGTGTGGAATAGGAGATTTCTTGTGGTAGGTCCATCGTTACCCGGACTAAGTCGGAGCGTGTCTTTGGTTATTAATAATTCCTTCGGTAATGCCAAATTTACAGCGGTCAGGTAAATCACACGTTGGACATGTAAAAAAGTATTCTTTGGCATTGCCATGAACAAGAACGAAACACCAAATCCAATGAACACGATTTATATTTAACCCAAATTACGTTACTCACCAATAGTGGAACACAAAAATGCACATTTAAATATATAATTAGCACCATTTGACATGTTTGTGGCTTAGTTACAGATTCGGCTATTTATACACGAAAATTATATCTTTCGGCGCCCGCTCGACGAATTGAATTGTTGATAACTCGAGTTTAAAACGTCAAAGCGCAGTTACAGCTAAAAATAGAAATGTTATATTTTAGATTGGACATTATACTAATTAAAACATATTGCTATTTTAGAAGATAAGAATGCATGTATTTTTTTTATAGAATGTTTTATTGGTTTGGATAATTTATTACTTTAAACGATAGTATTTTGATTAATGAAATAAAATCTATCGATGTATACTAAAATTGATAAACGAAAAACTATTTTGTATAAAATATATGTGTATATAAATCTATTGACATTCAAAACTAATTAAATTTCCATCTTATTTGGCAAATTGGGATTAACATTTTGTTTATTGATTAAATGAAACTTTAAACGGTTTCAGAGTTGCTAATATGTAGATTATTATATTAGCTAATATGTATATTTTCTTTCATGACGTTTACAGGTTCCGTGTTCACATAAGACCAAGATGTCAATTGTCTTTTTAATTAAGAGTATAGCTAACTTCAAAACAGTACAAGCTATAGTCTTAATTGATAAAGATAATCGACATCTTAGTCTGTAAAGGATCCAAAACGTCATAAAAGAAATTACAAAGTTTAAAAGTGGTTTCATTCAATGGATTATGCGCATGGAAATATAAGAAATCGGTAGTTTATTCGTTGTCCGTATCGAAATATATACCATACATTTGTTATATCGCTTTAATCAAATGCTGGTTGTTCAATAATTTCACTCCTATTGTATGAATTGATACGAATTGACATTTTAAATTATTGATTCGTCGTCATTTATAATATTCTTACTCAATAATTGGATGTTCAAGTTCATTGTTCGATGACACAATGTTTTTTTAAATTGTCTACTTCGATGACATATTTATGACGGCGTTAGTCGTCAACGCTCATCAACATTATGAGTCTGTCAACGCCTAAAAGGTTCTGTAGAGTTTGTTATATATAAATTGAAATGTAAAAATTTGATTATGTTGAGATTCAATTAGGTAAAGTTTATGTAATGATCGTTTTGGTGTAAGTTTCACAAGCGTAATAAAAAATCTGACTTGCTAGTTTCAAAAGCGAAAATAATCACATACTGTGGCATTTGAAATAAAATTGGCAAGCAAGCACTTGCTAACTTGACTTGCCAACAGGTGGTCACTTGATAAGGCTACAAACATACCACCTGAGCGAATTACGTGCAAAAATCTAACAAAGTTGTTCTATATATTGTTGACTAATATTGTTAAATCGTTATACGCTGATAAGTCGAAAATCACGACATTCCCACAAATGAGTCTCATTATTTACCGAGAAAATTAATGATAATATTTTATAGTAATGATTAGTTAAGGATATCTTATAATATTATTACAAAAGGCCTTTAGTACATAAAAAGTATATACCAGTCCAATTTATAAAAAAAAAGTTTATCGTTTCTCTTTTGACTATTTCCAAATGGTAGTTTTTTAAATTTTCATACGTTTTTTATATATTTGTTAATTCATAACTAAGACTTCTGTAAATGCTCTATTAAGCTGAATTAATTTTATACCCAGTTCATTGGATATCATAATAATGATATTAACACTTGTAACTCTCAAAATCATCAAAATGTAAGACCAATATAATATACCAATATAGACCAATAAAATACCAGTTATATTGAGTTACCTTGACCTTGTTACACGTCCCGTATCACCAATATATGAGTACGGATAACTCAAAAGCGGCGAGCGATAAATATGACTCAGTGTAGATTTTTATTAATCTATACTCAAAGGTGACTGACTGACATAGTGATCTATCAACGCACAGTCCAAACCACTGGACGGATCGGGCTGAAATTTGGCATGCAGGTAGATGTTATGACGTAGGCATCTACTAAGAAAGGATTTTGAGCAATTCTACCCCCAAAGGGGTTAAAATAAGGGATGAAAGTTTGTATGAAACTTTGTCAATTTTAAACCGATAGGGCTGAGACTTTGCATGCATAAAGCTACTATGACTTAAGCATCCTCTAAGAAAGGACTTTGATCAATTCTACCCAGAAAGAGTTAAAATATGGGATGAAACTTTTTTACTGGACTAAACGCTTATATGAGACCAAATCTGTAAGTTTAAAATAAGCTGAGGTTTTTTTTAATTAAATCGTGCCTCTTTTGAAGTTGCTTAAACAGAGTTCATAGAACTTTATATGGATTTGCTGAAAAGAGCTAACGTTTATTCTTGATTAATATTGATATAAGATATAGTTAAGTTCAAAATGGAAATGCAAACCAATGGCAAACCTGATCTGCTGATTTATGTGCATAAATGAGTAATATTGAGAAATGTTCAATTTCGTTTATTAGATACCGCTCCTTCTTCTTTTAGATACCGCTCCTCGAATGTCATGATTTCAGTTTTAAAGAAGCTAAACATACTAAGCTAATCTTTTGATCAAATTAGCGATATTGCGCTTGCAACTTGCGACCTAGCCGTTCGACAGAATCACGCAGACTTCACTTCCGAATATGACTAAGTGGCACAAATGCGTGACTTACAATGTGTAATATATACAGAACACTTTCCTCACCATGTTTAGGAAGCAGGGTTCGCACAAATCCGATATCTATAATAAAAATCAAAGTATTCGATATTTATCCGATATATATCATGCATACGAAAAGCTGCTAAATATTTGATCTTTTAAAAATTCAAAATGTTTAGTACGTGAGTTAACTACTTCGGGCTAATGTTGGCAGCGTTACATCGGGTTGGTTTATTTTCTAGCTAATACTCAATACTCAAACTAACAATAAATATTATGAATATCAATCGATATATATCATTATTTATATCAAGATAACCGTTGATATTTATCAGCCAAACCTTTAGAAAGTATAACAACTAATTAAGTGGCACCTACAACTCAGTATGTGGTAACGGAGACCAGCTTTTATGGGCGCCTCATTGTCTTGTAATTTACAGTCTTCTATTAAATAATAAAATGTTTGACTACCGATTCAAATGTCGTATAAACCTAGACGAAGATCGGAACAATGTGGTCATTCCTACGACGTGCTTTTTTAAGGAACGTCTGTTTAGTAATACGGTCGTATAGCAATTTGTGCTCCCTGCTGTGCCTTCAAAGTTCTCACTCTCTTTATAGATTAGAGCATGAGTTTCAAAAATGTGCAGTTCGAGTCAGTGATCTAAGCTTTTGATTAATATCACTGAAGAGATCTGATGTCTTGTGTTCTAATAAAAACAATCACACAGAACCGACATATTACGTAACTCCAGAACAGGTATATATAGGGAATTGTGATGTGCATAATAATACGATAAGAAGAAAATAATAATACATAATCTAATCGAGTTGACAGTGACCTTCACTTGTATGCAAAAAGTACATCAATTATGAGATGCGATAACAGTACACAATTTTATTAACCACAAATATTAAAGTTAATAAAATAAATATATACGTGTGGCAAAAAAATTACAACAATGTTTGAATTCTTCTTCAAAGAAGAAGAAGAAGAAGAAGAAGCAGTACTCAAAGTTAAAGAAAATAGCAAAAACTACGATGACATAAAATTTTGTGATGTAATAGGAACGCTTGTTAGAGAAGAAACTACAAAAATTGGGTGTGACAAATGTTACCACCGAAATCTAGTATATACTCATGCTCTAATAGCTTTTAAGTATCAAAATGGTGTGACCAATCTTTGAATCATATAAGATTTAATATTATTATTATGAATATATAGCCACTGGTTAATTTAATAAACCTTTTAAAAGAACCGACATTTCTTAAACTATTGATAGAAGTAGACAACGAAGAATATTAACTTAAATTAAATCCACCTTCTCAAACGAACTAGGTGAATATGATTCATTTAACTGCATTAGTATAAACTATTGTTTATTTGGTCAAAACTGATTAAATAGAATGACATTTGATTGTACATCTTGGTAAACATCTGGAATAGCAGGAAGAGGTGGGCGCACCACAGCGTGTGCAAACGTGGGAGTCGATTTAAGAATGTGAACTGAATACGACATGGTTATCTACTTAATTTGAGTAACCTTAACCTTTAATTACATTGAATTAATTTAATATAACAATTGGAAAAAACTGGCAAAAATATAAAAAAAAAGTAATGAACATTAAGGAAGTAAAAAATGTATTTACCCCACAAGCCTACTTTTTTGCCAAATCGAGTCGAATATTAATATATACAATACTATTTATAACATTAAATAAATAAATATTGTCACATACATTGCACAGATTCCAAGATGCAGCATGTATTATGGAGTATTTGAGACACTGAAGTTACCAACAATATCCAGACCTCAGACGATTCCTAATATAGAAAATAGTCCATTTACTATATTGACTTGGCCAGTTCTACTAAATAAATTTTGTTTAAATCGAATCGAAAACGGATCGAAACCGAACGAAACTACAGTTTTTCATGGTTTTTCTATTCTACTAAATGACATACTAGAAAATTTTATAATTATTTAGTAGAATTGGCCCCCTGACCGTGAATCGAACCCGGAGACCTCGAAGATGGCAACACATTGAAACCGGCGGGCGCACCACTCAATTACTGAGATGGTACTTATAAGGATATAATAAAATATTATTATAATAGCAATATAACGCATATACGATCTTTTTTCGCATCACATGATAACATGTGATATGTCTTTAAACATTTGTATCTTTTCGGCGTGAGGATAATATGGTATAGGTATGAAGAAACCCTATGACACGTATCGAAAAGGATATTTTTCTAATAATAATTTTGTTTGTTTCAGTCTACCAAAGACGAAGGACCAGCAGTCTGCAACAGCTGCAACGCAGTTATAACAGGCAGAGTAAGTAATTTAATGAAATATATCTTAACATTCAAAACTTTGACATTTAATAATAGAAATAAAAATAAAGTGCAATGTCTTTCTATGTAAATGGGACAAACACAATATAGTAAAAAGTTAAATATTTCTGTTTTAATTCCAAAATGAGTCAAAAACGACATAAAATGCGACCAAATTTTAAAAGGACATTGTACCTGACCTCTATCGTGTACTTAATACATTATCTATGGTCAAAAACCGGGTCAACGAGCTAGTACAACAAATTGCAAAGCAAACAAACATTGATAACAACGATGATGCGTCATCGACATATTTAGCGATATCTACAACCGTATCGTTTATCTTTGATATAAGCTTTATTGCTTACAAAATAACAAGCACCTTTGTTGAAAGATCATCGAGTGCCGAGTGCACAACTAATCTAATCTATTTTTCATAATTACTAATAATATCAAATCCACTTTTTAGTGTCCAGTGGATTCACTGTTGGCAGCTTCAATAATACTTTTTAGTTATTAACTGAAGCAGGAAAACTAGAAAACAATCATGGATTTATTTTTTTCAATTGGAGGATCTTAATGGTCTTTTTTCTCAATATATTGAGATATATGAATAAAAGAGAATCAAATAAATAAATGAAATAAAAGTATAATATGTAAATATTGTTCAGTATAGTATCAACACTTTTTCAGAAGCACCCAGTTTTTTTAAGTATGATGACATGCTGGGTTTTCCATTAGATTTGACGGAAAATCCACGGTTCTCATATTAAAGACTGAACTAGAACATAATAATTAACGAAGACCTACAATTTAACTAATTAAGGAAGACAATGACCTGAATGATTTTGAAGAATAATTTTGTCAAGTTAATACATCTGTTAAGCAAATTTTAATGACTGCTAAATTAATTAACTATTCCAACCGGACGTCGTCACTGCTGAGTATATGTCTTTAAGACCTATGCTGAGAACTGGTCACCTCTATCTATTGGATCGATCTGGTTTGGGGTCTACATAACCAGTGCGTCTTATGTCCGTTCCGGTAGGACAAGAAGCACATTTAAATATATACAATCTTAACTATCCATAAGGAAGGCCTGAACCCCTGCAGTGGGGTCATAAAAGGGCTGATGATGATGACGATGTACAATAATTTGTAAGGGTATTTTAAAAGCTGTTGTCAAAAAATATAACATTGACGCAAAATATGCATACAGAAGAAAAAGTATGTACAAACATAAAAACCAGAGTGCTTTCTAAATGGTTTAATTAATTAAATCCATTTCTTAGTAAGATAGCGATCTCGTGCCAAATGGAATTCTCCTTGACCATGCACTGTTCAGCAAACAAGGCACACATTGAGTGAATTGCCATTTAGGAAAAAATGGTTTGACCTAATTTCAACAGGCTAAAGTGAATTCTTTTTAATATCCAATTCTTCAGTATGACTGACAGCATTCTCGTGCCAAATGGTATCCTCGTTTCCCTGACCTTGCGATGCTTGGTAAACAAGACTCGCATTGAGTATACTATCACGTGCCATGATGCCATTCTCGGTACTTCATCGACCGTGGATAAAAGTTGTATCTAATTTTTAATTATTTCATCCTCAATGTGACAGTTTGAAGCAGCATCATGTACGCCTTGACCTTATATGCTGCAGTAAACATAAGAATCGTTTTAATACGTCTCCTGATGGTGCTATTTTTAATGATTCTTTGGCTTAGCACAAAGTTGTGTAAAGGAGCTTGTCATGAATATTTTTTACTTTCCTGAATGTTGGGACATTCTTTCAAAAGCAATTTATTATTAACAATTTAAATAATACTCATGTATTTCGAAAATTTCCATGATAAAGTTTGGATAAGAAATGTTTATCGTATGTAATATCAAAACTGATAATGCAGCTGCAAAATACATTTTACAAAGGATTTCGATTAAATCAAAGAAATTAATAAAAAAGTAAAATTAGCTTTTAGCCACGAGGGAAAAGTAATCTTCTAACAAGATCACAAAGATTGGTATCACACTTAAACATAATAAGTGAACCATACAGAATTCTCTGTGGGGCGTCGCATAGCGATGAACATTGCAAACACGCAAAGGCTATACACAAATGGGCATTTGGACACATGTCACAACGAGAGGACGAACAAAACTTTTATGTCCTAGTCAGCGTCGTCGTAAGGTTGAACAGCAGACCAAATACGGATCATACACTATATATTTCTTATTCCATTTAGAGTTTAGTTTTTCGCACAAGATTCCTAATAATATGAAAACTTAAGCAGAAAGTATAGTGGATATTTTTTTATAAAACAATAGAAATAATTGAAACCGATAAGAAAACCAAAAACGCTTACGTGACTAAATTGTCTATATCTAGAGTATGTAGGAATGATGGAATTGTTTTGCACCGTTTTGTCACAGTGGATGATACTTCTACGTAGTTATTTATAGATGGCCAGAGTTGATGTGTCAACAAGAACAGTTTGCCCTACATTCAACATTTTATGTGTCATTCCGCCACTTAATTATGTCTTTAATGTGTCTTCAACCTCACCGATTTAAAGGTTCTCTTTTAGGTCTCACCATTGGTATATTAGAAATTGATTCTGTTAATGTTAATATTATTCTGTTTAAAAGCTTGGTAAACTCTATTCATAATGCTACCCGGCAAGATCACTACAATTTGGATCTCTTTTAAATTTACTAGCATAGGGTTGACGACTATTTTTTGTTTGTCTGCCCGTCTGATAAATATTAAGAAATTAATAAATAATGTTAAACACTTATTTCTTTTCTTTGCGGAAAAAATCCTATTAATATTATAAAGGCGAAAGTTTGTAAGTATGGATGTATGGATGTTTGTTACTCTTTCACGAAAAAACTACTGGACGGATTTGGATAAAACTTTACAGCAATATAGGTTATACATCAGAATAACACATAGGGTACTTTTTACTGGGAAAACTTCTCACTCCCACGGGATACCGACTTCCACGCGGACGAAGTCGCGGGCGTCCACTAGTTAAATAATAAGTGAAGTAAATTTCGGCAATACATTGAGTTGAAATGTCACACGATGTTACCTTTGTCCATTTTCTACATAGTTGTGACGTAGAAAGCCCCCACTTCTCAAAAATGTCTTTTATCTAAGTAATTTCTTGTTAAATTGAAGCATTTAAATAGAATATATATGGGGTAAAAACCTAAGCATCATCCGTAAAATTGTTATATTTTTTTGTGACTGTTATAAGACTTGTAGAGCATTGCATATCTAACTTTAATCGTTTAGTAAGAAATTAAGAAAATAATAGAATTCCGTTAGAATTGCGGTGTATCTATAAATTAATAACAACTTAACTACGTAACTTTTAGCCTCGAAATATCATATAGATGATAGTAATATTTTAATATTAAACTTTTACAGTATGCTAAACTGAATAATTATAAAACAAACAAACAAAACGCGCTACATACAGCGTATGGTAGCTTGTGATTTTGGTGTTAGAAAATGTCAATCTTTAAAATTTCTTTTCACAGATCGTCAAGGCCTTGGACAAGAAGTGGCACCCTGAACATTTCACGTGTCACACATGCCGGAAACCCATAGACGGTGCAAAGTTCCACCAGCACGACGGCGGTGTCCACTGCGTACCCTGCTTCGCTCAACATCACAGCCCTCGCTGCCACGGCTGCGGCGAACCAATCACCGATGTGAGTACATCTAACTCTTCAAAAAGAGACACATATAAACTTTAAGATTATTGTACAACTTTGATAATCAGCACATCATCATGGTCTTCCCACCTTTTCGAGAGCTTGTGAGGCCGTGAAATGCAGACATGGCTTGCATGATGGCTTTGACATAGAAGAAGGATGTGGTAATAGTCGATTCCTCTTCCCATCCTATACGCTGAAAAAATACCTACCTAGACGATCCTTTGGGATTCCTCTTTAGGGCATCTTTGGAGGTATCTTATTTCGCTATCTACGAGAAGAATCGCGTCTCTTTCTCTGACAACATCACAGCCGCAAACCAAAGGGTTATCCCCCCAGACTCATCTTCTCACCTTGGTTTATTTAATTGGGGATCAGCGCAATGCCTCTTTTTCCATTGTTCCCTGTTCACTATCATATAAATTTATTTTGTGTCGCTTTTCACACAGTCCATTATATGCCGTCATGCATAATTAATAAAATAGAATGTTTGCATACAATTTGTTAATTAAAACAATAGTTATGCCTCAGTTCACAAATATAATACCACTAATGACTTTAGCTTGATTAAAGTTGTCATTAGATGACGCAACACTACTCAAGAGTGTGTTTGTCACACGACGAAGTGGACAAGCAATAACGTTTTTTATGCCACCCGGCCTCCTCGCCTACATGAAATTTAGCCATGTGAAGTTTGGATTGACCGACACGACCTACTATCTTAATTATTTCATTTTAGTCACTAAGAATGTAATACATATATATTTTCATAAAGAACATAATAATCATCAAATTCATTTGCAGATTTGATTTTTATTTCTCTATGGTCCTCTATTATACACACAAATCTTTCTCTTAAATTACTTTGTATATTGATAAAAACAGCATTTAAATCAGTTGTATAGTTTCTAACTCAAAGATCTCAACGTACGTCTGTACGTTGAGATCGTCGATCGATCGAACGATCGATCGCTGTCTAGCGGGAAACGACTATTAATATAGGAGGTAAAAGTTTCTATTTTTTTTGTTCATTAGTAATTCACAAGAGTAATCTTCGAAAATACTGATCCGATCATAAAAACTTATTGACGGAATCAGTTTATTAATTTATAAAAAAAGAAAACAGCTCTTAAATAGATTTTTGCGGGAGTAGTAGTTTAATTTTTATTACATTTTAAACGTTTTGCACTCTGCTCGTTCAGTGGTCAACATCATACCAACTTACTATAAAACCTCTCTAATGTATCCGAAATAATAATCTTTTCAGATTCATATATTTTTTAACATCCATATTCACTAATCATTATGATCTCCGCTGAGTCAATTCACTAAGTTATCGGCAATCTAACCATGTGCTTATAAAGAAAACTTATTAAAATCTCCTACGCGAATCGTCGTAAGTTCATTGAATGGCGCACGGCACTATAATCCAACTTTATCAATCAGGGAATACCTTTTAAGGTGATGCTTGTCCAATATTTTTTATTTTGTTATTATTCAAACACACTATAATGATGAAACGTATGAGGATAACAAAATTAGGAAAAACTCTTTGATTGCTAATATATAATGTTACCTGCTCAGTTTTACAATGAATTCACATAAGTATTGGGTAGAAAATCATATCATAATTAACACAAAGATCAATAATATCTTTGTGTAATACTGAAATATAGAAATACTCGTCTCAACGATAAGAAATTGATTTTAAATGTGCCAATTAGCGATCGGGAACGTTTTCTATCCTTGTAGTTCCCGGTTCATGATTTTTGAATTGTCACTTTTCGGTCCATTATTGATAATATCTCATTATAATTTGAAAATTTTGTTATTAAACAAGGGTATATAGGAGTAATAGAAAATCAGCTCACCCGCTTTAAATTTATAGATGAAGATATCGTCATTGTCATTACTATTCGATCAGAAAACGTTTGTATACAAACCCTTGTCAGAATATCAATCAATTGTAATATTTACATTGTTTAATGCAGCTTATAAAAGGTTAACAAAACGAATAACCGCTGCCCGCTGAGACGTTAAATAATCATCCTTGTACGAGAGACCTTGAACTTGCTGTATCATAAATGAAAAAAATCTATTAACTGAGGACGAATGAATCACTTTACGTATAAGGAAATGCCTTCTTCGAATCATACCTATACATTAAGAGTAATGAATATTAATTGATTTTTATATTTTAACACTTACGGGTCATCAACGACAATATACTTCACTCTCGGTATCCACTCCTCTTTTTCACACTCATTCACTCTACAATTATTTCGACTAAGAAACTGCCTCTCTGATTCCACCAGATCATCAAATAAATTGATTTAAAAAAGTCCGCTCAAAAGTTCAATAATAAATATGCTTGAAAGGGATCTATAAAAACCGGTCAAAGGTTAAAGTTTTTCCTGTATAGTTAGTTAGGTGTATACATATTACTGTACTAAGACTATTGATAGATTTTAAATACATATATTGATAATAATTCCAAAATAAAAAGTCGTGGGTTTCGATATTTTTTATATGTTATGTATGACATAATGAAACAAAATACAAAAGAAAATATTAAAAGTATACAATAATTTTAAAAAGGTTTTATTGTCGTTGTCGTCGGCAACATATATTTTGATCAACGTAAATGGAATAAGAGAGAAAGAAAGAAAAAATAGATCAAAATTATTTTATGTTATTTTTACGTGCAAATAAATTTAAACATCCTGCAAAGAACATATTTATAAGTAAGTGCTATTATAAAGTTGATGATTATTTTAAGAACTGAAATACATTATATGTTATAGATGTAATAAGCACACAAATAGCGCCAACCCTAATGAGCCAACGATCAACTACAATTTACATGTGCATTACACTATAATCACGTAATGAATCGAAGTAGTAAGTGTAACTCGTACTATGTAAACAAACGTAATTATACCGACATGGCTTACGGGAAAAGTATCCATGGATTTATCAAGAAGTTGTTACATTTCTATGAAATTTAAGTAAAATTTATGAAAATAATATTAAATATTTTGGACTTGTAAACGCTAATTACTTGAATTGGATAATAGAAACATTTGAAAAGTCCCATGACCAATTAATATTCTACGCAGATAAAGAAAAAAACTAAAATTAACAAATGGCGGTTATTTTTATACTCCACGCCGAACTCGTAGAAGCCTTAGTAGAAAAAAAATAATATGAAAAATTATGCTCGATTCCAATTTAATTGGAAGACTATACATTTTCGTGCAAATGTGCTGACCCGAAATAAAGTATTATCGCAAAAATATTAATACGAAATCTTTTATTTGTTTGTTAGCTACGTGTGATTGAAAAGAGTAATAAAAATGTAGGTGGTTTTACGTATATTACCTTTTATATAAAATCAGGCTGGCAACTCGTGGATCCCCATTAGTGGTGTTTACTGGTATCAAATATTTGACTTTTTGTGTAAGCTTTTGCTAAATCGACAACAAAGTTACCATACCATGAGTACGAAAATGATTACGATTAGTATCGCCAAACAGATTATAATAGATTTAACCGATCCCAAAACATCACGCGTGATCATAAGCCGACTTTGATTCATAACCACACGGAAGTGTGTCTAATATGTCATAGCCTAGTACACGTTAATAATCATATCCTGACTAATATAAAATTAAACGTTATTGTGGGTGGAAACACATGACACATAACTACTCTCACGGCAAATGAATCGATCGAAAATTAGTAAAAGAATAAATAAGGTTACTATTCATTTAATTTTCCAATCATACTACTTGCACATAATCCAAAGGGAAGATCTGAGAAAAAGATTTGCGAAAAAAGAGTTCCAAAGAATTAGTCAGTCACTATTATGTGTTACTATGTTTACATTTATTGTACGTTGTAATTAGTGTGTGTGTAGTAACGATGTTCACTCACGAGGAAGGTCACTGCATGTTTGTATGCTTCATTGTCAAGTGCAACATGTTCGTGATGTTTGTCTAATTACGACATCACAACATATGGTTTTCACTTAACCATATAGATTAATTAAAGCTCATTAAAAGCTGAGAAAGTAAAAAGAATATCGCAATAAACTCAATCCCAAACTTTAGTGTTCTCTCGGGATCTATTCTGGGTCCAATTCTTTTTATTTTTTATTCAAAATTTTAAAAGAGCCCATTTTGGGATAAAAGCTTATGATGGTACCTGAATTATATATTGTTGAGAAGTGCATTTAAAACCACAATTTAAAAACGGACTGGCTTGAGTGCGAAAATGAAAGCAAACACCTGCCTGCAAAGTAAATACAATTTTAATTGCCAATTTCATTTGAAGTTAAGCAGTATAGCAGGTATTGTATGTTTTCAATAAATTAAATGAATATAATATCCAAAAACGTATAGTAAAAAATTACACCACAGGTTCGTAAATCTAGGACGAGAATTGTAACGAGAAGACTGTGTATCCAATTCAGCATTGTACTTTATAATTGTTTTATCTGAATCTAAAAAGTGCAATTGGCAAAATGACCCTAACTATATTAACTATTTATATTATAATATTTAAAACGCTAAAGAAAATATATTCAATAATTCGTTGAAACACATATTTAATAATCAATTTTGCATTCATACTGCTATATTGGAAAATCCACTTTTTTAAGCATTTTTCTAAGAACACATAGGTATTTAATAACTTTAACTTAACAGAGTCTAATAACGTAAGGTTCATCATCAAACTAATGTCTATAAAACACAATACTTCAATGAAACGCTTATAAATAATAGTATAAAAAAACACAAACATTCCACAAATGGTAGCGGGCATGGCTCAACGGGCACCATTGTTTCTTGCGATGACATCATTGACTGTGATTGTAGCGTTTGGAGAATAACATCTTCCATCGGCGTTTATCCTGTGGGCACACGTCCGTCGGTAGAAGGTCGACACTTTGAATCAATTCCATTGACTCATTTTATTATTTTTCTTTCTGTCTTTTTTTCTTTATCAAGAGTTTTAAAATATCTCTTGCCTTTCAAAAGTAAGTAAATTAAAACATCTATTACTTTAAATTTAGATCGTACACAAGTCACGATATTGTCGTCATGGATATTTATTGGATAAGAAATATAAAAAAAAATAACCATTTATATTCCATAGGAAATAAATGGACTTTTGATTATTTTTATTCTTTCCCGATCTCGTAATTACTCAAAAAGCATTTGATATATTGACCCAAAATCAATGAAAATAATATTATAAAGTTATCATGGTAACAGCTAAACCGAAGCGTTACAAAGTTTATAAAATTAATTCGCTCACATGCTCTCGCATGCCGAGATTGGTTAAAGTAATTAAGTTTTAACAAATGAAGACATTGAACTAAAGTATTATGGCGTAGCTGTTATTATCGTTTACGATGTCACCGATGGAGGCAATGACGATGCACTAGACAATGTAGCATTTAATACAAAATAAATATATAATTCTAACGCTGCACCTACTTTATTTAGTAGCCTTGTGTACTTTAAACCTTTTTTTCAAGAAACTTTCTCACCATAGAGATTCATTAGAAAGGAATTTGTATACAACTTGTTTAAACTTTATGCAAAATGACCGAAATATCGGTGGAAATGAAAAAAAAAAAACTATTAAAAATTAATAAATCTTAGTCAACACCACATACATTGCGCAGATTCCTAGATGAGTAGGTAAAGTAACGCTATAAAGAGACAACTCTCTACATTGACCCGACCAAGAATAGAACCCGGGAACTCAGAGATGGCGACCTTAAAACCGGCGTGTGAAACACATGAATAAGTCCAGTCGTCGGTAAAAAAAAACATGTATCTAGTCGTCTGTTCTCGTTCAACTTTTACCGATATGACGGTAGTTAAATTTTAATTGTTCAGTGGATATTTTATTTTATCCAAAACTCTGTGTGGTCACTATAAATATAAATCAAGGAAGTCTTGTAATTGCCTACAGTCAGTAGGTATAGGTTGAATCACACTATTATTACAAAATAACACTGAAAAGGTTATAGTTGAGAGTAAAACGAATTATACTCCAATTCATATGAATACATTAACAGTACCTACTTAATTATAAACGCTTTTAACATATTAACTTTATAGTTACATTTAAATGTCACTAAACCTTTTTAAGCTTTTGAGACAATATGGACGATGGAGTTCATCGATAAATTCACAGTAATAATTTGTTGTCTATGAACATTTTTTCAAGCCATATCTCTCTTTTGTCTACTGAAGAGGCCCTCCATATTAAAACGCATCAACTAAAAATAAATTAATAACAGTTAAATTGACTACTGACATATAGGTCATGATCCAAATTGATATAAATTATTATTTTATTTACCTACCAATCGAAGTTTATTTGAATCATCTCGAACTGTATATCGAATTGCTACAACTAAAAAAAAAATTAATAGGTGATAGGAAGACATGAACAATTTAAAAGCTATCTATTTGAGTAAAACAAAATTTTGAATTCGAATTTGCTTTTTATAATAGGCAAAGAAACAAATGTCACTGAGAGACTAAATTTTTCTTTGTCTTATATTTCAGAGGGTGATCCAAGCTTTGGGCGTGTCGTGGCACGCGAACCACTTCGTATGCGGCGGATGCAGGAAAGAATTAGGCGGTGGCGGCTTCATGGAACAGGTCCGATTTTATATTAAATTAACCTATGATAATAGTACCGACCGGGCCGTATTTAACGAGCATCTACATGCCTACAGCGTAACAACACTGGTTTTTATTTAATTGAATATGATTCAATTCAAATGCAGTCACAGTTGAATTCTATATTGTTAGATACACTGTATTGAACGTACGTAATGTTCAATACATCAGGTTGACATAAATGCGCTCAACGTTCAATACAGTATTGTAGTTAAGTGATTGAGTTAGTTACGCAGTAGGTCTGGAGCGGGATATTTGCTGGTCCATCTTTCCGTCCATTTCGATATCCGATGAGGTATTGAATGAGACATTGGATATTGTATATCTTTATATCATCATCATACAAAAAATATGCCTTGACACTTTAAGCTAAATAATTTTTTTTGAACTGAACAGCATTCAATATCTTAGCATATTTCTGTTCAATGGAAAAATGAAGTAGTAGAATATGCTACTATGCGCTCAACTTGTTATTATTAATATGACGCTTTTATTAAATAAATGTATTTTAATATGTTTCAGGCTGGACGGCCGTTCTGTTCGGCGTGCTACGCGGACAAGTTCGCTGCGCGTTGCAACGGCTGTGCCAAGCCCATCGTGGACAAGGCCATCATCGCCCTCGACGCCAAATGGCATCGCGAGTGTTTCACTTGCAAAGTGAGTTTATTTTGCAATCTGTTTAAACGTAGAGGGAATCTGTTCTGACCCGATACGTATTGAATGTGCAACTGTACCCAACAATACATTATTGAACGATCAGTGAATTTTGATTGAATCTAATGTTAACCAAGTAGATGCCAATTTAGGATTTAAGATTTTAATTTAATGCTTCATGATTGTTCCATTTCATGTATTTTTTGTATTATATTATTGCTTCTGTAATCTTAGTTGTTTACAGACTCGAAATCGCAGTTTGACAGGCTTAAAACTAAACCTAATATAGTGTTCGCTTACAGAATTTTCACCATTGTTTTCTGAAATCTCTTAATTAACACCCGAAATTGATAGTGCACAATTAATGGAATAAATATACACAAAATTTATCAAAAATGTAATATATGCCTCGTACTTTTTTTCCAGAAATGCTGCAATCCTGTGACAGACTCGACCTTCTCGGTGCTGGATAACAAACCCCTTTGCGGAAAGTGCGCTTAAACAATTTCAAGCGACTCATAATTTATTATTTACCCGTAAACATAAGATTAAAAGTGCACTTACAAACTAGACACATCGGCAGGTCCTCTAAATAATGAAATAATTAATGCATTTCAAGAGTTTGCAAAATATATCTTAAGTACAACTTTTTTATTTAAGAATATAGTGCACATTTTGGCCAAGTGGATTTAGAAGAAATGTCTAAGGCATTTACACTTCCTTTATTAGAAATAAGTTCAAAGAAACTTAAGCCGTAGCATGCACAAAATATATTTAAAAACGTATACTGATGTTTCTATTTACGTACTATTTATATATTTTTAATATATTGGAAAGCGGAGGCAGTGAGAAATATTGACTTAACAGTATTTTAAGAGATTTTTTCAAAGCGTTAAGTGCAGAAAGACATTTTTGTTGTAAATATTATAATATTTTAAGAGCTTCAATTTGAGCTTACAAATAACTATTTATTCATTACAATTTTCTTTCATCTAAAATTAAATGCTAGATTTATTTTTTGTATGCTTTACTGTACCATTTTTTAAATAAATTATTTTTGTTGTAACTAGGATTATCTGTGATTTGTGTCAACTGCAACCTTCACCAGATCGCGCATTTTTTACCTACAAGGGATCGCATGAACCCTTGTGGCATCATCAAAAATAATCGAGCACTATAATCGGTTCAAGTGTTCCGAAACGTGCTATCGCATAACCGCTATCTCGATCGCTCTAGCAAATGTCAAATAATAGTTTAACCTTGAGTAATTCTTTCAAACTGATCGCGAAACAATATTGACTTCCCCACCGGGTTTTATATATATTAGGCTACCAACTAGTCTATTTATAGATTTTAGGCTACCAACAACCACTTTGTATGGTGTATCATCTTTAGGATTTGTTTTATCGTTACAAGAATAAAAAACTTTACTATTCCACTTACCTTACACCTGTCTCTATCCATCGGTCCGAAGTCATCCTCGGCGGGTCTTGGAGATGGCATAGGAGTTTTAATCTGGGTTCCCACTACAGCTTGTGTTCCTTCACTCCTCTTGTTTTTCGCTACTATTTTAGGAGAATCTTCTGCATGAGATTTGTGTTCAGGCACCGGGTCAATGCTTTTAAGCGGGGATCTGAGGTTCGGGCTCATCGGTTTCCTGGGGCTTAACATTTTGATTTTAGCTTTCTCCGGTGAGATTTTGTGACTTTCTTTGGCACTGCGAGGGGTTTGGTTTCTGCTAATATGCGGAGTGGGAATCTTGCTGATCTTGTCCGATTGACGGGGACTCACTTCTCGACTCATGTAGCTGGACGTGCACTAAATATGGAAATATATATTGAATGTTAAATAAAATTGTAGGATTTAGTGTTACGTCTCATCTGTGTTGCGGTGTGGTTTAGTGATATGGGGTAATTCGGTGGATTTAATTCGTGCTTTTAAAATACAAAAGAAATGCATACGGTCAGTCTGTGGTGCAGGCTATTTGGAATCATGTAAGGCTTTATTTAAGGCATTAAATATATTACCATTTCCATGTCTATATACCTATTTTTGAAATTGGGATATTTGTTAAAAACATTTCCATTTATTTAAACAAAATAAAGATTTTTACACATAGAGGTAGGAAATGTAAAAAATTATGTATTCCAATTCAAAGACTCGTTGTTAATTCGAAGAACTCATATTGTATGAGTATAGGCATTTATAATAAATTACTGAACAATATTAAAAGTATTGATAACGTTATTTAATTCTAATCTGATTTATTTAAATATGTAATGGACAAAAATTATTATTCAATTAATGAATTCTTGTAAGATAAAACTCATTTCTAATTATTGTATGAATTCTTTGCTTATAATATGAACCTATTGTATCTTATGATTTGAAATTCGCTATTTTTAAAGGTAATTTAATATTTTACATTTTTTTTTCTAATAAAATCGGACAATTTATTGAATTTCGACTTTAATATTCACATATTGTCTTGACGATACAATATGCTGGTTTTAAAATTGTACAACTACCTTGTAACCATATTTATTAATATTATATTATTTTTAGCCAGCAGCTTCACCCAAGTAGTTCTTAGGTAACTGTTAAGAGGGTTAAATATTGACCTGTATGTTAATTAAGTCGTAGAATTATCCGTAAACAAATGTCATCGAAATCCGTTCAGTATTTTTTGCGTAAAGAAGTAGCAAACCTAAAAGCTTTCAACCTTTATAATATTGGTATATAACGTACTGGCTCGACCGCCTCCACCATCGTGCGTATGTCGGCGTCCCGCGGCGCGCGCCCCCCGCCCCCCGCGCGGCCCCTGCCCGAGCCCGGGGCGCGCATCAGCGGACGACGATTTCTAATTACGAGTACAACATGAAAAAGTACATGACTACGATTTTGTTCAATATCGACCCTGCACGCGTAGCATGACAAACTCGAGAAATGCTTTGTCTACACTCATTTGTCAGTTTCTCGGGTTGAGAGTGAAGCGCCTATTACACTACCCAATCTATCGGGCACGATCCATCGGGTACACTGTAAATTGGGTAGTCTAATCGCAGTTAGAGAGTTAGGGTCCCGATATCGGGTGAACGTGGGCGCCCGATCGCCCGATGAGAGTTAGGGCCGATTTATCGGGTAATGTGATCGCTGTTAGGGTGTTAGAGCGCTCAGTCGGTTGTTGCGCAGCGTGCGTGTGAGACGTCAGTGAACGACAACGAAATTTGCGAACAGACAAAAATGTCTTCTCAAAGGGAAAAGAAATAATATTAAGTGTAATTTAATATTATTACTTTTTCTTATATATATATATCAATATGATATAATGTTTTAAACATTTCTAGATAGCCTTTGCATGTGTCTGGTACAATTATAAATTTTATATAAATTACAATAATAAAAACTAATGCTATAATAAACTTTATATTATTGTTGTGCCCGATAGGGTCCATAGTGAGACTAACTTAATTATGTAATATTATTTTAAATTACCTATGGAAACAATAAACTTATTGAGTATTTATACTTTGAGTCATGATATGCATTTCCCGTTGTTAAAAATTTTAAGGTTACAGCACAGCTAACCGCTGTTTTGCGCTATATAAGGTATGACTAAGTTTAATATATGATCAAATTGTGCAGAACTCATTCTGTAGTAGTTCAAACTGCATAGTTGGTCTCCTAGAAGTAAATATTTTTCACCCAACATTTTGTTTTATAATTTACGCCCGCAGTTAAAGTATGGGCTATGCCAATTTTTTGGTACTTTGTGAACGAAGGAGCCATCCTTTCAACGCCACGTTTAGATTGGGTAGTGTAATAGGCGCCTGATGATATATATTGTATGGGTGCATCCGAGAAAAGTGACATTTGAGTGTAGACAAAACGTTCTCGCGTTCGTCATGCTACGCGAGCTGCTTGCGATTTAGGATATGTTGCCCTTGGACAATTATAAAGATTTCCGTTTACCTATAATCTAAATAAATATTAAAATATT
Organism: Diatraea saccharalis; assembly: GCA_918026875.4. Taxonomy (NCBI): domain Eukaryota; kingdom Metazoa; phylum Arthropoda; class Insecta; order Lepidoptera; family Crambidae; genus Diatraea; species Diatraea saccharalis. The sequence goes on along the minus strand of OU893347.1, from coordinate 1,263,179 downwards.
ATATTCAGGCTTAAGCTACTTTTAAGTAAATCTTTAAATATTGGTACGTAATGTTTTAAAGTTAAATTAATAATTTTAGAACCGAAAATCGACACTAACGACGCCATCTTGCGATGAAGGACCAAGAATCTATCACGAAGATAGCAAAACTCATTTGCGGTAGTCATTGTTGCGTATGCTCGGTGATAAGACAACTAATGCAAAATGTTAAAGCTTTACATATATTAATCATATTTGTCAGTGGTTATGTCGGTGTCATCTATATTTTTACACTAGCCATTAAATATCCGCATTGCGTATGTGGAGTCGAGACGTCTCACTCATCTCAGTATGATTTATCATAATCTTATGAATTTAGGGAAATTATTTTCGACCTTGGCGATTTCCTACTGCTCTTAGGCGGTTGGTTGTTCCCAGCGGCTTCAGTCTTACGTCCGTTGCAGCTCACTCCGCCGCGCACTTTCGAAGTACCTCTAAGAAATAAAAGAAGATGAAACAAATTTTAAACGACAACTAGCACGTGGTTCCATGAGAAATATTTATCTGGATATCGATTCATGTCATGACGCGGATATAATTACAATGACAAATCGGATAGTGAACTATGGCTACTTTGATATTTAATTCCCTATACAAACTTCCACTCCCATTTTTATCCCTTTATTTACTATTTTTCGGAATAAAATATAGCCAATGTTCACTACGTATGATGCAGCTTCCCGTGGGTGTATTTTTTTTATAATCGGGCCAATACTTTCGCCTGTTCGGTGCAAACAATCAAATCTTTCCTTTTCTCTCTTTTCTCTGTTTAAAAACAATAATAAAAATCAATTAAAGTAGAAGGCGGGCAGGGGCACTGTTAAACACACATAGGGCACTATTAGATTTACGGTAGCGCTGCAGATACTTTAATAGAGATCAGTGTATAGATGAAATCAACTCGAGTTTATTTACAAAATACAAGAATTACAAAGTTAACTGGATATTAAAACAGATATCGAATATGGCAGTGTTTGGGAATATTATATCTTAAAACGTGTTAAATGGCCTATAAGCGAGATATTTGAATAAATTATTGATAAGTTTGTCTCTTTAAATATGTAATATATGTTGTCATTGCCTTTTTTTGTTATTATAATGGGGGCAAATCAACTTATAATAATTTAATCATTCTATAAACACATCGTCTAAATCCTCTTCTGGAGCGACATAGATTACTGAAAATTCTCTTTCCTCTTATGGTTTAGTATCGTTGATAGAACATTTTAGTAGTGAACATAGGTTAACAATGCGTTTAAGCGTTCATATTATCTTACAGTGCTACTTATAAGGAAGTTTTAGCGTTGGAGTAAACGCTGAGACTGCTCTTCGTATTAGTCAAAATTCATATTATTAAACAGAGACTTAGCAAAGGTTAACTTAGTAGGAGGTTCTACAGGTGTAATATTTGCTCCTAGAAGGTAGTAGATTTGCTTATTATCTATGTAATATGAATATGGACTAATACTTAAATTGCAATTTTAGCGTAAATTACCCTGACGCTAAACCTTGTTTATAAGTAGCACTGTTAGTGTTTTTTGACGAGATCATAATCTACGTATTGGTTCATTAATAAAACTATAAAGGTTATAATAATAACCTCGAAGAGAGTGTTACCTATCGAAGTTACCTATACTTAAAGCATCAAACATACCCAGATTGGTTGTCTCTCGAGCTGGAGGACTTTGGATGCAGGCTTAGTCGAAGTGTGTCCAGCGAATACATTGAGAGACGCGACTCCGTTTCACCTTTATAGTAAAGAAAATATTTGACATTTATTTTCATTAAATATTAAATTAATTTAATCCAAAGCTTTGAAATTCGCAATTGAATTTTGATGTAATATATTTTTAAATTTATAAATCTAAAAGGACAGCGTATAAAACTCTCAAGATTAGGTATATTTTTACCTATAACATGACACGATTATTGTAGAATTCGTAAAGGGACTATCACCTCGCCGAGAATTATTAATTTGCATTTGGATGCTATTTTATGCCAAAGAACTAATCAAAGATTTTTCGACAAATACTCCAAAAAGTGAATGAACAAAATAATATAACTAAATAAAATGATGTGTTAAGGCGACATAAATATTGTTTCATTACCTATTAATGTCCCAAAACTCAACACCCTGTCTTATGGACAGAATCACATAGGAGAAAGGGCCATAGCATACTACGTGGGCTAAGTGGGTTTAGTTGGTAATCATGCAGATGAAGAATGCAGATTGTCCCTATAACGGCCTAATGTCAGGCACCGCACACGAGACTCCGAATTACAGAGGAACTCAAGATAACAAATCTTTGGTCACCAATCCTATGGCCACCCACTGTTAAAGTTGCTTAACTGCCTCAATTGCAGAACAAAGACATTCACTGCTGAGCCATCCAATTTTACATTTTACGAATAATATTGATTATGATAACTTACCTTTTTTCAAGCCACTCTTAGAAGAAGTTCCAGAAGTTCTTTTTTTCTTGCCCGTTGTGCTCGATTTTTTCGAACGCGAAGATTCCTGCAATTATTTATATGTATTGTAATTTAAAGTTGAAGTGTGGATTAGTGAGTACTAACTAATAATCTGTTTCCTTTTGTAAATGTGCATGCAACATGATTACGTGGCGTAGACCAAATTCTTTGATCGATAGATCGATATCCAGATGGACCAATGATACCTATTCGTTGGGTGGTATCTATACTCCATAATAGCTGAACGGCTGCAGCGCGATTAAAGCTTATGTGTATACGTGTAAGTGCACTATCGCATGTAGGGACTACGACTGTTTAAAGCGGCTACAAAAATCTGCTACACTGCTACGGCTACGAATATTTTTACTGATGCAACATCGCTTGCGACTAGTGAAATTCGTTAATTTATTCAGATATTGGCTTATTTATTTTCCGTGATTAGGCTCACGCAAATTATAGCCAATATCACCCGCGTAGCTTCCAGTAGAAGAATTAATTTCGAAGATTAGTAGTTTCGGAACCTTTTAATGCAAAAAAAAGCAACCAAATATTTCCCCCATATAAAGTATAGATACTTGTTCTGTGGTATAAACTACAAATTATAATTATGTAGATACTCGTATATCTTGTTAAGAAGAGAGGTTGGATAGATATTTTTTGTGTAGTTAACCTCACATGCTGGTGACTGTTCATGGCAAACATTCTATTCAAGTGACTACAGTTTTGTCAATTTACATGATATTTTTTATGTCCGTCGTGCATCATTTTTACTAAAATTTTATAAGAAATTGGAAACGAATTAATCATGAATACTTACTGTATTATTTGAGCTGGTCATGAAGGCGGTCGCACGCAACTCGTATTCCGTAATCACCTGTTCCAGTTTTTCACACGTCGCCAGCAAATCCTGGTAGTAAGCGTTATTATTACAAAGAAGCATTTATTAAAACACAAAAAAAAAAACAAAATGAGAAATTTAAACAGACTTTACGAAACTTCTTTTGAAGTCACGCGGAGGTATTGTGAAGATTTTTAATATAAACCGCCCAACTTCAAAAGAAATTTCATAAAATATTTTTAACTGTTTTGAAATCTGTTACTATCTGTCTATAGTTTTAAAAATTAAAAGGAGTGAATTCCTTTTAAGTCTGTCCAATTTTTAAAACTATAGAACACATTTTGATAACTTGTAGTGTAACCTAAGTTGACAGTTATGGAAAGAAAAGTAATCAATACTAATTTTCGTGATGTGCGTGGACAAACATATAGACGTACATATATGTATACGTTTACAGAAAGCGCACGTGCCCGTAAACATAGATCGTTTCATTTCATCGAAATTACTGTGTAAGGTTTTAAACAAGTAATTGACCTACAAGTGTATGTCTGAATGGTCGTCCACTAATTTCTCATAAAAAAAAAACAATTGGGTTGTGATAAACTGTTACCAAAACTACATACCCATCGCACAATCATCATAATCAGTTAAGTAATTTACAAGATATAGATTATTAAGTTTTTGAACCACATAATATTTATTAATATTAGGTCCTTACATATGAAATTGGCGTTTTGTCGTACTGACCACTTTAATCACAAATTTCTCCTCCTTGGTTGGGAATTAGAATTCAAATTTATACAGCCATTTACACATGTATTTGTGTTTCGTTAGGCGGCATTCATTTGTTTTCTTTTCTCCTTCTGTTTGTCCTATTTACGTCACCCAGTATAAAAAATAGAAAACTTGAAATATCGTGTTACTTACGAGTACGAGTTCCACCGTTGTAACAGTGCTGGGGAAACGGCTAGAAGGGTTTATAATGTGTATGGCGGTTTTATTGCAAAAGAAAACACAGTGCGTTTTTGGTTTCAACGTTTTCGTTCTGGAAATTTCGACCTGCAGAACAAGTCCCGTGTACGGCCGGAGACCCAAGTTAATAAATGATGAATTGAAGGCTATTGTGGAAGCGGACCATCGCAAACCAAATCCGAGTTAGCTGCAGGCTGCGGTGTTAGTGATAAATTGTTGTAATCCACTTGAAGCAAATTGGAAACATTAAAAAGCTTGATAGGTGGGTACCTTACGAATTGAGTGAAGCGAACCGGCAAACGCGCTTCTACTGCTGCGTTACATTACTTAACCGGCACAATAATGAAGGGTTTTTAAATCGAATCATTACCTGTGATGAAAAGTGGATTCTCTACGATAATCGAAAATTGACCACAAAAAAGTTACTTGTAAGCGTTTGGTGGACTAATGTCGACGTCACTCATTACAGTTTTCTCAAATCTGGCCAGACGATTACGGCAGGCTGGTCAAGTAAGGGGTTTAGTAAGGGGTTTAGTAAGGGGATCAATGAACTACCTATGGGATGGCAAAAGTGCACAGATAACAATGGTTTATACTTTGATTAAATAAATATATTATATTAAAAAAATTTCGACTTTTTGTTCCTCCCATACCTAACACCAATTTCATATGTCAGGACCTAATATTAATGAAATATAAAAGAGTGAAAATAATTTAAGGAGTTTATCGTTATTTTAGATAGAATTTTACAAAACTCTCTATACTCGGTGGAACAAAACGACTGACACTCCCGAGGTTCCTGGAGAGTACTATTTATCTTTAATATGATGTAAAAAAAAATATATAAGTCTAGGTCAAATAGTTTCGGGGATATTAAATCACAAAGTTTTTGAAAAAGAATGAGTGTTTACAACACTTTTTTTTTTGATGCTGAGAAATGCGTTACGCATACCCGCTTCACCCTGCGCGGGCTCCACGGGTGATGTGGGACTCCTCCTGTGGTCCAACCCCCGAAGGGGCTAGACAAGAAACAGGAGTTTACCCACTAAAACTCAGCGATGTCCCTCTCATGGTAGGCGATGCGCGGGTTCGGCCCGGAGGCCATGCACCGCGCGGTTCGCCCCCATTTCGGCCCGCCCTGAAAAGGGCAGGTCCCGCTCGGGTTGGGGGTACGCCTCAATGTTGGGAGACATTCGAGACGCACCCCCACGACGAGACAGGAGCGTGCAATGCCGACCGGTGCGCGAACCAGCCAGCTGCCCCTGACTAGAGACCGGAGATGCGCAACTGTGCAATCTCCAGTCCCCTACCCATCGTGTTGGGAGGATCCACACAGGCATAGCCCTTATCGTGGATCCCCTCCCCCCGTAGGTGTTTTCAACCCTGAGTCAGCTGTTTTTGGGACGTACTAAGGAAAAGTTTTTAATCGGTCATTGACTTCTTCATTTCTAAAAACGAAATAAACTAGTTTGTGATTTATAAGACTGTTTTCATGCAAATTCTACCAGACAATCAATAAACAAGGCAATCAAAATGCTTAAATCGATTTACAGCCTAACAGCCGGTTTCTGATTTGAAAAAAGTAGAAAATTTCTACTTCTTATTCTCAATAACCTAAGTTTTTTTTAATTTCACAAGTCAAATAGTCCTAGTTTTATCAAACTGCTATCAACTGATCATCAAAAAACTAAAAGCGGAACTGAAAATTAAGTGATGTTAGTTTGAGACGTTCACAAATCTTCCAGCGATTCATCATTAACACAAATGAACTTTGTTTTAAAAACATTGAGGGATTTGTTATTAAAATAGCATTCAAAAAGAACATTAAAAAATGCGTGATATCAAAAGACCAATAAAAAAATGTGAACCGAGTTCGTCCCTTTCATCGTCCCTTTGTTTAACGAAAAAATACTTACGACTAAGCTTCAAAATCACAAACAAATCAAATAATACGACATAAAGTATTTTCGTGTACTTTATTTTTCTTATAGAGTATAGAGTACAATTGTCTGAAGTAACGTACAATAGTTTATTATAAAGTACGGGTGGTAACCCTAGTCTTGAGTGTTAAGTTTAGTTTAGTGAAGATTGTGTTTAGTTTCGTGTGAAATGTGATGTGTTTTGCGCGTGCATGCGCGGCATTGAAAAGAGCGTGCTTAGCTCAGTCTTCAGAGAGGAAATAGACATTTTCAGCATCGACTATCATTAAGATATTGGTAAATAATTAAATTAAATTAATGTATTTCGCAGTTCGTTGTAATCTGCACACAATCGATTTGCGCATGCGCGTTATAGGGCTGTCAACACTTAGAAATTTAAAATTTTTACTCCATTTTTACACCTCCTCTATTTTTAAATATTTGTCAAATAAAATGAACGTTTGCATGTAACCTAACTTGAAACTTTCGGCTATGTCGGTCATTTTGTTCCTCCCAGTATTCTCTCGTATTCTCTCGTAAGTCGCATTGAATGTACATTTAACGGAACTAACATGAGTAACTTCGAAGGAGGGCTAAAACGGTTCCTTTGTTGTACTCACGTCGTCGTAGAGATTGTGGGCGGCCGCGAGCGCGTGCGGCGCGGGCACCGCGCGGCACAGCGCCGACACCGCGTCCGCCACGCGCGCCACGCTGTGCAGCAGCGCCGCGCCCTCGCCCGCGCACGCCGTCTGCTGCACCCAACGGTGGCACACCTGCACGCACGCGCCCCTGTACACTGCCGCCCCGAGTGTGTGTATCGCCCCCCGCCCCCGCCCCCGCCCCCGCCCCCGCCCCCGCCCCCCGCTGTGCAGCAGCGCCGCGCCCTCGCCCGCGCACGCCGTCTGCTGCACCCAACGGTGGCACACCTGCACGCACGCGCCCCTGTACACTGCCGCCCCGAGTGTGTGTATCGCCCCCCGCCCCCGCCCCCGCCCCCGCCCCCGCCCCCGCCCCCCGCTGTGCAGCAGCGCCGCGCCCTCGCCCGCGCACGCCGTCTGCTGCACCCAACGGTGGCACACCTGCACGCACGCGCCCCTGTACACTGCCGCCCCGAGTGTGTGTATCGCCCCCCGCCCCCGCCCCCGCCCCCGCCCCCGCCCCCCGCTGTGCAGCAGCGCCGCGCCCTCGCCCGCGCACGCCGTCTGCTGCACCCAACGGTGGCACACCTGCACGCACGCGCCCCTGTACACTGCCGCCCCGAGTGTGTGTATCGCCCCCCGCCCCCGCCCCCGCCCCCGCCCCCGCCCCCCGCTGTGCAGCAGCGCCGCGCCCTCGCCCGCGCACGCCGTCTGCTGCACCCAACGGTGGCACACCTGCACGCACGCGCCCCTGTACACTGCCGCCCCGAGTGTGTGTATCGCCCCCCCGCCCCCGCCCCCGCCCCCCGCTGTGCAGCAGCGCCGCGCCCTCGCCCGCGCACGCCGTCTGCTGCACCCAACGGTGGCACACCTGCACGCACGCGCCCCTGTACACTGCCGCCCCGAGTGTGTGTATCGCCCCCCGCCCCCGCCCCCGCCCCCGCCCCCGCCCCCCGCTGTGCAGCAGCGCCGCGCCCTCGCCCGCGCACGCCGTCTGCTGCACCCAACGGTGGCACACCTGCACGCACGCGCCCCTGTACACTGCCGCCCCGAGTGTGTGTATCGCCCCCCGCCCCCGCCCCCGCCCCCGCCCCCGCCCCCCGCTGTGCAGCAGCGCCGCGCCCTCGCCCGCGCACGCCGTCTGCTGCACCCAACGGTGGCACACCTGCACGCACGCGCCCCTGTACACTGCCGCCCCGAGTGTGTGTATCGCCCCCCGCCCCCGCCCCCGCCCCCGCCCCCGCCCCCCGCTGTGCAGCAGCGCCGCGCCCTCGCCCGCGCACGCCGTCTGCTGCACCCAACGGTGGCACACCTGCACGCACGCGCCCCTGTACACTGCCGCCCCGAGTGTGTGTATCGCCCCCCCGCCCCCGCCCCCGCCCCCCGCTGTGCAGCAGCGCCGCGCCCTCGCCCGCGCACGCCGTCTGCTGCACCCAACGGTGGCACACCTGCACGCACGCGCCCCTGTACACTGCCGCCCCGAGTGTGTGTATCGCCCCCCGTCCCCGCACCCCGTCATTATTACTCAAATCTTACCCCACGATAGTTGCGATCTAACCAAACAGTTTGTAAACATCATTTTACGAATTTTCTTTTTGTTTTTGGCCGTTATACAAATTTGTTTAAAAAAGTTTAATAAGTCATTTAAATTATAGTAATGTATTGCTTTTATTTTTTCAGTTTTTATACTAGGATCATAATCCATCTCCAAAAGCTTTGTCTATACGTCAGCGACGTATCTTCAATATATTTTTTTAGCTAAAACGAGACATATTTCTGAAGCGTTTTAGTAACTGAGTAAGAACTCATCGTTGTCTTACCTGAAGGGACTGAAGTAGATTCTGGTGCAAGGACACAATCCTGACCATCTGCGATTGAAATTGCGTGTGACGAGCAAACGGCAGCGATACGCTGTTGTGGCGTTTGATGTCGTGAATCTACAACACAATATTTTATGCGTCATATTTTGTATATTTTTTGTAGTCACGTTTTATGATTTTGAAGTTCAAGCCACGGTAAAGTACGTAGTTCCCTTAGTTGATTATTTATTCAGAGAGGATTAGTTAATTTCCATGTGTTTACCAACTTCTTACATGTATATACTACCCCGAAATTTATCGTGTAAATTTACACGATAAAATATTATAATTGTTTTATTGCGAAATCAGCATTATTGAACATTGGCCCCCGATATGTGACTGCTGAGCCGATGCCTCGTGCTTCGCCCTTCGATATCATCATCGTGGCTAGCCTGGTCATTCTCGGTGCCTACTTCGTCCGAACTTAACACAAGTTTTAGATTTAGTACAATACTTTGTAACTTTATCTTAATAAATAATTATAGTTAAATCAGTTATTTTTCGATCCTCTGGCCGCAACCTTCGTAATTTACTTAAAAACATATTGTTGTTTTTGTCGGCGAGCGGCGAAAAACATTTTTTGTCGGTACGGAACCAAATAGTAAAGGAGAAATATTATTGTAAGTTTTAAATCGAATAATTTAAAGATTCAGATAAAGAATATAATTTTCATTAAATAAATATAGATTTAGAAGATCTGGTAATTAGTGTCGCCTTCATAGATGATATAAACTAAAATGTGAAACTACCCACTTTATTGAGTAGCTCGGTGGCGTAGTGGATAAGCGCCGAGGCCCGCCATCGTTGTCGTTAAGCAACTTTCGCAAGGGTCGGCCACGGGATGGGTGACCAAAAAATTATTATCTCGAGCTACTCCGTGCTTCGGAAGGCACGTTAAGCCGTTGGTCCCGGCTGCATTTGCAGTCGTTAATACCCTCCAATCCGCATTGGGCCAGCGTGGAGGGTCATGGCCCATCCTCCTTAACCATCCATAAGGAAGGCCTGAGCCCCTGCAGTGGGGACGTAAAAGGGGTGATGATGATGATGATGACCCACTTTATACAACGTGTCCCAAAATTCAACGATAAGCGGGCGCCAAGAGGTAGACCTGCTCATGTGTACTTATGGAAAAATAAGAAAAAAATTATATCTTATTAATATTTTTATTATAAAATAAAATTCGAAAATTTACACCTTTTATGATATTTTCAACTACCACGACCACAACTTCTCAATTATGTTCAATCTTTTTTTGGTATCGGATACCTAAGTAGTACTTATATTCGCTACTACTGTTAAAAACACCAAAATGCCAGTTTTTACACAAAAAACAATCAAAATGTATTTTTTTCCTTAAATTTTCACAGATTTTTACGTTCCGTAATCTTTGACTCACAGTCATGTAGAAAAAAAGTATGGACACTACTGCGGCAAGTTGTTTTTAAAATTGACGCAGCTCATGAAGATTCCATAATGGTATAATACTTCATGATAACTAGCAACAAACTTAAAATCATACCATTTAGAATCAAGAACCAAAGTTGTGAGTAATAAATTGTACTGTTCCGAAATGTTTTAATATTTAAAAAAAAAAAATATTGAAATAAAACAATAGTGAGTTTTAGTCTCATTCATTTATTAATAATTAACATTACAGTAAATGTTCAAATTGTTTTCCACCGGCATTAATACATGCACGACATCGCCTTAAAAAAGAGCGTTTTATTTTTCGTGCATACCTTTTAGCATTGATATGTGACGCAGCCTGACTAATTTTTTGCCGAAGCTCGTCCAATGTCGTAATGGGTTTTTCATAGATTTTGTCTTTGAGACAACCCTAATAGAAAAAGTCCAGGGGGTTTAGGTCAGGTCATCGGGGTGGCCATAAGATAGGACCAAGTCGCCCAATCCAACGCCCGGAATACTCTTGGTATACAAATGGTGTGCATATTTTTTTACTGTGACTAGTTATCTTAGATTATTATACCATTTTGGAATCTTGATGAGTTCAGTCAATTTTAAAAACAACTTGCCACAGTGGTGTCCATACTTTTTTTTACAAGACCGTAAGTCAAAGATTACGGAACGTAAAAATCTGTGAAAATTTAAGGAAAAAATATATTTTCATTGTTTTTTGTGTAAAAACTGCGGGCATTTTGGTGTTTTTAAGAGTTGTAGCGAATAGTAGTGCAACTTAGGTATCCGATACCAAAAAAAGATTGAACATAATTGAGAAGTTGTGGTCATGGTAGTTGAAAATATCATAAAAGGTGTAAATTTTCGAAGATTTTCGAATTTAATTTTATAATAAAAAAGAATAATAAGATATAATTTTTTTCTTATTTTTCCATAAGTACACATGAGCAGGTCTACCTCTTGGCGCCCGCTTATCGTTGAATTTTGGGACACGTTGTATATACCGTTGCTGAGCGCAATCTATTCTCGTTCTCGTGGATTTGTTGAGATGTACGAGCGTTTGAGTAATCGTTCAGTGGTAAATACTAACATTCTGATTTATTTAAATTACAAGAAATTAATAGTTTTAACGCTATTTAAAAGTATATTATTGTTCTGGGGTTATATTATTGTTTTTTTTTATAGCCAAAAAGCATTAAGTTGATTTCTTGTGATGATATAAAATAGGTGATTAAGTATAGCATAGAAGAGAGTAGTAGGTATTTAATAGAATCAGGCGTTAATTTGCGTCATTTTCGTCCATTGCCGACTATCTATGCTGATAAACTATGATATCAAGCAACTTCGACACCCAGTCTGTATCTGCAACATCTGCTGTGCACATTCCACACACAAATCACATATACAAATGGCATAAATCTCGTGTTTCACGCCTCCACGGAGCATCTTCATGAGTTGTAGCCTGAATTAAAGTTAAGGCAATGTTTGTGGTTCATAATTGTAACGGTTTACTTAACCTCTATTAACGATAGTTATAATTTTAAAATTACTTAAGTCTGAAATATTTGATTCTAATCTAACAACAGAGAAAAAAGAACAATAAACAAAATAATACGTGTATGTACAAAATAAACTTAACTATCTTATAATCAAATAATATCAACTTAAAAACAGAATATAAAAAAATAAATAAAATATTCTAATAAAAATTAATAATAAATAAATACCAAAGCAAAGTCAAGACAAAGCGCTTGTATGTTAAACCTATTGTTCGTGCGCTCGCGCATCGTCGACCGAACCTGCAAGCCGGTTTCTTAACGGCGAGTCACAATTTTTATACTACCGCAGAGTAAAGACGGATTCTCGTCAGTTGAACTATTTTTCTAAGCTGTTTTACTTACTACCGAAATTCAAAACTATAATTTAAATATCAACTTCAAATTAAATACAGTTATTGTGATAATTATTCCCCATATTAAGGGGTGCACCCCTACAGCAAGGCCGATTGGATATAGCTTTGGAGAAGGCCATCTCCTAGTACATCACGCCGTGGACGGACTCCTCCTTTACCAGGGCAGTGGTATTCTCGAATTTTTTATTGCGCATCCGATTGTCGAATAACGAATCCACCCCCATGTTAATTGTAATTATTAATAAATTGTAAAACTGTATAATTTATCTCATTTACTATTTCCATCAAACCGGCACATTGGCGCCTGACTAAAGGTGTGTTCGAGATCGGTTTGCGCAATTAAATTTCCATAAGCATCAAATAGCTTTCTTTGGTGTTGGCCTTAACTTCTAGAATTAAGGTTGATTGTAATAATATTGTTACTTTAAGTTGTGTACTGTAGTGGTTAAAAACCAAATCATTGTATCAATACTCATTTTCATTGATTATTTTCTGCTTATCATGCTTATTTTCATTAAAATTAAGACGCTTTGCTAGAATTGTGCTTAACTAATTTATTTTGCAACACCTACTGTTCAGGCATAGTATTTCTCAATATGTGGGTAAACTACAAATCCACGACCCAACGGCGACGGATGCCGCGGCCAGTAAAAAAAAAAGAGACTCTCGAACGTTCGGTGGCGCGAAACATACATGAGAGTGATAAAATTATTGTTGTTGAAATTAACGGTTTTCGGTGTGATATATCGGATTATTTTTATTATTTTGTGTTTAATTGTGAATAAACATTGCAAAGAACAGTTTTCGCCATACATAAGACGATTGCAGTTTATTTGGAAACCAGTGCACTACTGTGAACTTTGGCCAGTCGATTGGTGATCGACCCATTATCTCCTGAAGCTGTCGGTGTTAAGGTGAGTGGTTTACTTCTTAGTGGGGAATCCTATGTCTGGACAAAATAAATTACCAATAGAAACGATAGGATCGGCGACCAAATAAAATAACTTGTGCTCATGGGCTATTGAAGGTGTTCCCGCGAACATAATTATTTTGGTCCTTCGAGCCGGATTATTGTTTCATATTTTTTGGTATACGGTACGGTAAATATCTCGAAATTTATTTATTAATTTGTATAATCGGTTATAATTTATAAATTTACTTATTTTCACGCGAGTTCCACGATTACAAAATGGCGTCTAAAACTGTAGAAAATAAATTTAAAATACAGTGTGACTGGTTCATAAATACTAATGAAATTGTTATTAATAAAAGTCAAACAACTGCTGTTATTTCGGCTCGGTTACGTAAAATTGAAGAAAGGTATAAGTTGTTAAGCGAGGCATACGAAGCATTGTTGAATACTGTAACGGATGAAAAACAGGTTATTTTATATGACAATCAGTTTAAAAACACGGAAGAAATTTATTATTAATTAGAGGCGATTTCATCTGCTTACCCAAACTTGGATGGCTCTCATCAGCCTACCGAAAGTGCACAAAACGTTCGCTTGCCTGCAATAAGCTTGTCTATGTATGATGGTGATATATTTGGTTGGACTAGTTTTATTAGTTTGTTTAATTCCTTGGTTATGACTAGGAAAGATATTTCGAAAACAGAAAAGTTTCATTATTTATTTTCGAACGTTCAAAAAGAACCTAGGGATTTAATAAAACATTTACCAATGGTCGATGAATCATTGGACGTGGCTATGGATATTTTAAAAAGTAGGTACGAAAATAAAAGATTATTATCGGATTCTCATATTTCACGCATATTGAATTTGCCGTGTTTAAATAATATTTTAAATCTCCGGACAAAAATACTTAACCCTTTATTAGAATCTACGCGCGCGTTAACTAATCTCGGCTTTCCCGTAAATGATTGGAGTTATTTATTATTTTATATCAGTCTTATGAAACTTCCTTTAGATGTTAAATCTCGGTTTGAGCATAAGTATGGCGGAAATACGATGTCTTTGCCCACTTTCAATCAATTAATCGAGTTCTTGCAATATGAATGTCGATTGATAGACACAGCTACTTCGGATTGATTGAATAACAATAACTACTCGGATCGCGGGCGGCGTGCACCACGTACAGGTCTCGTCACTCACAATAATATTGTTCCAGCGAAACGTTGTTTATATTGTCAATTTACGGGGCACAATATATTCGAATGTTATAAATTTCAAAAGATGTCTAATAATGATCGTAAGAATTATATTAAGGATTCACACTTATGTTTTAAATGTTTCGGAGAACATAATGCTGGGTCATGTAATAGTAAAATACCATGTAATACATGTGGTAATATCGGTCATAATAAATTAATATGTACAATGCATATTCCGCGTCCAGAATCTCCTACTCGGCACGCGTTTGTTACTACATCATCGGAGCGTGGCTCCCAACCACCAAACCGGTTTGCTATCACAGCGGCGGCAGCGGCGGACCGGCGCGACAGAAATGTCAGTCAGTCAGCGTCAAACATCAATGCGTGGCGAACAATCGAGCCGTGCTTATAGTACTAACGGTTTATGCTCTTCACGTTATCGACAACGTATTAATAATGATATTGGCGCGGCGGAGGCTGGTAGGTCGTATGGCGGGCCACAGGAGGTACGGAATACGAGCGCCGGGGTCTCACAGCTTCAGCGTACTAATTCAGAATAGCAATTACAGTTTTGTAATGTCGCTTTGGAACCAAAACTAATTGATAATGTTATATTACCTACGGTTATAATTGAAGTTAAATCATCTCAAAATTCATTTATGCTTGTTCGAGCATTACTCGATCTCGGTTCCCAAATATCTATTATTAAAGCTGATTTGGTGACACGTTTGGGCTTAAAGCGACATTACTCAAATGTGCCTATTGTAGGCGTAGGCGGTTTTGAAAGTAAAGAGAATAATAGTGTAGTTAAAATTTATTTTCGGCCAATTATTACAAAATTTCCTATGTTAACGGTTACGGCGGTTGTTTTAAAGAAACCGACTTCTTACTTAGTTAATAAAATAAATATTTCAAATAAAAAATTAATAATTTCAGATAACGGTTCTTTTCATATGAAACATATAGATATAATTTTCGGTTGCGACATTTTAGGTCAGATTTTGAACGGTGAGAAGATAGACTTAGGGGCCGGTGGGCCTTATGCGTTAAGTACTATTTTTGACTATGCAGTTTTTGGGCCAAGTCAAAATACTAACTCGGATGATACTGTGAGCTATGCTTCTAACGTTTCGGCTATTCAATTGTTACAAGCAGTAGAAAAATTTTGGCGTTATGAACAACCACCCGAATGTAAATTTATTAGTCCGGCGGATATAGAATGTGAACGTTTATTTTGTTCTAGCACTACACGTGGTTTAGACGGTAAATATATTGTACGTTTGCCACTTATACCTGATCATCAGCGTTTGGGTGACTCGAGGCAGACCGCTTTAAAGAGATTTTTGTCAATAGAAAAAAGAATGCAACGTGACTCGGAGTTTAAATTAAAATATATAGAATTTATGGAGGAGTATATTAATTTAGAACTATTGGACGGTTTACCTACTACTCACTTAGAAGTTCCTAAAAGTTTCGATAACTCCGACGACTCGGAATTTATAAAGGTTTTAGGCGTTTTATGGGACCCGGTTTCAGATAGCTTTACATACCACGTTAATGCTATCATTAAGTCTACTGTTACACGTCGCGGTATACTTTCACTATCAGCGCGTTTGTACGATCCACAAGGATGGATTTGTCCTATTATTTTTAAAATAAAAATTCTTTTACAACAATTACTCGGGATTTGTGATAATTCTAAAAAAATCGATTGGGACTCTCCAGTTGCTGACGATATTAAGCGGCAATGGGATATGATTATTTCGGATTTACCAAATTTATGCAAATTACAAATACCTCGGTGTTTAAAATCTTATGGTAATGGATTAGGACGTTATTCTCTACACGGTTTTTGCGATGGCAGCTCTTTAGGCTACGCCGCTGCGGTTTATATTCGGACGGAGTTACCGGACGGAAAGGTTCTCGTTCGGCTACTTATATCTAAGTCGAAGGTAGCCTCATTGAGAAGAAAATTGACGATTCCGAAACTAGAACTAGAGGGAGCTCTGCTTTTAACCAAACTCTTTAATCATGTTGTCTCTTCTATGAGAGACCACGTTATATTTCATGAAGTTGTAGGTTGGTGCGACAGTACCATAGTTTTGGCATGGCTTAAGCGACCGGTACATACTTTACAAGTATATGAAGCTAACAGGGTATCTCAAATAACTTCTCAAACTATAGAGATTCGGTGGAGACATGTCCCAACTGAATTGAATTGTGCGGATATAGCATCCCGCGGTGCCTTTGCATCAGATTTAATAGAGCATCCTCTTTGGTGGCAACCTCAGTGGTTGCATCAACCCGCTTCTACTTGGCCACAGGATTATTTAGAATTTCCCGAAAATATGTTGCCAGGACTAAAGGCAAAAGTGATTAATGTAGCGATTTATAACACAGAACTTAATTTAATTGAAAAATATAGTTCTTTTCAAAAATTAGTAAATGTTATGATATATATTAAAAGGTTCATTAATAATTGTAAAAACAAATCTTCACGATTAATCGGTAATATTTCTATATGTGAACGTAGAAATGCCATTTCTCACTTAATTCGGATTGTTCAGCATCAGTATTTTCATGATGAAATTGAAGCGCTTATAAATAAAAATCCAATTAAATCATCATTAGTAAGATTAAATTTATTTATTGACAAAGATGAAATTTTACGGGTCGGTGGGCGGATCGGAGCCGCAAATTTACCTTTTGACGCCAGACATCAAGTTCTATTGCCTGGTCGTGGTCATTTTACGGATTTATTAGTAACTCATTATCATAATATTTACTGTCACGTCGGAGCTAATACTTTAGCGGCCATTTTATATCAAAACTATTGGATAGTTTCAGCACGACGAGTTACGAGAAGCGTCACATTTCGATGCATTAAATGTTATCGGTCTAAAGTTCGGTTTACACAGCCCTTTATGGCAGATTTACCTCGGGATAGAGTCGACGGTGTTAGGCCATTTTTTGGCGTCGGTACGGATTTTGCGGGCCCATTTTATATAAAATCTAATTCACTACGGAATGCCAAAATTCAAAAATGTTATTTGTGTATATTTATTTGTATGCCTAGCTTCGAAAGCGGTTCATTTGGAAATAGTCTCGGATTTATCGGTAGATGCTTTTATGGCGGCTTTGACTAGACTTGTTTCTCGGCGGGGACTTCCTTCTTTAATTCGATCGGACTGCGGTACTAATTATACGGGTGCGAATAAATATCTAAAGGAATTATATACATTTTTACGAGGTAAAAATTCGGTGTTGGAACAGAAATTGGTTCAGCAAAATATTAAATGGCTTTTCAACCCTCCATCTAGTCCAAATCATGGCGGTTTATTTGAGGCAGCGGTAAAATCGGCGAAAAATCATGCTCGGAGAGTGTTGGGTGAGACTAAGTTGACGTTCGAAGAATTAACGACCTTCTTTCATAAAGTAGAAGCGGTCATGAATTCGCGCCCTCTGTGCCCTCTCAGTACGGATCCGGCGGACCTTCAAGTATTGACACCTGGTCATTTTTTAATTGGTCAGCCTTTAGTAGCTGTACCAGAATATCCTTATGAGGAAATAAAGATGCATCGGTTGTCTCGCTTTCAACAAATTCAAAAAATGTCTCAACATTTCTGGTCTCGATGGAAAACCGAATACTTGCACACCTTACAACAGCGGTATAAATGGAACTCGATTACGGAATCCCCTAAATTAGACGAATTAGTGTTGATTAAAGAAGATAACACCAGTCCTCTTCATTGGAATCGCGGTCGATTAGTTAAACTTTTGCCCGGTAAAGATGGAATTATTAGGGTTGCAGAGGTTCGAACACAAAACGGTACTTTACTTCTCCCTGTTTCTAAATTATGTCGGTTGCCAATTTATGAAGAACCAAGGAGGACCTTGGTTAGGCGGGGGGATGTTCAGGCATAGTATTTTTCAATATGTGGGTAAACTACAAATCCACGACCCAACGGCGACGGATGCCGCGGCCAGTAAAAAAAAAAGAGACTCTCGAACGTTCGGTGGCGCGAAACATACATGAGAGTGATAAAATTATTGTTGTTGAAATTAACGGTTTTCGGTGTGATATATCGGATTATTTTTATTATTTTGTGTTTAATTGTGAATAAACATTGCAAAGAACAGTTTTCGCCATACATAAGACGATTGCAGTTTATTTGGAAACCAGTGCACTACTGTGAACTTTGGCCAGTCGATTGGTGATCGACCCATTATCTCCTGAAGCTGTCGGTGTTAAGGTGAGTGGTTTACTTCTTAGTGGGGAATCCTATGTCTGGACAAAATAAATTACCAATAGAAACGATAGGATCGGCGACCAAATAAAATAACTTGTGCTCATGGGCTATTGAAGGTGTTCCCGCGAACACCTACCCTACAAGTGGTAAATTATCATTATGGCATATTCGATTAAATTTCTTTCCCTACAAAAAGCAGAATTACAATATGAAGTAGAACTTCGTGGTGGGTCAGGAGATTCCGTGCAAGAGTTAAGAAAACAAATTGTTAAGCTATCTCAATTACTGCCACCAGAAGATATATTAGAATCACATTTAGGTCCCACAGATGATATTAAAGAAGTTAGAGAATCCCTTTTAAAATCACAAAACAATTTGAGTAGTCTTAAATCGAAATACGATAAAAATATGTTTTATCGAACTGAGACGCTACTTCACCATATTTATCATCGAATTAATAGAATTACTAATTCATCAGAAGTAAATGATTCATATAAAGTTTGCATGGCTAGCCTAAATTCACAATTAAATGAGTTATCTTCCTTAAGACCACAAAGCTCTCAACTCAAGTCTCTTAATTCAGGTACTGAAAACAATCTTGAAGTTTCTACTATTTCAGTATCATGTGAGCGCAACCTATCTGCCGACATTAACAAACTTAAATTTTCCGGGTCTACTTGTGTTCATTCCTTTATCCAAAAAATAGAAGAATTTGTATAATCAAGAGGTATACCCTATGAAAAAATATTAACCATGGCTTATGAAATATTTGTCGACGATGCATTGCACTGGTATCGCTATAATAAAGATAGAATAAACTCATGGTCTGATCTTTGTTCTTTGTTGAAGGAGGATTTTAGCAGCACCGATTATGACTATCAGCTTTGTAATGAAATCAGATCACGAACTCAGGGTGAACATGAGAATATCACAATTTATTTATCTATTATGCACGGTATGTTTTCCCGTTTAAGTAAACCGTTACCTGAAGTTGAAAGATTTGACATTCTGATCCATAACATAAGGCCATGTTATGCAAATGCCTTAGCTGCCTCTCCTGGTATAAAATCCATTGATGAACTAAAATCTGTGTGTCGTAACTATGAAACCGTTTCATCCAGATTTACACAATTTCGTGAGCCACCTAAAATAACTAGTAGTACACTTGCTCCCGAGTTTGCTTATAGATTTAAACCTGGTTTTCATCAGCAACAGAATTTCAATGAACGTCCTCACAATCAGCATGGTTCAAAAATTAATTATTCATCTAATGAAAATTTCAATAATTTCACACCTGGGCCAAGCAAACGCAATTATTTTAATTCAAACCTAGCACGTCAAAGAGGTGGTGATCATGTTCCTAATCGTGATATAGCAACACCATCTGACGAACCTTCTAGATCAGTGTTCTGTCCTAGATGTAGATCGAGCTCCCACTCACTTGGGAATTGTAAGCGGGAACGCCATTTGATCTGTTTCAAATGTGGAAAAAAAGATGTACGTTACCCAGAGTGTCCTGATTGCAATCCTAATAATAAGAATGTTCAAGCAAAAACTAAAATGCTCCGATTGGTGCGATCGCGATAGGGAATGGACGAAATGGTTAGAATTTGTAAGAAATTTTAATACCTTCACTTCGGTTGCATCAATCGGTAACAATAAAAAAAATAATAGTGATAAAACTAGACCTTATGTTGGTATTAGTGTTTTAAATTGTCCATTAACGGGACTTTTAGATACCGGTTTATGCGTTACTATCCTGGGTAACGCATCTCACGAGCGATTGATGAAATTAGGTTTTGAGCTGCAGGGGACATCTCAGCCTCAATTCGTCACTGCAGGTGGAGAAAAGGTACCTTGCATAGGTGTTATTTATTTACCTATAGAGTTCCAAGAAAAAAAACACAATATTGAGGCTTTCGTTATACCTAAGATAAAAAACTCTCTTATATTGGGTGTTGATTTTTGGCGCGCTTTTGGGTTATTTCCTAAACACCTAGATACTATCAAGTTTTGTAAGGATTCTGAGATTTCCTCTGTTGCTGAAACAACATTAGATGATCTTCATATTCTTCCTTATGAATAAATGCCGGAACAAAAGAAATGTATTGCTGACAATTTAATTCAACAGTTTCGAGAAATCTCATATGAGGAACGTGGCTTAGGTCGGACAACTATAGTTACTCATGCAATTGACACTGGGGATGCTGCCCCCATACGTCAAAGATACTACAGAATGTCAACAGAGAAGCGACGGATTCTGGTTAAACAACTAGACGAGATGTTGAAAGATGACGTGGTCGAGCCATGTGAGAGTCCATGGTCCTCTCCCGTTCTTTTAACATTATAATTAATTCTGTGTGCATTCCCACCTGCCTGTGCAGCTGGTACATGTAGATGCGGTTGAACCTTGCGCAGAACTCGGTGGAGCGGCGGCACATCTTCGCCAGCTCCTCGGGGTCGATTCCGCAGAAGTCACGTTGTTCTAATGAGTTTCTGCAGCAAACGAGTGTAAGCATAACTGTAATTATTGAAGTTCGAAGTTAGCTATTATGCCTCCATGGTGTATTTTAAAGTTTTTTTTTTCTTTTAATTTTATTTAGCCTACAAAACTGGTTATTATGCTTACCGTGCAGGTTAATATATATATTATTTTTAATTTAATGCTCATGAAACATTGCAATCTACTGGATGTGAACATAACATGCACAAAACACACAACTATTTGTTATGATGTCATACAGTGTTATCAATAAACAAGATTTAGCGTTGGAGTAAATTTACGCTGAGACTGCACTTAGTATTAGTCAAAATTCATATTATTAAACAGACACTAAGCAAAGGTAAACCTAGTACGAGGTAGTCCGAGGGAGGGAGGAAGAAAGCGGAAAAACTAATTTTGTTTACATCTGGATGGATGAATTTTGGCGATTCAGCGCGTATCTACTGGTGCGAAGAAGTGCATGTATTTCTATACAAATAATTTTAAAATTAAATTCTTCCGATTCCTAGAGTGCAATCGATCAGTAGTAATTTACGTGAATGCATAGTCCATCGCTTTTAATGTATAAGAGATGGACAAACAATTAGATTTTTACATTTATGAATACAAGTAACAAATTATAAAGGTACATACATAATAGCCAACATTTCGTTGTTAATCTTCGGCCTCAGGTCTTTGATTTTAGCGCAGTATATACTGCTCTCGATCATATTGGTGACGTTCTCCGGCGATTTATCTATAATATAATATGTCAAACCATAATATACACATTTCGCTGCTTATACACTATTTAAATAGCCAAAAATCAAAATTAGTCGTAACCTCGTTCAACGTATAGACGACATAATTTCATTCATATGCTAACATATTAACAAAAACAACGTCCATGAACGGGTACGTAGACGGGAAATCTCTCAACGACACTTAAAATATATCGATATTTGTGTATTATAAACCTTGCATCCCTTTCCCTCCAATGGACAAACTTTAGTTGTCAAAAAAATACAAATTCAGGAGTGAGTTTTAAAAGTTAACTTCTACATTTATAGAGAATCCAATGTATCACTACCTACATAGTATAAAATAAAAGTCACTTTCCACTGTCTATACGCTGGGATCTTTTAAACTACACGTAACGAATTATAATGTGATATTCAACAACATATAGAATGATTTCAAGGTGTGTTGTCCAAAAAGCTCAAGTTTTATGTCAGAAAAATTGAAACGACCTTTCATCTTTCATCGAAAATTCTGCAAAAATATTTTAAATTGTAACATATTAATGTATGGTGTGATTGTTTCTCTTTATAGATCAACAAAAAAGTTACCGATAGTAGGTAAATTTCTATCTATCGTGCAAAAACCACATCAACTATTTTTTTCTTTCACATATTACAACAAAATAATGGGTTATTTATATAGCTATTTTTAACAGTATCCTTTTCCAATTTGTTATATACTAACCTACTTAGGGCCAGTTTTTTGATCCGTGGTTAACTCAACCATTTGTTAAAATCTTTGACAAATGGTTAAATATCAGAAAAATATGTTTTTTGATTAATAGTTAGCCTAACCAATTGTCAGAATTACAACCATTTGTCAAAAAATTTAACCATCACTGGAAGCTAGGTTAAGTAAATGACCAATTGTTAAAAGAACAGATGTACAACTGCGTTGTATTTACTTGGTCCCTTGTTATTGTTTTTTACGTTGTTTTTATAACCTACATGATTTCATAGTGAATTTGTACATTAGCTATTTTTGGGATTTCGTTTTATGATGCAATTTCATAGGAAAATATTAATTGTCATTTTTTAGTTATAGGGTTATTGAAAATAAGTTATATTTTTATCTTGATCATCCTTAGTATATTTGTACTATATAGAAAGAATTTTTTTGTTTCCACGGGCAGATGCCAAATTATTCAATTATTAAAAATCTTATAAATTCCACGAATAGACAATACAAAAGGTAAGTATGCCTACAGTAAATAAAATACATAGTCCTTGATTTATTTTCCAACGTTACAATCCCACCTTGGATACTAGATACTATATTCTTTTCACGTATTTCTCTATAGGATAAATAAAAAACAAATATATGCTTTTTATAAAAAGTTAAGTTTAAAATATCTTTGTTGCTTTCTAACATTATTAAAGAATTGCCTTATACTTCCTGAAAAATAACACATAGTGCACACAACAGAACAACCATAAACATCCACTCTCTTTGATAATCTATAGATTTCTTTCGTCTATTTGATATTTAGAACAAAATCCTAATGTCAAAAATGGTATATAGTTCGCTCCGTTCATTCAAACCGTTAGTGTTGTCACCTAGAAAAAAATTACCCATGTCAATGTATAGCGAAAAAACGACTCATTGTGCTGGCAACAAATTGACCAGTGGTTAAATTTGACTATGATTAAATTTGGCATCAAAAAACGAAATAGCGAGTTAACAACTTGTTATTGTTTTAACTATAGTCAAGTTAACAAATGGTGAAATGACATTTGACTACGGATCAAAAAACTGGCCCTTAGTATGACTCTTCTGAAGTTTCAATTAAAAGAAAGTTGAGTTCCCATAGCAACTAATCATTATTATGTCAATCAATTAAATAAATATTATATTATGTGAATAAATAATTAGTAATTATTTAACACAATTAAACACAATACGCATTTAATCAAAATTGCCCTTTACACTAACTATACAAACAAAACAAATATCTTATGTAGGGGAGACCTAGGAGAGTTGTGACAATTTTTACATAAGGGTCTCTATCTCGCTTAAGAAACATTCCACAGTTATGACTCATGTGAATTAGTTTAGCGCCATTCCTTCTGTTTTCAAAACCATCACTAAAATTAATTAAAGTATAATAGTTTCTGAAAAAAATAACAAAATTCAAGTCCACTCCCCTTGTCACAACTCTCCTACTACCGAGGTAAGTTGTGACAGGTACCGAGGTAAGTTGTGACATCATTGTATTTAAGCTATAAGACATAAAAATACCATTATATACGACATAAATAAATCAAGCACGTTTTTTTATCAAATCAGTACTTTAATCAGTACTATAATAATAAATTTGACTTGGAAAACACACACTGAACATGTTTGCAAAAAGTTGTCCCAGTATTCTTGTGCACTGTACAAACTTAGTAGGATCGCGAATCAGTGCACGGTCCTTACAGCTTATCACGCGTACGTAGTTTCAACTGTTCGATACGGCATTATATTTTGGGGATATTCGACTGATTCTGTAACTGCCTTTAGAGCCCAGAAAAAATGTGTTAGGAGCATATGTCATTTACAGAGTACGGATACCTGTAGGCCATATTTTATTAAACTAAATATTATGACCCTGCCATCAATCTATATATTCGAAGTTGGTATTTTTGTCAAACAGAATCAACAACTATTTGAAAATAAGACGAGATTGCGTCATCGAGACAAATTGTGTACGATACCCTCTAAGACAGCTGTGTTGAACAAAAGTATCTTTTGTATGGCTCCAAAAATTTTTGATAAAATTCCGAAAACAATACGTTATCTGGATAATTGTAATGTTTTTAATAGAAAACTTTGTAAATTATTAGTAGCTAAAGCATATTATAGTGTAAACGACTATCTAGCTGACAGTACTTTGTAAATGTATAAATACTTAATGAATTAATTGAATTTTTGACATAACATGTTATTGATTAGATTAGTTGACAATTACTAACTATTCAGTCCTTGCATCCAATATCTTTATATAACCTGCGATCAACAATAAAGATTGATTTGATTTGACTTGATTAATCATCTTTTAATACCTACCAACTAAAACAACATAGTATTAATATTCTCATAACAAGTAATTATAATATTTTCATTAACTTAATATGGTATCGCTTTGAGGTCAATCATATTATTGTTATAATTAGTATAATATCTTAATCTAATCAGATTCACAATTATGCCAAACGTAATGCAGCTCGTCCCCAGTACAATCTACGTGTGCCTAGCCTTTGCATTCAAGGCTTTGGACCCACTGATCATTCGATCTGCTGTCTGCATAGGCTTTAAGGCAAACCAAATAAAAGCAATTATTTTCTGCATCTTCTTCATCACTTGTTCTATTCTTCTTATTAGTCTTCTTTGCTTTTTTAGGTTTCTTTATTTTTTCTTCGCTTAAGACATGCTTCTTAGCATTCTTAGATTTTCAGTCTCTGTATAGTTATTTGTGTGTAAAATAAGTATGTGGTATGCCATTATACACCTTAAGTAGCTACTAACACAACAACAAACATCTAAAGTTAAAAAAAAAACATTGTAAAAATAGCCCAGCAGAAATATGGAATAAGATAGGAGAGTTGTGACAGGCTGTCACAACTCGCCTAGGTGTTCAAAATGACGTCTTGGTCCGAATAATAATTCATATTTTCTAAACACGATGCGCATACAAAAAATCAGTGTCACGTATTGAGACTTAAATAACTACATAACTTAAGAAAAAATAACACATCAATGCACATATACTAAGATATGATATATATTCAAATAATATTTTGAAGAAAAACTTACTTTTCGCAATTTTTTGTACACTGACGATATATTTACGCAACTGTGCCATATGCACCGTCGACAGGTACTGAGTCGTGTAGCGCGTGTCGAGAACGACAAACAAGCGTTAAAGCCATCTCGCTTGCTATAATAGGTAGAGAGAAATCCTCCTTGTCACAACTCACCTCTGTCACAACTCACCTCGGTCTCCCCTACGAGTTAACGCAAAATAAAATTACCGGACGAGTAATTAAATAGTTAAAATATGCGATGATTCGAAGCAAAGAAGTCACCTTCTTGCTGTAGCGCTCGTATTTGGGAGGCGGCATAGCATAGCATAGCAAAAGATTATGATTGCACTAATTACTTGAACCTTAAAAATCCAGCAGCTAAAACACTTTTATTCTTTGAACACGAATCCATGTCCGTAGTATTCAAAAGTACATTTTTTTCTAATTAACACCTACCTAAGCACTTTCTTTTGTCGTTGGCAATATGACACATAGGTATTTTGCGTAAGTCGCTAAGTTTCGAGCCGGCACTGGTTGACACAGCACTTAAGCGATTCATTCTACAGCACCGAATGCCTTGTTTAGTGCCATAAATATAAGTCTTTGATCGAAACAAATGAGTCCGTAATGTTCTACGCTCAGTTTTTTAAAGACTTGAAACTTACTGCGTTTACGGACGGGGCTACGCTGTGGGGGCGATTGATATGAAGGCGACGATTGTCTCTCTCGCACAGTGCACGGACTAGAAGACTCGTTTAGTGCTTCATCCTCGGCACCTAATTGAACAATAGGTACCAAAACTTTTCAATTCAATTCAATCGTAAGTTTACTATGTTCACCACTTCAGGCTTATTTTTAAAATATTGATAAAATGACTTACCAACTGCATTGTACACTCACCCGAGTGATCGTTATCCATTTGTTCACCCTTCTCATCATCATCTTTTTCATCATCGAATATGTGAAGCATGACGCAACGTTCGTCATTCTTCTCAACTTCTTCAGAGAACGTCACAGTGACCAAGTCATTAGAATTAGTTTGCCGCGATACATCACCGTTACCTTCTTGATTTTGGTCCTATGTACACACATAAAAATAACATAGTAAAAATATGTAGGAACACACTGTATTGGATCGCAACTAGGAACGTGAAGCGGAAGGACGTATACCAATGACAGCGCTAGTTTTGCGGTACTTTTAAGCAACAAAGTTTATCGAAGAATTATTTTCTTAGATACTTTATTTCAACACATCATTCGGGAGTCTCCCTCGGGTCACTGGTTAGCTAAGTCGGTAGAGATGTTATTTCTTTGATCTGTATAAGAAGACTAATTAGATTGTGGTGGCAGATTAACTGCTGTTTAAGAAATTCTGTATCCCGGTTAGCAGGTTTGAATCCCTTCTAGATTACATGAGATGGTTGAATTTTTCAACTATTTTCCAAAAAACTCACTTCCATCAAATTTTCTGATGCTTTTTCTTTCTTCATTTTCTCCAGTTCAGCTTCCATTAGTTCTTTTAGGCAGGACTCTGGTAGTTGCTCCAAAAATTGATAAGGATCGTCTGTAATCATTAGAAATGAGCCTAATCTGATACTGTTGATAAAACTGATGATTTTTTATTTTTCGAAATTAAGATTTGTGTCACGAAACTTCATGCCAAAATATAAGTTAAGTCTTTATCGAATAATAAATTATCATCGTTATCAGACTATTAATCCTACTACTGGTGGCACAGGCGTTATTATAAATAGAATGCACAGAAAGAACGGGCCACAGTCCGGATTGCGGGTGATGTGCCCGAAGAACTTAAGGATACGTAACTGCAAAGTCGACGATAAACTCTCCTTGATAATACATTATTTCTGCCTAATGATATGAATACATTTTTGGCCACACATGTATCAACCACCCTTTGCGAATATTACTAAACCCCTGCAATCATACACGGAAAGTGCTAGTCTAGCAAATACATTATCTAAACATTGAGAAAACTGATAATACCTTTACACAATGTATCGAGATCGTCTTGATCCTTTACAAATTCTTCCCAAATCTTTTGTTCCTGCTGTTTCAGTCGCTGCCTCCTATTGGCTTTCCAAGTTCGCTCAAGTTCTTCATCTTCTATGTACTGTAATGCATCAGAATAAGATAGTGGTGTAATAAAAAAAAGTACTTCAAGATCGGTTCATAAACCACGAATTCAGGCGAAGATTTTGTGTAGGGTGTTATATTAACAAAGTAATTTACACTGAGGACCACTATATCTATCTGAGGCCGTGTAAAAGCGTGTTAATTCACTTACCGGACGTAAAAAAGGATGCTCAGGACCAGTGGCAGACCAAAGTCATCGGAGGCGGCAATAGGCCGGGATCCAAAAATGGATCCAGAGACCGGGGCCGAAATTTGATATTGCACACCCCAAACGCTTAACTTTATTATTATATTTTTATGATTTTGGCGGATGGCAGCAGCCCATTTGGAGCCTCCCTAGGACCGGAGGCCCGCTCCCCCCCACCACCACTTAGTCCGCCAGAGCTCATGACTTTAATTTTTCTAACAGATAATGCAAATGTATACGAAACTTTATTTACAATCCGCTAGAGAGAAATATCATAGAACATAGGTGGTAATCGCTGTTCTTTCATTTTTTCTATAAATATATATATATTGGATATCATACACATTGCTCAGGCCCCAAATTAAGTAGCTAAAGCACTGTATTAAGGAAATCTGTTATAATGAAAAGTAACATAATAGCCAGACCCAAGGTAATGTTCATATTTTACATTGACCCGATCGGGAATCGAAGCCAGGGCTTCAGAACGACACTTGTTTGTTGTTATTATTAGTATTTTTGTAGTGTCTGGTTAGTATTGTAGTTTTTTTATCAATTTCTTTGTGTGAGTTCTTGAATTTTTTTAATATTTACAGTGCGACCACTTGCAATTGGGGTAAAAACTGAAAATCAGTGCTTTGCTCTTTGAGTAAATACACACTGAGTTTTCGCCCATTTGTATCGCTGCGGTACACATAATGTTTGATTGTCCTGTTTTTGCTTCTAATATTGTGTAAAATCCAAATCGTAAAATTTTGTGTATGCATGACGCAAATAAAGAATTTATCTATCTATCTATCTATATCTAAATTCTATATTATTTGTTAACCAGAGTAACAGCCTGTTGCATAAATATCCATTATAATTTTCATAGTTTGTTTTCTTTAGCGACATTACCCATACATTCATTAGAGTTTCAGACGTAATTAAATCTTAATGGATGTATGTGCAACTGACCGATTACTGATACAAATTTGACATTCATTAGAGCTTAAAGGCGTCATTAAATCTTAATAGACGTTTGTACAACTGGCCGTTTATTGTACAAAATATCTACAATAGAAAAATATGTAAATGAAGGACTACCTGCTTGTTACTCTTCTTTATTATTGATTTAAATGAGTATGTAAGTTGGTAGGTACCTGCAATTTAACTTCCAGCCTATTTTGAGGCATAAACGAAAATCCTCTTAGCCCGCTCTCTACGGTTGCTTCGGACATGTTTATCTTTATAGAAACACAAAATTACATGTAGATACGAATCAGTAAAATTATAGAAAATTCAACGATTTCAAATTATGACGTGACCAGAATGAAGTTTGGATGACGTTTCGGAATAAAATCATCTGAAAAATATTGTCTATGTAATGACGTCACTTTTTCATTATTCGATACACACTTTTGTTATTATTCTGAGAATGCACCAATCACAATGTCAGATTCTAAAATTTTTTCTATTTTTTCTAAGATTTTTCACACGCATAGTTTTCACAAGCGGCAATAGTGACTGTTACAGTAGGTACTTGATCACAGTACAAACTAGTGTAACAGGGTAACGTTCAACGTGTTATGGTAGGTAATTCTCGTGAGGTCATAGGCTATGTCACTTTTGTTGCTAGGCAACGAAAGGCAACAACAAAGAATACCCTGTCAACCCATGATAATTTAAGCAAAACTAAAAATAAAGTGAAAGTGACAAAAATTTTACAGGAAAAGCAAAAAATGAAAACAAGCCGAAAGTTTCTCGGTAATCTAATAATTTAATGTCGTAAGATTATTGTGAATGATAATTTTGAATCATGAGTCAATTGATTTAAAGTTTAACATCATATCACCAGCACAAAACAATCTGTCAAAGCCCAACTAGCCCTGCTACAAGATATACACAGAGGTACACAGCGTACAATACAAATATGTGCGACAATGTGCCATTACCGTGATCAATAATTTCACTTAGATAAATTGGTCAGATTGTGGACACTAGACTATAATTGATTATTGTATTATACGGACGAGTGAGCATTACACTATGTTATTTGGTGCCCGGCCGGTGGGTAGTATGGGGGCAGAGCAGCTGCATACTTCCCGCCATTTTCCTCAATGGAGTAGAACCGCTATATTGACTATCGCCGGTATTGAAGATGATGATGGCAGAGTAAGTTTATATTTAGTTTTTACCTTAAAGTTCTTTATGATTGGTCGATATATCCTAGATAAATTCCCGTGGGAACATGAGACTCGATCACAGCAAATCGTGACTGGATTTAGTCGGGATAGTTAGGATATTGCGAATGAGACGGGTGAGAGCTAAAGAAAATGAACTACCTACCTGCCTACTTGTTGCTCTTCTTTATCAAATAATTGATTTGATTCACTACATAAGTACATGAAATATTTTAAATATTTTATTATGGTTATTATCGTGCTGTTTATATTATATTGTTGTATTTTTATATAAAATCAATCTTGATATAAGATTTTATTTATCATAGATAGGATAGTGTGTATTTATTTTATGTATTTTTAACAAACTTATTATATTTAGTCGTAAACTTTTTTCCATAACTATGAATTAATTAATTATACCTACCCACATTGTGTCGGTTTTTTAGTCAATTAAATAACTTATAACTTTCTCCGTAATTTCAAAACTTTGAAACAATTATGAGACTTATGTCTTAGTCTTAAAGTAAAAATAAACATACACTGTGCAATTATAAAATGTGAAATTATGCGAACAGTTTCATTTGAACATACTTACGTAATTTATTATTCATATGTTATGCTGTTAGGTAATAAATAATCCGAGAGGAAATAGTTTTATTAGAAATTTAATCTCAAATGTTTCAAGAAAATAGAACATATTGCGGCTGCAGGAGAGCCGAACCTAACCCTACCTAAGTATATTTAGTTATGTAGTTACGTATAGATTTTATTAGGTACGTATAAATATTGACAAGACCTGGAGTCGCCAAATACCTATCATTTTTATTAATAGGCGTTTATTTTTGGAAGTCCCATTAAAATAGAATGATGAGCTCATGATTTTTCAAGTTCATATTAGGTCTGTAATAACGTTTGTACAAAGCTTTTGGTGTATTGCCTATTTATATATTATGTAAGCACTCACTTTCAAAACAAAAAAGCTCATTTTACATTTACGCCATCAAAAGAGATTGACATAAAGCCATCATAGAGTTGGCCGGGTGCCACAGCTGTGTAACGGTGTGATGTGACAGAAGCGAAGCCGTGAGTCAGCGGTACTGGGAACCTGTGTGCGACGGCGCGATCGATAGACACTGCACCCCTCCCCGCCATACGTACCCTGCACCCGGGCAACGCAGCCCAATCTTGCCGTCCGCCACACGACTAATCAAGAGAAACATACCAGAAATAATGAGAA
This sequence comes from Diatraea saccharalis, assembly GCA_918026875.4. Lineage (NCBI taxonomy): Eukaryota > Metazoa > Arthropoda > Insecta > Lepidoptera > Crambidae > Diatraea > Diatraea saccharalis. The sequence goes on along the minus strand of OU893347.1, from coordinate 1,231,944 downwards.
AAATAACAAAACCTCAAATTACTGTGCCCTGATCAATCGTCAATTCAATATACTGTTTACTAGTTCAAGGTCGCGACGGTCGACGACCTTAGCGTAAGAAAAACGTCTACCTCAATTTTACGTAGTAGTCTTAACCGGTGTTTATCGTGCGAGTTCGGATTTTTATTTTTAATTATTACGTATAGTGGGCAAGGTCGGTTTGTTTGTTCGTGCAAATGTTGAATCTTTACCATTGCAAATGCGCGCGTGCTCCGAGGCAGTCTCGCAACAAAGGAGGTTGCGCTAATTGACTCACCTCGACTGCTACTAATCTCTCGATAAGTGCAGTGTGGACTGCAGCGATGGCATCCAAAGTGCTCGTGCCGACAGCTCCATTTGCGAAATTACAAGTAAGTAGTTCAACGAAACTGCTAGTCAGAATTCGGAATAACTGTACCTCAAAATAAAAACAATGCAAAACGTAGTAAACATTTCATTAAAATATCTATATCAATGTTTTTATAAAATCATGTGAAATTAATATTATAAAGTTTAAAAATTAATTATACTGTACAAGCGTATTCGTTAATTTTTTCTTGAGATGAATCACATAAGTACATAGTTTTCGGTTATTTTGTGAAACTGTGTTGAGGGTACAATTTATTTACTAATTTATATACTAAAGTTCTTATTTATTAATTTATTATGAATTGTAGAATTGTTGGTAATCCTAAATAAAATTAATAATAAAGCTTGGTATCACTATAAGTTGGCTAGGCACAGTGATGAACTATAAAAATATCGATCAGCCAGTATGCACAATTGTAATAGAATTACCAATGGTATCATGATATTAGCACTGAAAACCGGAAACAAAGAATCTGTCTAGAGGTCATCGACTTGGTTGGAAAATTCATTGTTTTCCGCATAAGGGTTTTCCCCATTAGTTCCGGTTAAGTCTGTCGTCAAGTTGTCATTGACATTGTTATTATTGTTGTTTAAAACGTCAGCAGTATTTAAGTAGACAAATATGTGTGTTACACAAGTTAAAGTTTTGTCATCCGTTAATATTTTCTTTGTATCTAGTATTTTCTATGAAAAGCTTGGAAACTCAAGTCGCTAAATTTAACTTTCAGTGATTAGAAAAGAAGACGATTACGACAAAAAATTAATATTCGAGCTTTCTGGATATATTATGTTAAATTCGTGATAGAAATAAAGTTATTGTGTATATTTTCAGATAAAAAAGTCGCCGACCGAGGCGAGTGGCAGTGGTTTCGTCATAGGAGGTGGCGATGCTACCGCGAGGGTAGCACACCTGGAGCACAGCGTGAGATTTCTCCAGGAACAGCACAGGCAGATGCTAAGCGGTTTACACACTGAGATCGAAGCCTTGAGAGAGAGGAACAGAGGTAGAAATAAAAGTTCAATAGAGTACCAAAGTACAGAGTATACTAGATTATAATATATTATATTGTATTGTATTATATTATGTTATATTATAGAATGCAACTTATTTTCCAAAAGCAATACTGGGAATTAATTTATTATTCGACTATATTGAGGTCAATAGCATTACAATAATCGAAACCGGATCGTATTTTATAATAGTGCGATGCTTGTATCGACTATGAAATATTAATCAACATCATCATCATCATCAGCTTTTTGACGTCCCCAATGCAGGGTCTCAGGCCTTCCTTATGGATGGTTAAGGACTATTCATTTCTCTTTATTCATTTCATTTCATTTTAACAATATACATTGTGTTGAAATGTCAAAAAAATAGCTAAACAACGTCACAGATTCACAATAATAATATTAATATTATAGTAATAAATTCTAACATTCAATAATAATAGATTATAGACAATACTGCGATAACAATAATTAAATCAAACTAATATAATCGCATAATGCAATAAACAAACTAGGCACTAACAAGAAATTCATCGTTAGAGTAATATAATAACACTTGTCCACCAAAAATGCTCTAAGTTTTGCTTTGAAAGTACTTTTAAAAATTAATATCTTTAATTCAATAGGCAGCTTGTTAAAAAGTTTAATTGATTGGTACCCAGCACAGTGCTTAATAATGAGAAGATTAGGTCTCAAGTTTTCCGCAAAAACCTTTCTTCTTGTCCTCTCTCTGTGCTCCCTCTCATCTGAGCTTTCATATTAATGTATATGCTTCGCAAAAAAAGTCAATTTTACCAAAATATCTAAACAAGGGACAGTTAAGATACCTAGAATTTTAAAATAGCTCTTTTGTGCAGAATAAAAGCTTTTCGTATATTATAACTGTAGCTTCTACCCCAAAACAAAATGCTATATTTAAATCTAGATTCAACCAATGCATAATATATAATTTTTAGATGTTTAATATCCACTTCATCTCTGAGACTTCTAAGCATATAGCAAGCAGAACTAATTTTACCCTCGATATCTTTCAACTCGAGCTTCCAGTTTAGGGAACGATCTATATGTACACCAAGAAATTTTGCACTGTCCACGACTTCTAGTTGTTCACCGTTTAAGTTTCCCTCAGGTTTTCTACTGCTCCTGAAATTTGTTTCAAATAACATGATCTTCGTTTTGTACTGACGTGATTTGTACGTACGTCTTCCGGTTTCGTGAATAAGATGTGAACAAGTCAAGGGCCTTGTCTCTCACTCCATAGTAGGTAATACAGTTTATGTAAAAACAACCCGTGGTCAACGGTATCAAAAGCAGCACTCAGATCAAGAAAAATGGCACCCACTTTTCTTTTCATATTTAAATTTAAGATGACTTGATTAATTAAGGTATTTATGGCTTCTAAAGTACCTCTACCAAGGCGGTAACTAAATTGGCTGTCTTTCAAAATTCTATTCTCATTGAAATAGCCGGGACCAACGGCTTAACGTGCCTTCCGAAGCACGAAGTAGCTCGAGATAATAGTTTTTTGGTTACCCATCCCGTGACCGACACTTGTGAAAGTTGCTTAACAACAAAGATAGCGGGCCGCGGCACTTATCCTCTATGCCACTGAGCTATTGTATTAATCAACTAAATATAAAAAATGTGTATCGCATTCCAGACTTACAGTTTCAACTGATATTCAATAAGGAATCTTCACCAAAAACGACGCCCGCTTCAGAAGAAATTAATGAGAATAGTGAGGTTGGTGAAATATTCTACTTCAGATTTATAATACTGATGACAATTCATTGTTCTATTTCTAATAGCTTGTTTGTTTATTTTTGTCAATGTAGTGAATTTTTTTAACTAGAATAATAATTTCAAAGTTATCAAAATCTGAAGGCAGAACTTTGACTTTTATTTTTCATTTTAGGAGGCTAACCTGAAACGAGAAGTAAGCAGATTAGAGCGCGAAGCAGCCGCCGCTCGGAGCGAAGCGCGGGCAGCCGAAGCCAGAGCTCTGCAGTTGCAACGGATTTTGGATGCACAAACAGAGTAAGTCAAAATGTATAACATTGAGTAATCTTTTCACCTGAAATTCATGATAGTATCGCATCAAAAAGTTTTGGGGCTTTTTTCGCCTTGAGTAAATTTAGTTGATGAATTAGACTGCGAAAGCAGTAAGTTAAAAAAGGTAATAAATAATACTTGTTTCAAAAGCGACTTATTCAAGAAAATGCTATTGAAGTCGGGCGGAGGTTTTCTGCAGGTTATTAATTAAATGATAGGCGTCCGACTTTAACAGCGTTTTCGTGAATAAGTCTTCAATTGACGAAAATCAATAAACAACTGATGAAAATATCGGTAAACATACATAAAAAAACATACATCGCCGTCGAACTGAGCCACTAATGCTGGGAGGGTGCGATGTATGTGTCGATCGATCTTCAATATGCATGCATATCAGACTACATTTGCGATATTATGCAGAGAACTCCACGGTGTGGCAAAATTAAGAATAACAAACGCGGAAGAAGTATCGAACTCGAAACGTAGATAAAGCGAGTGTCGAACGACAGCTGTCGATCGTAAACATCGGGCTTCTTCCGAAACACGACGTCAGTTTCGGCGGAAGGCTCAGACGAGTGGTGGTCGCACAGGAAGATTCGGTCGCTGGAGAGCCGGACGTGCGCGTCGGAGGCGGAGGCGGAGGCGGAGCGGCTGTCGCCGGGCGCGGCGGAGTCCCGCGCGGAGCTGCGCGCGCGTCTCGGGGAGGCGGAGCGGCTGGTGCGGCGCCTGCGCGCGGACGCGGACCGCCAGCGCAGAGAGGTACTGGCGGCGGCGGCGGGGGGCGCCGTCACTAACCTGTTGTTTGACGGCGCGGCCGCGCGACACGCTCACGTATGTCACATCACAGCTATGGGTGCGACGCCGCACGGTGCTAGGACTTAAGTAACGATACGGAACGGGCGAACGATACCCATTTTATGAACGAAAACTTCGCTTAGGGTGTTCGACGATGAAAAAAGTAATAATATTCATTTTTATAAATAATCTTCCTATCTTAAACTTGGAATTTAAATCATAAATGGTCAGTTGCACAAACGTCCATTAAGGTTTAATGACACCTTTGAACTTTAATGATTGTCAAATTTGTATGGGTAATGTACCTTTTAATTGATGGAAATTTAATAGACGTTTGTGCAACAAGCTGAAAGTATTTTAAACTTGTCCTCGAAAACCGTAAAATGTAATGGCGCTCGTATCGGCATTGTATATCTGCATGGCATGACGTAAGTAGCAAATATTATGTGACCCAAATGAATGAAAAATGTAGGATAGAAAAGTTGATGAATTTTATGAACGTGACTATAATTAGATGTGCTTACACGATTACTCATAGAAAGCCTCGCTCGTTCTGTATTGAATGTCTCATCGTCGTGACTTTGCGATACCTAGTTTTTTACGAAGATTTAATTAATTATACCTATCTGACTGTGTGAAGTTGTGCCTGTAGCTGGAAAACTATAACAGCTGATATTTTATGCACGACTGAATTAAATACGTACCTATTCAAAGTTTATATTAGGGTAGATATTTTGTGAAGTCCATAATATATATACCTATCATATCTCGTTTAATTCAATGTGTTTAAAGACATTTAAGTTCATTTCAAACGTTGCCTTATTATTTATACAGTAAAATACCTTGCTATTTTAAATAAGCCCTTGCTAATATTTACATGGGAACTTTGAGATTGAATAATATGAAAAAATAGTACTTACTCTATCGGTGGAAGGATTTTATAAATAGATCCAATAGTCATTGAGTTTGATCATTAGAAACAAAAATATAAATGTTCTTTTTTAAATATTAGTAATTGAATAAGTTTCACACACTTTACTTAAATTAAATTAAAGACTTCAACTAAATAAAGAAAAACTCTTTTTTCTCTAACATTAATCTTACGGTCAAAATAACGCACCTAGTTGCAGTGTATGAAGAATTCGCTGCACGCTAGTTTGCGCGCGAGCGGTCTCGATGGCTACGGTTACCAGAATAATTACCACTTTCCGCCAGTGCACACGCCCGAGTTTTGGCGGGAACCAATCAGAGAGTAAGTATTTTTTTAATTAATTAAAAATCAATAGATGCAGTCCTGTTTGCATAAAAATATGTAAAAAGTTTTTAACCGCGATTGCATCAATGGCGTCTCGCGCGGCTTCATATAGGTATTTAATATGAAAATTATTATAGACCAATCTGTTTTGCCGAGAAAATATGTTATAACTATGGCCATGATGTATTATGTATCAGAAATTTTATTTCTGTCATACTGTGTTTCCAACATTATAAACAGCTAAGGTGACAGAACTTTTATTATATAATAAATTAGTTATTTCTCGCGGCTTCGGCCGTATAAGTTACATATCACCTTGTAGGTGAAAGAATTTTGAAAGGCGTCACAGTAGTTTCGGAGCTTATTTAAAGCAAACAAAGAATCAAATATTTCCTGTATAAAATATAAGTAAATCTGTATTAATATTTATAAAGAAAAGATTTACTCAATTATTGACACAAAGCTATTTTATATATCAACATTTTTTTACTAATAGTTTTCAATTATATCATAATCAAGAAATTTTTCAACTTAATGGACAATAGTAGGTACCCATTTGTAGGATATACAGCCAGTTGTATAAACATCCATTAAAATTGACATTAGTTTAAAGCGACATTACTGATACAAATTTGACATTCATAGAGCTTAAAGAAGTCATTAAACTTTAATGGACGTTTGTGCAACTTACCGGTAGTAGCGAATTGCCATCAATGCCACGAGAACATTAAGAATAGCATCTGTACAAGCAATAACACAGCATATATATTTTTCTTTATAGAGACTTTAATATAGTGGGTTCACGAGGGCGAAGTACCCGGCGACCACTGACGCTTCCTGAGCTGTCAGGCCAGCAGATCCACCGCTCCACCGTCTATGCTAATAGTAAGAAGACAAGTAGTCATAAATTGTAACCGCAAATGCTTAAATTACATAATTACCTTGTGAACTAATCAGGTGCGCCTATATTCGCATTTTCTAAAATACAATTATGTTGACATTTCGTTTCAAAAACTAACTCTGTACTATCGACGTTCCATATACTTCGCCATGTGTTTATATATTTTTATAATTATTTTATAAAAATATATCTTTTTATATGAATGCTGCTCGATGTCTTCGTCAATTCAGTGGACCATCAGTCCATTGATTGAAGAATTGCAGTCGTTACAAATTATTGCCTTGATCTAAACGATTATCTTTACTAAGTACTTATAGTGGAAACAAATTCAACGAACTGTTCCTGCCATTCTATATTGGTAGGTAATTAACTAATGCGATTGTGTGACTGTTTATATATATATCTGTAAATGAAACATAAGTGCTATTTGTATGACTAGTCTACGAAAATATTTTATCAATTCGCGTTTCCATTAACAGATCATACACGGCCGCGAGCGAATGGACACGAACACAAACCTAAGAAAGGACAAGGTGCCAGCAGTGAAGATACCAAGAGTACACCAATTGAAGAACAGACAGGTAAAAAAATACTTATATCGTTAAAGCAAGACGCTGTTCCTATGAATAGAATTCTACCTATCCAAAATGTATCAGTTTCATAAATAGCGCTATGGTTAGAGGTTACGCATAAGGTGGTAGGGTTCTCGATTATGAGGCTGAGAATAAATAAAAAAACAAAAATAATATCATCTTAATATGACGACCTCTGTAGACTATTAGTTTGCACGCCAGGGTTTCAAAGTGTCGCCATCTCCGACGTCCCGAGTTCGATACCCGGTCGGGTGAATGTAGAAAATATACTTGTCATTCACATATACTATAAGAATGGGGGTTTTAGCTACTTATGTTGGAAAATATATTATAAAAAAAAATATCATGAAAATTTTAGATAAGTTCGCATCATTAATTTGACTGTAACACTGTAATAAGTTTTAGTTTTATTTCAATTTTTTTTGGTTAAATTACAGAAGCACACCGATTTAGACATAAATGCACGAACGAATTAACGAAATCAGGTATTAATTCGATAAGGGACTCTATAACAAAGTATCCAGAGTTGAAAATGGTGGTTACCAAATTGATATCGCATAATGAGGGTGAGAAATTTTATTTCATACAGGTCTTTTGGTATAATGCCTGTTAATATTGACATGAGAGCTGCTTACTAACTATGGGTATGTTTCGATATACACTGCGAGCACTGCGCAGTGGTCTTACTGCTGAAAAATGCGTTCCGTTATGGACTGCCAGTACACTGCTACAGTACCCTAGGGAAATTTATGACGTCATAAATTGCCGCCATATTTGTACTGTGAGCACTGGAGATTTCGAGGTAAGGTGCTCGCAGTGCTTTTGATCACGTGATCAGTCGAAACAGAATCAGAAAATGATAAGTTTCTAAATAAACAAAAAAAAAAATACTTACGTTTATTATAAGATGGATTTAATTGATAAATAATTTATTTATTTATTTATTTATTTATTTAATCTTTATGCCTATAACATAGCAATGGCGGACTTAATGCCAAAAAGGCATTCTCTACCAGTCAAACCGGTGAAGGTGTACAGAGCATTCAAAATAATTTTTTTATACACAATTTTATAATATTTTCTTTTGAAAAAAGGGAATCTATATTTATATTCACCTTGCATTAACAAATTTGAAAATGGCGCCAAAAAATAGGATTAACAGTATACTGGACTGCGTTCCGTTTTAAAAAGTCACCAGTATAACTAGCTATAAAGGAACGGGCTTCCAGTATACTAAATTGACGTCATACTGTTCAGTGGTCGCAGTGTATATCGGAACATACCCTATAATATCTCAGTATAAGGTGATATACTTATGTGGCGTTCAAAATGTCCATCGTTCATGTTCGCCTCCCGCGCAGGACATAGATTCTATGATCAAGATAGTTCACTTATTTTCATATTATTATATTTACTGTATTTGAGACAAGTTTCTGGGAATACAGATATTATATTTTCGATTACAACATTTATTTTTCATTAGACGCATAACTCTATTCCCAGAAACTATTCTAACAAAAATAATATCAAAATAAGTAAACTATTTTAATCATATGATTTCTATAGCACGACATCGGGCGATTCGCGCACAGGGGTAGTCTAGTCCGTTGTATTTTACACCTTATTTGTGTTAAAAGAAGTCGCATTATGACTTAATCACGAGTTCGGTAATCATAGGAATTGATAGGTTTGCTCTGCGTTAACAAAGATTCAATTAGTTGGATTTTACTAATTCGCCTTGTTATTTTGAGTGGCACATATTGCGTACATTAATTTACTACTTTAGATTTTTTGATATCCAAACCCCGATGTCTGTGATTAATTAGTGATGTAATCGGATTTCTTTATCATACATTTCAAGTTATAATTGGACTGAACGGCCCCAATATTTGTCACCTGCTTTTCTTTCCTTCTTTTAATCAATTAAATTAATATAAACTAAGAGCCTTTACTAACACAAATTAATATATTCATAAGACACAGTGTTAGTCGCAAAACATCTTAGGGTTAGAAGCTAACATCATAAATGACAACGCCTGTTTTTATTAATAGTTTTCACATTAGGTAATTCAGTGGAAAGAAATACAAGTTCATAGTATGACATGACAGATAACAAAGCTCGCAATGTATTTACTTTTGGTCACCGTGAGCGCTGCGATAGATTTCGTTACCCCCCACCTAGTACTTCGCGCCCAACGAATAGTAATGAGGTTTGGCAAGCATTTATGTAAACTCGCCCGCGGGCATGCCCGTCCAGTGAAATTCCCACTTTAGTGATGCCTGCTTATTTCAGTCAGCTGATCTGTTCTGATCAATTCTGTTCTGTTGTACAAAATTTAAATAGAGCGCAGCGCGCGCGCGCTTTGGTGTAATTATTAACAGCAGTTGATAAGAAATTCTTAAATTCCGTAAAAAGTAAGCGAGACAGCAATAAATATCAAAGAGCAGTTTCTCAGGACCGCACAGCTCGTCTAGTAATATACATAGAAGTGTCCGGAGGCAGCAGATCTGGGGATGGGTATGGAGCAGGTTCTTCCCCCGTAAAGACGGGGTTTAGTGGGTATGTCATCCGCAATTTTTACTAGCGGACGGGTCTGTGCGGATAGAGACTCCCACGAACCCCGTGCCGCCTATCGAGTGGCGAGGACAGAGCATAAATGACACAGTATGACACAGTAAAGTCGTAGGTAGCACTTGATTGGGCAACCATTTGACTGTTTCAGCGGCAGCGGCGGCGGCGGGGGCGGCGGGGGCGGGGGCGGAGCGGCGCGCGCGGCGTACACAGGCGCGGCGCGCGCCGCCCGACCACACGTAGGACGAGATTGCTCTCACGACTATAGCCCACGGAATAGGTACTAACGCTCGTTGTCGACTAAAGTGTTTAGTTTTTGAAGCCTAAAAAATCGTATATTTAATTTCATATGTCATTTGCAGTTTGCAAGCGGGACCGAATGAAAATAGCGAATTTCTTTTAAAAATTCGGGTAGATTTCTGTATCGATGTGTGCAGCTCGTGTACTAGAACCTCGTAGCGTCTCGAAATATTTAGATCGACGAGGATTCCGGCTGCGATTCTAGTGGCCGCAAATGGATAAATACAATTTTATCTATTTTTTATAATTTTGTAAAGAGCTCTTAATGAGATTTGATCGTTGCGAAATCTTAAACCTTAAAATGGCATTATTTATTGTTAAATATGAAAAATAGCCATAAACATATCCCGGCCCGAATGAAGAGTCCCAGCACTCCCAGCGCATGCCTTTAGAGTTAGTAAAATGAAAAACAATATTCCATCTATTCCCTACAATCGGGGCTATGATTTACTAGACACAAACAATTTTTCTACTAGTGACATTCGTATGAAGTATTTATATTCTATTTATTTCAAGAGAAAATAACCTGTAATTGAAAGTTTATCTTAGAAACCTCCAAAATAAAATAAAAAACTAACGTGTTTCAGATCTGTAACGATGTCTGATTGTTTTAATCACAGAGCCACGTAAGACATCATATAATAAAGATTGTTTCTGATTGTGAAATTGAATTAAAACTGAGTTAATGTAATACCTATTAGTTTTGACTCGTCAACTAATAATATTATTCGACAATTTGTATTAATTTATCTTGTGAATGTGTTGAACTGTACCTTATGTCCTGTGATATATATCATTTTTAAAATGTATATTAGTGTTTAAAATGTATTTTTGGTAGTTACACCTTTTACTCTTCGAATGAAAATTAAATATGCGTACCGTCTACAAAGCACGAAGAAAAAAGGGTCCTTGTTTACTGCCATTAGCATTTAAAATTTTCGCATAGAGAAATACTAATAGTTTCCACAAAATCGCCCTAGCCTAGCATCCTAGATTCACTCGTTTCGAAGAAGTCTAGTAAAAAACGACCTCACTATCAGATACCAGGCCTATTTAGGGCCTAATCACATCTATCAATGTCATTCAAAAACTTTTCTTCGTTCTGTCCTTTTTCGACATACCGAGATGTAAGAACGGGTGCTTGAGATCTATCCGACCTCGAATGCCGACTGTAAGTGAATAGAAAGGGATAGAACGACAGAAAAAAAACTTCATCTTTTATTCAGTAATTAAGGTGAGATAGAGCTATAACCGACCAATATTATTTTCTATTTCCATCGCATAATGAACGTATAATACTAAAGCTGTCCCCTAGACAAGTCTTTGTTTCTAATGTTATAAATCTTTGCACATTATATGGAATAGATATTTTAATAAAGCTAAGTTTAGCGATAGCCTATGTATGTATTCTCTAAATATCGCTTGCCTGGGGGATTAGTGCTTAAAAAAATATAATATTCATGTAATTTCATTTAAGATATTTAAGTGTTCGTTTACGTTAATTTTATTTCCAGCATTGTAATCCATGCTATAGAGTTCATTCCAATTTTACGCTTCGAATGTTACTGAGGTCGTTTAAGTATTTATATTTACTGCTTTAATGTAGTAAATAATAGCAAGTAGTTGTAACGAACGAGTTGAGGCCGTTTTAAGCAAATTCACCATCTTCAAGTTTGTTGTTCAAAATTATATTAAAATATCTCATTAAAAGATACCTACTGCTTTCACATAGACATTAAAACCTAAATACGACAACAAACTTGAAGTAGACAAACTATAATTGGCTTTGATGAACTGTTTTATTGATATTTGTAATTATTCATCATTGAATAAATTAATTTTTTAATTCAAATTATTATTCAACTTAATGGCGTTTGTAGCATCCGAAAACTGTCTAGGGTGGATAGACCTTTATGCTACATTTGTGAGAGTGATGTCAAATTTATGAATTATATTATTATCTATCCTTATCCATTATAATCTAAATATTATTATTAATGAAACATAATAATTATTGATACAATAAAATATTTATTGCGTATATATCGTGGTTTTATTTCAATAAAATGTCAAAGATAAGAGTTAAAACTTGTTTAATAAAAAAAAAACTATTAATAGTAGTTATTTATTATATAAATTCAAAAATTTTTCATGCAGTTTATTAACATTTTGATTAGTATAGTTTTATTAAAAATTAAATAATGGCACAATATTATATAATCAGTAAGGTAACTTTAAGAGGCTTACTAAGCAGTTGTCGCAATGTTCTTTGTTATTATGCTTGCCGCGTCAAGACGACTACATACATATTCGTGTAACGTACAGACAGTCTACAGTCTAATTAAAAGTGTCACTAGTGTATTGTCTATTTTTATATCCTTTTTTATGGGATAGGGGGCAGACGAACAGACGGATCACCTGATGGTAAGTGATTACCGTCGCCCATGGACAACTGCAACACCAGAGGGGCTACAAGCGCGCTGCCGGCCTTAAATTGTTCTTCAAAGGCGGGCCTTTCCTGTTTTATTATTTTTTTATTGCCTATTTACAGATTTTTTAAGTTATTTTATCGTTCTGATTGTTTATTGAGATACGACGGAATGTTTATTTTTATGTACAGTCAACACAGCACCGCAAACTATATAGAAACGTTAAACTTCTTTTATTATACTCGATTTTTATTTTTAAATCTTAATGCATTAAGGGTAGAGCTCAAAATTAATTGCGCAAATTCGATATAATGTAGATGTGGATTTTTTTTCATTCATTCATTTCACGGAGCAGTCGTCTTTATTTTTTTTGAAATCATAATATTTATTTTTGCTAATAATAATAGAATAATAAAAGCTATTAAAATTTTATTGTTTTTAAATTAATTGTTGGTTCAATAACTAATTTGATTAGTTTAATCTATCAATAAATAGGTAAGTATTATTTTTTATTGAGTTATAAATAAAAACATTACCTGTTTTCTCCATTAAGAAATCATAAAAAAAACATTAAAAATTAAAAAATATACATTTTAGAACATAACTAAATAAAATACAACTCAGAACTCGTACTCACGACCTTTCTCAATCCGGGCCACTGCTCTAACCATTGAGCTATCCGGGACCTAGCAGGACTGACGAATTTTTCATTAAGAATATTTTCCGGTAAAGCATTGTGAATGCAAAATTGTAAAAATATAAATATTACGAGTTTTTAAAAATGGGCAACCCTTAGCTTTAATGTATCGCGTAAGGATTTCCAGAAACAGCTCCAGTTACCATACTGGTTGTATATACATTCTGTATTAATAGTTTTCCATTTTGGATAATTGTCGTCATTATAATCGTTAATCAAAAACTAAACCTATAAAGCCACTATCACCACAAAAATTATAAAGATTACCTAACAACCAAGTTAATGATTCTACAACAATAACATTGTTCGATCGAATAACAGTTTTAAAATATTCTAAACTTAAATTTGTATTGAAATAGTTTGATATCATCGCACCCGTTTTATCAACATCAGAATTAGCTAAAGTTCTTATAAGATAAACTAGTTCACAACATATATCAGGTTCTGAACACTCTTTGCAATGTTTCTGTATACATACTGATAGATACTGTAGTACAATTAATAATTCTTCTGGAGATAAGTCGAAATCATTATGGCACGACAAAACGAAGAGAAGTCGAGATGCAGCCATAGTTAAATTCATTTTCAGTAATGTCTTTATCAATTTCTCCACGTGCTCTTTGCTGGAAAAATAAATTGCATAATTTATTATAATTTTAAGGGAGCATTTCACGGTTTTATTCATTTCGAATGTCTCTCAGTCTCAAGTGTTGGTGAAAAATTCATTTTTTTTTTCCAAATTACATGTTTTTAAAAATTAGAACCTATTTTAGCTTTGACAACTAAAGATACGTTGAAAACTAAAAATTCTTTAAATCCATATTCAGTATATCAATGACTATTTATTATGCTAACTAAACTTATCAAATTAGCATACTAGCGCAGATTTTAAAATTTAAATTGCCAAAACCGACGATTCCTGGGTAAAAAAAAAAGAATTTTTATTTATTAACAGAAAAATATTAGATATGTATTTTTTACTCCAATTTAACAAGAGATAGCAGGTATTTAAATTGGGACTCACTACGTTACAGTTTTGTAGAAAATATACATAAGCGTGACGTCATGTGATATTTAACTTAATGGGTCGCCATGTTTTAATGATTAAGCGAAAAAGTAAGTGTTTGATATTTTTCAATTGACCTGACGCACAAACAAAACGAATTGGCCATCATCCACATTCTAGATTTATAGAAAGAAATCGTGATATTCTAGTTCAAAGTGGCCCGCGATCCTAGTCGTTAAGCAACTTTCGCAAGGCTCGGTCACGGGATGGGTGACTAAAAAAATTATTATCTCGAGCTACTCCGTGCTTCGGAAGGCACGTTAAGCCGTTGGTCCCGGCTGCATTTGCAGTCGTTAATACCCTCCAATCCGCATTGGGCCAGCGTGGAGGGTCATGGCTCATCCTCCTTAACCATCCATAAGGAAGGCCTGAGCCCCTGCAGTGGGGACGTAAAAGGGCTGGTGATGATACAAAATATTTCGCTAGTACGCGTAGGATGAAGTACTGTAGAAACGTTTTGTACATCCAGATGTCATTTCTCGCATGCAGCGATAGGTACAATATCTTTCGGGTAAACTTTACAGACGGAGAGCTCGTAACAGAAATGTACAAGAGCTTTCAAAAGCAAATTAAAATTCTAATATTTCAGCATGCTGAAATACCTACTAAGGATATACATCACTCAGTGCGAAGGTCAGATGCTGGACGCTGGAACATCTGGTGGCGGTGAATAGAAGAATGTATGTAGAATGGGGTCATACATTACAAGAGTTTCAAAATGGCTCCGAAAAGAGGTTATGAATTGGTTGAAATGTAATGAATAAATAAATTATTACAAGATAAAAATACTCAGACATCACCCAGACAGTCATGGAACTCTGCGACTCAGCACGTTTCCAAAGTAGTTGTGCTCAGCTCCGATGTATTCCTGTACCTGACCTCCGCACTGGATACTGGCTGATGTAATATTTCCCTAGCTGCAGAAGGTTGAATGATTCGAACTATATTCCAAAATCACAACTTTTAGCCCAGATTTTAAACTTGGGTTCGTGATCTTTTCCAACCGAGGCAAAGTCTATAATGCACCCTATGTGTATAAATTTAAGACATTTTACAGAAGTTCATTCTATTTTTAACCATATAATGCCTCCATTTTACCCTACTCTAGATCCATCTGCTATCCAGTAACCTTACATACTATGAATTCGAAAAATTAGCTGATGTAACTACTAAAACTACTCACCTCAATTCATCTTTCATTTGGTAAGCGAAATGTGTTACCGCATACAATGCAGCGTCGACGACTTCTTCCTGTTGGCCCGAGAGCATTCCTGTTAACTTTGCAAGCGCACCTTGAGACACTAGAGTATCACAGGCCTTCGCCCCTGAGCCTGCAATGTTGCCCAATGTCCAAGCACATGTCACCTGATTAAAAATGCTTTCTTAAGTGAAAAGGGCCATTATCAAAAAACATTATTTCAATATAAAATTAAAATATATTGAAATATATTCATAAGCTGAATGTTTTTAGAGATGGGTAAAGTAAATATAATAAAATGAGTTACCAATATGGACATCATAAACACTGAGGCCTCCACCGTTGCATGCAAAGCAGGACCTTGGTGTTGAGTTGCGGAAATAACTGCCATTAATAAAAATCATGAACATTTTTATCCATCTCTTAAAACATCAATCTACCAAATTACACCTCTAGTAACAGGATGTAGAGATAAAAGTACATGTAATGCACCCAGTGACTAGTGGGTTTAGAAATACACACACTACACAATTTATTCTGTATATTATAACACCATAGCTGAGCTACACTTACAGCTATGTCTGTGGTAAGATTGTCAAGCGAAGTAACAAGATAGGATCCAGCTGCTTTTGCAATGGCTGTACAAGCTTTATTATCACCCAGGGCTAAATTACAACAGCAACCTGCTGCAGCTGTTTGCTTATTTACATCGGTACCTGAAAATAGCAGTTAATAAAGTAAACTTGAGTATTATTTTGGTTAAAGCAGATGTATATTTTTAGACCGTAGTAGACCGTACAACTCTTGGTGTTATGAAAATTTAACACTACAGAGGTACCACTACCTAACCTAACTTTACCTAACCAACTAGGCTAGAAATAACTCACTCATTCATCAAGTTTCTTTACATAGTTATAAGATTAATATTTGCCAGGACTCTAACACATACTTTGAGAATTATCAGTCGAGCTGATGGAATGACCATCACATATATTATTTTTTAAATTTTTCATTACTAACCTGATATTTCGCGTACTAGACCTTTCAAGGAACCTGGGTTACTGAGAACTGCTGCAATAAAATCTGGTTCATTTAATATGGCATTTTTAAGAATATGTAATTCTTTCGATGTTATTGACTTGGTTTTCAATATATTAACTATCCTCAAAACAGTTTCTTTTGTTACTCTGAAATTGCATAAATTAAATAACACCAATGAATATAAAACTTTTAGAAGCTTGTGAAGTACTTTTTTTGATAAAAGTAGCGTATTTTGAGACTGCAATTCACTAACAACTTTTTTTATATGACTAATATTCTACTTTAATCTACTTAAGCAATATTGTAATTAAACTATCGCAAATAGTAACCTTGTTGTGTTTATACTTCTACAAAGATCACTCTGTTCTTCTCTGTGAATTTGTCTATTTAATTGCAAAATATTTCGAGATGACTCTCGAATAATATGCACTGGTTTGTCTTCCATCAGTGTATTTAATTACTTACTATTCATAAATAATAAAATCACAAAAATTAAGATTATAATATGTTAGGATAAGGTAAATAAACAACACAACCACTGTCAATTGACTGACAACCACAGGTAGGTAGTAGGGTAGTAAGTAAGTACACAATGAATGATAATTCGAATAGTACAATATATCGATATATAAATACCCAAAAAATCGATATTATACGAATATATCAATTAATCGAAACCCAATAATATCAAATGAAGTCCATAGAGTAAAGGTTGTTAAATAAATTATTCCGACCGTCGTGGATGATAAGACTAGGAAAGCCGCGGCTGTCACCATGACACTCACCCGCCTGGGATTTACTTAAGACCTAAAAATATCGATATTTTTGTAAACCGATATATTGATTATGACTTAATTGGAATACTTCAAACATATTCTTACAGAGAATTAACACAATGCTTTAGACACTTATTTAGCACTAGTTATCACCACACGTACTGAATAATGAAGACTGCAATAATTGAATTGAGTTGGTTATCAACTTATATAGTCGTCATCTTACACTTGGTCATTCGTGTGACACGAAATGGTATCACTAGTATCGTTTTCCGGAGAAATCATTATTTATTTAATTATATTGCCAACACGATTGAAATCGATATATAAACCCTAATATGTCGATATTTTTATAAATATTGCATCGCTATTTATTAGTAGTAGTGACAGATTTTTGTTATTATAACCATTAAAGTTAGAAAAAGTACTCTAGCCATACAGCCAAGTCATATTTAAATAATAGTTTATGTTTTTTGAATATAGGTTAGCGTCACTCATAAATTTAACAAATATATGTGAAAAATAACTGATAAATCTTAATAGAGAGTTTTAACTACCAATAAACTTACCTATTATTTTTTCTAAAGATATCCGGAATCCATCTTGAGTCAAGCACCATCCTTCTTATGACGTTTCCGGTCTAAAACACTACCTCCCCTCTTACTTCCGGCGCCTGTGCTGCCATCTAGTTTAAGCGGGTAGCGAACCAATGACTTTTAGGCACAAACGCTTACCGTCATTATACCTATTCTAGATGCTCCAGGTAGAACTTACCTGGATTCCGGATATGTTTAGGAAAAATAATAGGTAAGTTTTATTGGTAGTTAAAACTCTATTATTTGTTCCTTTCGATATCCGGAATCCATCTTGAGTGATGTGTTTGTTATCTCCTGGTGAGTGCCAATGGTGACGCTTTAATGTGTTGCAGGTATAAAAAGTCAAATGTAGTCTGATGAGAAAAAAATATGCAATTTATAAGTATATTATGCTATTACATACATAGTAGATATATTATGCTGTTACATAACAATGCCATTATAATAATTATTACAGTATTACGGTAAGCTAAGCTAAATAAATATTGGCTTATCTGTTATCGGCCAATATCATTAATGAATTGAATGGAATAATAAAAATGTAAATAAATAGATAGCGGAATTTTCTTGATTGTCCGATTTATCAGTTTTCGATAGGACTTCCTAAAAGTATATTCTTGGCGCCAGTTTACCGTTCCAGTAGTTTATCAATTGGAAACAGTTCCCGTCAATTTAGAGATGGAACTGCAGATGTAATAGACCCTGAAGAATCTATTACATTATGTGCTTCTATTTAGATTGTGAAAATTACTTCTTTTTGGGGTCTTTCAATACAAAAATGGATCGCGTGTCCAATACATGCAATCTAATGATTTGTGTCAGTTAATCATTTCTATCCAGGCGGTCATATTTACTATTATCTGTTTTTTTAATAAAAAATGGGGCCTTAAGACAAAAAATCATTTTCGTCCCTTTACTTCAAAGGTTAAAAGGGTCAAATAATAGATTCTGCGACCTTGAAGGTTGTGAAATTATGCCAAATTTCTAGCAACTTGAATAGGGTCTCAATTCTGACAATTTCTATGTAACATTTCCATTGTATTATATACCTGAAGTCTAATATGATTAGTGCAATGTTTTCCTAACAATTCAAGATTGACAGACATATTTATTATTTTATCTTATGATCTAGTAACAAAAATGTGTCATAAAGGCTTTTGTAGTCGAAGCGCTCTTGACCCTCCACCATTACGTCGACATTAGCAGAATGTCCCTACCGGGCACTTGTTATTTGTAGAATTAATAATACGCTTTACACTAACTCGATAGTTTCAAGATTTTCTTTCAATTATTTTTTATTTTATTCTACTCGACTTTAAAATATCTGAATTTTGGGGGAAGAACACCTATTACAGTGTTCGCGGAAACAAATCGCCAGCCAAGACACTTTGTCCCAATTTGGAACAATCATAATGTACTTACTTGCCCTGCCGCTTACTGGAGTCGAGAAAATATTTGCGGAATTATGTTTGAATGAGGCCAGCTTGTATTTCCACTGATGACGTCATGCATTATGACCTTGCTTGCTCGTCCGTCACATCCATTGTCATGTACCTGGGAATGACGTGAGCTTTTGTCGATGGAATAAGTTCACATTTGGTGCACATTGGGCTGCTAGATTTAGTATTCAGGCTATGCATAATTTCTGAATATGCCTAGTTAGTGTCATAAACATAATAATTTCCTAGATTAGGTCACTCCATCTTTGTTTATATATGTTAATCAGAACAGTTCTCTTAGCATTTGTATCTAGGCATTCCGCGAAATGAAGACTCGCGTGAGTAATTTTCTCGAGTTGAGCACTTGAACTTGAACCTATGCACCTGTCCTCGGATGTTGAGCGATTTGCGTTGCATTTATTGGAAGGTATCATGATGCAACAGTTACTTACCATTTTAAGTCATTCAGTACTGGGTCTGGTAATCCGAATTGGCAGTAATGGTTTTAATCTTTCGGCAGCTGTCGATGTTAATATTGCAGTGTACGACAGTGTAATCATCCGCTTCGAATCACAAACGAGGCAAAGTCGAGTCTCCCCATTAGGAACTGGGCCTGTCTGAGGGACTAACCGCCTTGTACAATCTGATGCTGAAGTGCCATGCGTCGCGTGAAGCGTTCGGTTCAAACAGGGACTTCGCTGAATGTTCAGTACCGAGTCTGGTAGTTTGATTCGGTAATAATGGTGCTCTTTGGGCAACTGTCGATAGCAGTATTGCAGTGTGCGACAGTGTAATCACGCTCTTCGAATCACAAACGAGGCAAAGTCGAGTCTCCCTATTAGGAACTGGGTCTGTCTGAGGGACTAACCGCCTTGTACAATCTGATGCTGAAGTACCATGCGTAGCGTGAAGCGTTCGGTTCAAACAGGGACTGCAATACTACTATCGACAGTTGCCCAAAGAGCACCATTATCACCGAATCAAACTACCAGACTCGGTACTGAACATTCAGCGAAGTTACGACAGTGTAATCCCCCTCTTCCTATTACAAACGAGGCAAAGTCGAGTCTCCCCATTAGGAACTGGGCCTGTCTGAGGGTCTAACCACCCGTGTGCTACTGCTCGAAGTTGAGAGACCACCCTGAGTGCTGATATTGTGGTAGCGTAATTGTTCTGTTGGTCAAGGTAGCAAAGTTTTTGAGTACCGTTGCAGTCCAAAGAGACGTCAGTTGTATTAGGTAGTTGTTGTATGCCAGTCTCAAGAACCTGTGAACCCGATGTTGTTCGGCGATACTCTAATAATATACTTTTGGCTCGGATATATTTTCGTAAACCATTCGTTTTGTATGAGAATATGAATATGGAATATGGAATACGAAAATTATTGATCAGTCGTAAAGGTTTTTTTTTGACAAATCAGTGTCGTTTTAAATGGAATTGTCAGGCTTTAACATCAGAAAAAGAAATTGATACAAAGTAGGGTGTTTTTTGTAATCTCTAGTATATTAATTTGAGCATTGCAAGACATTTGTAGATGGCTTAAAAGCCACGCATAAAAATATAATTATTATACAACATCACATACCTACATAGTTAAGATACCAAATGATGTAGTTTAACACTTGTATTATGGAAATCTGAAATAACGAAGGTAACAACACCCAGACCATAGACAATAAAGTAAGCTCATTTTCTACATTAACATAACCAAGAGTAGAATGCGGGAGCTCAGAAATGGTTATACCTTGGAACTGGTGAGCCACTCGACCAAGGTCCGACATATGTAATCTGGAACATCCCGATTGTTCCATAAACTTATAGATCTATAGATAGCCCCCTCTAATGGGTCATGTCATGCATTGTATTTATTTCTAAAGTTTAATGAACTGGTCTCATTACCATTTATATATTGGTGTGTACTTCTGGTAATGTACGTTGAATCAATTACAGTTGCAACCATTTTATGCACCTCCTGTTTTTTTTTTGTTTGTGCAATATAGTCGTTCTTCCTATCAGCCAAAAGACGTACTGAACGAGTGGTGGGGAAAATTGTTGGTCGATTCAAAAGTGAAGTCTATTTGAATAAAGATTATTTAGACTTTGACTTTGAACTCTGAATTTGGCAAAAATTTCTGTAAAGGCCTCAGAAAACTTCTCCACGGCTCTGAACATATCAGTGCACCTGCCACTTAATATTTGGACAATATAATCCTTCTTGAATGTTGATTAGATTTTATCAAAAAGCTCTTAAGCAGTAGGTGTAAGCAAGAGATCAATCTACAATATGTTGTAATATACTAGAGATTGCAAAAAACACCCTATTTTAATCAATTTATTTTTCTAATGTTAAAGCCTGACAATTCCATTTAAAACGATACTGATTTGTCAAAATAAAACCTTTTCGACTGATCAATAATTTTCGTATTTCAAACATTCTCATACAAAACGAATGGTTTACGAAAATATATCCGAGCCAAAAGTAGTACAATCTACAATTTGTTGCGTATTACTTTCGTATATCATGAAATTATATACTGCTATTTTCCGACTATAATAGAGATTCATGTTCTCTCCGTTAGGAGTGTTCAATACTGTTTGTAGATCGAAACTTGCACAAACTGTTGTTTTGTCTTTTTTATTTAGTTTTTGATGAAATATGATTTTTTTATAAGATTCGTCTTTTTCATTTTCATGCTGTTTTAACTTTTTTTACCTCGTCTCCATCTTGAACGTCTAAGGACTTTACATTTTAGAAATTACACATTTGTCTTTTTTAGGGACGTGAAAACGAATGTTAAACATTTTCTTGAACCAACATGAAAATACTTTAAATGACATTAATTTTTTCCTGCACAGTGGTTTTGGTAAATACGATATAAATTGGATGCAGTTTTAAATTATTCAGGAAAATATAATTTGGTAGAATCTCGTCGGCACTAATGTGATGGCAAAAGGGTAAATCAAGTAAAATATTTTTTGGATGTTCTGTTATTTATTTATTTATTTATTATTTTATTTATTTATTATTATACATACACTTGCAAGTTCACAGATTTTATGTCCAACACACATGCAAGTTATACAAAATGTCAAGAATAATAAGAAATGTCAAATTAAAATTTGATAAATCCATTAGCTTAGCTTAAAAGTCAAAATTAAAATGATAAAATAAAATATAGAGAAATAAATTACAATTTGGAACACTACAATACATGCCAATTCAAATAAATAATGTCAGTATGAATACACAATGTCAACTATATCCTGCTGCTGAATTCTATAAAATTTAGAAATTGTCTAGTCATAGCTACTAGTTGTCTTACACCATCCACAAATAAATCAGATTCCTCGTGATGAGCGAGCATGTCACCGATCAGACGCACTGCGCGTACTGTGGGTGCCTGCGAAGCATAAACAGTACGAGTGAGAGGTCGAGGGAGAAGACGCGGCATTCGTCGTGGTTTCACTAAACCTGCAGCATCGCTCGAAACACGCATGGGAACCGAAATGCTCACCTTTTCTAATATATCGGGGCAATCCAGTTTGTTATAGAGCACAGAGAGGTAATGCGCAGCGAGAAGAACTTTTCTTCGATGTGCTAGGGTCTCCAGATTAAGCATGCCTGATACAAATAGAGACGGGTACAGATACGGGTAATAGCCGTAGATTTTTTTATATAGCCAGCGTGCATACTTTCTTTGTAGTCTCTCAATCATGAGTTCATATTTATCTTCGTGCGGATCCCAAATAACTGCTCCATACTCAAGCTTACTGCGAACATAGGCATTATATAATACACTAGCCACGGACATATCACTGAAATCGGATGATGTTCTTATAATAAAACCTAAAAGCTTATTTGCAGATTTACTAATATTAATCACATGTGTGTGAAAGTCAAGTTTATAGTCTAAAGTTAGTCCTAAATCGCGAATTTTATTTACTCTTTCCAGAGATACGTCAGATAATTTATAATCCACTTTTATAAAGCTTCGTTTTCGCGTGAAAGTAATAGTTTTACATTTGGTGTTGTTAAAAGGGAGATTGTTATTACTGCTCCATTCCGATACAGCATTTAAGTCCATTTGCAAACTTAGTGTATCTTCAGCGCCTCTAATACCGAGATAAAGTTTTAAATCATCAGCAAAAAGGAGGCATCGCGCTGTTTTGACAGTCTCGGGCAGATCGTTAATCATGATCAAGAAAAGCGTCGGCCCAAGCGTACTTCCTTGGCTTACTCCAGATCTCGTATAGTACTTTTCTGATACAAATTTTCCTAGTCGCACAAACTGGCGACGATCTCTCAGATAATTTGCAAAAAAGTGGAGAAGTTTTGGTACAAAACCCACCTTTGCCAATTTTTGCAACAAAATGTCATTGTCTACAAGATCGAATGCTTTCTTAAAATCAAAGTAGGCCGCATCCACCTGCTTACCACCATCCATCTCAGTGCTAACATAATCCACGAGTGTTGTGAGATTAGTGACAGTAGAACGCTCTCGGCGAAATCCATGTTGACTGTCATGTAGAAGGCTACTGATTTGCTGGCTAATATAGTTATTTAATATAGATTCAAACACTTTCGCAAACACAGAAAGCACAGCAATTGGTCTATATCCGGTAATGTCGGGGCTTGGTTCACCTTTTGGAATCGGTATGACGCATGAGAGCTTCCAACGATCAGGAAATTTTGATTGCTCCAAAGACAAATTATATAAATGTAGTAGTGGAACGTTAAGTACTTTTATGCAATCCTTGATAAAGAATATAGGGATCCCGTCAGGGCCCCCAGATGATCTCGTTTTTAGACGTTTTACCGCTGCGTTCAGATCCGCTTTGTCCAGTGTTGGGACAACTACTGATCTTGAATCGATGATGGAATATGCAGCGCGAGCTGCATCATCGGGATTCAAGCGCGGTTCCTCATCCAAAAATACCGATCCAAAATATCGCGAGAATGCATCCGCAGCTGCTTGCTCGGTCACTACATCATCCTCGTAGGTGAAAGAATCAATGTTTATTCTGTTCTTTCTCCTGTCCTTAATGTATGCCCAAAACTTGCCTGGGTCCTTTATAATATTATTTTGGACATTATGCATGTGACGCCGATATGCGTTTCGAATCAGTTCCTTGGTATGCCATCTATAGTACCTATATAATTCTCTGTTATATAATTTACCTTCCGCTTTATATTTTTTTAAATGAAAATATTTATGCTTTAATTTGATTTTTATGTCCTCCGTATACCAAATTGGATAAATGAACTTTGAATTGACATATGAATTTTTATTTCTAACTGGCACATATAAATCAATATATCCATATAATTTAGAGTAAAATAACTCAGTTGCATGATCCACGTCTTCAACGTGCAGCACATCCGACCAATCAGTTTCAGCCAAGACAGCATAAAGTTCCCGATAATTTGCCTTCTTCCAATTCCAATTCGGACAAGTGTCCGGGCGTATGTTAAGCGATTGAGAGGTCTGCGGTGAAGACACCGCTGGAATTCCTATTTTCGTGGTTACGTCAAGAGACGGGTGATATGCATCAATTGGTACTAATGGTTCGACATTTAGAGACACTGTTACCTGATCAGACACAAGATCGCTCAGCACAAGATCTAACATACCATCAAATTCATTTAATATTCGGTTGTGTTGATTCAGTTTACAGAAGTCCAGAAAGTGATCAAATTGTGTTTTAACATTTACACCAAACGAATTTAAATTGAAATCTCCAAAAATCAACACATTAAATTTAGGATAACAACAAATTATGTTTTCTATACAAGCCAAAACATTTAAATACTGTTCGTCACTATAGCTAGGCGGAAGATATACTACACAACACAATAATTTTACATTTTTACCTTTTATAATTACACATATTAATTCCTTATCGCGTGTTAGTCCATCAATATCGGTGATAATCTTGACTGAGTAGGAATCGCGTACCGCCAACAAAACTCCTCCCCACCCTGTATCACCAAAACGGTCATTACGGGCCACTATGTATCCCGTGGGAAAGAGTTCGCCGTCGTATACAGAGCTCGTTAAGAATGTTTCCGTAAGTGCAACAACATCAAATTTATGTTTACTAATATTATTTCGGAACATTGTAGTCTTCGACCGCAGGCCGCGCACATTTTGATAATAATAATGAAGTTTTTTAGTACGTTTATTATCACTCTTTCTCTTTTTTGGCACGAAAGTTCTGGCGCCATGGTTTCAAACAAATATCTTTTGGCCAATTATCAGGACACATATTGGCCAAAAGATATTTGAAAAAAAAGCGGATCTGAACGCAAAAGGTTATGACCTCCAGCACATCCCCGACTGTCGTGTTGTGCAAAACCATCGATCATTGTATCTAAGGTATACAATATAAACCATTGCATTACATCAATCGTCGCAATGAGAATTTTTTGGCAGACCTTACGTCTACCTTCATTTTCGTAAATATAATATTCATATGTTTGAGATCTCTTTGTTACAGCGACTTTACTGGGCCGTTTGACCGACCATCTGATTGCAGATTGAGATATTCAATCTTTCCTTCTTTGGTGGTGGTTGAAACCCCAAAAATATTTAAAAATATTAAGACGTCTTTCTTCAGAAATATCTCTACACAATTGTAGTGATATTTCTAAAGCTACCACACTGAAGTTCAATACAGGGATTTGGTCTCATACATTTACCTTCGACTGTTTCGCCCTTCTTATTAATATATGATTCTCCTTTTCTTTTCTTTTTATCGTTTGCCTTTTTTTATTTCAGACTTAGATTTGAATTTCATGAATGACAATTGATGAACTTTTTATACAATTCTATTTCTCTTCTGTTTCCTTTTCAGCTTCATTTTTGAGTTTTACCTTAAACAAGAAAACAATAGCAGCATTTAAAACAAAGCATCATGGAATTTGATTCATACTCACGTATTCAATTACATTCTATCAGTCACTGCATTACTTTTTTTCAAATTGTTTTCTTCTAAGTCACTTGAGGTAGACAGTTCCGTATCACTTAACGCCATACTTGATTCTTCCGATGGAAAAGCTTCATTCAACAGAAGACTATCAGCATCCTCGTCAATGAAATCTAGATAAGATTTACGAAGTTCAGTTTTCTTTTAGATCGTTTAAAAATCTTCTTCTTAGATTTCTCATTTTCAGATTCATTGATTTCAGTCAATATAGCATTATGTTCTTTATTTTCTTCTATGTTTCCAAATTCTGTTTTTTCTATTTCTTTAGTTATTTTATTTAAATTTGGATGTTTTTCTATGTAAAAATTAGGCTCCAAAGATTTTTGAATAAATAACCATATTTTTCTCATGAGTATCTCCAGTTTCAGTGTTAGTTTCAATAGTCACTTCAACTTTATATGATTCGTAAGTCGCCCAATTAGGATTATTACATGCAGAATTTTCATTTCTTTCCATAGAACATTTTTCTTCAGAGGGAATAAATTTAATGAAACTATATTTTTGCGATATGCCATTTATCTTTTTGAATTAATGTACTAGTATTGTTATTAATCTCATCAAAACAGAATTATAAATTATAGTTTTCTGTAAAGTGTAATTCTTCCTCAACTGAATTTAACGTTGGAGTATGAAAAATGATCATGTATGTTATCGGTATTCGTATCATCAAAACTTGTATCGATTTCCGATTTTGGTTAGATATTTTTTCATAGCTTTGGCAGCTCTAGCTAAATAATTTTGAGGTTTCCTGAAGATATGTGTGGATATGTGTAAGTTTTACAACATCTAATGGTTTTTGATGAGGGGTTTTAATATTTTCATTTTAAATTAATGAAGAAGAATTAGAAAACTAACTTTCCTTCATGTTTCTCATACACATTTTCTTTAAGAATTTGTATCTTAGCTTTTTTCGGTGTTTTCTCAATTTCACAATCATTGTGGAAGGCTTTCTTGTCTTTCGTTGTTGCTCTGCCATCTAAATATATAAGAATATTAGAACAGAGTGAACCAGTACACCGGTTCCGTAAAAATATTAAATCAGAGACGAAATTGTTAATTTTCGCCTATTTTATTTTATTAATAACTCCAAAACTGTATTTATAAATATTATTTGTAAATAATAAAGAACATTTTAATTTCTTACGATACGCCTAATAATTTGTTATGTCACACAAAATACCTAGATAGCGACACTTTTTTGTTATTTTCTATAAGGCATCCATTTTATGATTCATTTATTTATTTAACGCTCATTTATTTGAGCTGTTGACTTACATTTATATGTACCAAATTTTAATTCAATCGATCCCTATAGAACCGATTTTTAGGAGAAAATCAGTTATGATAGACGTACAGACAAAGAGACATCCGAATAATCCTATAAGGATTTCAATTTATCCTTTTGAATAAGAGTAACTTATATATTTAAAAATAATGGTATATAGTATTAAATAGCTATGATAGGTAAATTATAATATTTGTGTTTTTCACATAAATAAATGCCTCTACCAGAATTCGAATCCAGGACATAAGACATGGTGACACCATAGATACCGGCATACATTCATTTCGACAGTAGATGTCTTAAAAAATGACATTAATACATAATGCATAATAACAATAAACAAATAGGTATTGATTACGTTTCATGTAACAATTAATAGATATAAGATTTCAATACTATTTTTTAATAATTATACTCTTATTTCTGTGTTTTGTGCTGCAAACCGACCATACACTTCGGCTAGTCAACCAATACTGTGACGCGAAGCAAATCTCAAATGTATACCGTCGGCAGCGCCGATCAAAGGAAGTTAATCTATGATGTTTCATACCTAAAACCTAAAATAGTATTGAAATAAAAATTTACTTTTTATATTAGATCTTTGTAATTGGTGTAATGACCAGGACTATAAAAACAACATATCGTTTAAAGCGTAGTAAGTACAACCATATCCCTTAACATCATCCAATAAATAGCGTAAATGTCGAAATACACGAGCAGCAAAAATGTAGTAACCCGCATTCATTTAAATATTACTATATAAGTTGCATGTTAAATTTTTATTCGAATTTGAATTGTTATAAGTGGTATTTATTTTAACTACTTACAGCATTTCAAAGTATAATAATTAACAAAAACGCAAATTTAAAAATCCAATTTTTATTATTATTCATCGTATAAATACGTGGAATAGCACTTTCGACGTAGTTTTTTTTCTGATTACAATGATGGAATAAAAATTTTTTTGACGATGTGTCGGTTACTACGTGTTTCATTTAATGGAAAGTGACTTCAAATTTTAATGAAGTGATTTTTCAATCTTGACGCTCTGTATAAAATAAAACAGGGAGAAAAAAGCAGCCCTTGCCGAGTTTCTTGCTGATTCTTCTCGGTACAAGGTCTCCCGCCTTAGATTTACGAACCGATGTCGTAGCTCCAGACTTTTACAAGTGGTTTGTAATAGCCTAGACTGAATAAATAATTTTGATTTCTTTTTTTTTTTGCTTTCCAAAGTCGACGAAATTTATTTTTCTTTTTTAAATAGTATTTAGGTTTGGAGAATACCAAATTCGGATAAGTACTTTTTTCCTATCTACAAAGGACCCCCTTGCCTTTCTTTAATGACGTAAAGAACTTTATAGAACTTAGACAATGTATAAGTCTAATTTATTTAATTCTTCTTTAATTTGGGAAAACTTATATTGTTATGTTTTAGACAGTTTTATATTTTTAGAGCACAAATTTCAACTTTGAGCGGATAATATTTATCAGGTTTAATTAGTGAAGTTGCTTCACTGACAGACAACACACTCATTTTCCATAGAACTAAATCTAGCAAGCATTTAAATTATAGTTAAATTGAAATAGTTTGTTAAAGTCAATGCCTCTAAAAGTAAACAAGATTTTGTATTTTGAAAATCATCTAAAATCGGTGGCGTAGTGGTTAAGCGCCGCGGCCCGCGATCGTTGTCGTTAAGCAACTTTCGCAGGGGTCGGTCATGGGATGGGTGACCAAAAAATTATTATCTCGAGCTACTCCGTGCTTCGGAAGGCACGTTAAGCCGTTGGTCCCGGCTGCATTTGCAGTCGTTAATACCCTCCAATCCGCATTGGGCCAGCGTGGAGGGTCATGGCCCATCCTCCTTAACCATCCATAAGGAAGGCCTGAGCCCCTGCAGTGGGGACATTAAAGGGCTGATGATGATGATGATGATGATCTAAAATCAGGTACAATCTTTAAACCTCTTTGGAAATTATGATAAAATATTATTAAGTCATTTATATATGTATAGTGGGGGGCAAACAGGCAACGCAAAGATTCAAGCTACCATTCTACCGTCATCCAATGATATGCTTATCCTAATATTCTAAACTGGGCTGTTCCAAGATAGATTTTCAATTATATTAAACTGTTGTTTTATAGCAAACAATACCTCGCCACCCTCCGTCGTTCTAACACAAGTTCTTTCTCTATCCCCTCGAAATGTTGTATATCTTTTGCTGGCGCCTATACCAGCATTCCTGGTGCGGAAATGGAACAAATAGAAATCTATTCCAGAAACTTATTGCAATGAGAGGAACCCTAGGCGTGGGTTACAAAAAATGGACTGTATGTTTATTTTATATAAAATATATATAAGAATATTATTATTTAAATGTGCCTTGCAAACACCTTATAATTTGGATAATAAGTAAAGGCCGAAGAATAGGAAAAATGATAGGAACATGCGTACGGACCTTGGTTCTTCGGCTTCTTTGTCCTTTTATCAGCAGGGGCTAAAGCACACTTTGTAGATAGAGGTTTGAATTAATAAGCGATCGCAAAAAATTTAAAAATTATGGAAGAAACTCAACGTCCGGCGCGGAGGTCATTACAGAAAAAAGTGTGGAGCACGTCATTGAGGTAAGACGGCTATATTTATTGTACGCATGTGTGACAAGGATGGGAGATGCATAGGTTTAAAGGTGCTTGCAAGTAAAAAACTACCCTCTATTAAAAATAAAAATAAACCGCCAGATACTAAATCCAACATCTTTGATAAATCATTTCACTATTAAAAACATCACAATTAATATTCGTTCGGTTAAGCAATTAACTTCATAATTACAGTTTAAAATCTTTAAATACAATTCATTTAATTTTGTTCTTATATGGTTTACTTAATTGATAATAATAGGAGTTAAAGTATGAAATTGCCGATTTGTACTGAAAATCAAAATTGTTTATTTTGATTTCGAACATTATGGGTATACGCTCTGTAGTAGCGAAAAGTAACAAGTGCTTGAAAGATTCGTCAGTGCTGTTAGGTCCTGGGTAGCTCAGTGGTTAGAGCAGGCGCCCGGATTGCGAAAGGTCGTGCATTCGATTCCCATCTCTGGGTGCCAGGGACCAAGTGGATATTTTAAGCATTTCGTAATAAGAATGATGTTTATTTTTTTAATTTTTAACAAATTTATTTTTATCATAATAGTAACCATTATTATTGCTGCCACGTAGATACTTACACGTCGATAATTGTCCAAATCACGAAAAAAATGGTAGTCCGTTAGAGCAAGATCTGCCGAATATGGAGGATGACGAATGGTTTCTAACTGCAGTTCCTGAAGGGTCAAAACGCTTTCTCGTGCTGTATGAGGTCTCGCGTTGTCATGGAGCACTAATGGTGAAGTTCTATTCATGAGTCGGCTGTTTTACTGCTAGTTTTGCCAACATTGTTCGGAGTTCGGCACAACAGACATCTGCCGTTATTGCTTGACCAGATCGGAGAAAACTATGGTCAATAGTGAATATACCATGCTGAGGCCACCAAACAGTTACCATTACATTTTTATTGGTAAGTTTTGCTTAAGGACACTGTTGTGGCGTTTGACCTGGCGTAATGGCTGACGCCAGGTCAAACGCCATCACGCATTTTTCTTTTACGGTTATCCACTTTTTATCACATGTCACAATTAGATCTAATATTACATTTCTGTTAAGGCAACACACGTTTTTCTCTGCAGATCAGTCAAATCATGAGGTACCCATTTTTCGTATTTTTTTATTTTATTGATTTGACGCAAATGAGTCAATATTGTAGGTAAGGTATTTAAACCATGTCGCTAATTCCTGGTTAGTTTGATCAGGATCGGCTTCCACTATCTCTAACTTTGTTCAATCACAATGAAAATCATACGACCACAGTGTATGATACGTACAGTAACACTAATTGTAAAACTTTCTGTAAAAAAAATAATAACGATAACTTTGTTCAATCATATTGTAACGAAAATCATACGATCACAGGGTATGTGACGAACAGTAATACTAATTGTAAGATTTTATGTGAAAATTGAATCAATGATAATGTTTATTACCTTTTAGTAAAAAGCGCAATGTTATGACCACAGTGTATGATATATATAAACAGTAACTCTGATTGTAATATTTATGTGACGAAACTTTATCTGCTAAAACAGATGATTTCATTATGTGTCAAATTGTTTGTTCTAATGTGTTTAATATGTCATTATACGGTTGAGCGTAAGCCGATACCTCTACTTTAACGGATTCGCGTCCGATATTTAAAATTGAAATTTTAAATGCAGAAGGAACTGCTTTGATAGGTACTGCAGCTAAACATTGTATTGCCTGACATACACATTTAATGAAACTATGGTCACAACTCACTCCATCTTTTGGTTCATGGTTGGAATCTATTGTCGTTTATTCGATAAACGACAATAGATTCGATGGTGAACAAGAGTAGCTTTTGTCTGACACTGTTGTATCGATTCGAAAATATCGAAATCGTTTAAGAGAGTACAGCTCCTGTTTCAGGAGAATTTTAGGCAATAGTTAAAT